>CM054377.1:38141250-39345000 GCA_028858755.1 Ara ararauna | reverse complement strand
GGGGAAGTGGCATCTACAGTCTACTTCAGAGAAATGGAGGAGTGAGAAGTGGACTCCCTTCTGTTGACACAATTTCTAAAGCTGAAATATAGTGGACTGGGAAGAGGAAGGTGAAATATGGTCCAAACCACCTCTGAACTGCAGGGAGCCAGCAGACTGACCAGGTGGCATTGCCCTGTCACTGTGGCGCACCCTCTCAAATAATGAGCAAAAGCTCCCTAGCTATTGGGCAGGACTGCCCTGGACTTCAGGGTAGTGTGTAACTATGGGACCACACTGGACCACTTAGTGACACTCCATGTAAGAATCCTTTTCCTGAGTCCTTTCCCTGAATCCTTTCAAAGGCAGCCAATTCCTGCCTTGCTCTGCTGACTGTGGCTTTAGTGAAGAGCTGTATCTTCTGTCAGGAGTAGGATAGTGTACCCTGACCACCTAAAGAGAAGGACCAAGAGAGGGCAGCTATAACACAGCATTTATCCATCCCTACTTCACATGAGGAATATATGTACCATTAATACTCTAAGAAATTAGGGTATAAACATGTAAAAATAAATTAGGAATATATCTAGGACCATGTGCATGTGGAAAAAAAAAAAAAGGCAGGAAAACCTTTAGTTTCCTGTTACCTTGAAAAATCTCTCTGTTGGATGTCATTCTATCCTATTTTGCCCTGGAGCTGTACAGGACAAAACAGTTTTGATACCTGTGGTGCCCACTGTATCAAAGAGCATGCATACATATCTCACACAGATCGCCCCCACATAGCTCTGGGAGGAGGAAAATGCAATCTCTGTGCAAACACTGTTCCTTCCTCTGGCTCGGATATCTCTTCTCTTCCCTTCCTACGGGGGCAATGGGAGGACTACACCAAACTATCAGCTCCAGACCAGTTCTCTTCCCTTCCATTTGGTTCATGCAGGGGGCTGGGCAGCTGGATTCGTTACCCTTAACATTTATCACGCCTCAGGAAGGCTACAAAAGTGACGAGGCTTTCTGCAACAGAGTCCTAAATCGTATTCTGTGTTGTGACTTGGAAGAAATTTAAAATAAACAATATAATTTTATACTGTGCTGTGCATGGTCCACAAATTACAGGAGGAGGAATTACACGAACAAGAATCCATCTCTGAGATTCCAATTATAGGTGTGGGGAGAAAATAATATATTTGCGAGAATTTGAAATGCAAAGCAGTTGGCATCGTTTTATTTTAAAATGATAAATATTTTCAGATCGAAGTGTAATTAGTAGTGAAAATGTCATGTAGTTTTACTATGCATGTTTGTTAATATGGCCAGCATAACTCATTTAGGAGATGCCTGCAGTGCAGAGTCCTGTACCACATATATCATCAGCAAAAATACAGTACTTACACGTATATATAAAATGTACACAGAGACAACATTGCCAAACAGCCTTTTGGGACAGTTTAAAAGAATATCATTAATTTTTACTGTATACTTACACTTCTGGCTCAGCTCCAGCACTGGCTTTCTGTAAAAATCATTTCAACTATAGAGTTATGCTATTTGCTTGCAGCAACATCACAGGAACAGTAGTGAGCCATATGTTGCTACTTAGCAACTTGGTCTGTAAGTCCCAAAGCATGTACTGATTTGAAAATTGAACAGAAAAGATAATTGTTGAGGCATGCTGTGAGGCAACTTGTCTTGGATTATGAAGCTATGCAGATGTTTGATGTTATACAGCAAAAGGAATAAAACTGTATTTTTCCTGTCCAATGGCTGAGCTTTTATTTATGCTAGCCTGAAGGGGATAAATTGATTAAAACCCTTAAAATAATATAAGGTGATGTTTTTCTGGATATGAACATTTTGCAGTAAACAGAAAAAACTGAAGTGCATGCCAGCATGCATCAGGACCCCCAAAATCCTGCCTGTATAGTCACATAATCCTGAAGATAGCCTAATGGAAACCCCTCAGTCTTTGGTGGTGCGGACCATGACTGTCTGCCAACCTACTTCCCAAATAAGCTGTGTCAGATTCTGAAATTAGAAAATGATGCTCATGTCTGACTCAGTGAGCATGACCAATCAGAGCTATAATAAAAGTTTCTGATAGAACCATGCATCTCATAACATGTGCGATTCATATTTTAGTTAACAGATGTGCATCCACCAAGGAAAGTGGAGAAATGAATTCACTCCTCAGTCTGTCAAGATTCAAACACTCATCTCTGATCTTGCCAAGTTACTGAGGGTGGAAAGGAGCCTGCACTTCTCTCACTGAGGTCAAGCAACTGCAAGGCTCATGAGAACAGATGCAAAATGGACACAGGAGAAAACTCCACGGATGAAGTGACTAAACTTTCATCTGGGAGAGAACATTTTCTCATCTCTTTTTACAGGATCATTTGTTTTATACCCAGTAAGAGCGAAAGGAAAATGAACAGTCCTGAAAACACAGACCAGAAAATACAGTCACATCCTTTCCTCTTCCTCACTCTCCCCAGTAAGCTGTAAAACCTTGCATGTTTTGTTTTCAAAGCAGTGAGTATCATATTCTTTCCAGTTTTAACAAGCAGTTTGGATGTTGAAACAGCAGTTAGTTCACTAATTTTGGTTGACCACCAAATGTTTATTCCTGAGATAAGAACAGCACCCTATTACAGTCAGTAAAGACCTCATCAGTACTATAAGTGGAGAGCTGCTTATTTCCTTTGAGGAATGATTAGCACCTATCTACATCAGGAACAGGTTTGGGAAGGCTTCTCTTACAGTCTCAGGTTCTCGCTGAAACAAGAGAGAGGCAGGTTTCCAACACATCCTGCCTTCCTGCTCCTGGTGTGGTTTTTTGTCCCCTTTTTTAAAAAAAATATCATTATTATCACAGGCTTTCACATCTATCCACTTAGAAACCCACTGCCATGGTGTGAATGCCAGGAGATAATCACAGTAAGGGCTAGGAGGGTTTGGCAGCCCAAAGCTGACAACTTCTCTCAGACAGGCATAGGTGGCTATTAGACCCATGTGCATTTGACAAAATACTGTACCTGTCAATGGAGCTTGCCAGGTCCCCCAGCACAGGACAGAGTTTTGACATCTGCCTCTGGGTTTTGAACCCCACCTGGGAGCCAGACCCCCAAGAGTTGGCTTTGCCACAGGGAGGTTTTAAATCTGTTAAGCTCTTTCTTGGTTCCAGCCCCTAGTAAGCATTCAGGGTTTTCTGTCATCTTAGAATTTGGAAATGTCACATTTGATAGATTTTTTTCCTTGAAGACAAAATCATTTGCACTTAAAATATCTAGGCCTGGATCTTTAAAGATACTTTAATCACCTTACTTCCACTGAAACCAATGAGTGTTAGATGCATAAATATCTCAGAGGATCTGGGCCTTGTTAGCACATGTAGAAACAACATAAAAGATTAAAACTTATACTCTTAATTTTTCAAAACGCCATTTAAATTATTTAAACTACATGCATACACAGTACAAAAATATCAACAGAAGAAAAATAATTCTGATGTATAATGTATATTTGCAATTCTTTATTCAAAACTATTTAAGACAGACATAATGATTCTCTGAAAGGTAGCAGCTGCCTTATAACAGCAATCATTCACAGAGTTTGTATTTCTACTGTTTCAAACAAATTCAATTAGCCCTTGCACTTCAAAACCCTTAAGGCATAAATGAGATGATACTAGGCTGCTTTAATCTAATAGTAATACTAAAACTTGTCAGTACAGTTTTGGGATTAATGGTTGGAGAAAAATTAATAATATAATTTTTCATTTTTTAATCAAACAGTTCTATTCTAAACTACCTCTGCATCTTGGAGGGCTCCTAGCTGAGTAAGTTCAGTCACACACAAATCCTAACCACAAAGTACAGTCGGTCTCTAAAGGTATTTCAGAATAACTTCAACAGAAGTCTGAGAAGCAACATGGTGGAACATTTTAAAGATGTCTTTTTTGATTGAGCAACGCAGCTCATCTCACACAACCTCCTGCTTCCCTGCCCCCAAATGAACCTGTATACCTGAAAAACTCTGTTTCATGAAGACACTTACCTTTGAATGTACTGTCACTTCCCAAAGCTCTTGATTCTTAAATTAAATTCTGCTCATCTACACACATTTACTATGCATGCAAACTTATTTTGCAAATAATGAGAGCTCTTAACATAATCCTACTGGTCCTGTCAAAGAGGAGTATATCAGACTAGCCACTCCTGTTTCTGCATTATTGCATGACCTAGACCCCAAGTCTGATTATTCAGGGCAATTTTTGACACAATCTAATGGATCTGCACCGCTATCACCATCACTAATGTGAATTAAATGACCAAAACGTGAATTAAATGAAAATTTCTCTCCTACATATAGACGTAGCTACAGGTAGACAAATAAAATTTTTCAGAACTATTTTTTCTTTATCAGAAGTAATTAAAAGATTTCATTCTTTCATTCTTAGAAATCTATAATACCTTAGGGCTCAAGTGGAAAGGTGGGAGATTTTTGAATACACACTTAGGATCAGAATTTACTGTTCCCCAAAAGGAAAGGACTCAAAAATACCTGTAAAGAATCTACACTGCATTAAACCTTTTGGGCTGCAAGCCACAGAAGACGTTGTCTTGACCCCACTGCTAATCATATAACACCGGCAACATTCCTCAGACATTGGATTAGTGTTAAAAATGCAGTTCTTCAGCTACAACTGGCCTATGAATGATAATTAATGCTATTTGTGACATATGTAGCTTATAATGATTAACTTGTCTGCAGTCAGAGAAACAAATAACGTGCACCTGTAAAGCCTTTAATTCCTGAAGGTAAAACAACTGTTTAGGAAAGATCATGCTGGCAAAACAGCTGCTTGCATTCTGGAGAGGAAACAAGGTAGTATCTTTCAACAAACGCCAACTCTGGTGTTTTATCAGCTCTATCTCATTAACTGGAAACAAGGCTTAAATGCTTTGTTTATAAATTATGATTATTCCTGATTGCAGCAGTTACTGATAGTGCCACTCATTTGCAATGCAACTCTTTGAATTTGTTTAATTACAATTTGAAACAAGGCAGAGAAGATTAATTAACCCACCTGGCTGGCTGGCACATAGTCCTGGCTCGGCTCTGTCATACTCATATACATGTTTTCACTGTCAAACTGAAAAAGAAATAATAGTAAACATTTAGCAAACTTGAATATTTTTCAGCATTGACTGAAAAAACCCCAGTAGCCATAAAATAATATTAAAGCCTGGTTTTAGAGACTTGTAATTGCATGTGTGCATCTTGTCTTTGATGTTCCTGTTGTCATCCTTATTGACCCTGTATGTCAGTGATTTGGAGTAATTAGCGCTCTAGTAATTACAGCTAGCGAGCAAGAAATGAATGGTTTCCTTTCATCCGCAATCTGTTTTAAAACAAAATGGCTCATTTTGTGCACCATGTATACATATTGCTGTTGGTTGTAATGAAGTACTAAGTGAATTGCACAGTTACTGAGAAAAGGAAGATGAGACTAGAAACTGCACTAAAATGCATCTTAATGGATTCCAACTTCAGCTTCTGAACAGAAAAAGAGTTGAAATATCAAAACAAATTAAAACCCCTCCTATTGAAATGTTCCCATATCAGAAAGTAGGAAAGACATTTCCAGACAGCTTTCAAACATCTGAATGCATGAAACAGTATACACCTCCCGACCGTATGGCGTAAGAGGATAGTTTGCTTGATGTGTGAACAAAATAAACATTCATAATGAGAACTGCAAAAATACCCTTCCATAAATGATAAATACCATTCGCGGAAACATATACAAAGCTTTTTTTTTTTTTTCTTTCTTTTCTCCCCTCAGCTGCAGTTAAGAAATAAACAGAAGTGTGATAGAAAAGAGTTGATTAAAATCTGAAGCTGTAGATGGAGGAAAACTGCCAGAACTGAAGCCTCATGCTGTACCAACACAAAAAAGTATAAAACTATCGATTTCTTATGTAATCTGGAAAACGTCCCCACAGCACTGTTGTCACACCCGCTCGAGTGGCAGTGCCAACTATAGTCCCAGTGTCTGCTCAGGAGGTATGGAAAAATCTTTTCAAACCTTTCAAGTAGAAATGAACAACAGCAGGAATCCCCATCCCCAGTTGTCAACCTCAAATTTCCAGCTGTTACGAGGTCTGTTTGAAATAACTTCCACCTGACCCCTCCTGTGAATGCTCAGAGTGACATATTTTGGGAAGTTGTGAATGCTCCATCGCTGGCGGTGTTCAAGGCCAGGTTGGACAGAGCCTTGGGTGGCATGGTTTAGTGTGAGGTGTCCCTGTCCATGGAAGGGGGGGTGGAACTAGATGAACTTAAGGTCCTTTCCAACCCTGACTATTCTATGATTCTATGATTATATTCTATGATATGAGCCATGATTTTTGATGACATGGCAGCTTTTTTAAAAAGCCCCTCTACTGAGCTTGCTCGGTTCCTACAGAAGGCGGCAGTGAAATACCCCATGGACATTCCTCTATCTGTACTGAGCTCAGGTTATTCTACCTGCAAGGTGCAGTATATTCAGCTAGACTAAGGTGGCAAAGTCAAACTGTGGATTTGGCAGATAGCTCTACCAATTTTTGCTGAGGTGGCTGAATAGGTTTCGGCTTCCAGTTGTTTATCCTCTTTCCCTGCCAGAGGCTACAAGGCTTGTAACAGCATTAGCAGAAATGAACAACTGCCAGCTCCTGGCACAACAGTTGATGGTCTGCCTTTCCTGGCCAGAGCTACTTAATAGATTGTCACAGCCTATCTGTCTGAAGTCCTAGTTTCATGGGAGGGAAAGGATTATGTCACGGGCACAGATCTGTCATAAAGAACAGAGTATTTCCAAAGTTTGATGGAATACAGGTAGCTGGATTAGATCATAAAAATACAGATTGATGGGTTTTCCTTTATCATTTCTTGTTTACACTTGTCATTTCTTTCACTTTCTCATTCAAGAATATTCCTACTTATTAGCATTCAAAGTAGAGATTGGAGAGAATCTTTTAGCGTCTGGATTGCTTGCACCCTGGAAAAAACGCATTGTTTCTTCTGCTCAGACGAACAGGTAAAATTCTGAAGAGAGATTTCACAGGCTGCCATTGGAAAGCAAGCACTCCAGTGCAAAGCCTGCAGGAGCTCAACTTATTCAGCTTGTTAGACAAAAGGCTGAAAGGTGCCTTGATCACTGTGATTGGTACTTACAACCTGGAAAGATGTCTGATAGCAAGATGTCAGCCTTCCTGACAGTGGTATAATGAGATCTAGTGTTGAGAAATGGGAGTTAAAGAAATTCAGTCCTGAATTAAGATACGAGTTTCTACTTTGGAAGGTAATTAAGCATTATGTCAACAGCAAAATCCTAATTTCTCAGACACTTTAAAATGAAATTAGATATCTTTTTCAGAAAAGATGCATCCTGTATCATATTTATAAGAAATCCTATGAACAGGATAGTTACACTGGGTGGTTATGGTAGTTCTATCTCCCCTGGAAACCATGATTCCTTAAGTCTCCTATTTTGAATTTCCCTCATTATCTTCATATATTTGCTGCACTACATTGCAAACACTACTATAACTGAAATAGTATGTTGCATATGTTTAGGTGCAATGAACATAAAGAAATTTCTTTCCTTTTCTGCATACTAGATACAGTTCAGATACAGTCAATGGTTATTTCAATTTGTTTTGTTTTCCATAAAACCCAAGCCTGTGATTTAATAATCTTTATGAAGTACACTAGTCTTCCAGTTAATTCCCCCTTTTGGATGTTTGGTCATCTGTCCTTGCTCCCAAGCTTGCAATCACGAAATCTACAATCACAGAAAAATTTCCCTAAGGTATTTTTCCATGAAACCTGGAAATTTTCATCATTCTGTGTGTTGTTCTTGGATCACCTGCCTATGTGATATGTGTCTTGCTACTAGAGATGCCTCCAGCACTGACTGATAGAATCTTGGATCTTAGCCTTTCCTGTTCACTGCTGTGGCCCTCTACTTAGCTTTGGAATGTCTTTGTTCTAGCATGGTCTGTGGGTTTAATGTGAGCATGTATCAGTGAAACCGAAAACCAAAAGTATACCTAAAGTTACCTCATTTGGCTTGGCCTTAAATGAGAAATGACCTTCTGCAACATTTTGGGTTGATTTGTTAGGAAATATCTCAGAAAAATATATTCATGCATAATCTCTGTAAACCCGAGTGACCTGTTAACATCTAAAAATACCTAGCAGCTGTTTATTATTTAATTTCTTCAATATTGAAACATGGAATTTAATCACTGCAATATTTAGCATCTGCTTGTTAGAAGTGTGTGTAAGATGCTGTGTAATACATTGTATGGTTCAATAAGTTTTTAATGCAATGTGTATTTTTTTGTACTGTTTATATTTGCAGGATGCAGACTATAATGTATTAGCTGACACTAACACTGTTACCATGTTAATATTTGTACTACATCTACATCTATATAAATTATTATCTGTCCTCACTCTAGTGCAGCATGATGCATGGCTTCTTGGCAGTTCCTAAGATTTCAGATGTGAGCCTGAAAGCCACTCATAAACTCAAATGACAAAGCATATACACATGCACTTCCTGCAGCACGTATTGTCAGGAGAAGCCTTCTTCAAGCTCTCAATGTTTACTAAGATGTTTATAAAAGTGAAAATATGTTATTTTTTACACCAAAATTAAACAAAATGTTTACTTCAACGCTGAGTTGTTTATTAATCATCCCCTTTCCCAAATACTAAAGAAATGTAGCATATAGATGACCTATGATGACCTATACATCCCACCCCAGCCAGAAAAAAACAGTACACAAGTCTTCAATAACAAGTTTAGGGACACTGATGCAGCGCATTTTATTTGTGCCCACCTAGCCCAAATGTGACTATCCCACATCAAAACAATAAACTATGAAGAAAATGCCAACAATTTGATCAGCTGGAAGGTCCTACTCTTGTTTGTTTCAGAAGCTTCCAGAACAAGCCCCTAAACCCTAGAAATAAATATTGAATCATTTCACCTTTAATACACTGCTTTGTAACATGCAGGCTCTGCAGCATGTCAGCTCTCAACAACTCTTCTCCTGGACAGCTTAACGCATACTACATCTGCACTGAATTCAGCTTTACAAGCGAGGTGACTTATGCAAGAGTAGTTCAAACAACCTATCCGGATCAGACAGTGAGTGAAAAGATCAGCAGATACGAACCAAAGATGCCTCCAACCACCATTCTTTTCTTCCAGGTTATACTCCGTGCCTCCAAAATTGTCTTTTACTCATCATCCGCAGATCTACAAGAAACTTGTACTCCCTGAACTTCCCTGCCACAGTCTGTGGTTGATTTCAAGCAAAGAAACTGCACAAGCATCACTTAACCTGTGGATGATTCATCCAAACAGAACAGACGAAACACAAAGGCAGGCAGCTAAATGAACTGTCTTTTATGAACCTATATATGATGTATATATATCATATGACATTTCATCTAAAGCTTTCCCAATGTGTCTCCAAGATCCTTCAGTATCATTAGAGGCAGATTTCAAAATCTTTCATTTTAATCTATTAAAAGTGAATGCTAATACAATATCCTGATGTGTGATAATAACTACTCCTGACAACATTTCTTTTCATATTAAAGTATAACTGAATGAGCAGTTTGTGTGAGAGCAAACTAAGAATATGACCGCATTGCAATATGAAAAGATCTATAACTAGGAGCTGGTTTTAATACATATATCCAGAATTGCATCATAGTCTTTATTTAAATTATTATTATAAATAAGACATACAGGCCACACTATGGCATGGCCAGTTAGAATCTCCCCTAGAATAATCCTTCGTAAGACAAGTTGTAATGGTCAGCAACCATCACATGCAAAATACCCAAATGCTGTTATTAAAGGCAATTTAATCATATAAGTTAGGAACATAATTACAGAAGTGCTTAAGAAACACTGTCTGACTGTTACTGATGCAAGAGCTGTAACAGAGGTCAGCAAATGTCCAGAGTGTTAAGGCTGTCTTATGAGGCATAGATTTGCCATGGATTGTATGATGTGTCCTCCCCGCCTCACAGGCTACCTTCTTCTACATCAAGCCACCCTGTTGTTGAGGGAAGTCAGGGTTTATTTCGCTCCTTTTTCACACAGGGTTTTCAACTTCTGATGGATTTGTGTATTTCCTTTCTCTTTGCATGCGTGTCTATACATGTGCCCGAAGTTCTGCAGGCATATTTATATTAGATAAAAGAAAAAAAAATCAAGCACATGGATCTTTGAGCTTCTTCTAGTTCATACCAAAGTGCAGCACAGTATAATAGTACTACACCTCATCTAACTGCAGTGTAGGCAGGGGAGCATGACGAATACTAGCCCATACAGCTTCTGATGCCGCAAAAATCTTAGGGCTGATGTATGGAGCTTCAGAAGCAACTTTGGACACTGTTTTGTGCATAAATTTATTTCAACAGCGATATCCCGAAATTAGGAGATTAAAGCAGAAGAAGCAGGGGGAAAGATGATCAAATTGCCGAAAGTCACTGTATTTAGTAAGTTCAGCTTCTGGGTAAAGCTACCCGGACTCGACATCCCACTTTCTTCAAAGGATGTTACAGATCTTAAGAGCCTGTCTTATTAAGCACATAATCTGAATACAAATTTCTCTCATTTTAGATTGGAACTGGAATCTAATTTTAAATTCAAACTTTAGCTATACCTTTTAACCATAGTTTATGCTGCTCTGATGACACCTCAGCACAATTCTTATGTTTCATTTTAAGAAAATGTTGCAATAACATTGTGTAAAAAGGTTATTTATTTCTAGCGATTTAATGATTTTAGTGCTTACAGCTTATAGATACCATTTGTAACTTACATTATCTAAAAGCCGCTAATCCTGAAAAAGCTTTAAAACTAGGTAATTGTCTTTACTTTAAACTAAACGTCAACATGGACATTGTCTCGAGTTGCTTGATGACAGAGGAATATTCTATTTTACTCAAAGTTGCTGAAATATGACTAAAATAATGATGGGATACAACGTAAATCATCAAATAGCTATGCTAAAGAAACAGTTGATCTTGTTACAACAACCATTAAAGGTAAAACCAGAGATGCTCTGTAAACATTATTACATGACGGAAAATCCCTTTCTTGACACGGTTTGGCTGAGCGGTATTTCTGTATTAAATTGAAACTCCATTTTGTCTCCTGAACTCCATTTTGTATGCTGTACGGAACACATGTTTAAATTTGCCCAAGACAGGTTACAGTAATGCATTCCAGACAGCCATCCTTCCCGGGAAAGGGGCTTGACACCTTGCTGAAGGACTATCACAGGAAAATTGTCAAAACACAATCTAGTACTATCAACTTTGATTGTGTCTGTTCTGCTCCCTCCTTCTAGGATTGTTTTTCAAAAGAGGAGAATACTGAAATACTATGAGATTGGGTAAAAATGCCTGGACGGAGCACCATGGCAAAAAGAAATCAAATTTCATTGCAGAGCTGGATGTCCCTGCATGGCCAAAAGAAGGTGAATTCTGCAGACTGGCAGACATAGAGAAGTCCTGTCCTGCCTGGAACGCTAAGAGCCCTCCAGGTCACAGAAAGTTCGATGTGATAACCATTACAGAGGAGATGGCATGTATAATTATTGTTATTAATTTTAATTAATTTTCAGGAGTAAAGTACTTTTCTTATATGCTGTCCAAAATGTAAACCAGGAAAAGAGGGCAAAATATGCTTACTTAGTCCAAGTATGGTGATGTGTGGGCTAGACATACCGGAGTTGGGAATGAATCTGCCCCAGTCTCGATGGCTCCCCAGAGAGTGGGAGTGAGCCACAAGATGGGTGAGCACTGGCAGTAAGCCACAGGGCAGGAAGCAAGGGTGCTGCTTCACAAGGAAATGCTGGCAGACATTTCCTATACTTGGAAAGAGCCAGAAACAGCGACGTTCTCTTTGCCCACAGCACCCAACGGACTTTGATACATTCAGTGCTTGGACCAAAACGCGATAGAGCTTGACGACTAGGACTGCACTGAGTCATTTCTACAGCCTGGCTTTCAAAGAGAATACGTTTTGAAGACACTGTGTTTGATTCTCCTAGAATAAGACCATTTTTGTCTCATTTTCCATTTATAACACATACTATTGCCTCAAAAAGTATAGGCAGTGCTGTCAAAATTTTGCCTCAGATTTTATGCCTATGCCATAAATATCCAACCCAGACCTTCTACCACTGCATTCCCCTAGCTCTCTCACCACTTATTGCTCTCATTGCAAGAAAGGGGAGGAACCAGAGGGTTTGCTGATTACGTTCTCGAAGGTGGCAAGCTGGCTGAATATCTAAATATACACTGGTAGTTAAAACCTGAATGATGGCACTACAGCATTTGTGTTTTTCTTGCACTTAATAGAGGTTAATGTGGAACTGGAGAGGAGGTGAAGGGGAGTGTTTAGCTTCCCGCTTGGAGCCTGCATGTGTCAATGCCTGACAGAGCCTTGAAGTTGTTAGCCTGCATGCAGAGCTCTAGCTGAATGAGGTTACAGTGCTGAGCACAGCGGGCTAATAGAAGTAGGATCAGACTGATAGGAGGAGTGGCAGAGTCCAAGCACAGCAGAGTATATCAAAGACAGCCCAGGGGAGAGCGAGTACTGTATTAGTCCTTTGTGTACATTTAAATGGAAGACAGTGAGCATGCAGAGATGAACTCTGAACTCTCTCAGCTAGGCTCCTGCTCCTTTTAACCTTGGGTGTGTAAATAACGTAAAATAAAAAAACCCCAAACCAATGTGCTGTAGTCTGGACTCCTATGCTAAACTGTCTCTTGCATATTGAACACTCATCAAATAAACATACCGAGATCAAAGTGGCAAGTGCTTTTGTTATTATTGTACTTAATCCACGCAAAGTTACAGATGCAGCCACACACTGGGAAAACTGGGTGATAAGGTAGAAAGGTTTAAACACCTAAGATGAGACCTTTCTTTTTCTGCCCACAGTAGCAGAGGAAATCTGTATAACCTGGTAGACCTATAATATTTTCAAACCCCAACACACCTGGCCAGTTTCATGACAAGGTCTGATCCTGCATCATGAAAAGTGAAGGGAATAGTGCCATTGCCTTTTGGTCGGGAAATAGATCAGGTAGAATGGTAAGGTAATAGGGCCTTTCTTTGAGTTTCAGAGTAATTTTTGTCTATATTAATCTCTGTCTCATAATTTGAAATGGTAGATTATGTAATAAAACACATGAAAGCTTAAAAAAAGGATCTACAGAGATCAGACAGATGACTAAAAAAGCATTTTTTTATATCCATGAGCAGAGCCCCCTGCGTTACAGTATGGCAGAAGAGAGGCTCCATGGACCTTACTGAATGAGCTTTTTGCACAACTAGGTCAAAACCATTCCCCTGCATGACTACAGCAAGAGCTGTGTGCAGAGACCCATGGACAGAAATTGACCCACTATGCTACTTACAGAGTGAATGGGGTATATATAGTTCCTGTAGAAAAGTGCATCGGCTTCTACACAGCAGAATCTTAGAAAGAAAATGGGCCAGAACAACATTAACAACAAATGCACAAACAAAATAAATACCACTAATACTCCTATGACAGAGGGTCTTGAGATGTAAGACGAATGTAACAATTGCCAGGTAACTAGGAAATCTTGCCTGAATACTCCTATGACTCATCCCAAACCATGGCATACTTATACATCCATGGTATACTTAGGAATCCATTTTTAAGAAGTTATTGAAAGGCTTGATCACCTAAGAACCTAAGCATTCAAGACCAATGCAGCAGGGCACTTGGGCACATGCATAACTTGCATTAAAATTATTCCACTGAAGGGGGTAACAGTGTGAGAGTATATAAAATCAAGCACCCATTCAAATATGTGGTATGATAGGACCCAAGAGCTCAGAAATTTACAGGAAGAGGCATAAAATACTGAGTTATGTGCCAAACTCAAATGGGACAAATCACCTTAAATTTCTAGTAAACCAGATTATTTAACACAGTCTGATGGGATCTCATTAGGCATAACTAATTCAGAGCTGTAGAGAGTGATAACAAAAACGACTCACTACAAAGATTTAGCTAAACACGGACATCTGTTAAATGACAAGGGTGTTGTAGGGCTGATACACAATTGTAGTTTACCAAAACAGCTACCATAGCACCCACGTGGACAATCCTAATTTCATCCACAGTTACTCTGGTATATGAGGGGCTCCATTAACATCATGCAGAATGTCACACACGTGAATTTCCCATCCTGCAACAGACAAGAAGCTGAAGCCCCAGTCATGTTCAAAAGAGGAATTTGAAGCAACACGAGTTTTAACATGAACAGCTGCAACAAAGATTTAAAAGCTTGGCAAGGCTTGTAGCTTGACTTACTCCTTTGCTAGAATGGTTTATAGATCAAGCTGAGATACACTGGCAGGGCAATATAGAGAAGTCTTCAGTATTCTATCACAAAATAAGCCACTCAAGAGTAGATGTGGTTAGAAATGTTAAAAATATTACTCAAAAGCAGAAGAGGAAAAGTTGTTTTACTTTTTTTTCCTTATCAACTTCAGTGAAGATGTGTCGTTGATGTAACGAAATTACTCATTGATTCTCAAAAATTCTGTTTTCTTTCTACAACTTTTAAGATAAAATTTGACCTTCAAGGTCATTTTATGACTAAATTATTCCATGCTGTTTTCATCTTTCGTTTCTATTTTGTCAAGTAGGGCTTCTAAAAGCCTTTTTTTGTAAGAGTCCGAAACAGTGTTTCCTTTACAAATTTAATGTATTTTCTTTTAAGAGAAGAAAAGACATGTCTGTGGAAATATATTTCCATTTTTAGTTAGTTTTGAAGGTAAAGAGCTAAAATATAAAGTTACAGTTATACCTGCCACAGTCTTTCTAAGGCCTTTAAAGACAAAAATATTCCACATCCTCCTTCCTCCTACTTGAAGGAAGGGTGCTACCCTCAGCGGTGGCTGCTGCTTTTCCTGTCAATACCCTCAGAATTTATCACTGTTGTACATTCCTCACAGCAAATCAGATAGCAAAAGTCACTCAAACCTGGCATTATCAACACTGTGGTTGTTGTCTGGTTGTTGTCTTTCCAAGAGGCCATGCATATCAGCATGAAGCAATCATATTAGCACTGGAAGGCAGATCCCTGGGCAGGCAAATCCATCCCCTGAATAATAGCAGAATAGGTTTCACACAGCATCTGTGAAAGCTTATTGCCAACTCCTTCCTTGGATACAACTCCAGCACTTGTGTTTCCATGCATTTTCCCCTTTTGTTTCAAACTCTTCAAAAATTTTAGTTTTTTATCTCAAGACCTTTCTCCATTCTTCCAGCCTGCTGAGACTAATGATGCCTACCTTTTAACAGCATTCTGAACACACTTAAGGCAGATTCTCTGTCTTCTTTTTCAGGAAACCTATTTTAAATTCCTTTAACCTTCTCTGACAACATGCTTTTTTCCCAAACATTTCTTCATTTGTAACTACTTGAGTGCTTCCATTTACTGATGTCCTTTTCACCATCTTATGTGCTGTCCAAAATGAACATATTGTTCTAGCTAGCTATGGACAAATCTGAACAGGTTATCTATTCCCACAGTTCATCTAGAGGATGGGTATGCACCAACTTCTTCCCTGCACATTTTATTTAGAAAATGCTTTGTTTTTCACCAGTCATTAATAAACGAAACCTCTGAAAGCTTCTCCTGACCATGGAAAGTAGCATGGAAAGTTGCCACATAATTAGGGTAGATAACATGATCTGTGACAAATGGTGAAGATCTACACCCCATGGCTTTTGGCCCAAGTCAGAGCTGTATCTGTTTTCAAATAAGGATTTCCTTAAACATTTTAGATGAAAAAAGACACTTCTGCAGAAGAATATGGCAGCTCAAGCACACAGCAGCTCTGTGGGAAACCCTGGTTCAGTCCTACTTTGCCATTCCCTCACATACCAGCTGCGCAACACAGCCACAGGCTGGAGATAGTCTTCCCATATCACTTTTCTGTGGCTGTAACTTCCTAAAAATACTTGAAGATGTACACTTGAATTCACCTCTCTCACACCTAGCTGGGTGCTCTCCATCACACAACATTATTTTCTGGTATTGGTCTTTCCAGCCTTGAACAGAAATCATATCCTGGCCCTGAGAAATCCTCCTTAAGGAAGAACATAAAGCAACCTACTAATTATTGTTCTCTCAAATGAATATTGGCTATACTATGTCACTTCAAAGTTTCCAGCCTTATGTACTTTTGAAGTCCCCAAATGCAGCAAAACAAGCTGAGCTCTGTTATTCTGGAAAGGACCATGCAGAGACCTGAGGAAGTGCTTCATTTTCACTGCTTACCAAGAAAGGAGCCCAGGTGCAGGCTCCTTGCTGGCCAGCCATGCTATGATTCACTACCAGTCATCTCCCACATAATAGCTGCCCATAGGGATGCAGGCACTCTGCACTCCATGGCTAGGAGAGGAGTTTCAGACAAGGTAGTCACAGGCTCCCCTCACCTTGGCTGGCATTAAACTACCAGTCCTAGCAAAGTGGTTGTCAGCATTTTTGAACTGGACCATGACACCATTGTAAGAATGAACCCCTTGAAATGCAGAAGTGATGCTTTTTAAATACATAATCTTACCATTCACACAGCGTAGCCTGTGATTCAGTGCAGTGAAATAGAAGCAAAACTTCATATTTGCTAATCTTCCTACAATTATAACAATCTATGTTATAACGACTTTTAACGAGCTAACATAATTTGTAAATAAATGTATAACAATGTGATTAAAGCTTGATGGAGCTGTTCTGCTTTTATGACATAAAAATGACTTCTTATTAGCTTTTGATGCTTCATTTTCCCCACAGCATCACAATATCTGCTTCTGTTTTACCCAATTGTACAATAATTGTTAACTTCAGCAAGCTCATAGCCTAGTCAGACTCTTTAGCCATTTGCTTAATCAATGAAAGTACTCTGTAACAGTAAAGTCATGGAAAATATGTCTTATCATTTTAGTGCCCCATATTATATTCTCTCACCTCTCTGTATAAACCACTGAATTATTAATATACCATCCTCCAGATCTGACAAAATCTGTGATGAAAATTATCATAATCTTCTATGCCTAAAGACCATTAAATGAGTGCACATTAAACTTGAAATAAATGGCTTGAATAATTTTTGTTTTAAAATGTTCCTTGTGCTCAAAAGACTGAAGTGCATATTACCAGTTTTAAAGTTACAGAACAACCCGCTGAGAACTATAGCTTCAATGGTCATACCTAGGATTAAATCGCTATTGTACGCACTCAGAGTGAACTTTCTTCACTTGATCAAACTCATTTCTGAACTAAACTTTCCCAATCTACAATAATTAATTCTGTGCTTATTAGGTAAAAATAAATAAATATAAAATAAATAATTAGGGTACAGAGAATCAAGTGGGCAAATCATGCTTTGATTTGCAGATACACAACCACAGCAGAAATACAACAGCTGCATAAACATTACCAAAACCATATTTGGCTCCTTCCCTCCCACATTAAAAGGCACATGAAGCAACAGTTGAAATAATCATATATTTGCTGATGGAGTGAAATGTACTTGAATGCAATTCAGAATGAAACGCTTATTCACAGATGGAGCCTGCACCAGGGTACTGGTCTGGGTCTACGCTGGTTTAATCCAATTAATTTCAAGATTAACATTGACTAGATCATCCATTGATCAGGACCAGGAAATTAAGCTTTACTTGAGGTGCAGTTTCCTTTTTGTCTCATTTTTAGGGAAACCATTAAATGGGCTCATGCATGCAGCACATAGCCTTTCTTGGTGTCAGCAACAATCTGCTTTGTGACAGTCTTCTAAGTGAAGTATTAACAGGTTTCAAGGTTTTTCAGAGGCTCCAAAGTCTTAATAACTGAATTCACAAATAACCAGTCATACAGTATCACTGCTTCTTTCTGCGCTTTGCAGTTCTTGCAATACTTCCAACTTTCCCTTATGTCAGCACCTACAGGTCAAAAGTTCAGAAATAATAACAAAGTATAAAACTGTGCTGTCATTAGGTTCATGTTTTGATAGAAAATTAATTTGGTATTTTATTTATCCATTTGAAATAGTAACTACTGCGTTGGAAACTATAAGGTGATTAATTTTCCAATATGTTCAGATCATATTAGTAATACACAACAGAAGTGTTTTTACATGTCTAATAGTTTTACTCATAATCAAGATTCTGCAGTTCGGAAGTTCTTTTTGCTATGTGAGCCCTTGCAAGCTAAAATAGTCAGAACACTGATTTAAAGGCTGAGGAAAGATTTTATGCACTACAGTGCATTGCATCACTGCAGATCTTTTGTTAACAGAAAGAGCAAGGTGAATTATATATCTGATTTTATTTCTTACTGTTAAACACAGCTCACTGGAAATGTATAACTAGCTCCTTTAAGACTACAAAGAAAAAGCCATGTCATGTATTACACTACAGCAGGTAATTTGGTTCCTTAGACAGGATTAGCCAACAGATTTATCAAGCAGCCTCTAAGGAAAGCAGAGTTCAAGTCTAGGCTCATCAATAATACATAAATAAACTGAACAATTAGGTACAAAGTGGCTATCTTGTCAGACAACTTATTAACCAATAAATGATATACTCACTGCAGACAATGTAAAAAGGAAAGATACGTAAAAATAGGAAAAGAAGACCTGAAAAGAGAGAGGATTATACTGCGGTCTTTAGTGCGTTTGTGGACCTGGTAATTCTCGACAACTCTCCAGCCCAAGCTGAGAGCTATGATGTCCAGGCAAAGGTGGCTCAGCCACACTTCTCTACCAGGAATCATTTGGCATATTTTTTCTGATAGCTGAACACAAATTTATGCCTTTGCTGTTTAATCAGCAGTCTGAGGAAGAATACATTCATTCTACTCTCCAGTAAACAGCTACTGCATCAACTTCAACTGTTTAATAGGCAAGTTTTACATAAACAAACAGTCATCCCCAGCGTGTAATGTCACTTCTGGGCATTGCTATAATACAGTCCAACTACTGAGATGCACCAGTTCCTAGGAAACAGTAGATGAATACAGTCAGGCTTACATCTGGCTTACACAGCAACATCTCTTAAAAGGTAAATCTATGTTAGCAAATGTCAAAATCTGAGACATTTGGTCCTTCTTTGCTAACTATCAACAAACTCAAATTTGATTTTCTTTTCTATGCTGGCCTGCATTTTTCAGACAGAAAACAAGACCAGAGGTAGGAAGGGCTGTTGCTGCTTTTCTGTCAGCCAAGCAAAACAAAAAACATCTTCATTTCATTTAGGATCAACAAGTAAGCAAGGAAACTTAGTCGAAATAAAATCTTTTCATATGCATGTATTTACCGCAGCTCAGAAATTATGAGAATCTGAAGTACAGATTTCAGCATTTAACTCAGAATGAAAAAAATATTTACCTAATATGATGTTTTTTCACGCTCAAGTACTCCAAAGTGCTTTACAAATATTGATTAAATTCTGCCCTTAATCTGTGTCCAGCACCCCTTGACTCCAGCAGCCATTTTGAGGCTGCAAAAGACTTTAGGACTTATATGCTTTGCTGATGGAAATGGAAATTACTAATGAAACACAGCCACTTCTGTAATGAAAATGGGGCATCGCTTAGAATACCTTCCAGTGCAGCAATAATTTATAAATATCCTTGTGTGCTGGTTTCGGCTAGGATAGACTTAAGTTTCTTATTAGAAGCTGGTGCAGTGCTGTGTTTTGGCTTTAGTCTGAGAACAATGCTGATAACACACCGATGTTTTAGTTGTTGCTAAGTAGCACATACCCTGATCAATGACTTACCAGTCTTTCATGCTCTAACAGCGAGGAGGGGCACAAAAAGCTGTGAGGGAACAGAGACAGGACACCTGACCCAAACTAGCCAAAGGGGTATTCCATATCATAGCACGTCATGTCAGTATAGAAACATCCCAGTATAGAAACTGGGGGAAGTTGGTCAGGATGGACTTATCACAGCTTGGGTTGGGGTAGGCATTGGTCAGTAGGTGGTGAGCATTTGTAATACACATCACTTGTATTTATTGGGTATTATTCCTCTATTTTTATTACTGTTGTTGGGTTTTGTTGTTGTTATTATTATTATATTTTATTTGAGTTATTAATCTGTTCTTATCTCAGCACGTGGGTTTTACATTTTTCCCAGCCCTCCATGGGAGTGGTGGGAGTGAGCAAGCAGCTGCTAATTCTGGGGTTCAACCACACTGTGTTAAACCATATTAGTTGCTGTCTGGGGTTAAACCACGACACCTTGCCAGATGGACAAGCACATGCATGCGCTGAAGAGGTCTGCAGTGACTTCACTGCATGGTAATCATACCTCAGTTAAACAAGGTGGGCAATTTTTAAGACTGTCATTTTATTCTAGTCTTATCCTAGTAAACAGTCCTTTCACCTTGTATCTGAGTACCTTTAAAAATGCACTTTTATGTCCTATTCAAAGACAGGCAGAACCTTAAGAGTAATGTTGTCCTGACACATACGTGGTAAACTACTTCTCAGGTCCAGAAAATCACCCCTATGGCTTCCTGAACCCAATATCATGTTGATGCTGGGCATCCCCAAAGTACGGAGATGACAGCTAAGGCAAGCACAGTACCTGTAGAAAAGAATAGGGTACCATCTGGATTAAAGCAGGAAGTAGACTTGGGTGGGAAAGACTGCATCTTGCCTGGGGAGATAAACAAAAGATTTCAACAGAGGAAAGATGAGTGTCAAAGCAGAACTTCCAACTGTGGAAGCAGGTTTCCTTGACAGACCATCTAAACCATTTATATGACGTATGTTTTCCCACTAACTATAAAGGGACTCTCAGACAAATGCGTAAAACTTAAGATGCGTAAAAGTTATGAGATGAGTGTAACCATTGCGCTCCATGAAGTGAATGGGATGGTATAAAGAGTGCACTACCTCTCTCCAGGACCTCTCAGCTATCCATCCCTGAGGAGCTGAAATGGCACCACTGAGACAAAGGGAAGCTGCAGCAGAATCCCCATTCTCTGCTTCTCTGAAGATCAGTGGCAAGGATTATGAAAAAGCCCAGGGATGGCTTTGCCTGCTATGTTAAAGGTTTCCTTGCCTGAGGGAAACAGTTTTGTGCGTGCGACAGTTTTCCCAAGGTAAGAAACAATAAAGAATGGGTTAGACTGTGGGGTATGGACAAGACACTTTATATAGCACTACCTGCAGAATCAAACTGGAAAAAGCAGTCAGGAAGGGTCTTCCCAGTGAAGAATTTCCATGGTTGCAGTGAATCTACAGACAGGTTGATGGCACTGCAGCATGAAATTATTGCACCCATGCCCACAAACGCAACATGTTATTTATTGGTGCAGACTGTTGGTGAAAGAAGAAACAATTTACCACAATGCTCAAGAAGCAAAATAGACTTCTGAATTGCTATAAGATAATTTGTATCCAATTTATGAGTTTTTGCAGAGCCATGAGATGCCTTGACCTGTTTCGCATAAAACTTGGTTGAAAATATGTTTCTTGGAGTGATAAAAATGTGATTAAGGTGTGCTAGTGATTTTATTTTGGCAACTTTATGCTGTGCTTTTGAATTTCAGTATATATATAATGTTTGGTTCTTTTTCAGTTGATAGTCTGTCAGTTGAAGTCGCTACATGTACAAACATTAATAAACTCAGAGACAATAAAAGCAGTCTAAAACTATATGCTATAATCCCTCTCTTTAAAAATAACTGTAGGAAGTCACAACGTATAGTTTATAATTACGATATCCAAAGAATTTCTGTTCAGACAAGCCAAAGGAAATTGCTTATTATGGAACGAAGAATGCGATAAAAAGAAAATTGGGCACTGGCCCTGAAGCTCAAAAATGGACTAAATTACATATTTCCTCAAGCAGAAAGGGAATTTCATTTTTCAGACAGGAAAAAACTCTCTCACAATAATGTCAAAACACAGAAGTCCAACTATCTAATCAGAAGATACAGACTAAAAGTGAACAAAACCAGTTTCAGACCCCCCCTAGACTGTAAACAACTTTCCTTAGAGCCCTTGCAACGATAAGCCTAAAGTAATTGTGGGAATCACTTTCTAATTCTAAACATGGACCTCTCTTTTTTATGCAGAAAATTCACCCCAGAATACTGCGTTAATTAATACAGTTGGCATAACACAAGATGCGTTTCAAAGTTTCTTGTCCGTATGTGCCTGTTAAACGTAAGTGGAAATTAACCTTCAAGAGGTTATAGTAAACAAATGCTCAGTGGAGGCAAAAAATTAAAATCTCTGAGTATAGCTATCACTTTAATATCTGTATGTGCGAAAATACTTTATCTTCTAACAAAGAATTAATCCATGAAAAGCTTCACTAAACATTTTCTTGTACTACTTACATTTATGAAAGTGATTTCTGGAGCCTTAAGGAGGGTTAATACACTCTCCGACTATAATCAATGAGAACAGCATGATTCACACAATCTATGTTCTTTGTCAAATTTAACCAGTGTATCACTTCATAAGATCTTTTCGCTGGCAGGAGCTTACTGTATGACGGAGATGTTGGAATCCTCCTTACACTGGTTGTACCTGGCATACCGTGCTGTGCCTGTACAATGGTAAAACGAAAACTCACATGACAACCTCAGGCTACCCATTTCTGCTGCTCAAGCTAGTGAATGTGGCTCACTGAAGGTATGTAAAAACAGTTGTTTGCAGAAGTACAATGAAAGTAAAGCAGAATTTGACAAGTACAGGTTACATCAGAATTATGTTACCCAAGTCCCAGAAAATACCATAAATTCAGTCTCCCAGGTCTTTACAGTTAAATGACAATTAAAGCTGATTGACTAGTTCCTCCCTGTTAGCACTCTGTACCTATAGATGAAGATTACTACAGTAAGCACAGTGTATCTAATGACTGACAAAGTTTCCTGATTTTAAAATGTCCATTTAAAAAATCAGAGTATTTCACTGAGCTCATCCATTTTCCATCTCTACCAGGAAAAACAAATTAAGCCCATCCAGTTTATATTTTTCAGGATCAACTTCTGCAAGCACAAACCACTGCTACCTATCTGTGCCAGCTCGCATTCCATAGTCTTTACAGCACAAGGAAAACCATGCAAACAGAGAAGGCATATCCTTGGAAGGTCATGTGATGGCAAAGAACTGATTTTTCCCTGTTGCCTCAGAACATAAAAAATTACTTATGTAAGAAAACAATATTGTTGTGAAAAACTGTAAGAAGATGTTAAAACATGTTCTTTATCAGCAAGATTCACTTGGAAATTACATTATTTCATATTGAGCAGATAACAAACAAGTACTAATGACTTTGCAGTTAGTGAATTACAATAATCTAATTGATTACAGAGTTTTCACCCTAACCGCAAGGAAGTACCGTGTTAACTATTCTGCAGTTTGTCTGTTACCTCTTTAACCAAACCTAAAGGCTTCCAAGAAGACTGCAGGTGCATTTTTGGTCATTCAGCTCTCCATCAGATCCTTCGTATTTTCCAGCAATATATTCTTATGTTCCACACTTGCTCCAATATTCAGATAAAAATAGAAGACAAGCAGTGAGTACCATTTAGGTAGAAGAAAGTTCCAAGTAGGAGATAGCTTAGAAATTGTTGCAAATATAGCTACCAGAAAGATAAAATACATCTTATAATTTTAAGCAAAATACTCTAAGGAAGGGATGAGGGCTTGTTAGAAGGGAGATGAAATTTTTCCTCTTCCAATTTGGTTAATATTTTCGGAAGAAAGCCACAGGAAATGCTTATGTTTGGGATCTGCACAATAGGAACTGTGGTATCTGCTACAGCATTTACCCTTGTATGAACCATTACAGAAGTTAAGTAAAGTAAATGAGTGAGGAATAATTGTGTGGTTTTATGGTGGGGACTGAGAATTATTTTGCTTAACATATCTAAGCCATAGGTTTCAACCAGTTTGTCCCTGACTGGACTTGATATTTCATTCCTCAGTGGAAGGTGTGTAACTATTTCCTTGGAAAACTAATTTTCACAAGAACACATGCAGAAAAGGAGTTAAAACTGAAATACACCGAGTAGTATTTGGCTCTTCAACTTTTAACATAGCACTGACTAGTACAACACACCCAAAGTGTCTCCACTTAGAGGCAGGAGGAAAAAAACCCAAAATCGACAAAGCTCATGGGTAGGGTGGAAGTTAATAACAAACGTAATGGTAAGGCAAATATTAATACCATTCAATGAGTTCAGAAGTTAGAAAAGAAAAATATAGAAAAAAGGAGACTAGACATTCAAATTGAGCTTTCATATATCATCCTTCTCACAAAAATCTCTGCCATACAGTCATTAAGATTCTACACTAAGAAAATGATACATACTAGAGCTACACATTTCAGTGGCTGTTGTATCTGCTGCATTTCTCCTTCCCTGCATAAGCTTAGCCAGTGTGTTCACACACACAAATTACAGGAAATATTTTTCACATTGTACTAATAACTTCCATTGATTTTTCAGGAAATAGAACAATATGACACATTTTGGAAGGACTGCATTTAGTTCCTTTGAACATGAAGCCCCATCAGTCAAAATAAAATAAAATGAAATTTATAAAGGTTCTATCATATTTATGCATTTACTAAATATAAAAATCAACATATGGTTCAATGTTACCATATGTTTGATTTTGTAAGAGCAGATTTTCAATGTGGTAGTAGAGCTCCCCACAACAACAGATCATTAGCTTTGAATTTTCTTTAAAACTCTTTTTGAAGAAAACCAGCCAAAGAGTATCCAAGTATGTGAGAGACACATGATCTTTATGTCATATCTGCAATAACAAATTATAAAATGGACACTAGAATCTGCATCTGCATAATGCATATTTAATATGTACATATTACTACCTAGTAAGATCTCTTATTGCTCACAATACAGCAGAAGATAGGATTTTCAGATCTCTAGGGGCATAAATTTGAAAAATACAAGCAAGAGCCAAAGTTCTGATATAAAATGAGAACTACCAAAGCCTCTTTCAGAATAAAATCATGAGGAAATACTCTTTTATGGGTTTCTTGTTCACTGGGAGATGATATGAAAGCCATATGTTGATATGGTCAATTTTGGTTTGGACCCCTGCCATGGATCACCTGTAATGCAGTTTAGATATGCTGCAATAACCACAACTGCATTCTAAATTAAAGAATAAATTACAAGCTGTCAAATACTTTACAGAAAACTTTGTATCTATCAGAATTTAAAATCTTTCATCAGAAGCACTGGTAATCTGTGGAGTTGCACTACTGGACACCTGGTTCTAGTTGCTTTAAAAAGCACCTCAGATCCTTCTTCCTAAAGAGACAAATATTGCCACTGGGCAGCCAGTGAAAAATTTGGAAACTCCTCTCTTGCTCCTGGTTTTGATTTCCCTGTGTGGACTTAGGTTGAATATTTCTTTATGCCAATGTCAGCTAACAAAAAAAAAAAAAAAAAAAAAAAACATAAAATAACCGAACATCAATCCCTATTTTGAGTGTTTTGTGGAAGACTTATTTTTAAATGTCTTCTGAAAGCTCTTTGATCTCTGGCGCAGAGCTGTCAGAAAAAAAAGCCAAACAAATGCAAAAACACCCTATTACTACTTTTATTTTTGAGTTAGCAATGTCTAAAATTTTCTATTGCCTACATATGCTGCTAATATTTAGGAACATCTGCAAAGTATTACAGATGAGTGCATTACAGCTAATGTTAGAGAAAAAACTGGACAAACTCACTTTTAAGGGGTGAAACAAAACTACATTCAAGGAGAGACTGGAACGCGTAAGCTAAAAGAGCAGTAAAACTACAATAGACATAAAACAAAAGCAGTATCAACCACATAAGGAGCAAGTCAAAAGCTGAAACTCAGGCCTTTTTTCTTGTAGGTATCTTGCCTCTATGGTACAGAGGGGGCAAACAAGCAATGGAGTCACTCAAGCAAGGACCAGTCACTAGTGTAGCACAGCCAGATGCTGTTAAAGTAGCTGACTATTCCATACCAAATAGTTAGCATTTTCTGAAACAAAAAGGGCCTCCATCACCTCACATATATCCTCAGACAACACTTAGATTTAGGCCAGCTTCACTTTAGGTTCGGAATACTAGTGTTCTTTAAATTAAACACAGCCAGCTAGAGTATAGTCGCCAAAAAAAACCAAACATTAAAGTCAGAGCAAAGATTGGAGAGACCTGACAATGTCCAGGATTGTCTCATGAACAAAAGAATAATAACGGATCCTGCAAAGCAGCTGCCATCATGCCCTTTGACAGTTGATCCCAAAATGGCCCGAGCCTTTCTGCTTGACTTCACTTACCAATAATTTATACTACAGATCACAGCTACAAGTGCTCCTCCACCACTTGTGTTTGAAGATATAACATTAGCTGAAATTGAAGAAAAGTCATCTCCAACTTTGTCAAGCCTAACTTTGTTGGCATGATTGCCAGCAAGGCCCCTTAGATCTGGATCACCCAATCTACAAAAATATTTTAACTTTTTTTTTTAGCAAGAAATGTTCAAATCTGCTGCCAAATGCTACCAGGGTACTCTTAGATCATGAATCTGTTCAGTGCTACAGCAGTGAGAAGAAAATATCTCTGCATCTTGCACATATGCAAAAAGATTGGAAAGACTCCCACATTTACTTCTATGGACTTCAGATAAGGCCTTGAACAGAAAAGTGATTAACCAGATTTGCAAAGGAAGAAAATTAAACTAATACTTATGGAGACTGGACTGTGTGCAAACAACTCATTCAAGATGAAAAGGATGGCATAAGAAACTAAACTCAAATGATCCAGGGAGAATTTATAGTTAAGTAGTTAAATTATAAGTTAAATTTGCTGGGGGAACTACAGACCAGTCAGTCTCACCTCTGTGCCTGGCAAAATCTTGGAGTAGATTCTCCTGGAAGGCATGCTAAGGCACATGAAAAAAAACAAGGTGTTTGGTGACAGCCAGCATGGCTTCACTAAGGGGAAATCCTGTCTGAACAATCTGGGGGCCTTCTATGATGGGGCTACGGAACTGATGGACAGGGGTAGAGCAGTTGATGTCATCTACCCGGACTTGTGCAAAGCGTTTGACACTGTCCCACCTAACATCCTTGTCTCTAAATTATTGGAGAGACATCAATTGGATAGCTGGACCACTCAGTGGATAAAGAACTGGCTGGGGGCCACATGCAAAGAGTTGTGGTCAATGGCTCAATGTCCACCTGGAGACCACTGACTACTGGTGTCCCTCAGGGATCGGTGTTGGAACCGGTCTTGTTCAACATCTTTGTCAGTGACATGGACAGTGGGATTGAGTGTGCCCTCAGCAAGTTTGTCGATGACACCAAGCTGTGTGGTTCGACTGATACACTGGAGGGAAGGAATGACATCCAGAGGGACCTTGACATGCTTGTGAGGTGGGCTGATGCCAACCTTATGAAGTTTAACCATGACAAGTGCAAGGTCCTCCACCTGGGTCAGAGCAATCCCAGGCACAGCTACAGGTTGGGCAGAGAAGGGATTCAGAGCAGCCCTGCACAGAAGGACTTGGGGGTGTTGGTCAATGAGAAAATGAACATGAGCCAGCAGTGTGTGCTTGCAGCCCAGAAAGCCAACGGTATCCTGGGCTGCATCAAAAGGAGTGTGACCAGCAGGTCGAAGGAGGTGATCCTGCCCTTCTACTCTGCTCTCGTGAGACCTCACTTGGAGTATTGTGTGCAGTCTAATGTCCTCAACATAAAAAGGACATGGAACTGTTGGAACAAGTGCAGAGGAGGGCCATGAGGATGATCAGGGGACTGGAGCACCTCCAGTATGAAGACAGGATGAGAAAGTTGGGGCTGTTCAGCCTGGAGAAGAGAAGGCTGTGTGGAGACCTCATAGCAGCCTTCCAGTATCTGAAGGGGGCTATAGGGATGCTGGGGAGGGACTCTTCATTAGGGACTGTAGTGAGAGGACAAGGGGTAAAGGGTTAAAATTTAAACAGGGGAATCTTAGATTGGATATGAGGAAGAAATTCTTTACTGTGAGTTTTCTCAGTAATTCTTTACTGTGAGGCACCGGAATGAGTTGCCCAGGGAAGTTGTGAATCCTCCATTCCTGGTGGTGTTCAAGGCTGGGTTGGACAGAGCCTTGGGTGGCATGGTTTAGTGGGAGGTGTCCCTGCCCGGAGGGGGGGGGGGGGGGGGGGGGGGGGGGGCTGGAACTGGATAATCTTAAGGTCCTTTCCAACCCTGACTATTCTATGATTCTATGAAATTATACTGACAAGTATACAAAGGGAAAAAATGTGTGATGTAACTGCTAACTCGTAAGTAGTAAGAAATCCAGAAAAACTTCCTCTTCCAATGAGTTCTGCTTATAACATTTGGTTTCAAATTATAGATTTCAGTTCAGGCAGGATCATGCATTTGGCCACCATCCACTTTAGTCACAGATTTGTACAATTAACTCTGTAAAAACCTTACAGATGTTAAGCAGGCATCTGGCCATAAATAAAAAAATAAAAAAAATAAAAAACCAAACCAACCAAGCAAACAAAAAAAAAACCCAACAAAACCAACCAACCAACCAAACCCACCAAAACCCCAAACTTTATCTCTTAAGAATACAGTCCATAAAGAGCTAATACATATACACTTTTTAATGTGTATATATGTACAGACCCACTAAAAACCTAGCTGAACACACTTCTTTTCTCACTCCAGTGTCAGATTTACTCAATTTACCAATCAAAACAACATCTCCACTCTATCAAGCCTGTAGGGTTAACAGAGTCAATGAAGAGAAAACTGTCTTTTGTCTTCCTGCATCACCACCAATGACAATCATTCCATACAGTCTTTTTAAAAGAGAAACAACAATATTCAAACAGAATGAAAACCAAAAATGAGCAAATAAGTGTAGAGCTGAAAGTTTGTGCCATTTCCAAGCTTTCTTATGTCTGACAGAACAATGCGTAATATTAAATACTATTTTGCAGTAATACAAATAGGCCTACAGTATTCAACTTAACATCACTGCACCTTCTGTTCAGCTCCAGCTGGAGTAAGAGGAGCTTTGCTTCCTACCCTACTTCCCATCCCTCCTTTTGCGACGCATGCACAACAGTGGGCAACCACAGTAGGCATATGAAGGAGTATGCAGTAGTATAGATGTTGCTTGCTGCGTGAACAGGCCATACTCCACCTCCAAGACAGGCATGGAGGGTCAGATTCAGTTTTGCATAACATATTCAAGCTAAACTGCATAACTGTAACATGCCCATTTAACATAATGCTTTAGCAAAAGCACCTTTATTAATCAGCTCTAATAAAGAATGGAAAATAATTTAAAGTACACTAAAATGTCCCTGCCCATAGCAGGGGGGCTGGAACTAGATGATCTTAAGGTCCTTTCCAACCCTAACTGTTCTATGATTCTATGATTCTAAAATGAAACACTTTTTTAAAAAGCCATGTTTAAAAACCTAACTTACATGGAGTTATTAAATAAATTACTGGTCCATACCATAGTTTTATTTGAAGACTGTCCACAGCAATTATTTATTCAGCAATCTACTCATGTTGTATACTGAATAAGGCTGCAAGAAGTTCCTTTAGTAATGATCACTCAAAAAAGGTGTTCTGGGAATCTCTATATTTCTAGCTGTCACTCACCTCTCAGCTGGAAAATCTACTGATTTGACTACTGCACTGAAGCAAGACATCTGTGAGACAGCCAAATCTACTGTATTTTCTTGTCACTAGTCTCAAGAATGTCCATATGGGCTCTTGGAAATTCTTATTATTATATTTCATTATTCCAGCTGATGAGGCTAATGTAAGATTCATGAAGTCTTAGAAATACAAATTGCGGGTGGCAAGCTATCAGAACCTTTACAGTCCTGTCTGAGTTAGTATCACATACACATTCAGGTTCAAAGGGACCCCAGTAGGGCACCTGTCCAACCTCCTGCCCCAACACAGGGTCAACACTGTACTCAGATCAAGTTGCTCAGAACTTTGATTGATTATTGAGGCTGAATGAATCTTGATCCCTAGATCTCTCCCTGACAACCTTGGCAACCTCTCACTGAAATTGTTCCAGTTTACAAACCGTTTTTGTACTGGGGAGCCCAAAACTGGTCTAGTTGACACGTCATTCAAAATTATTCTGTGCTCTAATGATAGTGAGGAAAAATAGAATAACACCCTTTTATTCTACTGGCTACAGGTCTGCTGATACAGCCCAGGAAGCCATTAGCCTCTTCAAGTGCCAGGGCTCATTGCTGCCTTATTTTTAGTCCATTGCCCATCAGGAGCCTTAGATCATTTTCAGCAGCATCCCAAACAGACCCTACTCAGTGGGTCCCCAGCCCGTAGCAATCAGTGCAGGAGCTGGTCCTACCTGGGTGCAGGACTTTGCATTTTGCATTTGTTGAATTCATGAGGTTCACATCGAATGATTCCTCCAACCTGTCTAGATGCCTCCAGATGGTGATGCTGCCCCCATGCATATCTGCCTCTAATAAGCCTCAAGGCAGCGTATAAATCATTAACTGCTACATTCAGAGCCTGCTGAGTCAGCCAGTCTCTCACAACTCTAACAGTCCATCCATCTAGGCTGCAATGTCCCAGCTTGAATACAAGGATGCTGAAGGAGATCCTGTCAAAGCCTTCCTGAAGTTAAGATTGAAGATCCACTGCCCTCTTCTCATGCATAGATTCAGTCATTTCACCACAGATGCCAAAAGATCATCAGGTATTACTGAACCTTGGGAGATCCATGCTGCTTATTTCCAGGAACCATCTTCTCTTTCATGTGTGCAGAAACACCTTCCAAGAGGACACACTCTGTAATTCTCTCAGGAATCAAAATTACTTTAACCACCCTGTAGTCCCTGGCATAGTCCCCTTTTGAAGATGGGTACAACAAGGCCTGTCTCCTCTCACAATCTCCACAACCCTTCAATGACAATGGAGAGTGTCCTCACAGTGATGCCCCACCCCTGGAAGTGTTCAAGGCCAGGTTTGGATGGGGCTTTGCGCAACCTGGTCTAGTGGAAGGTGTCTCTGCCCATGGAAGGGGGGTTAGAACTGGATGATCTCTAAGGTCTCTTCCAACCCAAACCATCCTACAATTCAATGATTCTATGACACCAGCTTGCTTTCTTTGTGCCCTGGGTGTTCCCTATCCAATCCCACGGACTTGTACAGGTCAAAATTTCATAAGAGATCCCTGACATCACCCTCTTCCACTGCTGGTAAATCCTCTCTTCCTTTTGCCTCTAGGCTCAAAGGCCCAGGAGATTTTGTCAGTGAAGACAGGCAAAGGTAGCATTGATCTTAGGCTTCTCTGCATTCACTCGTATTAAATCATGATTCAGCAGCAACCTCACATTTTCCTTGTTTATTTTTTCATTGCTCTTATAATGACAGAAGCTCTTCTTGCTATCACTCCTTGCCACTTCAAACTCCGGGTAAGCTTAGGTTTTCTCAGCACCTCACACTTAACACCTCTCTTGAGATTGTGCAGTGAAAGCTACCAAAGTTATCCATCAAATGCTAAAGATATTCTAGGAAGCATTAATAATAAAATATTTATTTGGAATGTCAATGACGAGAGCCTAGATAGTTCCAAAAGGCTTATAATGGAACTGCTGAATGAAAGGTTTTATTACTCTTTTCCGTTTAAAAAACCTAAACTCTTAAACATAAACTGCAACAACTGAAATAAATGATGGTATGATTCTTCAACAAGAACATTTCTCAGACAAATCTCTCTTGCGACTGCAACACTGCAAGTCCTAGAGTTGATTAGTATGTCTTCCTGCAGTCATTATACATGAGAGCAGAGTCAAGACTTAGCGCTACAAGACAGATTTCAAAGTAAGACAGTCTGCAGCAATTCCAGCAAAAGCATCAGGAATTCCTCCCAAATCTTTCGAATGCAAAGAAAGAAGTTACACATTAATTAATGCCATTCCCCTTAGTTCCTACTTCATCTTCATTGCTCTTCTCCACAGGCTGGCACTGGATTTGTTTACTTTGGTGTTCAACTCCAATAAGAAGTGCATTTTCATAGCAATTTCTCAGCATAAAGGTATTGTGAAGCACACAAACAGATTACTTTTTGGATGAAACAAAACTGCCAGATGTACTGTAACTGTTAATGAGTGTTAGGTCTGTGGGACCAGCCAAATTTAAGCTGATACAAAATCACACACCTCCAAAAAACAAACACACCAACAAAATGCAGCAAGCCCATGCCTTGCCATCAGCACCATCTGTTTCATTCTGCAGACCTATTATGCCAATGCGGCAGTTCTCGTTAGCGTATCTCCAGTAGCTTAATCTACTGCTCTAGACTAAAGTTATGGCACGCTCTTGCCACCCACCCTGAGTAGCTCTGCAGTGCTATAAGGTATCAGAAATATGGATTTTCCCCTATACCATTCAAGATTACACCTAGGAAATATTCATCATGATGTAATTACATGAATGTTTTAACATTGTTTTTGAAGTAGGCTTTCTGTTGTTTAAAAACCTAAATCTGCTTTCCACTTAATATTCTATGCTAAATTGCATTTTTGGGCAATGAAAATGGACAGTTTCATTGTTCAGAAACACAGTATTGCTAGGGATGGAAATATTTAATTGTTTTTAAAAATTACATTTTCTTTTTCAATCATGAAAATACAGGCTTTCATGTGAAGTTTTAGAAATAGCACTATGGCAGTGGGTCTCTCCTGTATAAATAAAACATGCTGAAAAAATGAATCGTGCACATAAATTTAATAAGATACAGAACCCTGTAAACCAGTTCATTTCACATCCCCACAATTTCATGAATTCAATATGTTGGGACTTAATAATACAAAGTAACTCTTGGATTTGACACCATACACTCAATCCAGAATAACAAGGTTTTAAACTTTTCACATAATTATGCCAACAAAAACACAGGGAACACTTGCCTTCATAATAAAAACTTCTTCTAAACACACTATTGATAAATTTTATGGATTTGTAAATTTGTATTAACTGTTACCGTATTTTCAGATCCTTTCTTTTGTATAGAAAATTGTATTTAAGCAATTTGAAAAGTATGCAATTTTTTTTTGTCACTCAATACATTTTTAATTTAAACTGAAACAAACTGATCAGGCACTATAAAATCCTTAGGTTTCAGTTTTGCAGCTCTATTTTTCTGACAGAGTGAAAAATATATTTTTTTAATAATTAGTCTGCGGAATGACAAGAATACACAAGTACCCTGTCGAAAAGACAGTATTTTCTTTCCATGACAAAATATTTTACTGAAAGTAGAAACTGGACCTAAAACAAAATGGACCATGAGGACTAAATTATAGTTTGGCTAAATTCAACATGCTTATTCAGTCATCAACTCATTTACAGCAATATCTGTACTTTTGCCAGTGCCACACATTTGAATTCTAGTTAGGTACAATGAGCTACCCACTTCCCCCCTTGACACACAAGCTTGCTGCTACAGCTACTCTGAATGAGACCCATGTAATGGTTTGATCCAAATTTCTAAACAGCCTTTGCAACTGCTAGGAATGAATTTATTAGTTTAGTCTCACAACAAGACAGACCATCCATAGTTGTCAAGGGGAAAAAATACATATTTGTTGGTGATGTTATTCAGCATACTATATATAGAGAATCACCAACAGCTGCTTTAAAAGCTGGTGTGACAATATTTGTTTAAATGATATGAGAATAATGCCATTGAAAAGCCCTGAGAATGAATAAATCATGTTGGAAAGGCTATTCAAGATGATCCCCTTTTATGAATTCTGTAAAGTTAGGATATACGTGGGGTGCATTCTGCAGACACCAAGACAAGATTCAGCTTTCATGAACAACCATTCTTGAATATTTTTGTTGTATTTATTGAATAGTTCATCCCTGTGAAAGGCAGAAGTCTGGTCGAAAAAATAGCGCTCAGTTACTTAGCTCTGATACATTAATAAATAAAACCCAGGCAAAGAAGAGGAAACAGTTTATAACCACCTTCAAACCCTAACAATAAACAAGCCTTGTCTAAATCTAGGAACACAGTTCTCCTCGCCATAGTAAAAACATGAAAACCACAGTAAAACTGAGTGAACTTTTAACTAGCAAGAAAGTAACAGCTCTTATTTTGTGTGCAGATCAACCTACAGAGGGAGACGAAACATACATTTTATTACTTTATAAGACTATTTGCCAAATGATGAAGACATTTACAGGGGTGGTGAGTCTGAAACAAATTTAACGGGGATCACATTAATGATGGCTTTGTAAGCACTCTGTGCTTAAGTGGTTGACATCTGAGTTGTAGTCCCAGCTCTGCTAAAAATTAGTTTGGACAAATATTGCATACATTAATCTGGTGACTTTACACTTTTCTGTTTTCCACAGTAATAATAAACATCACGCAATGCTCAGCTTTATTAGGAAGAGTCACTGGAAGGTTTCCTCTCCCCTTGGAAAAGAAGGGAGAGCACACAAACTTTGAACATGAACCTTTACCTCTGGCAATGGGTAGTATGTGACTAAACAGTGCCCTTTAAATTTAATTGGCATGTGGAACAGCTTCCAGAGATGGAGCACACTGAGTGAAAAAGAAATATTCACAATCAGAGTCAATTCTGTACTGCCCCAATCCAAACACCCCCTGTTAAACTACACTAAACAACTATGGTTTAATATTTTAATGCAAAAATATGAATGGTTTTACTGGGGATTGTGCAAAGCTAGAGTTAATCTTCTCTTGGAAATACTTAAGGAAAAAGAAATCATTGTCCACTGAGTGAGTTGCCTTGTCATAGACGAGATCACGTTAGTCAAGCAGGACTTGCCTTTCATGAACCCATGCTGACTGGGCCTGATTGCCTGGCTGTCCTGTACATGCTGCATGATGGCACTCAGGATGATCCGATCCATAACCTTCCTCAGCACTGAAGTCACCCTGACAGGCCTGTAGTTCCCCGTATCCTCCTTCTGGCTCTTCTTATAGTTGGGTGTCACATTTGCTAACCTCCAGTCAACTGGGACCTCCCTGGTTACCCAGGATTCCTGGCAAATGACAGAAAGTGTCTCGGGAAGCACTCCCACCAAATCCATCAGTACTCTTGGATAGACCCCGTCTGGCCCTCACAGACCTGTGCACGTATATGTGGCGTAGGAGGTTGCTGACCATTTCCTCTTGGATTATGGGGCTTTATTCTGCTCCCTGTCCCTGTCTTCCAAAGGGGGGCTGGATACCTGGAGAAAACTGGCCTTACTATTAAAGACTGAGGCAAAGAAGACAATAAGTACCTCAGCCTTTTCCTCATCCTCTGTCACTATGTTCTCCCCCACATCCAGTAAAGGATGGACATTCTCTATAGCCTTCCTTTAGCTTCCACATGGAACTCCACTCCCTACCTCTACTGAGACAGCAGACCAAAGGACCTCACTAGCACACTGCCCCTCAAACACTAGTGCGCTGTCCCAAGGCCTATATCTAGAGAATCTGGTTTTATCCCTTTCCCCGTTCAAAACTAATTTGAAGCTCTTTGATGAGCTCTGTGAACTCCTGTGCAAAAATCCTTTTCCCTCTTTCAGATAGGTTTACCCCATCTGTTGCTAGCAGGCCTGGTGTTGTGTAAACTGACTGATGGCCTTTAGAAAACTTGAACCACTAGCAAAATAAGTATTGTATTCCTGACTGGAAAAAACACTGCAGTGACTGCTGGAGATGCTGTTTCACAGTTCTTGTATGACAATTGACTTTCTCAGCTGAAAGACATCTCCCACTATGAGCCAAGCTTGGTGACAACAGAAAGTGCATATTGGTAACTTTGGACTTCAGAGCACTGAGATTAATGCACAAATGAAAGCAAGGATGCAAAGTATGTTAATTTTAACTTCCAAATATCCCTAGAGCACCATACTTGAGTTTCCAGGCATTAGAAGTTTTTGCAGACATTTTTGATTAAAAAAAGACAGTTTCTGCTGAAGAAAATTATGAATCCACAGATAGTTGTATCTATAAAGGTTAATATAAAAATCAGGAAAGAGAATCTGCCTTATGGTATTGTGTTATGAGAAACATGGGTATAGAATCAGAACAATACTTCAGCTATGTCTTATTTCAGGACTTGCTACTGTGCAAGCTCAGCTTGGCAAGGATCAAGCCCCAGCTAATGACAGACACCTGAGGCAGACTGGTGAATGCCTAGCATAGTGGAGGAAACAATTTATATGTTCTGCTTGTAGGGATTTGACACTTTCTGTGTAAAGCTGCATCACATTTTTGCCCGTCTGTCATGAGCACCATGAAGGCTGCAAGTTCCTCAGGGCAGGAACCTGTTAAACACTTAGCACAACACGGGAGCTCTATGGTAATAATTACCACTGCTGTTAAATGCACAGTGGCATACCTGTTTCAGTATCCTTACTGTAACTCATATTTCTCTAAGGCTGTCAGTATAATAATGTTATACTGAATTGCAATAGAGAGGTTTGAGGAAATGTGAGGAAATGGTCTATCAGTTTCCCTGATCTCCTGCAGTGCTAGGCAGCACTTTTGACACCAATAATCTACAGCCACATTCTGCTGCTGAGAATGAACAAATGCATTCATGCAATTAACATGTAACATCACACAGTAATCACCCAACAGGAACGCTCTTAGCTTCTGTGTGTATTATGACGATAACTGAAAAGCAAACACATTCACTCACAAAATTAAAAGCACCAGATCATTCATGTGCAATTTAAGCACCTTCAGTTCAAACTGAAATCACAATTCCATGTGTCATTTCTCCCTTGTGGAAGACAACTCTTTGATGAGCTAACATAGGTAGGAGTCATCAGCAGAGATCTAGACATGAAATATCTTCTTTATAGTCAGAATTTTTCTCTGCGTATACATAGCAGAGAAGCATACTGCCTTTCCAGAAGCATCCCTTAGTGCTCTCTGCCTTCTGCAAATCCACCTGTAGCTGTGGAGGGGACCAGCTGAGCAGATGGAGTCAAACCCAAAGGTTAGGACCCACAGGAGCCCATCTCACATATATGAAGTACAAAAATTACACTCACTGTGAAGACACTGCTGTGATGGAATTACTTCAGGTGCAAAATAGTGAAAAAGAATCCTGCTGCAGAAACTCAACAATCTTTCTGAGCCTCAAGATGTTACCCTCCAACTTAGGCTCTTCCACATGGAACATGCAATTTTCCAGTGGAATTTTCCAACTTAGGTTCTTCCAATGGAACATGTGGAAGACGTGAAAAATTCCATTTTTAAAGGACATTTTCCAATCAAAACTTTGATGAGTGTCCCAACACCTCCACAGATCAAATCTGGCTCATTGCTTTTAATATAGAAGTATTAATAAAATTCTGAAAATCAATTTTATGTCCTCTATTTACACACAAATTCTTACTTACACTGGTAGGCTTTCCACACATAGAACTAAAAATGTTAGATTAAACTAGTAATTTCCTATATGCTTTTGTGAGTGCATCAGTACATAAAGAAACCCCTCCACATGAATGGAATATTGCACATGTGCAAACTAATGTTTTACCTGGTTCTTTTTTTTCTGAATAAAATAAAACTTCCAGATTTCAGATGCTAAATGATTGATACATATTCCATTTCAATGCAAATTTTACTTGTTGTTTTAATGGGATAACAAGTACTTTTCCTCAGTTTTTTTCAGACAGTTTCATTCTGAAATATGGGATGAGGTTGAGGAGATGAGATCTGTCTAGATTTACTTGGCATAATTCTTAGTTAGATAACCTTGATGCATTTTTTTAATTCATGTTTTTTGATCATTTCTGAAAAGAAAATGAAGTCTGTTGTCCACCTTACAAATTAAACAGGTTATGAAAAAGAGAATACAGTTAATCTATTGCTATTTGTGCTTATGATGTGAGATGGGAAGTAGATTTTGCAAAATAATGATCTTCAGGTAGCGTAAAATACAGGGGGAAAAAAAGAGAGTTCAAGAGTAGCATTATAATGACCAAAATTCACTATGTGTTTTTTATTATGTTGACAAAAACTCTTTTAAGAAATGGAAATCACTATTTTCTATTGATTCATGAACAGAATCTTCAGACATAAGTCATCAGTGTTGACACTTTCAAATACATAAAACGTGACATCTGCTCCTACAAATGCACTACACAGGCTGTAAATCATCAAAGAGAAAAACAGTTCAATGTCATTTCAGCCACTGTAAGCTATGGTTTACAACTGAGAGATAAAAATAGTCATACTGTCTCTATGACATCTAAACCACTTTTCTATTGCAGTATTCTATGTTCTGATTTATTTTTGTGGTTGAACAACACACAATCAATTGTAAGCAACTAGTGTAGTTTGATTCCAGTCAACAGCAATTTTCTCCAGCTTTATCTTTTTTACCCCTCACTGCACTGACATTAAGTGCTTTCCCAAACACACCCCTTCCCATGCAGTGTTTTCTGGAAATCCTGAGGACTTAAATTTACCATTCTAAATTGTGAAAATACAAGAAAAAGACATAACTTATATTTAATGCTTTCCAAATACTTGTAAAATTCTTTTTGAGTATCACCATATCTGCATTCACACTGATGAAGAATATATATATATGCATTTCTCAACACCAGTATCATGCTCACTGCACTAGGTATTTTTTTCAATGCATCATTCCTCACCAAAGAAAACAGTATCAAGCATCTTGATCCTTCCTTGAAAGAAATACAAAATTGCCTCCTATAGCTACTTTGTCAACTTAATTAGTATTCAAACCAGTATTCAATTTGCATAAAGTACTAAAACGGTTTTTCAAATCTTCAGTGATTTACTCCATTTAATTATGAAGTGAGTACATGACTATCACAAGTGGCATATTTTGTTATTATTAGCACCAAAGAGATCACAACATGCATAAGGATTTATATATTTTCTGTACATGATAGAATCATAGAAAGGACCTTAAGATCATCTAGTTCCAACCCCCCTGCTCCATGGGCAGGGACACCTCCCACTAAACCATGCCACCCAAGGCTCTGTCCAACCTGGCCTTGAACATCGCCAGCGATGGAGCATTCACAGCTTCCTTGGGCAACTCATTGCAGTGCCTCACCACCCTCACAGTAAAGAATGTCTTCCTTATATCCAATCTAAACTTCCCCTGTTTAAATTTTAACCCTTTACCCCTTGTCCTCTCACTACAGTCCCTAATGAAGAGTCCATCCCCAGCATCCCTATAGGCCCCCTTCAGATACTGGAAGGCTGCTATGAGGTCTCCACGCAGACCCTTCTCCAGGCTGAACAGCCCCAACTTTCTCATTCTATCTTCATACGGGAGGTGCTCCAGTCCCCTGATCATCCTCGTGGCCCTCCTCTGGACTTCTTCTAACAGTTCCATGTCCTTTTTATGTTGAGGACACCAGAACTGCACACAATACTCCAAGTGAGATCTCACAAGAGCAGAGTAGAGGGGCAGGATCACCTCCGTCGACCTGCTGGTCACGCTCCTTTTGATGTAGCCCAGGATACCGTTGGCTTTCTGGGCTGCAAGCACACACTGCCGGCTCATGTTCATTTTCTCATTGACCAACACCCCCAAGTCCTTCTCTGCAGGACTGCTCTGAATCTCTTCCCTGCCCAACCTGCAACTGTGCCTGGGATTGCTCCCACCCAGGTGGAGGACCTTGCACTTGGCATGGTTAAACTTCATAAGGTTGGCATCAGCCCACCTCACAAGCGTGTCAAGGTCCCTCTGGGTGGCATTCCTTCCCTCCAACATATCAACCGAACCACACAGCTTGGTGTCATCAGCAAACTTGCTGAGGGCGCACTCAATCCCACTGTCCATGTCACTGACAAAGATGTTGAACAAGACTGGTCCAAACACCGATCACTAAGGGACACCACTCATTACTGGTCTCCAGCTGGACATTGAGCCATTGAGCACAACTCTTTGTGTGTGGCCATCCAGCCAGTTCTTTATCCACTGAGTGGTCCACCTATCAAATTGATGTCTCTCCCATTTAGAGACAAAGATGTCATGTGGGACAGTGTCAAATGCTTTGCACAAGTCCACAAAGATGACATCTACTCCTCTATCCCTATCCATCAGTTCCGTACCCACATCATACAAGGCCACCAGATTGGTTAGGCAAGATTTCCCCTTAGTGAAGCTATGCTGGCTGTCACCAAACACCTTGGTTTTTTTCATGTGCCTTAGCATGCCTTCCAGGAGAGTCTGCTCCAAGATTTTGCCAGGCACAGAGGTGAGACTGACTGGTCTGTAGTTCCTGGGTCATCCATTTTCCCCTTCTGGAAAATGGGGGTTATATTTCACTTTTCCCAGTCATTGGGAACTTCACCTGACTGCCATGATCTTTCAAATATGATGGACAGTGGCTTAGCAACTTCATTTGCCAGCTCCTTCAGGACTCGCGGATGGATTTCATCAGGTCCCATGGACTTGTGCACATTCAGGTTCTTAAGATGGTCTCAAACCAGATCCTCTTCTACAGTGGGCCCAGGGTCTTCATTCTCACAGTCCCTGTGTCTGCCTTCCAAGACTTGGGTGATGTGGTCAGAGCATTTTCCAGTGAAGACTGAGGCAAAGAAGTCATTAAGAACCTCAGCCTTCTCCAAATCTAGGGTAGCCAGTTCTCCTGATAGCTTCCGGAGGAGGCCCACGTTGTCCCGAGTCTGTCTTTTATTTGCTACGTACCTATAGAATTACCTATAGAATACATACCTTCCTGTTATCTTTAACATCCCTAGCCAAGTTCAATTCTAAATGGGCCTTAGGTTTCCTAACCTGGTCCCTAGCTTCATGGACAAAAGCCCAAGGAGGTGAATTATCTTAACCAATAGTATTTAGTATTAGCTTTTGCAGTAGAAATAAAACATTTATATGGCTAATGAAAATGCAAGGAATAGACGTATCACCATGACAAGTGATGTAATGATCTTGCAACACACCACACATGGGTAACTGCTAGCAAGCAGAAAGCAACAGAACACTACATGAAAGAGCCAAAGCCCAGGCTGAGCAGGAAATAAGTGTTTTCCATTTCCAGATTGCATAATCTTCCTAACGCACATGAAGACAATATCACATACACTTCGATTTCTTTGTGAGACTTGTATGAAGTTCTCTGAGCTTACCCTCTTTGCTGGGAAGGATATGATCCTTGCCCTTGGAAGAGCAGTGTTCAAGCTCTCACCATTAGACTATTAGACAGCCTGGAATTGATTTCACAGGCATAGATTTACCAAAAGTATCAAAAGTCTTCTCACTCAGAATTTCACTGAAACAATTATACTACTGCAAGAAAAAGTTTTATCAGAGAATTAGTTAATGGTTTTCCAACATGAACCAGTTCTTAAAACAGGCTGAACACATTGGTCCCACTGTGAGTGTAGTATGAATGTTACAAAAGGTTTTGCCAGCCTCCCTTCCCCTGTAATTGACTGTTTCTAGGATTTTACTTCCTTAAGCTACTTACTAAATGTTAACATCCCCTCTCACTTATTAACCAGACAGGTGTACAGACCTTCTAAGAGAATGGCAAAAGTCATCCCCAAGCTGCAAATTTAATAGTTGCATGTCAAATACATACATCTGTGAAATTGCAGAAACACAGCCCTCAGCCCTTCACTTCAGGAGTGCTCCTGGAAATCCATCTAAAAGCATAAGCAGTACTGCCTAACCCAATCTGCTGCCAGAAACACCTTGCTTTGTTTGCCCTACCTGTGATTGATCCCAGGGACAGCTGCTGTGTTTTGTGACCAAATGTGCTATCTATCCTTCAACCATATACCAGTAGCCATAGGACATATTCTACTGCTTTAGTGACTAATACCTGATGGCAAACTCTTATTCACTATAGCACAGTACTGCCTGCATAAGCTACCATGTACACTGCCCACTGACTGTCTCCGTCCACACGTGTAACATATACAGCCTGTGTGATACAGCTATTGCACTTTGGTTTTATAAATCCCAGCTATCAGAAACATACTTCAGGGATTCAGCTTCAGTGGTGTCCAGAACTTATCCCATTTAGTACGTCTTTCTTCCTAAATACTTCCTTGTACATTCCCAAAATAAAGTGTGCTGTCAGCCAAGAAGCCTAGAAAGCTAAATCTGATTTCAGACATTTGCACCAGAGGTTCTTTCCAACTCTCTAACATAGTCATATGGTCTAGCTCATAGCAAGATTAGAAAGGCAACATTTTTTCACACATTTCCACGTAAAATCTTGATTTGTCATGTGCATGCGCACATACACATACAGAACCATAAAGGAAATGAAGGTGCTTGTGTGTGTGTGCATGCATGCATGCACATAAAATGAGATAAGCAGATCTTATCTCTCTACTGAAGTGCCTCTTTTTGTTCCAACTGCTCCCCTGCTGAATGCTTCTTGAGGACAGGCAAAGTGTTCTCAGTTCTCAATGAAACTCAGTGAAAACGGGGGGACACTGAACACGTTCAAGATAGCTGATGCACAGACACACGTAGAGCTTCAAAGAAGAGAAAGCACCATTCAATTTCTGGTTTTGTAACAGGATAGGTCTGTACCTGAAAATGTTTATTAATCTGATTAATAGGCTGCTTTTTGAAAGCTAATCTAATTATATAAGTAATTTCAATAAGATATATTACTGTTCCATATATACCTTACCTCTCTGCCTATCTGCTAAGAATAAACGTAAAACGAAAAAGAATAAATGTATAAAATGTAAAAGTATATTGTAAATGGATACTTAAACCCAGTAAAATACTGACTTTATCAGAACTACTAAGAGTATTGTAAAACTTCTTTTGCTTTCATTGGAAATAATTATCATATGTCTTGATGCTTGCTTCTACGTTTCACTGGATGGCACAAATGTGTATTAATCACCCTTTTAATGAGGGACCGTCACAATGGCATTCTTAAAGTAAAATACCTATGTTTTTTCCACTTTGTAGTTCTAGAAAGTTTCTCTGGATGGATGAGTTTCAAAAGATTTTCCAGGTCTGCTTCAACAATCTCCATAAATATCCAGAATTTTCAAGAATTCAGATGCTTCAAACTGTAACAGGCTGGTAAATATCTTAGATGGGGGCTGAATGCATTTAGAAGCACCAATCTTTGAGACATCCCAACGATCCTGGAAATCTCCATCTAACACTGGATCTGTGAAAATGCAAAAGCATCAAAGAATTTACCTACTGAGGGCACAAAAATAAATCCTGCAGTGACACTGGATTCCACAGTTCCTTCCTAATAAGCAATGATAAAAATTATCTGTGAATTCATAGAGTAAGGTGAAGGCAATTTGCATTATTGGGCCCCTAACCGCTTGCAAACTTAGTTCCATGGCAAATCCTCCTGTCCTTAAAGCAATTTACATTGTTCCATTTGTAGCTGGTTTTGAACAAAGACTTATTTGGAGGAGGGGGCACAGTTCATTCAGAGAAGAACTGAATGAACAAACTTTGATACTTTTTCTCCTGCATGAACTCTGGAGTCCAATTACTCAGGAAAATCTCCCCACCACCTTTATTAGGAGAACTTGGTGCTTTGCGACAAAAGGCCAACAGTAACAGTGGGCAGCCCTCTCCCACCTGTGAAAAGTAACTGATGCCAGTAATCCCACTGTGGCCAAAACGCTTATTTGCACAAGTAATTTCTTCAGTGACAGAATAAGGACTGAGCAGTGAAGAATTATGTACAGGTGATGGGAAACAGAGGATAAAAAGCAAAAGGTATATCATATGTAATTTATCTAGCATTACAGGTTATCTTTATTATTTTCATTTTGTTGCTGCATTGGTAGAACTATCATGCAACTGGAAAAACAAATTACTATGTGACAAATTTATTAGTGTATAAAAGGAGATGTTTCTTACAAGTACTTAGAGAAATATACTGTCCTCATGCTATACACTGAACTCCCACTGACATAAATGAAAGCTTTATACAAAGAGTAAATACAGAATGCATTCCTCAGTTTTCATGCAAAAATCTTTAGTTGAGGAAATATTTTACCTAACAGAAAATATTAGCTGACTGGGAGCACCTGGGGAACAGGCAACTCACATCTGACATACAAGAGCTGGTATACAACAGAATGCCTATTCTTTGTCAGTTCACAGTATAAACATTAACATAGGCAGTATTTATACTAAGAAACATTATTAATAGATAAAGTGCGATTAAAAAATTAATTTCAGTGACTTTAACATTTCTTCCACATTCGTTCACCTCCTTATCTGGATGATAAAGAATTCTGCTGGTATTGATTATTTTTTCACAATAAAAAGCCTTGGGCAGAGGATTTAGAACATGTTTTTTTGAATGAAACAGATAAACTGAAGGAGGTTTGGCTTTTGTGTTTATGTTGCAGTAGTTGTGTACTTTACGGAAAAAAAAACAATTTCCTTCAGAACTTAAAAATCTCAAATGATATCTCAAACAAAGAAAAAAAAAAAAGCTTACTTTGGAAACAGTCCTATATCTAACAAGTTTATGCACTGAATACTTATTTAATTTTCCATCTGTTGAAACCATGTGGAAAAATGAAAGAAGAAAAAAGTTATAATGTTAGACAGTAAGAAATGAGTAACGGTAAGGAAACTGATTCTTTGTTCTTTATATCACTGCAACAGTTCAAAAACCTACATATAAACAGCAATAAGAAAGGATGGTTCACAGTGAAAGACTCATGAAAGAACCTCAGCTATTAGTCGTTAGCAGCTTCTAGCCCATTTTTCTCCAAAAAGCCTTGTTATCATCTCACTACATTTCCTCATGCAATCATATATTGCAAAGCCAACGGAATATTTCTCTCCCTGAAATCTGCAATATGCTGTGAATGTGGGAGCAAAGACCTAGGTTTCTCACATTGCAGCCCAGTTAATCCACCCTTGGCTTCCCTGTAGCTGTTTGCACATGGGCCACCACGCCCCATGCTAGGCCAAGTTGTAGTGCCCCAAACTAGATGCCTGCTTTGGGCTTCCTGGTCTCTGCAGGCAACGATCTTCCTTACTCGATTGGTTTTGCAAGCCTCCCACTCTTATACTAAGTCTGCATTTTGCTGAAATCATCTGTAAACTAGAAAACGTGGACAATTTTACATTTCCGGGCTACTGCTGGTTGAAGTGAAGTATTACATGCCAAACTTGATGGGTATGCTGCTGGCCTCCTCGGCAACCGCTGTTTTCTTTCCTTTCTCTATTTGTGCCCTGCTGGCACCAATGAGACACAGATAGCTTAATAGAAGCACGGTGATCACACATCTGCCTTCACTTGCATTAACAGCTCTGCCTAGCTGTCATGACATTGAAAACCTGCTACTCTAATTCATTATCTAAAAATGATACAGGAAACAAATTTTAGTTTTGTATGTGTATTGCTGCCAGTGGTTAAGCTTGTACTTGATTCTGAGGGAAAATCTAAGATCACTTACTTGGGACCATCAACGACTTTCCCAGTCTCATAAAAGGACTGTGGTCAGCATATTCTCATCCAAGCATGGAAGCTCAGTTTCCATGTAATTAGACTAATATATTGTCAAACTGAGGACTGAGTTTACGGCTGCTTGGAGGTGATTACAGATAATTTTTGAGACTTTGGGGTATATTTTCATGATAATGTGATTTGGCCACTGCAAAAGTTTAGTTTAATTCAGTTTAAGACTGAGTTCTCATAGGGGGTTTAATTATTGATTTCAGCTGAATTGCTGTCCATTACCATAGTAGACACCTTTTGTGAAAAATCAATAGCAATATTAAGTCTCTTTTCAGTGCTAAGACTCTGATTGGACTGCGGGCTAAAGAGGTTTGGTTTTTGTTTTACTGTTCCTACTCTGATTTTTTCAGCTGGTCCTTGAGAACCACACCTGAATCCAGAATCTGTTACTCATACAAACCGTTCTTATTAAAGCCTCATTTAGATCAACAACTCTTAAGTGGGATAAATTTTGCAGTTCTGGACCTGACAGTTTCAGCCACTTCTGGTTTGATTTGCCTTGTGATTTTTGCACCTCAAACCTGCCAGAGAGAGGAATTTAGTCGGTGATGTACACCAGCACAGCAAACTGTTCCATACGTTTTCAGTGGTTTTGTACCATCTGAAGCCAATTCTGTGTGAGAAGCATTCTTTACCTAATCCAATTTATTTAGTCAGACTAAGCAAGAAAAATGAAGTCATCTAGGGTTTGGGTTTTTTTATTTGTTTGGCTTACATGGTTAAGGAGAAGGAGACAGAATATTCCTTTTGGGAGTAAATTCAATTCAAATGTATTGAACAACTTTCATGAATTTCAAGATATCTTTCAGGAAAGCATTCCTTATACATTTTCATTTATCATTTCGTGTTTCTCTAAATCCTCTGTTTTTAAGTTACAGTGGCCCAGAAATTGATTTAAACCAAAAACGTAACTTTCATGAGGCTCATTAAATGATAAAATACATTCTTCACTTTTGTTTGTAAAACTGATATTAAGTTTTTAGTATTGGTACTAAATTGTTCTCAGTACTCAACAGCATTTTACTGGATTTCCTCTGTCTACGAGCTATGAAAAAAACAAGTGAGTTCAGCTATGAGATCTTGGTTAAAAAAACTTTACTCCCACAGAGTAGTTTTGCAAAAAATTCTGATATTCTCAAGGTTTAATGTTCGAATACCTCATTATAGCACTTCCGACCCTACTTTTTCTCACATCACTGATACGCTTTGCTATTTCCTGGCACACATGCTTAATAGTTTTCATACTCTTAACTTCTCTAATCTTTGAGCAGGACAAGAAAGCGAAACTACAGATTAATTGCATGTAGGTTAAGATCTCAATCCAATTGATGGCACTTGAAAAAGCAATAGGAAAAATACAAATATATACATTTCATCAGAAAAAAATGATCCCATTTAAGAAAAAAGGCTTCGGAAGGATCAGCAAAAAACAACGGTGAATAAAGAAATGAATGACACTGTGGCAGCTTTAACATTTGTATGACGCTGACAAACAGACACCAGTCAGTCTAGGCTATATTCCTAAAACTCATTTCACACTTTTTTTAGTTTTTAGGATTACTATTCACTGAATGTGCCCAGACAAAAAAAAAAAAAAAGGCAGCTTGTTATTACACATAACAGTTGCACGTTATGGATGAATGGTGCTACAGCACTTATAATTACACATGCACAAACATGATGAAAATTAGTATTACTGTAGATATCAAAAGCAAACAGACTTAATTAAAGAAATAGCTGCAACAAACCCAGACGCAATCCAAAACAAAAAAGGACAACTCCAAATCTAATGAATCCTTTGAATATTAATTACAGAATTCCTAACAATACACTGGGAAAGCTCTCTTGGAGAATTCAGTTTACTGTTTAACAGTTTCTGACTAATTTTATTAACCTGTACATCTGAGAGGATCAACCCCCTCTGGGTTTAATTAGAAGAAAATTCAATTTAAATCTAAATGTCAACAGTGGTTACTAATTATGGCAGGGCCCTGGACGAGACACCCAGTCTGTAATCAGGCGGTTCTCTGCTAACAATTAACAGTTTCTTTCTGAGTTATGAGTGCATTAGGATTTTCCTTTTTCTAAACAAATATGATTCAGCATGGGACACGACTAATATTAAGAGCACCTACTGCCATGTGCAGACATGCAGAAGAGGTTGCCAAATTAAATTACAGAGATTTCCCAAACATATAGCTGAATAATAAGCAGCTACAAAACTAGGTCAGGGTCGCAAGCAGCCGACCACAGCCCCTCCCCCCAACATGCAAAATAAATATACCCACTATCTCTGAATAGAAATCAGTCTTTTGTTATGCCCTTTGTCAGGAATACGTTACTGCAAAATGATATTTATTTCCACAGTCTTCGCAGCTGTGAGCAGGCTTGAATTAATCTTTCGAGAACTGATTTCATCTTCAAGTTCATGTTTATGATTATGAAATGTAAATGTATTACTTTAAAGAAAAAAATTATGAAAAGCATAAATGTAAAAAGGCAGCTCTTTACCTACTGCTTTCACTTGCTCTGTACTAATGAAGCAAATAGCCAACTAACTGTTAAATAAAACCAGGTGGTCTAAAAATGCTTTGTAAAAAAATATGTAGAAATACAAAAGCTGGGGAGATGTCTGAAAATGAAATAATTTGAAGACCTAACCTGAGCAGCAAATATGTGACTTTAGACAAGAGAATTATCAGAACACAGAAACACAACCAAAACTACGGTGAGGATAAAGGGCTTACTCATTTAACTTCAAACCAGCCTCTGCACTCTCAATGCTACTACTAAAGACAATACTGAAAATGCTGATTACAGCCAAGCATTGCTATTGCTCAGCTTGGTGATAGATTTTTTCAAAAATTACAATAGTCTTTTCTGAACCATTTCATTCTGATGACCTACTAATTAATTACATCCGTAGCCATGAAGTAACTGTGGTGGAAGTTGTTGACAAATTTGTGTCATTTCATCTTGGGAATTACCAAATATTGTGTTCAAATACTCCAGGCAAACATATTTTGAGGTTTCTAGTGGTAATTTCTAAAAATGACTGTTTATGAGTGGGGAAATCAGAACTCAAAGACCATCTGTCTGGATGGCAGTCCCATGAGCAGTTTTAGTTGCAGTATAGCCATAACGATCAAACATGCTGGTCTTGGACTGCTCTTTGCTAAACAGGATAGCTGTTTGCTTTCTATACTAAAACCCAAAGTTTTAAAAGTGAATCAAAACACACAAAATAACAACCCTCTTTTGTAACGAATATGTTAAAAATTATGCATTGGACTTCACTATAAGCATATTTTCTTTGCACATTTTCTTGACCAAAGGCCACCAAGTGGCAAATGAACATGTGAGCATCACTGTTGATAAATGCTCCTATAAGATACTATAATTGCAGCTACATTCTTTAGTACTGAAGACATAAATCACTTAGGATGTGGTGAATGCAGCTCTTTAATTTGATTTAGACTTACACTCATATTTTTCAAATTAAACACTAAACCTGAAATCCCTTATGCATGTGCTTGACTTTAAATCTGTAAACAGTTTTATGCCCTCCCCATGGCTGCTTACAGAACAAAAGTTAAGTATATATGTATATATGTATGAAACACTTCTAAGCATGTAAGCAGGTGCTTATTGTTGAGCAAGTGTTTAAAACACCTCTATTCAAGAAAGCACTTATGGATATTAAATATTGCATATTATGTATATTATGTAAGGCTTTCCTGAGAAATGATAAATCAAGAACATCTCAAAATTAAGCATCTGCTTTCTTCAATTTCTGAACCCATTTTTTTCTCAGTAATGAAAAGATTATGCACATTTTTAAGTATAATGCAGAATATGGCTCTTAAAACCTTGTGATGGAGTGGCTGCAGAAGATGTTCTACAAATGTAACACTTGAACCTGACAAGAAAATTACGCAACCATGACTACGTTTGGATGCACTAACTCAGATTAACCGCATGATCTCCACACACTCCAATGCCTGTTGATACTGGCAGCTATCTATACGAATGAACTTCAGCAGTCAGATTGAAAGTGGGTGGTTTAAGCCTATTTTTGTCACAACGAACGTTAGGTACCTGGCCTCTCTTTCACCATTTGCTCCACCCCACTCTGCTACAAACATACATTTTTCTCCATCAAAAAAAAAAGGAATCAGGACACCCAATCTTCTAATCTTACTGTCTGAAGAAATGTGTGAAATTAGGCAGGATTGATAGCAAGAAATAATTTCCAACTGACCTCTGAAATTGTTACTTATCTCTTGGGGATGGAGGGAAAAAGAGGGAAGAAAGGACAAGGGACTTTCTTCCCTCCCTTCTTAAACTGTATACAGAAGAAGGAGAGGGAAAAATAAAATAATCCCCTATATGAATTAGGCCAAATATGGACTGCCCAGAAATAGGGTGACTCTGCACCTAGAAGCTGAGGACTTGGTGCCCATGTGCCACTCTCCCACCTCTACATTCACTTTATCCAGTGCCTCCTGCATTCTCCAATAACTCCGGAACTCCAAGCACCAGTGAAAATCCATGATTTATGCAGTGTTCTTTCCTTCTCTGTGTTTGTCAGCAAAGGAATGTTTGCTTTAGGAGGCAAAAGATCAGTTTTGTAACTAAACTCAGCCCCCCCTGCTCCAACCCCGGGTGATTATTACACTTCTCGTGTGGTTAGATTCATGCATCCTTTAGTTTCAAGCCTTGTAATACTTCCTGAGGCACGTAACAATCACCCAGAAATACTGTGCTGGGTGTGCTTTCTTATTTGGTTATTATCTTTGTGTGAAATTTTGGCCTCTGTGAAGTCAGCGTAAGTCTTGCTCTCAACTAAAATCTGGCAGGGCTTCACACTTCATGTTTCTAAAATACTCCCTGCTTTCAGTTCCTTTAGTATTTCTATTTTATACTACTATTGCTAAAATTGCAAACTGTGATAACCAATGATGTAAAGAACTTTGTAAGATCAAAATTTCAACATTAAATCACAAGCTAAGGAACGAAAATAAATACTTCTATTTTCTGCCATGCATACTACAAAGTGTAATTTAGAAAAAAATACCAGATCACAATTAAGATACTTTTTAGCCTTCATTAGGCAAAGGCAAGTGTCTCTATGCATTTTCCCATCCCTGAAAGAGTTTATTTCTTCTCCATGTTCAACTGAAGTTTTAGTTGAGATCTTTTGATAGAACCAAAAAGGAAGTTCTTTTAACCACAGCTCAATAATAAGGTGAATGGAAAAACAGTTGGTTTCCTTCTGCTTCAACTGTTTACCTTGATCTGTTTTAAGCAAAGAGAAGAAAGAGACTGATTCTGTACATACTCTTCATTATATAACAACCACAAGTTCAACCAAAAAAAAAACCCTGTAAAAAACTGTTTTGTTCTCACGATTGAACTTCTCCAGTTCTGATTGTTGTAAGTAATTCTACTTTCACCTCAAAACAAGAAACTGAAGACACTTAATTTAGCATCTAAAAACAATACGAAAGGACTACTTCATATATAGCCATAGAGTGTAGTCCTAATGGAAAATCATTGTAAATAAAACGAAGGAGAGCTATAAATTATTCTGTGAGCAACAAAGAGAAATTAAAAACTACAGTTATGTGCCGGTGAAAGAAAATATGACGTAACTTGGTAGGACTGAAACCTGGCATGACAATTCAGATGACTGAAACCCAAATAGAAAAGACAGCCGGGAGGAGAAAGAATGTGGGACTCCACATTAAAGGTATCATTTGCATACTTAGGACTTACAGGCTAATTCATGATAGTTGTATCTGACTGACAACAATATCAGGTCTTTTATAGCTGCCAACGCAGATGAGAAAAAAGAAGGAGCAGGTCTCTAAAAATTACTTCGAAGTGCATGTAAATACGTAGAAAATCGCACAGTTTTCTGAAGAACTAAGCTGGTACACCCTGATGATACTGAGAAATTATTTTTGAAGTGTCTAAAAATTATAGATCTATTCCCAACGTAAAAAGTAAACCAAGCAACTTAAACTCATTCAGTACTAGAACTCAGTATGATAGATAAAAATAAACTGATCATTGCCTAAAACTGGCAGCTGCCTATGTTAGAGCAATCACAAATGAATTTCAGTTACAACGCGCAAGACATATGATGTGTATTTCTTTTCCCTGTAAAAAGCCAGTGTTGCCAAATAATTTTAAAGACACAAGTAAAATGGAGCAAAATAGGTATTTTAATGCAAAAGAATACTGAAAATCAGACTGTAAACCCACAAATCTGCAGTCATGAAAGAAGGATGTGTATGCGTGTGTGTGTGCGCGCGCATGTGTGTAAAAGCATCCGAGCTAAGAGGAAATGTAGTTGGAGCAATTTCTTCTTTTATATATATGGCAAAAGTGAAGATGTGGAGCCTTACAGAAGTAAAGGCAAATCAGCAGTTTAGAATGCAGACCACTGATTATGGAAGCCAGCAATCTGAAGAAGAAAAATATTTCTGGCATGGTTAAATAGAGTCATGGTCTAATGACATCCGGGCAATGGCACAGGTCTGGTCCCCAGAGTTGATAATGAGAGTATCAGTTGTGATACAGAAGATAAGTGCAACTAATACATATTTCAGCAAGTGATACATTCATCATTTGCTGTAACAACCAAGCACTTGTGATTTCCTTTGTAACTATGTAGGTTACTAAACAGCTAAAGTAAAATGAAGTAAAACACATTAAATTCACCAGATCAGAGAGCTTAACCTAAGGGTCCAGAAATGACTGGTTCAGGAGATCTTGCAGCCCTCCCCTCACTTATTTTTTAGCTCAATTCACCAGATCAGAGAGCTTAACCTAAGGGTCCAGAAATGACTGGTTCAGGAGATCTTGCAGCCCTCCCCTCACTTATTTTTTAGCTCAATTTTGAAACACTGGACAAAATACTTAGTATATCAATATTTGAGAAGCATGAATGGGTACAATCGAAAAAGACTCACCTGAATCTGAAATCATCAAAACCTGTTAAAGGATGTCACAAAAAATACTAAAAGGGCAGGTGAACTAATGGCCTTGAATTTGATCTTGCAGAAAAAGGGTCTTCCTATGAAAACCGTACTCACTGGCAGATAACTAAAAAAAGATTGCAAACAGGGAAATATCCTGAGAAATGCTTTGAGGTATGATGTTCTCAACCTGATGCTATGTCATATCTCTATCACTCACCCAGTAAAAATTGGAAGAAATGTAAAGAGCTGATGAAGTTGTAAATAGTAAATGGCAAAGATGAGCTATAGAAAAGTATCTAGGAAGCATACTCATTTGAACTGCATGTGAACACAGTTTTGTGCATGTTGCTTTTATAAATGAACGACAGCAGGCTGGAAAATAATAATGATGAAAAGTCATCTGCACAAGAACTGCCAGAGTAACCTTGACAAGAACCATGTAGGCAAAAGGAAGGGAACACTCCCCTATAAGTTGGAAAGTATGGAATGTCAGCAGTTCTGCAACAAGTCGCCAATAAGACAGGTACTAGAATATCATGTCCAATTCTGACATGTCTACACTTCAAGTAATAGCCTGAAGTATTAAGAAACAATCAGGAGCCAAAGCTCCTGATTCAGCATGTCAGATTACATAAATTCCATTTTCAGTGATACACTGAAAATAAGGTTATGAGATGCTTTCAACACCAATTGCAAATATCAACTCAAAGAAATAAATCTGTGCTACTAAGAAGCTCTTTATCACTAAATAAACACAGAAAGAGCAAAACTTCCAAATTTGGAAGAGGTAATTCATGCCAAACAGAAAGCACACACATTTGATTGAGAATACTATCCCATGGAAGCAACTTACATAGGAACATGAAGTATTTTCCATAGATAGAATCTTTATATTAAGACTGTATGAAGAAAACAGAAGTTCTGATGCAGAAGTTTCTCAGTGTGATTCATTTCTTGGCCTCTATGTGCATGCGAACTCAGTCTATGTATAAGAATAGCACCTTAAAATTCTAAAAACCTATGTCTAAGCCACAGATTTTTATTGAAGTTACCAACAAAACCTGATCTATTATCCAGGACGATATGTAGCAGCTCATCTGTCCTGCTGAGTGTAACAAATTCAAGATGACAGGAGTTTTGTCAGGTAGACAAAACCCTAGCAAGGGTTACAAAGCCAAGTGTTAAAAGCTGCAGTTTGAATCCTTGGAGACTACTTATAAAAGCCCTGCTATTATCTAGCAGTGGGTCATCCTAAAAAGCTCTAACATCTGCCTTTTTCCTGCAAGCATGTATAGGGGGGAAATCAGTGAGTCTAGTAAGTGCCCAATTTAAACACCTGTGTTATCATAGAAGAGATACATATATTACTGCTCATAATGCCCCCATCCCTTGACTGTTTGTCTGCAAGTAATGGCAATACAGGTCTCAAATGATCTCTAACCTATGCCACTGATGCAGAGTTAAGTACATGTAGACAGCTCCCAATTGATTACCATCAAACATATTCTTAAAGAAAAAGCCCTCCAATGAGGGAGTTACCACAGTATTTCTATGTATCCTGTACCAGAATTTCATCTCCATCCCTTTTAAAAGCTGAGAGTGGTTATTATCTCTCATCTTAATATTCTAGATCTTTCATTCTTGTTGCCTTTTTTTCTAGATTTTATCTAATTTGTCTTCATCCTTCCCAGAAGTACTCCAGCTCTGTATGGAGGAGTGCTTACTAGAGTTGCATAGTTTTTGATGGGAAACTTCTTAAGAGTTATAGAAACATGCAGTCTTGAATCCCCAAAAATATCTTAACATTTCCTGAAGTCTGCTAGCACTGGGCACCTAATAATTTGAAGATCAAGGGTATATGAAGCTTGGCCTCAAGAATTAGTAAAAGATTCCTTGAGGACAAGACCCAGAACTCCATCTGGTCTCAGGAAAGACCAGAGTGCAAAGAAGCAATTTATCTGTAGATCAGTTGGCTAAATAGCTTCAGCTGTTGAGTAAAGCTAATAGCAGCTTATGCTACAAAGCATGGGATGCACACTAAACTCACCACAAACCTCCAAAAGGTTTGACAAGGCCACTTCACAAGGTCCCCTATTCATTCAAACTTTAAGCAAATATACAGGCAGGACAATTATAAGGCCAATATTGGGAACAGCCTTTTACATAGGTACACAAGATCAAACAGTCTTTTAAGAAGGTAATTGCCAAGCTCTCATTGTGAGTGGGCAAAAATGTCAGAGAAAATGTCCAGTTAGAGAGCTTGAGAAACAAAGGGTTTAGCCCTGCACAACTGACAGATGTAATGTTAATTGTTTTGCGTTGTGCAGGCACTAAATAAATAATAAATCAGTCTTGCAAGGACTGAGTAACTGTCAATTGCCTCCTAAGAAAAGCACTGCATAACTACAGAAAAAACATGAGTATCAATGCCTCTGCACAATCCAGAGCCAGATTCAATACCTGGGATCCCCCTTCAACATGCAAGAGACATCAGGAAAAGGAGGTCTCTTCCAGGAACAGTTTCACAGCACTTACACCCAGGAAAAGCAATGATTTACTCAACACTAGCAAAAAAACGAGCACTTCTGGATATAAGAACAAGCACAAATTTAGGCACCAGGGAACTTACACTGAAAAGTGCTTTGAAAATAGCAGCACTGTTGAGTTTGGTCCCAGCTTTGGGCATGGGTTTGAAGCTTTAGGGGACAGGATGTAACACATCCATCCTGCATAGTACTCTACCTACCCTGGGCTGAAACTGTGTGGTGAAAATGGTTAAAAAAGTGTTGGTTTACACCACAGATGTCAAAGAACTTGAAATTGGGGAAAAGGCTGTGCATATGTGAAGAACATATTATTGCACTGCTCCAGTTTATTCAGTTGATGTTGCTCCTTTAGCATATTCTTATTTGTGAGACCACAAACATACTTCCTATTAGAGTTAAAACCATTCTAGGCTTTAAGCACTGCAAAATCTCAAACTGTTCCAATTTCCTTCAAACTCTGAAATAAGAACAAAACCAGCTTTAATATTTATGTTTTCAAAAGGATGATGATGACTTTGGAGTTTTCAGTTAAGGAGCTACCTTGAGACAGTTACAACAGCAAGAGAAAATAGTAAGTTGCACAATCTTGACCTTTTAAAATGTTCTCTAAGATATCATGTAAAAAAAAGTATAGTATTAAATAAGAAATCTGTTAGCTTTCGGCACAGAAGCAGGTTTATTAGCAAACAACTAAGTGGAACAAAAAAAATCTATAACCCTGATCTTATTGAAATAATTACAGAATCTTTAATGTCCCAGTAGGCATATACGGAGAATAAGATGGAGTACACAGAAAGAGCACAGTAATGAAAACAGACAGAAATAGGCCATTCATCCCACCTTTTACTTAGTGCATAGAAATGATTGTCAAAAGTATAAGACAAAACAAAAATGACTCCTGACCAAAAATCAGTCAAAATTTCTTCTGTACTACTACATTTTAGGAATCTATGGGACAAAATTAAAATCAAAACTCACATTCCTGATGAGAAAATATTTTTATTTATCTGCATGTATAACTGGTGCTTTTTAAAAACTATGGAACTTTGCAAAGGCAGTGGTAAATCTACATGAAGAGTACTCACTTAAACCCAAAAGAATCTCAAAATTTAACTACTTCTTGTGTCGTCTGTATTATATCGAGTACAGATTTAAAATACACATGAATATAGTTTGCAAAATTTAATCACATAAGGAGAAAACACACAGAAATATTCAGCTACCACACCAAAAACAACAAATGAGATGATCTGGGTAGCTACAGTAAGCAGAACAGTATGTCCAAGCTGGCAATCCCTGTAGCAACCTTCCCTTTTGCATTTTCCTTAAAATTTGTTTGGCCTCAGCTACAAAACCTAATGGCACAAAGGAACTTCGTTACAAGCCAAAGCAAGAAGCACCATGCTACTGTGCTTCCTTGGAGCAGACTGGAAAGCAGAATGTGGCTCCTCCACCTTCTCCCTCTGCCCTTGGGATGGGCTGAGAGAGTTGGGCTTGTTCAGCCTGGAGAAGAAAGGCCCTGAGGAGACATTTTTGCGGCCTTTCAATATACAATGAGGGTTTATAAGAGAGATGGAGAGAGACTTTTTACCGAGGCCTGCAATGGCAGTACAAAGGGCAACAGTTCTGAACAGTAAGAAGTTAAATTTGGACTGGATACAGGGAAGATATTTCTTACAACAAGGGTGGTGAGGCACTGGCGCAGGTTCCCAGAAAAGTTGTGGATGCCCCACCCCTGGAAGCGTGCAAGGCCAGGTTGGATGGGGCATGGAGCAGTCTGCTCTAGTGGAAGGTGTCCCTGCTCATGGCAGGGCGGTTGGGCCATATGATCTTTAAAGGTCCCTTCCAACCGAAACCATTCTGTGATTCTATGATCTATGATACCTTCAGCCCCGGAAAGATGTAACTGTTCTGGGTACAGACAGCAACCAATTCTCTGGAAGACAGAGCTAAGATCCCAACCTCTTCTTGCCCCTCCCTTTAACCTGAATGTGAAGGGGGCACAGAAACTCTGTAGAAGCTGCTTGCCACATGCTGCAAAATACACACTAAGCCTTTGGTCTAAAGAACAGGAAGCCACCTTCCTCATCCTTCCTTTTTTCCAGGACAAACAAGATACCATGCAACCCTAAAATAAACTAGTTATTTCCCCTTTCTTGCCTCCCTCTATATATGCTAAAATTAGCTTCTCGACTTTCCTTTAATCATACAACTTCAGCAATGCTTCCACATAAACCTATGGTGAGCCTTCTTCAGCCACACAAGGAAATCTATAAAATGTGTTTTGCTAAAGTGAACAGGATAAAGTTGCTTCTAACCTCACTGCCCACTGTGGGTAGCTACTGAAAGCTATTGAAAGCAACTCCCAGTTTACAGAACTCAGATTCCTAGATGGCATTATAATAGAAATATCTTCCCAACCGACAGGGGGAGTAATTACTGTTGTGAAGGAAAAGCTAGATTATATAGAATGCTTCACAGCACAATGTAATTGTAAAAAACACTTCAGAAACACTTTGATTTAAATCTTCCACATTTCATGCTATCTATGCTATCCATTCCCTTTTTTTCCTCCTATTTGGGAGGAAATACTATCAATCTCACACATAAAAGCTGACCAAGAAATATTTTCCTCTGCCATTCTCGTTACTTTTCCTGGAGGTAAAGGAACTAAGTCACATTATTCTCATAGTATGAAACAGAAATCTTCATTGTAACAGAAGTTTGCAAAGGAAAAGGTTTCATCACGCTCTCCTAATTCTACTAGGCTGAGATAACAAACAACCCAGAGATATTTTTTAATTGTTTCTCTGCACAGTAAGTAAAGCTGCAGCTCCTTAAGGAGGAGCTCCTTAATGACACTTTCCAATTCCAGCCCTGCTTGCTTTAATATTTTTAACTATTTGGACTGTGTTTGCTTTTTTTTGTTTGTTTGTTTGGGTTTTGGTTTTTGTGTTTGCTTTTTATGGAATATACTTAATTTTTCAAAATAGTTTCAACTCCCTACATGTGTTCCAAGTTTCAATAATAACACTAACTGTTGTCTAGATATTAAGTACTGTTACTTCATACTAATAAAAAAGGGGCGGGGTTACAATCATAATGAGTGGGATTAGTGTTCTAGTGGCTCATATACTCCTGTTTCAGGAACTAACATGCTTTCTCTGACCTACCAGAGCAAAAAGCACTTCCCTCATCCTTGTGTACCTGCTGGCCAGATTGTCATTCCTACTGTGGCTCTTTTACCCTGCTCTGGCCGTACAGTATTCCAAGGAAGGTATACTTTGCTTCTGCAGGATATAAAGTGCCCTCATTGTAAGGAAGAAATGAGGCAACCCAGTCACACTACACCTTGAAAAGGGAAAGAGAAAGAGGTGGTTTTGCCATTTATTGCAAAATGACAAAGACAAATTATCATAAGTAACTTATTTGCAAATTATACAAAAATGCTGAATGGGAAATGAACATTATGTTTAACCCAGCTACATGGCATCTTAAAACTACCTTTATTTATGGTGGTATTGCAAATCTTAATGTTCTCTGCAGATGTCTTTAAATTTGTGTTAGTGATCAGAACAAGTTTTCACTATAAAGTTCTATGGTACATTCAGAGCCCTTTAGCAGAAATTAAATGCTAATATTATGGGCCATAATTGGAATACAGTATGCATTTGCTCTAAAGATGGTGACTCCATGCATTCAGAAGTTTCTTACTACTTACTAGCACTATTTTTAAGGTATATTATTCCCCTCTTTTGACTGTGAGGGCACAAACCAGAACAAACATATTGTGAAATGCCTGAAATTCATTATGCAGCTTCTCAACTGCTCACAATACTCCTATTTAAAATGCATAACAGTGTTCTTAGAAAGGGTCAACATTGTGCACTTTGATTTAACAAAGGAAATGCTTTGCTGAATGTTTTAGACATTTCTCTATGCCGCATAAGGGTAGCAGAATTTCTGCTCAGCTCCTTCATCAAAAATTAGGGATTTGTTTCTGTTTGGAAAACAGACCAGTCTCCAGATACGCACTAACAACAAGGCAAATATTTACATGTTATTATAGGCTTAGCTTACTCTAGTCAGGGAGGTTCTGTTCAAACCTGATGGGCGACGGCCATCTGCCAGTGAATGGGATTTTTAAGTGGTGGCAAACGCTCAAAAGAAGCATGGAATGAACCCGCACTCAGTTCCCGCACCGCACTCCTCCAGACACAACTGCTTGCTCTGCAGGCTGCACTGTCCATCTCAGGACACTCCAGCAAGGACGGCCTGCTTGGTTGTTGGCCATTTCTATCCTTTCCTACCTTCCATCAGATGCACTTTGCAGGATGTAGGCCTCAAATAGTGCTCCCTAAAGTCATTCTTACACAATTAATCATACACAGTTTACTAAGTTTCAGTGAGGCCATCTCCTGCCTATCCAAACCCTATATATAGGGTTTATATATATATAAAGGCTCTGCTTCATACAGGAGAGCCTCAGAAGCATCATCAGCCAAATTGCTATAAATTATGACTTTGTCCCAGCAGAGACTGGATAATTCTTTTATAGGGTTAAAACCTGAGGTATTGTAACACACATTCATTAACAGTATCTTTGCAGAACTGTATAAGGTCCCTTCACACTGTGTTTGCAAGACCAAATACAACGAAAACACAGCCGCTCATCATGGAAAGTGTAGGTGAAGCCTGAACCTCCAAATCCACCTGTAACTCTGCTGATTTCAGCAAAACTACTCCAGAATTAGGCCTGAGGGCTTCCACATGCCATACAGCCTCGCTGGAGCTCACTAAGATGACAAATTCCAGCTCAGCTTCTCTTCATTCAGGTAGCATGTAGTGATGCGCTCAAGGCTGCCTCTTCTGCTGGCACACCCATGGGTCTTCTCTTGGTGCTCCCTGAACCTACCTTTTCTCCCAGTTGCTTGCTGAACCAGGATGGGGAAAACCACAGTGGCTGAGTGGCAGAGTAAAGGACTGAATCTTAATCCTAGAGACCACAGTGATTTTAGGTCACGCCGAGAATCAGCAACTGACACCAGACGTTCACCCCAGCCTAGATTGTGGTCTTGATTACCAAGCTCTTCAGACTTGGCCACAGTGTGCACTCACTCCTTCCTCTGTGACTGCAGCATGCATGACAAAAGAGTGAGCTCCCTAAATTTGCTCTGAGATGGAACTGAGATCAGCCCCAGCACACAGGCAGTTCTGGGAGTTTGAAAGTGTTTACAGATTCCCTCAGCTGAGACAACGTCTTTGAAGATGATGTTCCCAGCCATCAAACATGGAAGGGGAAAACAGACAACTATTTTGTATTACTTCGGCTTCCAGTACGTGCTAAATCAGTCATAAGATCATCTGCAGCCTGTTCTGAAGTTTGACAGCTACTACACACTTTCAAGTTGATTGCTACCAATTTGGAGCCTCTCAGAAACAAACATGGACAACCTGCAGATAGAGAGATTCACACATTTGGTGGAAATGTCTTCAAAGCTGAAGACTGAAAGTGCTAATATTAAAAGGCTATAAAAAGATCCTATGGAATAAAAAAACTGTAGAAATATTTTTTGACAAATTATACCTCAAATTCTGAAAGAAAAAGTTACTGAAGGTATATAAGCCTATATGTAAATAAATGTGTGTATATATGTGTATAGATACAATATGAATGGCAGATTGGAACATCTGATCTACATACCAAAAGATTTTTAGCAGATTGCTAATTTATTTTAAACTGCATAGTAACACTTCTAAAATACACTAATCACAACAGTGTAAATACTCTTTAAGACTGGTGTGACATACATATTTAGCTGATTTCATGTTTTCTGGAATTAAAAATGCAGGTATCAAAACTTTTTTTATAATCTGATGTATTGTCATCCATGAAAAAAAATCAGAACGGCATCAGGAGATTCAAGCATGCTTGGCAAAAAAAAATTTCCCATATGTATTCTTGAAATATGAGATATTTACATTTCATTGTCAAACGACATGTTATCCTTAAAGCAAGTGTAGATAATATTTTAAGGATGCAATTGTCAACTATGAACAAAAAAAGATAGTGAGAAATTAGATTTTGAGTATAAATAGGTTGATCAAGATTAAGGACTGTGCTACACAGCGCTGGCTTAAACTTATAGCAGCACTCCACGTGTTGATTTTGTTGGCAGGAAATATATGTCAAGGATCACGCAGTTCATGTAAGTCCAGTGGAAAACCTATGCTTCTAGTTTTAGTTTTAGCTTTAGTTAAACTTGAAACACTATTCTAAATTTTGGGGTAATTAAAAAAGCATTGCAAATCCAGTCCACCTGCTACAGGCAAAAAACACAACTTCTTTCTAAAGATACGTTTTGAGACACGTGATGATTTATTAATTTCCAGATACTGAAACACACACATAGACCCTCACCCTCATCTTTGATACCACATGCACTTTCCTCTTTGACTTTCCATGCTAGGTTAAAAAAATATGAGAAAAACTGCTCTGAGAGCTGGAACCTCAGGAATCTAGTGTCTAAAATGGTACTTGCACAGAATTCAGTACAGAGACTCCATTGTGAAAATGCCTACCTCGCTCATGCCGAACAATGACAGACTTCATTTTCTGTTAATACCTTATTGCCCAGATGTCTAGTGCTTCATCTCTGAACACAACCAGAGCTTCTTCCGTTTCATAAAGGAGAATAGCTTATCTGGTAATTCATTTGTAGCTCCAAGAAAAATTCAACAATCAACAGTCTGTCTGCTTAATACATTTCACCATTTCACTTTTTTTCTGGATTAAGCCTAGCACAATTTTTGTAAGATGAAAAAACCCCACTATTAAACTGCCATTCTTTGTTTGTCTATTAGCATACTGTAATTAATGACTACCAATATTGGACAGGAGATATGAGCTTACTGTACTAGTCAGTTACATAGAACCTATGATTAAAAATATCCTGTCTTGTCATTTGAACTCCAGAAGGAGTTTGTGATCACAATCTGAAACAACTGTAATAGCCTAAATAGGAAAAGGCTTTCCTAAATATTGGAGGTTCTCACTACTTTATATACATGTTGCATGGATGGTAGTCTAGGGAAAAAAACCTGCAAGACCCTTCATCCTTTGAGGTTCAGCTGGGTCTTGCCTAAGTTCAAACAGCTCATCAACATCAGAAGTTCAAATGCAACCTGGCTACCCCTGTGCCTAGTGCTTGCTTCTTGCCAGAGAGAGCTCTGAGAGCCTTATGGAAATGTACAGAAGAGAGAGACCCCAGAAAACAAAAACTGAAATATGAAGCCCAGCTTAACACATTTCCTTAAACTGAAAATTATTAGCCTTGGGATAACAAGTAGAAACATTTGTCAGCAAGGCAGGCTTTAATGAAAAACTGCTATGCAATTAATGTATCTCACTATACCAAAATTCTTTACCCAAAGTAAAAGATCATTTGAAAGAATTACAAAACCAAAGCAGATAATTTGCTTCTATGTAACCATTGATTTGAAAAAAAAAATCAATAAACACTGTAAAATAAGTATTTGATTTTTAGATAATAACGACTATTAATTTTGTATTTAAAGAAACAACACTAATGTTCCAATTCTTTGTTCAGGGAAGTATTTTGATAATCAAATTAACTAATGGCAGAAATACAAAACATCATTCAATTTTCCTAGCCAGGCAAATTACCTGTATCAGTGATATGCAACAGCAAATCATATTCACATGGTTTCTTTAAATAGTAGAGATATTAAGCATTGTCATATTTATTTCATTAGATTTATATTGTTTACAAAGATTGACTTTTTAATAAGGAAATTAGAACTATACAACAAAGAAGTTTGCTTTTAATAAAAATAAATCATCCAATTGTTCATTCTTAAATGCATCTATTCTAGGATTTAATGTTCTCAAATTTATGCTTAGTAAATGTAACTGTTAAAAAAGATGGGTATATAGGTCCCACAGTGAAACCTTAACACCCGAGATAGCCTATTCAGTCTCATAAATAATCAAAGTCAGGAACCCAAGAAATAAATTCAAAAAACCCAACGTTATGGGAGATTAAATAAAAATTAATGTCTCTCGAAGTCATGTCTACAGTTCAAAAATCCCGCCCACAGACAAGCATCCAATTTGTCCTTCAGAGTACATTTAAGGTAATGGTGTGACTATACTAGCTCTTGTGTAACACTGTACAGCAGAGCTTTCCAAAGAGAAGTCATGATGTACCAAAGGAAATTGGCTATGACACCAAAATAATCACCATTAAACGCAAAACTTTATGTTCTCTTTCCTAATGGTCACAGACCTTAACCAGGGAAAGGTCTTGGGCTCTGGCCCCTGCTCAGGTAGGGTATGTATGTTCTGCCTAAGAAGGAATTAATGGATAAAATATACCTAGTTTGTAAACCCTGAACAGCCTTAAGTAGGAAGAATTTGAGTTTTTCACTGAAATAGCTGTTCTTCTAGTTACAAGCAGTACAAGAATTGAGCATCTCCCAGTATGCATAGCTACAGATGCTAAAGATGTAAAGGCGCTGGGTGGCAATTCAGGGATTCTTAAAGGAAAATCTAGTTACTTTAATCTCTTCATGTCTGTAGGCATAAACATTGCACAAAACATATTATCTAGTGGTTTTAGTCTAGTAACCACTACCAGTAAGCCAAATCAATGCAGCTATTTGAGGTGTGGCACAAACACTGAACAAAGTCCTGGGCCTGGAGATCTACAATGTATATGAAGACCAACTAAAAGAGCTGGTGTTGCAAATCATCAAAAGAGTTGAGAGAGTGCAAAGGGGACAACTGAGAGCCATTGATTACATAAACAAGCTGCATATATAATGCATGTGCCCTTATATATATCTAGGATTTATAACAATCTGCATCAAACAAACCCAAGCTATCTAGAGTCCTCATATGAAAAACAATACTTAGCTTTCACCTTTTTCTCAAACCCAAACCACACTTCAGTCTTCAGATCTAACTCTGCATGTTGAGTATCAGCCCTCACCACCAAAAGATAAGACCCAAGATCAGTTGGGTATTTCAGGACATATACAGAGATCACAAACTCGAAGTCTGATGATGTTCAAGGAGGAAAGAGAATTTCAGTCAGATGCACAATAAGTGTAATGATAGTGTTAGCAGAACACTTGAAAGAAAACTTTTGGGTTTAGTTCCAAAAAAAAAAATCTGGTAGGATGGATTATTATGCAAAGGCAAGCTATTCCATTTTCCCCCGTAGCTTCATAAATGATGCATTTGAGAAATGGAGTGTTTACATAACCACAATCATGCATATATTGTGCCTTTAGCAATTTCAATAATATAGACAGAAAATGGTGTTATCTTCGCTATGAACTTCACATGGACAACTTCATAAGCAGCACTGCAGTTAGATAATAAAATGAAATAAAGATAGCACTTTAGGCCATATTCAAACCTTATTTCCATTTTGTAGAGATCAAGGGTATAACAGGCTCTTTATTTGTAGATCATACTGTAACTTTACTAACAGAACTACGCATTTTTCCCCTAGCACAGTTACGTGATCCACGAACTTCCAATAAAAAAATGTGTTTAGGTCTTAAAAGTTATTTCTTATGGCTAGTTCCCAAAGTTGAACCACATGATAATATCAAAAGATACTTGTTGTTTACTGGGCCTCTCCACCACAAAAACCCCATAAGCTTTGGCCAGAATGGTACTTGTTAATGTAAGAATGGCAATATAAAGTAATTTGACTATGCTAAATTGCATGTCAAAAAGAAATGAGTACTATAGTTATCAGCCATTTTCCTGGTTATCACGTGCGTTCAATATGATAAGCAAAGAGTATCTTAGTGAACCTTGAACTCTGCTGAGATGTAGATGAATTAGAGCTTTGGAGAACATGTTTTTTTCTTATCAGCATACAAATAGATGATAGCCTGGTTTTGGCAGGGATTCTTTATAGCTAAAGTACTTCCCCCTCAGGGAATCATACTGCCATTTGTTTTTATTTTCAAAATGAAAACAAATGGCATTGTAACTCCTAGGGGTGAAAATGACTTCAGTCTACTTTTCCCCTCGCACTCCTATTTATTCATTTTTAGTTAGATGGAATATAGATATAGTTTTTCCCCCTTTGGCTTCCATTGCCACAAAATGTATTCACTAGCTGTACAGTAATTAACAGCTCTTGACTGGAAAACTGCCAACATGTACAACGTGACACTCTTCCTTTGAACACTAACAAAGTGCATAAGTAATTTATGTTGGATTAAATATCCCTAACAGGGACCCTTAAGTAACCCAATCACTTTAAACAGGCTCCACATGTATGCTCCTGTGCAGTGAAAATGTCAGACAGTGATAACCCACTAATAGCACAGTTCTAACTATATTCCAGCCATTAGCATTTTATGACATCAATCCTCATTAAACCTGGCAAGGAAAAAGACACTAATGTTTCCCAATTTTGTAGCCAAGGTGGAAGAGAAATGGAGAAAATGTAGACAGGTGCTGTCTCCCAAAAAGGATTAACATTTTTTAAAATGCGGTTGCAATTTTCTGTAAGTACCTTTGTTTGCATTGAAAGAAAGACAACAAAGAGGTAAGGGCTACAAGGACCTCAGTGGAATCCAGCCAAGAGAGGAAGAAAAGACTGGTATTTCAGCCATTGTGCTCCCTGCTAAAGCACTGTGGCAACTCATCTTCCAACCCATTATATGAAATTTAATTTAACCTGCTATGCAATTAATTCAGATGTTCAGCCTATTTTTCTCATGGCAGAATCCCTCACACAATGCCTTATTTAAATATTAATCAGTCCTCTTTCAATTAGGACTAATTTGCTTCACAGGGTTTCTCTCATCTTCTGATTGCAGGAAAATGGAGGTAACTTGCAACGTTTGAGGATAATTAACATGGTATTTTTATAATACTGATACATCAAATGGGACCTTAATGAACCCCGCTGATTCCATTTAGTAAAGCATGCCTCAAAGTTATAATCAAGAGGAAAGCCATTGCCATCTGTTTAAAATACTAAGGAGCACAATTTAAACACAGAATAGTTATTTCTTTAAACTGCCTATTGTAGGGGTCTGCAAAAGTCATTTTTTTCACGGAAACTAATTGTACAGTATTTAAATTTGAACCTTTTATTACATATGTGCAAACAGTGTCTTCCTAAAATGTAGAGGGCCCACTTAATTAAATGTTGACAACCTCAGATATAAGTAATGTTTGTTAATGTTAATTTTCCAAACATGCTGTGCATTCGATGCAGAGGCAACACAGACAGATTTTACTCTGTTCTAATGAACATAATATTTGGTGCACAGTACTTGGAAGAACACACTCTTCAACACATGTCCCCACCCCCTCCCCCCCCCCCAAAAAAAAGAACTGTAGTCTTTGCAAAATGAAAAATAAAGGCATATGTTGTTCATTTGTTGGTTACTAAGAAAGACAAACAAGTTAACATTTACACATGACCAGTTGCTCACAAAATGTTCCATTGGCTACAAAGAAGGTCAAAGTTCATCTTTCTTATGTTTAGAATTGCTCTACTGTTCCTAGGTAACCTGTAGTCAAAACCCATGTGACTGAGATATCAGATCCTGACTTCATCATGAAAGAAAAGTACTTAGTGTAAAAAAGAAAGCAGTGAAGAACAGAAGATCAGACCCCTTGCTTCATTTTCACTCCCTTGTAAATTTTAAAAGTTCATGATTAAGTATTGACTGAGCCATAAAACTCAGGGGTTTTAAAGTCAAAAATATTAGCACACACAACCTGTTAAAGATTTAGTATTCTGCTTTTTCTTGTATAAATATACTCTCCTAAATATGTGACTACAAAAAAGGAAATGTCATCACTCTGTTAAATGTCAACAATTTACTATAAAAGAACATGGTACAACCCTCAAAAATAAAGTCACAGCAATTCTGAACTTCCAAAACATGGTTTCTTGCAGCTCAGCTCTGTGTGGGTTCTCATGCACCTAAATAGTATGTTTGCACCCTCATCAGCTAATTTGTTAGTAGTTGCAAGACTGCTGCTCAAGTGCAGTGTGTACTTTCATGAAACTTTGTGGTAACTTAACGATTTTGAAATTTCATTATGTTTGAAACAGATTACATCTTCCTGGAAAAGCCTGTCAATCAGGCAAAGAGGCAACCTGATCTTAAAAGTCATGCTTACTTCAGAAATAGATTTAAACCGCAGCTCTGATCAGGGCCTACATACATTATAGTAGCATTGATAAAAACTGCCCCTAAAAAAAAGAAATGTTGGCATTCTGTTGTTGCTATGGGGTTTCTACACATCCATGTCTAGAGGACACATCTGGGAGGAAATGACTACAAGCCAAAGGGAGAAAAGCAAGTATGATCAGCTTTCTAGCAATCTTTGTTCAGTAGAGCCATCTCTAGAGGCCCATTTGAGCCAAAACAAACTTGTGTTCTATGTAAATTGAACTGTAGCCATCCCTGGGGACTGGGCTTAACCCAGATAACTCTCTGATGTGGATACACAGAAGCAAAGATATTTTAAGCAACTTTCATATGCCTATACTCAGACTTCCACTACATGGAAACTGTATTATAGCACAGATGTTTCTCAGCTCTCTTTCTTTTGTTTAAAAAGGCCACAAATATCTTAAAGGCTACTTAAGATCTGCTGTTGATAGAAGTGATACAGATTCTGTATGAACTCATGGACAAGCAAAGGTAGAAAGCTGGAAATATGTATCTGGAATAATATAACCTTGACCCAAATGAGAAAGTTCACTAATCCTAAATAAACACTATGTCTGAGCAAAGGACCAATCTTTGTTTATTTGCAAAAATAATGAGACGTTGATTGCTTTTTTCTATTAGGCACTTTGGGGTTAATTTTAGCAAATTTAGAGTACTCCATATCACCATTTGCTCCAATTAGACATATGGACCTCAATACTTTAAGCCATTTACCTTTATAGACAAGGTAGGTATCCCTCCAGCTTGCGACCCATTTACCAGTAGTCAAGAATTACTCTGGTTCTTTAAAATTATCTTTTCATCCACTGCTGGCTTTATCTGGCTCAATGTTGGCAAGCTTCTTTTTAAATCAGTTTTTATTTCTTTAAGGTAATTCACACCAGCAAATTCTGATGTTGTGCTCTTAATAATATGAATAATACCCTCTTAAAAAGGATATCTGATCCAAAAAGACAAGAGACTCTTGCAGGTCACATTATGTATACATAATTGGATATACTGGACCTTTGAGTTTTTTCCTTCACTTTCGAAGGGTAAAGAATCAGAAAATACTAGTAGAATTATAACTCCTTTAGTTGTGAAAAACTCATGATTTTACATGTCTGAAATGATAGTCAGTTTCTCACCTACACCAACCATATGTGGTAGACAGACAATAAATGTTACTCTCAGTTACTTCTGAGATGAAAGGTATGTAAGTAGGATGATTATCAACTCTTTAACATAAATATGAGAAGCCCCCACTTTGTATAGCTAGTGCCTTTCCCACTGCCAAGCCAGAACTAGCTCAATGTTAAAAGTTTTCTAAAATCTCAAATTTTACCATAAAAAATGATCCTGGATGCAGCCTATAGTACTGGAGATATGAAGACTATTAAGTTTTGAAATGTCAAAGCATCCTTTAGAGTAACGTCCTATTTGTGCTATTTTTGCTTGCCCAGAGGGTGTTCCTAGGTTTTCCCTCCACTTACAAGAGATTTTTGAGGATTTAGGGAGTAATGATATGAACATACATGAGGGATTTGAGTCTTCCTCCCAGGGCCAGCATGATCATTCCTGCAAGCTTTCACAGCTCCAGTCTCTGAAGTTAAGCAAAACACTGCGAACTGGGGCTAAAGCCTTTCATAATATGCTTTGCTGAGGTCTATGGTCAGGGACAAAACATCATGGCTAGTACTCAGTTCATGCTTACTTAGGGTTGCTATTCACGTATGGATTTCTTTGGACTATGCGGACATCAAGTTTCCTAAATTGTCTCATTTAATAATTAGGAGTTACTTCACTGCATCTACGAATGAGTGTCAGCTGAGATGATTGCAATGCTTTGTTTTGGCATTATCTTTTATGAATCTGTTTAAGATATATTGTCACCGCCAATATTCTGTGACTACTCTTGTAAAGAGTAAAGGATCCCTTCGTTACATCAAAGTTGTAACAGAATCATAAAAGAGTTTCTTGTGATGCTGATAGTTGACATCCAAGTGTGCCTTGTGTCATTCAGTTGGCTGTTTTCTGCCTTCATGCTTCATCTGGCACAATTCATCCCTATCTATAGAGGTATTCAGAAAAAGGAGGTGACAGGCAGCCACTGCTGTGAAGAATGAAGATTTTAGTGTTTAAACAGATAGTCTATGGGGTGAGTCTACGCTTGGGTGAGATTTACTGCTAGCACTGGACACTTAGGAATCTTGCTGGGTCCATGAAACTTCATCCTCATAGATCTGATTTTCAAAAGGAATAATGAAAAAATCCTACTTTGTAAAGAAATCATAAAAGCAGATCAATGAGTTGCACCCTTGAATGATATAGCTAAGGTGAACACATTCACTTGAAAGACTGAATAACTGAGATAAGTCGAGAAGAAACCTTGGTATCCTTTGAGTATATATGCCCATTTATCAGATCTATTATCCAGATAATTTTTAAACCTTTCATTATGGTGGCTATTGCACCTCCAGTTCCAGACTTCATGCTCTTTCACAAACTCCATCGTGGTCTTGTTCAGTAATAGGGTGGATTTTATACCACCCAGTTCCTAGAGCTGACCTGACTCCACTTTCACTTACTTCACTTTTCACTTAATCTCAAGAAATAAACCAAATGGATGTGCAGAAGTTTACATTTATTTTAGACTCCTAATATAACATCTGTAACTAAACTGCAGAGTCAGTTAAAAGTGGAGCATGTTTGGCTTAATTTTAAACAAGTTTCTATTTTCAAGTATGCACTGATGTTTTGGGGCTGTATTATACTTCTTCCTTCTCGGTTTCTGAGTTCACATAAATTTTGTAAATAAACCCTCCCTCTTCCAAGAGGGGAGAGTTTTCCATTTTTAACTATTTTCTATGACTCAGTAACTCACAGTGCAGCATTAGCAAACAGTTCTTTATACCACAAGGAAATAATGTAAGTAGCATGTTGGGAAAATAAAACAGATTTAATTATTTCAGTGCAGATTTCAAAAGGATTATATATATATATATATAAATGAGTTGACTGTTAAAAATACCATGGCAGAGTCTATAGTTACAGAAAGCAAAAACCCAATATTTTTACACAGGTTCATCAGAAAAGATGGACTGCGGCCATCAACACTGCCAGAACTGTCAATAATTAACAGATTTGAAAATACAAGTAGCTTATGCCAATCACACACATTTGGCAAAGGTGGCAGCCACACATTTGGCAGCTGCATTTGTTACCTGGCTACTACCTCCTCATTCAGTGCTTCAGTGCGGCCAGAAAAGGCAGCTTTGAACTCTACTAATGTTGAGGATGAAGGGTAGGTCAGAGTATTCAGATGAGCAGCAGGACAACATACATTCCTGTCAAAAGTTTCAGAGGCCTCCTGTTGTGATTTCACCCAGCAGATAGCTAAATATCACACAGATGTTCCCCCTATCCCACACCCCAGCAGGATGGGAGAGAGAATTGGGGGAGAAAACCAAAATTCTTCGGTTGGGATAAATACATTTTAATAGGACAGAAATGGAAGGAAAAATAAATAATAATAATGATTTTAAAAAAAAATAATTAGAATATACAAAATGAGTGATGTCCAATGCAATTGCTCACCACCCGCCAACTGCTGGACAGGCAAATCCCAAAAAACAGCCCCTGGCCAGTTTTCCCCTTAGCTTATACGCTGAGCAGGATGTTCTATGATATGAAATATCCCTTTGGCCAGTTGGGGTCAGCTGTCCTGGCTGTGGTTTCTCCCAGCTTCTTCTGCCCACTCCCCAGCCTACTCACTGGTGGGGTGATGTGAGGAGCAGAAAAGGCCTTGACCTAGTGTAACCACCACTTAGCAACAATTAAAAACATCAGTGCTATTAACATTATTCGCATACTGAATTCAAAACACAGCATTAGAAGAAAATTAACTCTATCCCAGCCAAAACCAGGGCAACTCCTTATACCACCTTTTACCACCTCCTTACCTTTTCTCAGTTACACTGATATTGTTGTCATCATATTGGAGGGGATCTGGACCACAAATGAGAACATTCCCTCTTGGGAAACTTAAGCACAGACAACTCCCTTGACTAAATATTTAGAAGCCCATTGCTTCTTATCCATAAATGGAGACTAACCGATATTTCATTTATCTACCCATGCAAAGTGTGGCTAATGCTCCATTTAGGCATTGCCTTAGTTTGAAAACTTCTGAAAGAAATTCATGCCATCTCTGAAAGAGAAGTAAAAGCTCAAAGAACAACATGGAGGTAACACCAAATTCTATTATTTTTAGCCTGCAGTTTCCTTTCTGAATTGTAGAAGACAGAATTACAATCAGAAAAAATTACTCTATCTCCAGGAGCAGAATTATAAAAGCAGACTGAAAATAATGTATACTTCATCCCCTAGAGGGATGGTAAGGAGGTCTACAAGGCCTAGCTTTCACTGGCAGAGTAATGCAGTCATGAGCATTTAAGAAGCTGTCCTGTTGCAACCCTGGAAAATGCTGACCAGTACTGGATTAGTCAGCCTGATGCAGAGAGGTGACACGATAATGTGAAGAAGACAGCAAGAAAGCCATTGTCAGATCCCTAGGAATGAGACTGAACAGCTCCTGGTGGGAACAATTTGCAGCATTTTTGCATCCATCTCCATGACCCACCCCTCTCACTCTCCCAGCGAGTCCCAGTGCACTATCATTTCCTGAGGAGAAGTAGAAGGTATCACTCCATGTTCTTTTACACCACACTCTCATTTCTATTTACAGTGGGTGTATCACTCTAAATAACACCCTTTTTCTACTTCAGATTCACGTATATTGTGTAGGTGGACAACAGAAATAATACTTAGAAAGCATTACTGGAGATTGAGATTTACAATCGGTAGAAGAAAAACTCTAATTTCACATCTGCAGCTACACTGTTATAGGAAGTATTTTAAAATGTAAAGCTGAGAATTTTGAAGAACTAGCCACTTCAAGTCTGAGCATTCCAAAATAAACACATAAAAGTGTCACTGAAAAAAGAAATCACAGCTTGACAGCATGGAGAAAATAAATGTAAGTGCTTGCAGCAATACTTTGAATGAAGAACACTCTGACAGATGACACCTCTTTTTTGTCCAGTTCAGGAACTGCCAACAGGTTAACGTCTAAAGCAAATTCAAAATCATGTTTTCGCTATCGTGTTATGGGTAATTAGCAATCCCACTGTAGAAACTCGTCTCAACTCTTCTTCAGAAATATAGCCTGACACAAGTATTCCAGTCATTTTTTCTAATCAACTAGTTAAAAAGTAATAAACGTACAAGATCATGCTTAGGAAGTACTTTCATCCATAACGTTTCAGAAAATAAAATGTAAAATAGACACCTAAATTATTTTGTTAAAAAAACTTCCTTGATAAATCCACTACAGGAAGAACAAGAAACCTGATCTTTCAATTGGAATATAATGTGGTTTAAGATCAGGTTTACTATCCTGGGGCGGGGACACACATACCAACAAAACCCCAACCATATTTTCTTGGTGTTTTTCCATACCTGATTACTTCATTGTATCTTTCACCTCTCAAAAAACCCATCAATTTGTACTAGATTATTATTTAATTACTTAGAATAGAATCTTATTTAAAGGGGAACATAGTCTATGCATTGCAGATGTTATGTTTCAAGACTTACAACACTATTTAAGGAGATGAGTTTAGGATATGAAACTATGGTGGGCAAAGCTTGCTGCAAATGCTTGGGCTTGCTTGGGCATCAACTCTCACAACGTATTTTTTTGCTATAAGATGACTTTTAAAAGGATTTCTGCCCCTGCTAAAAATTCTTACTTTTTAGAGGAGGAGGAAGCCAGTGAGTAAAGGCAAGAACAACATGTCTTGTACTTGATGAAGTTGAATGAAGACATGCCAGTGAACAAGATTGCATTATAAATCTACTGGGTCAAATATAGCATGCATATGGAACAGCTGGCTATGTCTACTATTCCTGCTCATATTTTGCTATATTCACTGACATCTAAGTATGTACTAGTTATTATATGTTAAAGTTTGAAGAATCCATCCATCACTTCTATGAGCTTTCGGAGTATTACTCTCAGCATATGGCTTTTCTGTGCACAGATGGATCCAGTTCTGCAGCCTATATTCAGGTTAATGATCACAAGTAATATCTTTGGACTTCACTGCGATCTCATACAACTTTAATTCAACTGACTCAAACAGAATTTCCCTGATTACAAAACTGTGAAGGAAATACAGGCCCTTGTTTTTAATGAGCTCAGTCACACAGCGACTACTTCACAAGAAAATGTTGATGTGATTTTAAACTTAACATACTGAAATATTAAATTGAAGATGAACACATTATGTGAGCATTTATAAAAAAACCCTAAAGAACTGTTAGCCAGTGAAAACACCAAAATGCATTATATTCTGCTTAAAAAAAAAGATCAATTCTTCTACAGAAGTTTTGATGGGTGAGTGGGTTGTTGTTTTTTTTTTTTTTCCTGAAAAATCCCTGTCCCTTAAATCATGAACTGGTTAAGAAGACGGTAACTCTGGGGGATAAAAAGCAATCCAAATAACTGTTAAAGTTTTAACTTCTGAAATGCAAAGCTTCTTAAAACATAATCAGGAAAACAAGCTGTATGCACAGATAAAATTGTATGTACTGGTAATTCCCCAGTATCTACACTTTACTACAAAATATAGGTATTGTTATGTTAAACAGAAAAATATCTTTCAGCGATTCACTGAAATCCTATTTCCCAGGAACTCTTTCAAGATGGGTAATGTTATTGAAGTGTAGTAGTATTTTCACAATGCTTGATTACAGAACTCCTCAAGAAAAACTAAATGAACAAAGAACCTGGTAACAAACAACAGGCATACCCATCCCTAGGTCACCCATCCCAAAAGGTTAACAGATGAAAGGGAGTTTTCCTGTGAATTAACAGGGGAGTAAGAGGCTTTTGCCCCCATTAGTGCTGGCCAGCATGAGCTCTCATATCAAAGCCAGCTTTGTGCAACTGCATAGCTCACACCATTTAAGTGGCATTAGGCCACCTCCAGTAGGATCACTGCAGTATCCTGAGCTAGACATCAGCCATGCCTCTTCTCCTGCTCCACAGTGTAGAAACAGATGTGTGAAACACAGACAGTCCAGAAAAGATCTTGCAAACAACGAAGCTGCAGAAACACTCTTCCTGAACAGCATCTGTCATCTGCCCTAAATGCATGCCAATGAGCGGTTGGCCAAGGAGCTGACTTATGGTCTAGACCTTTGCAGAGCTCCTCCAGAGCCGCTCTGACACTGAAAGAAACACATTGATGTTCTTGTCTCTGCCTGCCCATGGTCATGCATTTAGCAGATGAGTAGGATGACTAGATTTTCATTTCTGCCAATTTGGTGTTTTTTACAAGTCCTAAATTTACTTCAACAGAAATGCTGAACTGATGCAAGATTTCAACATAAGGGTGAAATAATGAAGATAATGAGTAAGACCACAGTAAGAACATGTTGCTATTTAACATTTCCTCTGAGCCACAATCTCCCTGTGTATATTTGACTATTTGATAAATTTATACAGGACACAGAAAATCAAAATGTCTCATATATTTCAATTAAAGAAAATGAAATGTTTACTGTTAAACTAGGAAAACTGATATTTCTTCTGAAGTGATAACTTTCAAATAAGAATCAGTCTTATCTGTTGCCTTCATGAACACTGAAATGGTTAATTGATCAGTCAAATGTTAACAATTGTTACTCAGTCTGTGCCATGAGATTATGTACTCACGCTGAGAATCAATGGTAATTAAGTACCTGATCAATGCAGGGACCTTTTCAATGCATACAAAGCCCCAAAACACAAGGCCAGTTGCTAAAACTAAACACAAGGAGAGGAAAATCTTCACTGAAAGCAAGTTTTCTTCACTGAAAATTCTTTTCTCTTCAATGTAATGCTCTAAAATGTATTCCTTTTTCATCTATGACATAGAACAGAGGACTCCATGGCGTTGACAGTGTGTAAAGTTTAGATTTAAGAACAAATACCTCTAGTCATTTTACCCTATCCTAGATAAAATCTGACTAAAATGACTGGAGCAGACTGGTAGCCAAGCAATCCTGGTGCAGACCGAAAACAAGCAAGGCAATGAATGGAACATACTCAGTTATCAGTGTCTTTAATCTATACATTATTTCAGAGATTACATTAAAGCTGATATACTTTACAAGACAGTTTAAAAAACATACAAAAAAGTATTTCTAATATGATTCCCACTAAAACTCTCATGTCATACATGGAACTGATCTGCCTAGTCATGAACAAGTCGTTAATGTGCAGTACTGCCTCAATTTTGCATGTACATGCATGGACACATACACACAAATTTCCGTGTTCAAAAACAAAAGTGCACTAAATTGACTACAAAATGAGATGCAGCTCATTAAATCCAGAAGCTTATGATACACTATTTAAACCTTATCCTTATTTCCAAATATTTTACAATTGCTTTGCAATAATTCCCTCCCTTCACTATTAAATTTTGTAAAAATATTTACAAAACCCAAAGAGGTATTCAGAATTTCCCACATTTGCAGTGATATTTAACGTAACTTTCCAAACTTATAGTGGATACAGTCATAACAAAAAATATTATATAGGTATAAGGGAACGCTCAGTGAGTCTGAAGGTTATATATATATTTTTGTATGATGTGAATATTCCATAACCTGTTCAAAGAAAGTTGTCAACCTTTCAAAATAAAATCTATATCAGCTGTTTAAATCTAAAAATAAATGTTATATAGCACACAACAACTGATATTCTATCTTGCTTTTTAGTTCATCATCACAGAAAATAAATTTTCGTTCTTTACATCTTCACAGGAAAAACTTGAAATAGACAAGGACACCTTTAGCAAAAGTTTCAGAGAAATTCTAGGAATTAAAATGTTTCCTACCTACCTTTGCTACGTGACCTATATTCTATGTTTTATATCCCATGAATATATATAAAACACAGCACTGTGACAACCATCATTTTTCCTTTTCAAGTAACTGTACTGAATAGTTTGCTTCCTCTACTGAGTATGATGTAAGATACTTCTGCACAGGATATATGCGTAAGGGATGTTTAATCGTGCACACAAATCTAATATTTCCATATAAAGACCAATATTTATCTGAATAAAGAGCAAACAGGATTTTAATGATACAAGTTTTGCTCTTGCTGCATACACTTAAGTGCTATTGATGTTATGAAACAAAAAACAACACAGAAAAGCCTTGAAGAAAAATGCTTTGTAGACTGAAGAGGATTTATCCATACTGCTTAAATTAAAGCACATAATACTCCGATACTGAGTAACAGTAATTCTACTGAAATGTAGACACAATAATATTCAATCACCTACTCTCCATATAAACTGGGGCAATCACCTGTTCCTCCTTATTTCTTAATATGCTTTATTAACAGATATAACAAGGCATTTTATATCTTTAAGTTCCCTTCATTAGGCTAAGAAACATGACAAAAACTGATGAAGCACATGGTACAGGTTTGCACACACTCTATAATAGCCATTCTCTCAGCCTTGCTGCACTGCCTGCAGAATCTCAGCAGGTTTATCTAGAAAATATATTGGCCTGTCCTGAGTAGAAAGAATATAAACCATAATTCTGGCTGTTGTTTTCATTCCTTTTATACTGACCAATAACTCAGTTTGCTCATATCTGGCAATGCAGCCTTTATAACATAGTTTGGTTTGTACTGGCATTTTTAGACCATTTTTCTTTAAGTGTCATGGATCTCAAACAGCTTTACAGAATGAATTACTGTGCTCGAACAAGCACTTCCTCAGTATGATATGAAGCACATGGATCAATCTGTAGGTAGTAATAAGAGAAGGAACATGATTGTTTGTATTTGTGGATTAACCTTTGGAGTTTTCAGATATAGAACTCAACAACTGCCAACTGAAAGAAAACCCCAGCATAATGACTTATATGAAGGATAAAATCTGTAACAACACATCACTTCATCAAGTTTGCTCTGAGACCTCTCTAACTCAAGTCTTAAGAGCATGATGTAGGTCCTAAGCATGAAGTCTTCACCCATATGCACTAGAAGCACTTCTACAGGTCTAAACTTCTAAATGTTCCCAAAGATGGAGTAACAGATGTTCTTGGGCTCAGCTACAATGAATGCTATAAACCAACCATCATTTATTTTAAGCATTTTCAGGAGTTACAGAGTGTTACACAGAGGACCCTGAAAGAACAAGATCAACATTTTTAACCTCATGCCTCTTAACTGGGACATTATTTCTTTATCTTCCTTTCAAAGAAAAGTATTCAAAATAAAAAACCCTGCTTCCACAGTCTTTGGGTCATTAGAATATTGCGTAATAGCCTATATAGTGTAGTAATAATTCATCATGATTACAGATCAAAGTATTGAAAAGAATGTAAAAAAAAAGTAGATAAAAATACAAAGACTTCCACAGATATGCCAGTATTATTTTAAATTGAGTATTCAAAAAGCTTATTTTAATAATTAATCGAATAGCTGTATTATAATAGCAATAAATGATTTAAGATGTAATTAACGCAATTATAAACATTTCTTATGAATACATAAAAGATTTAAATGTTTTAGAATATAAAAACCATTACAAGTTCTGGTCTATAAATACACTCAAACAAGACTTTTAACTCCTGAAACCAAAATGCGCAATATCACCCAGAATTCATGAAAGCTAACACAATGTTATCAGGATATTCCTTCAATTTCACATAGTCTTGCTTCCCAACTAGCAATCTTATCGTTATAGCTCATATAATTCTTGCTTTGATATACTATGAGCTATTTTCAGTCTCAAGTTATCTCAAAAAGCCCAGCTACCACTGTCTCAGATAATATTTCTGTTGACTTCAAAGTTTCTCTGGTTTACATAGTGCAACTCAGGCATGTGTAAGATCAACACATTTATTACAAAGTTTTATCGCTTAAAACTAAAGTTAATAAACTTCTTTATGCTAAGAGGAGGACACTGTGAGAGTTATTGTTCTAGTAAAAGACCTCAGTAATATTTTCAGGAGAGGGAGGGGAGGAAACCATTTCTAAGAAAAGAAAAAGTAAGAAAAAAAAAGTCATAAGAGAAGCACGTTAAAAGTGGAAGAAGCACCACGACCACAAAACCAACAGTTTCAAAAATATGGTAGCACAAGAAAAAGAACAACGTTGGACTGTGCACAACAAATTAAAGGCAGAATGAAAACTGCTCACTCACACTGTATTTTATTTTAAAAACATATGCAGCTCACGTTTTCAGTCTGTTCGAATTGAATATTATAAACTGCTTTCAATCCTGAAAACATAAATCCTGAAATCATGGCACTGTTCTCTTAAGACAGGTATTATGTACAACCTGATGGATTAAGTACGAGCATGAGAATTTTACTGTTACCGGTTGTGATATCTAAAACGCCAACTAATCTATCTCTATGCACTGATTACCACTGGCAGCAGGCAGCTTGCCTGCACAGAAGACTGGAGAGGTGCTCTTTTAAAATCTGAGTATAGCTTTCTGAACTCAGCTGGAGTCTTTACACTGACTTCAAAACACTGGTGATACTTCACCTACCTAAATGTCTTCTGTCTTCCAGAATTTGTGATTCCATATGTAAGAGATCTACCACCTTGATGTACTAGCATGTATTTAATGAAAAAAACATCGTGTCACTTTAATATATGCAGAATTAGAGTAGCAAATGGAGTTAATAGACCTGCAGTGATTAACAGAACTGTGCATTACAAAATGTGAATACACAGCACAGACACTGCTATTCTTTTCTTCAGGTTTACCAAGCATTTTATAAGAATTTGACATTTGCTGCAATTTTTGACTACTAAATTCCAATTAAGGTTAGAAATAAACTCAGCCCCTCTCTGTATGTGAAGGGTAGTGCATAGCTGTGAGACGCCCCGGAAAGCAATGCTCACTCAAGAATCGCAGTTCCTTTCTGCCTCTTCCACAGTTTAAGAGTGGCAGAGAAATCAGTGAGAAGCAGACCTGAACTTTTTATGTTGTTCTTCCCCTCAGCAGGGCAGTTCCAGCTCCTTCCAACAGTATGGGAGGAACAATGGCTCCTGTAAGCTTGCTTTCACATACTTCAATGGCTTTTACATACACCCTTGTGTGATGGATAAACACCCATACGTGCCTTGCTTCTTTTAGTCATGCCGTGAAATGGGAGGGAATACCCTGCATCTCCTTCTTCTTGCATGCAGTCCCAATTTGTTCACAAGTGAAAGACATCCTATAAAATATCCCCATGTGAAGTATCATGTGAACAAAAAAGTAGGCAAAAACCAACAAAGATAAACAGAACGCCTCAAATTAAATTAAACTTAAGAACTACTCACTGCAAATTACCTCTATATGTGAGGATGCATTTAGGATACATAGAATTAAATTAGTGTGAGAAATTTTTAGAAACTTAAGCAGAGGAAGAAAACAGAAGCTGAATTACATATAATCATACCCTCATGTCATCTTTAGGAGTATGTCAAATTAAAGCGCTTAAGAAAATGCAGGAAATCTAAATGTGGTCCCCTGATGGGCTAAACCTGGGCTGGCTCCATTTCAAAGGACTTTTTCTCTAGTTGTCTGCTGCCCCTTTTAAACCTGATAATGGAGACTCAGGTCTGTTCAGCTTCAGGCTGGCATTTGTCTTTGATGACTAATTTCTTCTGTGCCTGCATATCTCTTCAGGCAGCTAATTTCTGATAAGGTTTACTCTAAAAAAAAAGAGTGTAATATGAACAAGTAATATGAAACCAATCTAAATACATTTACCTTTCCCAACATTAACTTTCAAATCATACAAACTAATCAGGCTTTTGTAATTTGCAGAATCTGGAAAATGCCAGAGCTATATGAAATAATGATTCAAATGGTGACATCCTTACTTTTTGTTCAATACTTCGTCCTTCATTGATGGCTGCCTTGATGGTAGAGTAGTGGATTATGAAGGCTCTGTTGCTTGAATTGGTGATGACTTCTAACAGCTGAAGGTGATATGTTCAGGGCCTCAATCATACAATCTCCTCCCCTGCAAGCTGGTTTCAAATAGCTTATTAACTCATGTTTCTGCAAATGAAGTAAACTGCAGATATGAGGGAGACATGGGCTAGATATTATCTGGGAAAACGGCTTCTCAAGTCTTACAGCAGATCCTTGAACTCTTATGTGTTTTGTCAAGCTTGAATAATGTTAATGTGTATGAATTTTCATATGAATATGAAATTTATCTATATGAATATGAAAGACTTTCATCTTCACTTGAAGACATATTGATCACTTTAGAAATGCAGAATAAAATTTTCTGAATTCACCAGAACATTGTGATTTAATTTCCTGCTCAACAAAGAAAACCACTGAAACATCACTCCGTTCTTATTACTTAAGCACTGTTAAACTGATACTGTCAAAGTATGACTTAACAAAGCTCACAATCCAAGGACTAAGCCAGACTCTTTCATGTGAATCATTTTAGTAAAGCAAACAGTCCATATTATTGCAGACAAATTTCTGCTTTGGTATTAGGAAATTTTAGCTTCAAATGCACATGACTGTATCCCTGTCTTTAGGTGAGATTATTATATAGTACCAACACCATACAATACATGGCTATAGTTCAGTGTCAATGCAATGATTCTTAGAGACAATTTCCAGCACTGTTTTACTTCCCACATAAGGAGCCTGAACTTAAAGTGTTCTTTTAGAATGTACTGAACCTAGAACACAGGACTTTTGTCTTCAGTTCTGCTGATCATATCAGCCAAGTCAACCTAATGAATCGCTGGTTCACCATCAGCACTTGCCTTAATGTAGATAAAATCAGTAGCAACCTTAAAGGAAAAGAGCCAAGACTTGCAACCTAGGCGAAAATAAGGCACTGCGTTTATACCTCTCTAAAAGAAAAGGATTTAATGCCCATTTCCTCCAAAGGACTGAAATAGGAGAACTTCTGAACTACAGAGATACAAGCCCAACTAGAAATTCAGGGATCATCACTAGCTCCTAGGAATCATAATGAGATCAGGAAGCTCTTTTTACAGAATCCAGTAAAATTACAGCCTTTTCTACAATTACTGAATAGGTTGGCATAAGCAGTAATAGAAGATAGTGGGTAACCTTGACAAATAATTTGTCAGCTATAGCTGATACGAAAACGTAAGTAATGTGACTGCTATGCCTAGGACAATCTCAAATTAAAAATAAAACCCTTTCCCAAAGAGTTCAATGCTAATTTAACTGCTTTTTCCTAACAGCCATAGAAATGAACAGGTGCACGGTTCTGAAAGTGCTCTTAGGGAAGTGCTCTGTTTGTCAGAATGGCAAACAGAAAGAAGAAAAAAACTTCCATGAATGCAGTCATAAAGATGTCTAAAACTTACCCTTTAATCTTCTTTAGCTATATAAATAAACTAAACGTTAGATAGAGATTTTAATTCTAACCAGATGTATTTGCAGTGATTGACTTTTACCATGTAGTGAATTTTTGCTTATCAGATCAGCTGTTTAAAAAGAATATTATCCAGTACATTTAGCAATGTAATACCCTCATCAACTTTCATTTGTTCACAGGCATATGAAAGTTGGCGAGCAGAATTCTAAGAAAAATTATAAAGGCACGCCATTGTTTAATGGTTCATGATATTTTCTCAGTTTTGTAACAAAAAAGCCAATTATTTGAGATAGGGCATTAGCTGCCAGTTGAAAGTATTCATATTTTCTTTTTTTCCCAAATCATTTTGAAAGTCTGAATTATTACCACCAGTTAATCATATCATATGGAGCATTGTATAAAACCTAGGAAATAGTATGATAGGGTAGAGTTAGATCAGGCTATTAGGCACAATAACAAGCAATCCAGATATAAATTTCACAAAACATGAACATTCCTGAGCAACATCATGTTACAGATAAATTGCTGCCTTTGGTGTCCCTGTCCTGAGCCAACAACTCATGGTAGAAATCTACACTATTCATCACAAGTTCATGAAAGCTGTGCTATGTTCTCAGGACTGTAAAAGCAGTCCTTTTCTCACATTTAATATGAAATGAGTGGTTACTCTCCTCTATGAATTTTCCATTTATGAAGTTTCATCATAGACAGAAGTTGAGTTCACAAGTCACTAACCAAATACAGAAACTGCTGTTGAGCAGGAACTTAGGTTCTGCCCATGGGAGCCCATTTCTTCTCAAAACACAGACTCCCTTTGCTCCCTCTCCTCCTCTTCTGCATTGTTGTTCAGTTGCTGCATCATAGGCCAGGATACCCACTCTGATCCAGCCTAGGGCAGAGTGCTTATAGCATGGGTCCCTAAATGGGGGGAACTCACATGCTGAAGATAAGATCTAAAATACAGTCGCCCGCTTCACTGTTTATGTACAGCCATACAACTGAGAACTACAAAAGATTTAGCCTGTTCTTCAGGCATTAGGACATCTAGGATAGGCAATCTGAGCCTGACTATCAGGACTCTGATGAAAGCCTGCATATATACATTTAGATATTTTTAATATCTACTTTGCAAATATTTTTAACAGGAGGAAATGTGTGAGGTAGAAATACATAACTGTTCACTGCAATTAACTCTATAGCTCTTACTACAGTTTACAATGAGTTTTATTGGACTAAAAATTTACAAGATATCTGGGATTATGAAAGTGAAAGTTACACAATACAGAATACAGACCTGGCCTTTGCAAAGCTGTTTCAGCTATTATCATGAACACCTAAATGACAGCAGCTACTTTCTACACTACAGTTATTTAGATAAGAAAATAACTGTACTTTTATAGATGCTTTGCAGTGTCCCAGATATTTTTAAAATAGAGTAAGATTAAAACTCATGAGAAGCCTTGAAAATTACTGCTATTTTACCAACTTCTGAAGTTATGGCCCCAGTGATACAGATACTAAGCATCCTACAGAAACTAGAAGACGTAAAAGACAGCTGAGCCAGGCCCTTACACGTAAGCAATGGTAAAATCAGATTGTAGTAAAAAACATAACTCTTCAGTACCTCCTCCAGAAGGTCTCCAAAAATACCTCCAGGATTTCTTTCCATTTTATCAGAGCTGAGCCCTCTGGGAGTGGTGGAACTTCTTAAACAAGAATGAGAGATGGGGTTTTTACAAGTAAAGGAAAAAGCTAACGATTCTTCACAAGAGGAGACAAGAAAGAGCATAATTTATTTTTGTTTTGCATAGCCACTCTACCACTGGAAAAAAAAAAAAAAACTTTCAAGAAAAATGGATGACAAACGAGAGCATTAAACAAGGATTAAAAGAGAAAAACACAGAAGTTGAAAAGGAGGAAGAGAAAGAGAGAAAATAGAGAATAATGTAACGTATTTCTGATTCCTTCTGAGAAGTAGATTAGAAAATTATGTGTCAAACTATTGTAATTCCGCCTATTATACTGAGGGGACACTTTGGTGCTATTGTGATGGGAGTAATTACTATACATACATAGAAAATGCATTTCAGAGAATGTGAAAATATCACCACTTTAGGAACTTTGTACCAATTGCATAACATTATCTTCCACTAAAAATTAAATTATTATGGTGTTTATCTTATTCAGAGATGCATTATAGTTTTTACCTGGTAATATTCAAATGTAATATTACTGTATAACTTTTCACCAAACTGACCACTCAGTAATTACTCAAATTATTCTACCATACTGTGGTAGAAAGATTAATACTGTCAGGAAAGTACAAGGCTCTGAAATGTTGTCAAAACAAAGAATATTGATCTTCTTAAAACACTGCAGTTAGTATATAAATCACCCGAATATGATTGACATTAATATATGCCTTTTGTGCAAATGCACTTTATCATGTACTTTTTTGACAGTAATAGCATTTTACTATACTGCATGGCACCTTAACATACTCTACAGACAGTTTTTTTCAATTTGAGAGTTTCCATTAAAAAAGTAGCTGTTGAGCAAAAAGAAAATTAACTGTCTTTATTCAGTTTGATTTAATACCTTGTCAGTTTGGCGCATTTTTTACAATTCTTTGTATAAATAAAAAGTTGAAAAGAGCTATTCTAATGGTAATTTGGATCAACCTTACAAACATATGATTCCAGGTTTCTAAAAGAGGCCCACTTGAGGGGGCTTTAAAACTGAACAAAAAGAGCCCTAGGGCTCTACAACTCACATTTAACCTACTTACATGAAAAAGGAACTGCTTTGGTTAAGAATAAACTTCCACAAGCTCAGGTTCAAACCAAACATGCCAGCATATTAGTGAGGAAATGAAACAGCAAATAGTAACTCCTTTCATACTTGTAAAAGAATACGGTATTTATTTAAACGCTTCAGCAGAAATTCTCATTTTAATTAAATTGCATTTACTGAAATAACATTTTCATAATTAAGAAAAAATAACCAATTCCTTTTAAAGACCTACAAAAATCACAGCAACCCAAAATATATGGAGAAAACATGTAATTGTGCGAATAAATCTGTCTGACTAACTCGGGACATGAGTCAGGAAAAAACGATAGTCTATTTTTCATGCTAGGCAAGCCTATGTGATGCAGCCACAGTAACCCAAAGAAATTAGTTCCTGTCTGGAAATCACTGAAACCAGTAGACAATTTAAAACATGGTTGTGTCTGACGCATTCTTTTTCTTCTGAATAAAGCTACTTGCTGTCATCATGCATTCCATTTTATGTCTACCTATCAAGAAAAGTGGTGAATAATTCTTAGAAATTAAGATTTCATTTATCTCATTCTGCTGTTAGAAGTGATCAAGAGAAAGAAGGGGAAGAAACTTCCTTGGAAAGACCCCTGCCACTCACCACTACCTCCTAGAAATCATAGGGTGACTACGAAGGCTTTCACTTAGCACTTTGTGTAGCCATGAGATCAGAGACAAGGAAACAGTTTCACTGTGAACACAACAGTAAGGACATACATTTAAAATAATAGAAGCAGTAAAAATAAAAGAGAACAAAAAGCTAATTATCCCTCCATGAAATGGTCATGATCATTCGATCCATGTGCTGGCAAGCTACCTTAGTTTAAAATCCATGCCTACATTCCTGAGGTCCTCATCAGGGGGATAAAATGTATCAGATCAGTTTTAGGCATGTGTCATTGATTAGTTTTAATACTTATTAAGAACAGTTTGGGAACGGAAAAAATGACAGTCTACAGTAACACTTTCTATTGTACATGTTCACCATCCAACTGCTTTATCACTTCAATCTTATCCTTCACCAGGTCATTTAAATATACATTTATTTGGAAACAATAGTGCAGCTGCTGCTTGTTTGCACTGTTTCTAGTGTTACTCAGCAATTTAACTAGTTCACTGCTTGCAGAAAGGACAAGAAGGCATGGAAAAACTTAGGGAAACAAAGAGGCACAGAAGAGCATGCCCATAGTTTCAGCTGTCAAGGCCTGCCCTATTTGCTCACCTTTACTCCTGCTGTTTGGGTGTACTGAAAAGTCCTTGTTCTGACGGTTGGAAATTTATTCACCATCAGTTGATAAGCATTTGCTCTTATATCAACTTCATCCTTTGGCTGAAATTGCTCTTTTCCCTCACTAGGGTTTTTCTCCCTCAGATATTTTAAAGAGAAGTAATTCTCATTCTTCTTTTTAACAGACTAAACAAACCAAGACATTTCCTGCATGCCCCATGAGCTCTGGTATCTGAGCCTAGACACAGTAGTACCTCAGTCATCTACTGTGAAGGCTACACTGCTTTGCTCAGGAATATCACCACATGTCCTCTGCTACTGAGGACCAGATCAAAACACCCTTGTTAAAGACATCTAGGATGTCTTCAAATTTAAGTCGACATAAAAAGAGCCATCCTTTGTTCCTTTTACAATAGGCTGTCCTTTCCTATGATCACCCTAACAGCCCTTCCTTATATGTCTCATTCTGAATTTGTCTCCCCTGAATACAAGTGATCAGACACAGCAATCTCACCAGTGTCTAACACAGCACTTTACCCATCTTCACCAAAAATCTCCCCTCAGAAAAATCTGTGGACATTTGCTGTCATTGTCACATCTCATCTTAGCAGGTCATACTTACTCCAGGCACTCCCCTCTACAGCAGCTGATAAACTCCCCTCCCTGCTTACTGCAGCAAGCTCTGCTGCTCAGCTGTGTGCAGGTGACTTCATGCATTCATCCTTCGGCAGCACCCTGACACTTCAACCATCAGTCACATGCCTTTTCTTGATATGCTGTGACTCTTTGTAGCAATGGTGACTCTCCCTTTTTTGGTTACCAGCAAAATAATGCAGTCTTATTTGTAATGACTAATTATAGCATCCAATAAGAAAACATTAAGATCTCAAAAACAAACCAACAGGTCCTGTGATCTCCTTCATTAGTCTTTTCAGAATCCTATTCCCTTGATTGGGCACCTTCCTCTCAAGATTAGAGTGCACATTAGTGTCTACCTTTTCCATACCCATGCTTCTCTTCCCAACTACTCAACATAATTTTTTTAAACTAATATAATATGTTCAGATCAAGTACTGAGATGCTTATAGACAATTTGTAGTGTCTACCTATCTGTACTGCACAGCTGCTATACTTCTTTCCTTGCTCTGTTTCTATTTATAAAGTTGAAAAACCTTGACTATTTGTTTTACTATTATTTGTGGAGTCTGTCATGCTTTACTTCTTGGCCATTTTCACTTTCCTGATAAGACTTTAATCCTTACAGCTTCTCTGCTTAGTCTCAATGCTCTTCTTGGGATGGTTCTTCATTCAGTCCCATAGTCCCTCAGGACTTAAAAACGTTTTTAGCTGCTGCTCTGGAAATGAAGCTCAATGTCTGCACACTTGACTGCAAAAATTTTCCAGTTTCTCTTATATGTAATTCTTCAATCCACACACAGGTCTTGATTCTGAGATCTCTTTTAAAGAGACTGCAAAAGACCTTCCTCCTCCTATCAAAATGGGAAATGACAATTTCTGTCTACACATACTTGTCATTCTAATTTACTAGCTTATAACAGCTCAGTGTATTGCTTTGCTTTCCACTTCCCTGGATTTTCCTTATTGGTCATGGCTGTAACTGTTCTCTAAATGTAGTCTGATTTCTCTTACTATTGATCTTCCAATTTCCAAATTGGAAAAATTTAATTCTGGAGTAAGACTTGAGAATAAGTATACAGAGGTGTGTGTGTATATATATATATATATATATATATATATATGACTATGTGCACACAAATACAGTTTCTTTGTAGTATAATCTCATTCTGCAGTAAAATTTCATTTGTTTGCTGGGGTTTTCAAACTTTCCTTCAAAAAAAGGTACTGTCTTCCTTTGCTGATCTCTCAATTTACTTTAAGCTCACTCGATTTATGATCACCCACTCAATACTGCTGTTCTACTGAAATGTCCTCTTCTTCTCTCAGTTTTTTCACAGACCTTAACAGGAATCTACGGCAGATGTCAGCATTACCTGTCCCAAAATGAACCCTACTCTGTGGACTGCCTTTAGCTCCTCTGGTGCCAAGTGCATTGATTCTTTTCAACAAGAAACGTCCAACTGCATGTCATGCCTTTGCCAGATGCTGGTGCAGCAGTCTGTATATTACAGTTTCCTGTCTTCTGCAATTTCTAGCTGGTTCTGGCTCTTAGTCCCTGTATTATCTCTGTCTTGCTTTGTGAAGATAGCATATCAAAAAATTGCTGTAGAGCAGCTATCTTCTAACTGTGCATCTCTCTTCTTTATTTCCAGTGCACCAAATCCCTATCTCAGTTTTATTTCTTCTCCACTATAAGATTTCTCCCTCTGCTTTGCCAGTGGCACTCTTTGCAGCCAGAAAATCTGGTTCCTCCAGATACTTTTGCCCATTAGACATGTGCAGATCCGGAGATGCCCATGCAACTTACTTATTCTCTCTCTTTTGTTTGTTTCACCACACCTTCACATCTTTGTCTGAACTGCCATGCCACTTGGGCACACACTTCCATTCCTCAACTCTTTCCTTCCACAGGTTTTAAAAATAGGAGTTTTCATTCCTTTGGACCTTGCTTTTCACAATGCTATGTTTAATTTATGCATCGTTAAACTAAAACATCCCAGAATATTCAAATGTTCAAACAGAGAAATGTTTTAATTAGTCAATACATCCATCTGATATTTATCTAATGTGTTTCAGATGTTGAAATGTGCAGTATAAATTACAAAGAAAATCCAAATTACACAAATTCACATACAAAATGAAATATGATTGCATAAGGTCTCTTAATGCCTGAATGAGCATACTTCAGATTCTGTGTACAGCAAGCTGCCTTGCATTTCTATCTAGAGAAATAACGTGCTTGGTTGCTTCTTTTATTTATTCGAATTATCACTATACTAAAGTAAATAATGCAAGGTCCCATGTTTATTTAATATAGAAAACAAATATTTTGACTGAAAAAAGAACCTTTTTCTCCAACAGGTATGTACTTAGCATACTAAAATGAAGATTTCAGTTACTGAAATTACCATGTGTTAAAGAAAAAAAGAATAGTTCACAATCTACTGGATGGGAAAGAAAAAAAGCACAGGGGAAAATCATTAAAGCTGCAGCCACATAAAGCCTTTTCCTTTATTTTTAAAATTTTTTTCTTGGATTAAATTTTCTTCTGAACATTGGTCTATGCCTGGTATAGGATCCTGGCTGATTCACTCAAGCTGTATTTTGTTTTCAGCTCTGGCAGCCTGCAATTCAACCTCTACTGCTTGGCAAGATGGAGGCTCTCATGTTTTCACAATTTAGAAGCCTACACTTTGCAGCCAATTACTCAAATGTAACATAGACTACAGTGTGCTGTCTACAGAAAGCACAATAAAAGACAAACTGCCTTATGCCCTGAGAACGGGTATTCTCAACTGCTCTTGGGTGCTCAGAGAATGAGACTCATGGGGCACAAGGCAATCCCTGTTTCATGGTGATGTGGTTGGCAGTAGGTTGGGGAATGAGATGTGACCCAAGTGTCCTCGCCATGGCAGCAGCTCCAGAGCCCCCTGGATGTGAGATGTCCCAGGCATCCTGCAATAGGAAGAGCCAGAATAAAGGCCTTACAAGGCCTTTATGCCATTGCTACCACACTAACATAAATGCACAAGGTCAAGACAGACCCCAGCCCACATAGATTACTATATACTATAGTCCTTCTTTCATGTCAGAAAAATGCTGTGAGTATTTGATGGCATATTTAGGATATCATTAATTTTTCATTTTCTATCACGGAATGAGTGAAGAAAATCATTAATTTGCAGACACAAACTGATGTGCTTCTCTTACATACTGCATTTTGAGCCTAGATATCATGCTGACAGCACACCTGCAAAATGAAAGGAATGAGAGGGAAGCACTTATGGAAAAATTGTATTTATTAACATTCTGACACTTTATTATATCTTCCATTTCTGTTAATTGTACCAAGAAAGCTGACACAAATTTACATGCATGAACCTTAGACCTTAGCTAGCTCTCAATAGCAATAAAAAAAATACAAGAAAATTAACTAACTATGGACTTAAATAAAAAAGTAAGGTTCAAGACAAGTGATGATGAATGATCCATCATGGAGAAAAAACAGTCTAGAAGAAACTCCCAGAGCTGAGCAGTTTTATTTGGGGTACACTCAACTGCAACTGGTTTTGTCTACATACAATACGATATAAAAAAAGGTGTGCTTCAACATGCACAACTCTAGTGCTGGCTCATGAGCATGTCCTGACTTCAAGATAAAAAGACACTTGAGTGTGACTAACCCCTAGCTCATGGAGACAATCTTGTAGGGAAATATACTGAAAAGTTGGGCATGGATCTTCCAACAGGTCCGTACAGTAAAAACTGGGTCTCTGGATGCTCCTTAGATATGCTCTCGTTCAGCATGTGCAGGCTCAGAACAGTTCATAGTGATTTTGCCACTGGTTCTCCAGCATATATACTGAAAACAATCTCTCTCCCAGACTCCAGGCAAAGTTAGAACATGAACAAAAAAGGAAGGTCTGAGTATAAAATTTGACCCTTGAACACTGGTGGCCAGTAAAAGGTATCTAGATGTGCATAGTTCCAGCTGAGATGCAACACTGTTATGAAAAATATCCAGGTCAAAATGTACTAGAAGAAGCAATGAAATAAAGTCTTCAAAGCTGAAATTAAATTCATTACCTAGTGCAGAACAAGGACAAAATCATTCATAAAGTGCCTGCAAACTGTAACATGGAAAGCAACTTCTGCACTGAAAAGCTTATGTGATGTTTTTAAAAGAAGTTGCAATATCTCTTTACAAACCTCTGTGTCATTTCCTTATGTGTCATTCCAGCTACATCAGGGCAATGTGGAACTAAAACAAGGAGTAGTCTGTACAAGAAGTAGTCTGAACAAACTCATTTTAAACACAGGTTATTTCAGGAAAAAGGGATGATAGAGAACTGGATGCGTACTTATCTACTTGCTTTTGAAAGAGCAAAAGATAAAAAAAAATAGACTTTATCTTCAAAGTGATGCTTTCTCTTACACTATTCCAAGTGACTACCTCTACAATACAGGGCTCATACTTAATCCATGAGGCTATGCAGCATAATCTACCCAATACCTTGGGCTATCAACTCTGTCCAGCTGGTCATTAATCCCCAGGAAATAATCTGCACCTCAATTGTTACTGCTTAGTTAAATGTAGCGATCCATCTGACATACAGAATAAGGATGGAAAGAAGCCCTAATAGAACGTGACTCCTGCAAAATTGGAACTCACTACCTTCCCCTTGTAGATATAATGTAACACAATGTTTGATTACAGTTTATATGTTTCTACATATTAAATTACTACAGAGATGCTTCCTCTTGAATGCAATGTAAATGTGTGTCAGTACACAAATTTAACCAAGCAAACATTAAAAAAAAGACAAGTCAAATAACTCCTCTTCTTCTGTATCTATTTCAATCTGTGACTTTCAGAAGACAAAATCGTCTTACTACTCTGGACTTCTATGCCTACTCTCCCTACTCTTGGCCAAACACTATGATGACAGTCTTTTAGAACTAGCAGCAAAATTGGTAGGATTTGGCAACGCAGCTCAGAGCAGGTCTTAACAGTTAAAGAAAATGACTGTTCTTCAATTCAGACACACATGTGGAGATGAACTTCACTTCATGGAGAGGTACACACTTCATATACAGTACACACTTCACGGAGATGAATTACTGCCTCTGTTGTGGCTCTTTAATATAAAGAGTATAACTTATCTGTACATTAGATCTTTCTCCAAAAATAAAAGAAATTATGATTCATGTGTTCTCAGAATTATCAGGACTATGTAAATTACTAAACTCAGTATATCAAACATGACTGTATAATGACTAGATCTTCTGCTAACTTCACTCGTATCACTACCATAACTCTCAACTCCGTATTTTATTATTCACTTAGCTTGGAAAATAACCTTTAGATTGTCAAGCAGCAGCAGAGAAAAGCAAACATTTCAAATTGTAAAACATGCTGAAATAAATGAAAAGCTGCAGGCTCAACCATACACTGAACACAAGCTAAAAGGCACAAAAGAGGACAGAGATTCACTGCAGCCCTAGTACTGAAAGATAGAGCTGATATGGCACTAAGTTACAGACAGAATTGAATGCAGAAGTCCTTTCGAAAGGCACGTACTAGATAGCGACACAGAGAAGAACAGATCAACATTTGCTGCTCAGACCTGATGGGGTTCCTGTTGGGTACAGAAAGACAAATCCATCTTCCAACTCATCAGCCTTTTTTTTTAGTGAGACTGTTCACAAGAAGGTCTACAGCAGTGTCAGTGACAGGTTTTAGGATGTATCTACCTATCTACCTTGCGGGACTTGAGACCTCCAACTCTTCTCACTTGCACCACAGGCAAGACCCATCTTTATTAATTCCTTACATACCAGAGTACAATTCAGTATTTGCAGTGCACAGCTCATTTCACCCTTCTCCTTCTTTTACTTCTAGACCTATTGCCAGTTCCTATAAATGGCATGAAGTATAAACAATATTACATGATTGTCCAAAAGTTTTTTTCAGAAAGATGTTACATAACAGACCTACTTATTTTTCCCATGTAGTCCTTCTCTAATATTTATTCTGAATGTTATTTTCAATTATAAGGCTGTTCATTAATAAAGAACCAAGTACTATAATTATTTCATTTTCTTTTCTTATGTTATTCTCTGTTAAATAGTCGCTAGAAAATGAAAAACTAATTCTGGCAGAAATTATGTATTAGTAGAGTTTGCAGAAATACTCAAAGTGAAGTATTTATATTAATGACAGCTGCTACACAAAATTCACCTCAACTGGCAGTCCCACATGAGAAAGGCTCACTAGGATATAAGCTCTGTTCACAGAGAAAATGAGAGATGAAGACCTTGGGCCCACTGTAGGAGACGATCTGGTTTGAGACCATCTTAGGAACCTGAATGTGCACAAGTCCATGGGAACTGGTGAAATCCATCCGCGGGTCCTGAAGGAGCTGGCAAATGAAGTTGCTAAGCCACTGTCCATCGTATTTGAAAAATCATGGCAGTCAGGTGAAGTTCCCAATGACTGGAAAAAGGGAAATATAACCCCCATTTTCAAGAAGGGGAAAATGGATGAGCCGGGAACTACAGACCAGTCAGTCTCACCTCTGTGCCTGGCAAAATCTTGGAGCAGATTCTCCTGGAAGGCATGCTGAGGCACATAAAAACTACGAGGTGGTTGGTGACAGCCAGCATGGCTTCACTAAGGGGAAATCCTGCCTGACCAATCTGGGGGCCTTCTATGATGGGGCTACAGAACTGATGGACAGGGGTAGAGCAGCTGATGTCATCTACTTAGACTTGTGCAAAGCGTTCGACACTGTCTCACATGACATCCTTGTCTCTAAATCGGAGAGACATCAATTTGATAGGTGGACCACTCAGTGGATAAAGAACTGGCTGGATGGCCACACGCGAAGAGTTGTGTTCAATGGCTCAATGTCCAGCTGGAGACCAGTAGCGAGCGGCATCCCTCAGGGATCAGTGTTGGGACCGGTCTTGCTCAACATCTTTGTCAAGTGACATGGACAGTGCGATTGGGTGTGCCCTCAGCAAGTCTGCCGATGACACCAAGCTGTGTGGTTCGACTGATACACTGGAGGGAAGGAATGCCATCCAGAGGGACCTTGACACACTTGTGAGGTGGGCTGATGCCAACCTTGTGAAATTTACCATGCCAAGTGCAAGGTCCTCCACCTGGGTTGGAGCAATCCCAGGCACAGCTACAGGTTGGGCAGAGAAGAGATTCAGAGCAGTCCTGCAGAGAAGGACTTCGGGGTGTTGGTCGATGAGAAAATGAACATGAGCCGGCTTCAGTGTGCGCTTGCAGCCCAGAAAGCCAACCGTATCCTGGGCTGCATCAAAAGGTACGTGACCAGCAGGTCGACGGAGGTGATCCTGCCCCTCTACTCTGCTCTCCTGAGACCTCACTTGGAGTACTGTGTGTAGTTCTGGTGTCCTCAACATAAAAAGGACATGGAACTGTTGGAACAAGTCCAGAGGAGGGCCATGAGGATGATCAGGGGACTGGAGCACCTCCCTTATGAAGATAGGCTGAGAAAGTGGGGGCTGTTCAGCCTGGAGGAGAGAAGGCTGCATGGAGACCTCATAGCATCCTTCCAGTATCTGAAGGGGGGCTATAGGGATGCTGGGGATGGACTCTTCATTAGGGACTGTAGTGATAGGACAAGGGTTAACGGGTTCAAACTTAAACAGGGGAAGTTTAGATCGGATATGAGGAAGAAATTCTTTACTGTAAGGGTGGTGAGACACTGGAATGGGTTGCCCAGGGAAGCTGTGAATGCTCCATCGCTGGTGGTGCTCAAGGCTAGGTTGGACGGAGCCTTGGGTGGCATGGTTTAGTGGGAGGTGTCCCTGCCCCTGGCAGGGGGGTTGGAACTAGACGATCTTAAGGTCTTTTCCAACCCTAACTATTCTATGATTCTATGATTCTAGAAAGGGAGATAAAATCTGAAGTAGGTCCCAGACCCCCATTTCAAAGTTTAAAAAGTCTCATTTTAAATAATGTATTCTTATAAAAGCCAAGTCAAAACCCCAAAATAATATGACATATAGAAGTTGAAATAGAATAGGTTTTTATCCTACAGGTTACCTTACACACAAAATGAACTGCTTTCTGCCTACGAGGATGAGTACTACCCTTTCATCACAGAAAGTCAAAAACTTATGAACCTCCTGGTGCTTAGTTACTTATTTTTTGATTATAGTTATTCTTTAGACAGCATCCCCTAAAATCCAATAAAGCTAATAGAAACTTGTTGAAATAGGTCTATTAAAAGTTAGTCTTCAATGCCCAAAGAAAGCATAATGAAAGTTTTAAGACTTGCATGTAACAGCTCAACACCATCAAGCCAGTGTGCCCCCTGACTTACAGCAAGTCAAGATCAACCCCACGGTACACATCCCATTTAGAGAAACCTTTACATTTCTAAACCACAACAAAATAGTTATACCTTTTGTTAACAGCTAAAGAACAAATGACTGTGCCAATGTCACCAGGGGCCTCCACTATGCAAACAGTAGCAGGTAACAGTGGGAAAAGCACTGGAATTATGTTGGAAACTCTTTCCATTAGCAAGAAGAGTTTCTATTTACCAGGTGGGTCTTGTTTCTATTGCCAGATCATCAAAAGGGCCCTCCAGTATCACTGGAACTGTGCCTTTGGACAAAAATCTAGCAGAGTATTGAACTTTCTCGCTTGCTGAACAGGCAGTTATACAGAGAATGTCTGGTATAGATACCTCACGTCAGCTAACCTCGTGGTGAAAGTCAGACTCTTGCTTAGTGATCTAACCAACACGCCACAATCTTCTGCTCTGTGGCCCACTGCTTTAATTCTGATGAAGCAATCACATGCTGAGCTAGAACTAGCACAGCATAAACAGCTCTTAAGGATGTTTTGTGGGTTTTTTTTGCCTTAATAATGTACTGATTCTTTTCCCCTTCAAGACCTGTACTTATTAACTTCTCAAGACATTTTATGAAGCCTCTTTTTTTTTTCTATCAGTTTTAGATAGTGAGACTCGAACACCAACTGGAATGAGATTGTTTGTTATATTAATACATTCTCTGTCCAGAACAGTCAATAATTATTTCAATGATTAAACATATGTAGTGATGATTTTTAGCATAATGATATAGTCTCAAATACTAATGGATATTTGTAGCTTAGTACAGAAACCCAGCTGTACAAATGAGAACCTGTTTATCCAGAAACTTCAACAGTTTGTAAATAATAGTCCCAAACACTGCAGTATGTTCCACTTTCCCATACTTTTGTGCTAGCCCCTAGGTCCCACAGGAACCAACAGGTTACTTCATGGCTCAAAAATCTATACAAGTAGATAAAAAAAATACTAGGCCCAATGTAACCGAGTATCACTACTTACTATTAAAAAAAGTCCGTGACAAAGTGACTAGTTGAAGGCTATATTTAAAATGAGCAATTTCAAAATCACTTGACGTTGGTTAAAGGGTGGGGGCAGAGGTACAATGATCCAGTCTTGTACAAGAAGTCAGGCATCCCAGTTGCTTCCATTTGTCTTTCATGCTACGTAAGTTCATCTGTGAATAAATTCTTACGCAATTTTTCAGGTGATAAATAAATTATACCATATTTTCATATTCCCAAACCTGCTATCTAGACATTACTCACTACCAAATGAACTTTTGGACTTTTTATCCATCTCCTTAAATGCATTTTTCAACAGAACAATGACCTGAAGGCCTGAATTTTTTCAAGCTCAGTGACTCAGGCTCCTAATATTTAAATGGCCCCTTTGGAGATGCTACTTCTCTTTCTTGACTTCAGAGTATTCTTGATGATGCAGTTAAATGACCAAAGACAGGTGGGATGAAACATGGGCCAATGAGTACACAATCTTCAGTGATGCTCACATACTGTCAGTTCATCAGTCTCTCTATTAGCCTGGGGGAAGCTGTGTTTGTTTCTTACACAGCAAAATAAGAAAGAAAAAGGATTTTTCTTTTTTTTATAGGACAATATAATAATAATAAAAAATTGGCAAGTTGTGCTACAAGACAGGTGCACTACCTAAAGCTATACTTGCCCATATTTTCAAAACACATAGGTGTCAAGCTGGGAGTGTCCTTTTATCATTTCATAAACATGATTTAAGGCTTGACCAGTTCATGAAAATAAATAAAAATGAGATTTTTACCATGTTTGTTTGCAAATCCAAACCAACAAGAGCTTTTGCTGGGGCAAAATAAATCTGCATTACTCAAGTACTGTAAAGCACAATCTATCAAAGATCCAATCAATCCACTTCTCACAGCAGCCTGTAGCAGTATTTCAACTGATTTCGATGAGAGCTGCATCAGTCTCTAAGAAACCCTAATGCATGCTCTCTGCTAGCCCTCTCCCCCACCCAAACGAAATACACTGAACTCTGCTCTAGTCTTCTGGTTCAACATCATGTCTTTCCCCTCCCTCCTTCTGCTGTAATAAATATTCTCTCTCTTTCCCTGCTACTGACAATAATGTAGGTGAACTCTGCACCACATACATCTGTCATTATTTTAATGACCACAGTGGAGAGAAATGATAGCTCACTCTTAGGAACTGAAAGGGCAAAATACTTCAGAATTTTCCATTCACATTTTCTTTTTTAAGCCTACTTGCTTGGTGAGTTTCCAAAGTCATGAGCATGACTTGAACAATAAAAACCTCTCAGTGTTTAACCTTTGCATGGAAAATTATTTGTTTAAACAGAGGGCACTTGTTACTTGGAAAGTCTCATTTGCTTATAATAATGCTTGCTATGCACAGTATTTTACAGAATACAATAAACGCAACAAGATGTCTTAGTCCATATGGAAAATAATTTTGTTTCTAACAACATTATATTTCTTTCAAACAAAAGCTTAAGTTGGGATTGTTTTCTTTGCCATTCATTCCCCAACCATCACTGCTAACCTAGAGAGTACAAGACTTCATTTGAACTGATTATGAAAAGCTCTGCTAGAATGATTATGACGGCATGACCTGTACAGAACCCTGAACTCTCGCAGAAAGGCTGTCCTGATAATAGCACTCTACTGGGACTGAATGTAAATGCTGGTTCTTTATAGGCAACTGTTGAAAACTTTATTTTTCTCTCTTGAGACAGCAAAAAAAATTTAAGAAGCTACATCAGTTTAACCCCATTGCTGCATATGCCTTTGTCCCTAACATAATGACATGCTTAGTACATCAGGTAGATTCTACATTCCAGAACATACTGCATACAGAAACTGCACGGAAGGGACAAAACCTATGCTCCTAGTAAATCTAGTTTTGAAAACACTATATCTCACATGGTGCAGGAGCAGTTTATAACACAAACTAGCTATGTTACCAGTTTTTCTGTCCAATATATATAGGCCCAGAAGCCTCAAACTTCCTCTTCCTTTAACATTTACACTGTAAATATTTCTAGATATTTTCCTATCAGCTATTCTGACCTCAAGTGAAACTGTAATAACCATTTGTTAGTTATGCTAGATGTGCCTGAGTGGATAAATATACTTAAGAGCAAATGTAATGTTGGTAATGACAAACATGTACCAAAAAAACGTGTAAATGCAAGTCACTATAAGGTGACAAAGATGTCACTCTCTGCTTTCCTAGGTCTACATTCCTTCATGGACACATTTTTTAATTATTCTTTTTTTTGTTACCAGCTCATGAGTTAAAACTTTTATGTTCGCATTCCACATGAGTTATATACTATATGTATCTGTCACTTTAGCATTTATGTTGATAAAACTTGTCGTGAAGGTTATTTTGACTTCCTGGAAATTGGCTTTTCCAGAACATAAATTTTAAGGCTTAAGTAGACCTGCATTAAAACCACTAATATGTTCTGCTAAGTCTCTCTTGTCTTCGCTCAGCCTCCTTACAGTGTTTTAAGCAGTTTTATTGACATCTGAAATTCTGAAAACGTCAGCTCTTGGCAAGTGCTGCAGTCTGAAAGTGTTATTAGTAGTTCTCTTAGGAAGTGTAAAGGAATATTTTGTAGAAACAATTTTGTCTTTCAACAAACCTTTTGAAAATGATGTGATATCCACAAGTTCTGCACAAGCAAGAAAATAACCTGCAGATTCCTCAAATCATATTCAAGAAACAGATTTTTAGCACAGTTACATTACTTGGTGACTCACTAGTCTGCATTCAAGTCATGATACAATCACCACTTCCCAAAGTATTGGTAGGTTCTCAAAAGGAGGAGAAACACTGTGAGGAGAAACCTGCTCTAACAGTATGCTGTCTCATTGCTCCCACCATCTCTCATCTGGTAGGTAAGTATTGGATGGGTCTGACCCCAGACCTTCTCTAATCAACAGGTCTTCCATCATTTTATGTTAGCTTGCAACCAAACAGGCCTCCTGAGTGTTTTATTCCTGTAATTCATCTCTAAGAAGGACACTGATCCTTCTTCTAGTATAAATGAGCACAGAAATGCCCTGGACTGCACCATCTTGTCACTTGCAAACAGCATCACTGCTGCTGGAAGCCAAGTTATGATAAGGATTAATCTACATCACAGGTGGCTGTTTCCCTTTCCTACAAGCAACGTATTGAAGTTATCACAGAGCAGAGGGTGAAGGGATATGTATCATGGACATCAAAGACTAAGCTGCATGTCTGGGTCCTTAGATAAGAAACTGTAACAGCACGTTATGGTTCCAGTGCTCCACCAGGGGTGACCCATGATCCACCACAGACAAGGTTCATGAGTTCCGTCTTTGAATGACTGACTCGTATCAGCCCTAAAAGCTCTCCAGAGTCAGAAGAGTCCCTCAGACTCATGCTGGTCACACCACCTTACTTCATGGTAAGTTAGTTATGGCTCAGAATGCCTCAATGTATGCTGGTGTTTGAGGGTAAGATGTAAGAGGAGGAAGAAGCGTGTCTCTTTCACTTTGTATAGCAGTGCAATTAAATTAGAATGTGTTAATTCAAACACCAAAAGAGTTTTACTTAACTTCCAAGCCACAATAAAAAATGCTAAGAACTATCAGGAAGTATCACAGGAGTATAAAAATAATTAATTCTACAAAACTGCTCTGAAAGAAATTAGTGTGAATCACTTTATCCTTAAAACTGAGAAAACATTGTGGTATTAAATACTCAATCTTATCAGCCAAGCAAACTGGCCCAGGTCAAATGAGCAAATCTAAAAAAATGAGATCACTAAATTTTCTCAGCTTGATAGCTTAGTAATAAATAATGTGCTTCTATTCAATCTGTACATTAAGTCTTTTACTTGGCCTTAAGGCACTGTCTTACAGCTATGCCCATTACAGGGTAGCCATAGAAACTGACACATTTATTTCATGGATTAGTATGCCATTGAAAATATTAATATAATGCAGTAAATGAGGATTTAATCTAATCTACTGATGGTAGGATGAAGTTACTGAAAAGTTGTATGCTCTTCCAGTGGAAGAAAGATTATATCTGCAGAGTACAGCTCCAGTAAGGCTGAAGTAGAGCTGATGTTTTGGTTACAAACACCATCCAACCAACCTATCACATTTCACATATCACACTGATTTAAACAGGTTATATGAAACATACAGGTGAGCCCGTCAAGCAGGTACCTATTTCATAGCCTAAACCTTCCCAAAGCTAAAGTGTCAAAACCTAAAGTCATAAACGAAGAGAAAGTTGAGATGTTCTGTATACTGTGTAAGCCGTGCAAGTGAAGCAACCTGCAAATATGCAGAGCTGTACTTCACGGACATGCCATTAGCAACAAAGCCTATACTTGTATTACAACCAACATTTTAATGGTATTCAATTAACAATTTCATGTTAAAAAACAAAAACCAAAGCCAAAACCAAAACCAAATAAACAAAAAAAAAGGAGCAGAAAATCATGTAAGGAAAAGATTTTAAAAAACCTTAATTCTTGATATGCGGTTTTCCTAATTTGTAGCTCCCTACCAGGTGTCCATAAATATTAGGGCTCCCATTTCAGTAGATCATATATGACTCAGGTTCCCTGTAATAATTCATAGTACTCAAGTTCTGACTACCCTTTACACTGCAGTATACTACATAAATTCAGAAGATATATTCTGACAGATAAGCATTGTTGAAAAGCTAAGTACAGCACTTTGTCCTTGAAATGTTAACATGTAATGCCATAAAGTATTCAAATAATAATTTACTCAATCTTTCAGGGTAATTAATTAAAACGGTCTAGGTGTTACAGAAAATCACCTTGAGCTTATAAAATTGGAATGCCTCCCCTTTTCTTCTCTGCATGCAAGCTGCTCCAATGGTCTTACCACATGCTTTCCTAGTTATGGGTTTTGATTTCAGCAGATAATAAATAGCCAGGATCTAATTTTGCCATGTCAAAACCGATTATGTTTCACAAGAAAAGGTGGAGTGCTCACCTACCAGATGAAGGTGAAACATAAAACCACTTTTATTTATGTGATGTGTCCAAATTCAACTCAACCTGGCACTAGGTACTGGGAGTATGTAGACTTTAACTGTCACAGGAATTTATGCATCCCTGGAAAATGTCAAATATAAACATAAATTTAATCAATGAATGGAAACCTGTATTATCAAAGAAATAAACACAGTTTTTGACAACTAATGTAAATTATCTTAATGCATTTTCCACTTATTTTTCAGAAGGACAAAGAAAAGAAGAAACATTGAACAGAGACATCGCTGATGAAAACATTTCAGGAAAGTCACAATCCAATTATTAATGCTGATGTTCCAAAAGGAATTTGTGCTCTTTAACAACAACACTGCATTCAGATGTGAGTTCCTTTTACCATTCATTACAATGGGATAAAACAGAAGGCTTACAACAACAGATAAACAAGCACTCTGTATTATCCTGTAGTTTTCCTCAGTTGAGTAGTCTTTGGACAGCATTTTAATGGCTGAGAAAAACCCTGCACATGATGAATAAGGATGCCATTCTCAATTAACATGGACAAAGGATCATAGCCATATTTGGCAAATGAGGTAGCTGTGGTGTAAGAAAAGCAGGAGTATTCACAGTCATTGCCACATACATCACTGTCCGCAAATCAAAACAAGTTAACGACATTTCTGTAAATCTGCCCAACTACATGGCTGCACATTAGTCTGGCAAGTACTTATTAGACCCAAATTAAATAGCATAATTATTATAGTTCATATTTACTAAATACAGTGTTATTAATTTATACAGCACTAAATATGGATGCTACCAGCATATAAATAAATGAGTACTGAACCAAAACAGCCCAAATTACAAAATATATTATCTTTATTAAATATATCTCAGCTCTATAAATGCTACTGTCCATACAGCTTCCATTAAAATATATACCATGGGGGAGGAAGCATCAAACTGCTATTCATTCTCCATTGCAAGTGCACTGACACCACACCAGCCCCCGAATCTCAAGAGCTCCCCTCCCAGTCAACCTCCACACCATGCACTGGTACACATAATGTCACCAACACAGAAATATCAGCAGCCATCATATAGATGGGTCTCAATGAGTAGATTCCAATTCCACAGATTTCTCAGGTAAGGCCAGCTACCACAAAACTTTCTGAATGAACCACATGCCATCTGAAATATACTGGATATCTTACAGAGAAATTCAGTGTACTTTGGACATGCAAATTGAACAGGAATTCCCACGCCACCAATGTCTGTCAAGAAGTCTGAAATTTACTAGTAAACTGTGGGTTAAAGAAACCACAGGTCAGTCTATAACTAGTGAAGAATGGGCTGTCTAACGCGTTACAGGAGGAACTTCAGTTAAGAAAAACCAGTTGCACACACTAGCAATTCTCGCTGTTCAACATTAGAAAACTCTGTCATACCTAGGGATGCCTTCAACAGGGATTTTATTTACCAGTGGTTATGCACAAGTTTAGCATACCATGCATAAGCTTCACCATCTTTTTTAATAATTATAACATACTTTTAGATGCTTTGGCGTCACAAGCTAACGCACACTGGTGAGACAGATGAACAAAGAAAAGGATACTCTGACGAATCATCTCTGTTACCTGCCTTTACTTCTAAACTGGCCATGTCAGTTTTATGGAGGATTCCTATCCCAAAGCTTTACCTGTATGTAAACTTTAGAAAGCAATTGTAGAGACCTCTGCACAATCACATCTAAACTTCTAATTTAAATACTGATACCAAGGCAGTTTTCTGAAGATATTCTGAAGACCGGGAAAAAATGACATCCCATTTCTTGAACTCACATTTCTGGTTTATCAATAGTTAACAGCCTGAAGCCTGAAAGATACCACTGCTAAACTTGCATATTTCTTTCTATCATATCATTAATTATCTCTCCAAATTTGTGAGAAGTAAAACTTGGACACACTTTATTTCTGTTTCATAAAAGATTTGGCTTTCATCTGATTTTTTTTAAAGTTCTCACTTTTCACTTTTATGGGATCAGTTTTCCAACAATTGAGCTTATCAGCCGCATCTACACTGCTAGTAACTCAAAACCATGGCATATTTATTGATTCCAAAAAGCTATTACATGATATCACTTACATCCCTGTATTTGATTAGACTGAGTTATTGGGGAAACCAACAAAGATTACTCAGAACTCAGCAGAGAGCTTATATAGATGTCGTCTTACCTGACATCTACGCTATTTGCACTTGCACTTTTATTTAGAAGTACTACACAAACAGCTCAAGTTTTGCACAAAACAAGTATCCAATGTAGCTTTATCTCAATATTTTTTTATTCCACCATTAGGAAAAAAAAAGCCCCAACAACTGTAAAAGGTAGGTTGTAGGTATGAAACACTTATCCACTCCTTTAAAAGAATATCAAGGAACAACTATGTAAAGCTGCATTGATGAGTAAGATGTATTATGACTGAACATCATCCAAGTTCATTTTAAACCTGAGCTATATAGTACATCTGAATATAGTGAGCTATATAGTACATCTGAATATAATTTATATTAGATATTTATATATGAATATAAACTATGCACTTCTTTGGACAAAAAAATGCCCATAAGTTTTAAACATGAATATGTTAAGTAGATTTAAATTCATTCATTATAGAAAATATTTTGACAAGTATCCTAAGAACAGTGTTTTTAAAACAGTTCAATGCATTAAATACATGCAAATTTTGACAGTCACAAATGCACACTGCATAGCTGAGATACTATCATTCTTCACAATCACTGCAGCCTCTAGCTAGATACAGATTTTTCATGACAGAAACAGTTCCTTCTGTGTATCTCATATTCTCAGATTTCTATTTCAAAATGATTCCTGAAACACTCTTAAAGACAGACTGAAAACTACTGCAACCCGGAATGGTTGTTATATACTTCAGTTAGCCAGGGCTGCCAACATCAAGTCATATTCAATCTCTTTTTTAGTAAAACTGTTTGCCACTGGAATTGAATCCACTGCTAAGGTTTAGCACGTTTTGTTCTTAAATTACCTACACTAACAGCGCATCTCGAGTCTTCTTCCCAAATATGCCGAAGGTAGATTTATACACAGGGTTTGCATATGCAGACAGATTGGCACCCACATCAATTTGAAGCATATTCACTATTTTTCAAAATCTCCATGTAATTTGAGGGCACAGTTTCAGCACTGGCTAAAATCCAATTAAAATTTGTAACTAAAAAGTGAAGTGTGGTCCTTCTTTGCTTGATAGCCTTCCTACAGTCACACGGCAAAGCAAACCAGCTCAGCGATCCAAGACAAAAACTTCATATGAAGGACTAGGAAGCAATAATGTCCATCTGCTTTCAAAGCACAGTAGCTACACAAAGGCATCCTGTGCGGGCATGGAAGTGCCTGCATGGGACACTACTGTTCAACAGCCAGTGTGCCATAAATTCCCATCACGCAGGCCCACAGCACTCAACCACACACACAGCCTGCTGTAGATCACAGCAACAAAACTGTAACAGAACTGGGTGAAGAAACAGCTCAAAGGAACAGTGGACAACCTTCCTGTATCAGGAAAACACACTGGTTCTTTAGTTACATGCATCTATGCAAGGATTTTTAATTTGAAATGGTAGTTTAAAGGAAATATGGGAATTTTTGCAAGTAACAACAATTGGTCCTCAAGGAACTACGGAGATGCTCCAGCAGCCTGAATTACACTGTGAGAGCATCATGGCTTTACGAGTCACATGTTTCTGACAGCCCCAAGTGAAAGCATGTGGATGGAAATCATGCAATTGTTTTACAAAAAGAACAAGTTTCTGGGCATGACATTCCCTCGGCCACTAGAGTTCCCTTCCAACTACCAGCACTCTTTATCCTACTTGCTGGGAAAAAGACCTGCAGGGAATCTTGCAGGGAGTACTGCAGGTGTGGTATCAGTGAGTTTGTGCATTTGCCTCTTACCCCAGATTCACAGCTTGCACGTGCCTCTGTCTTGCTAATGAAATACCTTTTTCATTGATCCACTGCACAGGGAGAGCTAAAACCTAAAGGATTACTTTTTTTTTTGAGGAAAGCACAACTTAAATGATAGTTAATACTGGTTTAATACTTTAAAATCTTTGTGTTTGATGAACCTTGGAATGCGCATGTACTTATAGGAAAAACAACACTCAATTGAAAATGAATTTAACGTTCTCAGTGAGGTTTCTTTAGGGGTAGTGTGTATAAAATGCAACAGTCCTGAAAATTAACCCCAGGTGTATCATTTTATTAACACAAGAAATGTGCAGGGTATCTAGAACAATAAAGCTCAGGTAAATATTTATGTAAGAAAAAGGCGTACCTAAGATAGGGCTATGTAGCTGACCTGAGTCCAAGACATAGTCCTTAATGAAAGCAAAACTCCTCTGGACACCAGTGGCATTCTTCCTAGGATAAGAGCTGCAAGGCCAAGCCTGTGATTGAAACACTGTGGTACCATGAGGCTTTAAAAGACAAAGCAGCGATAACAGCAGGAGAGCTCTTATTTCTGTACCATAAAAAGAAATATTCTAGAAATGTTATTACATTTAAATGTATTCTGATATTGCATTCTGCTTTTCCATCTCAGCAGACACTGTTCCATCTGAACAAGGTGGACATAAGAGCACAGTATTTTATATTAAATGTAGTTATAAGGGGAGAACAACAACCTTGGAATGACTCACTCACAGGACCAATTCATAGGTTACACTGAGTATGAAAGGCAATTTCAGAGCAGTGGTGGAAGAAAAAGAGTTTTATAACAGAGGTGATACAAACTAATTTGGATACATAGATACAGACAGAACAGGGTACAAAATGTACTGCATGCACTTCTTCAAGGGAGTAAAGAATGGTTCCTTTTTCAAATACAGTAGTATTTGCAAAAAATAAAGTCCAATTCTATTCAGTACTGTAATGAAATCATTACAAATACTGAAACATATAAAAAATTCAAGACTAAAAGGAGGCTTTGTAGTTGTACTGCGCTGAGTCTAAATGCAAGATACTAAGAACAGGAGACTGCATTAAGGCAGGGCTGGTGACAGACATTGGCAGACCGGTACAAGTGGTGCATAGAGGGTGTAATAAGATATTCAGGAGTGTTTTTCAACCCATATATTAAAGCACCGAAAGGGTAGCTTTGCTCATGGCTGCACTCCTTTTTAGAATAATGGGGAAAAAATGGTAAGAAAACACAAGATTTGTTGAATTATTTCACAAACAGCTTGTCACAGTTCTGTATCCTAGATGATACACAGCTTTGTCACTAAAAACGTAATGAAGATCATACCTTTTAAAATCTAATACAACAGAATTGTATTAGCACTGGGACTGTGTAAAAATAGCCTCTTCTACAAATGAACTGTACCATAAAAACTGATGCTCGTGAAATGTTATTATAATCTAAAGTCTAAAACCACAGAGCAAGAAAAAGTTAAAAGTTTTGAGTCAAACTGAAACTTCATCCACAGCCCACCCGTAAGTGTTTAGACACAGCAGGGCTTGCCAAAGAGTAATAATCTTATATACTAAATATGCTGCCATAACTAGAAATTTCAAACTAAGTATGGAATTGCAGCCCTAATTCTGACCTTTCTCTTCCCTGCTTTTGTGGGTATAAGCAAGTCATTTCATTACTCCAGCACTGGTGTGGTTAATAATCTTAAGGTAATTTTTTTAACTATTTCTGTGCAGCAAAATTTATTTGCCAGCTTCTCAAATACAGTGTCAACTGTACCATTTTGCAAAGGCAGAGAAGAAAGGGAAAAAACACAAACCAAATAGCAAAATTATCTTTACAGAGTACTGTGGAGTGCCCCTAAAGGAAGAAGAACTCACATAACTAAGCAGTCTACTCCTTGTACTCCAAACTTGTCAACTTCTTCTTTTTTTTTCCCTTTGAAGAGCTACAGGCATAGGTTATTGAACAGCCACATAAGGGCTGAAATAAGATCTGCTGCTGAGGAATTTTCATCCAAGTTAAGAGATTGATAGCAAATTCGGATGTGTAGAAGAGTGATTTTATCAGACAGGGGGAGGGAATAGGATGTGAGATGGCATAGCATCTTCGTGTTTCTCTAGACCTCCTCCACAGTTAAGTTTCTGCTGGAGGACCTGTCCCTACATTGCTGAAGACTGCTCTTTCTCTCACCAGGATCTGTTTTTGGAGAGACTTTTTTTTCCACAATGTAATGGTTACAAGAGGATTTCCTTGTGTTTTTGGACTCTTACCTTCTCAAAAGACACCTGATGGCAGACGATGGTAAATCAGCTGCTGAAGAGGCAGCCTCTATTTCAGAATGTCAGGACCTCTATGGAACATTAGCAAAGAAAGTATCAGATGCAGGCAGCAACGTAATAGCTAACGTGACATTCTATTGACTGAAGACTTAAAGCAATTCTCAGAGAAGACCCTGCAGCTCAGGGAGCTTGTTTTGCAAGCCAGCAAATACTGCCTGGAGTCATGCAAGTCCACGGAAACAGCAACGTAATGCACCATAAGGACTTCTGTAAAAGCACATTCATGGAACTTTTAACATCATCCAGTACTACTTCAGTCGATCAGTCTTAATCCTAAAAGCTCTGCTCTCATGTAAATCTGAATTTGGCTGTTTTCCTTAAAACATGTACATTGTCACAGACTGACCCAACCTGAGAAATGAGGGTGTAAGTTAGGGTGCTTGGGGTATACCCCACACCCTTTTACCCACAGTTCAGGGACTTCAGAACCCTCTCATAGTATCCTTTCTCACCTACAGAAACTGAAAGCTTTTCCTTGGAGATAGCTTAGGTGTCGTTCTGGTGGAAATGGTGCCCAGCTTTGGCCAAGACCAGTCAGAAAATATTTTCTACAGTATATCTTGTTTTCTTCTGTTCTGGCCAAACTCCTAAATACCAGGTGCCAGATAACCTGAGTAAGGTTGCAATTTGTCTGACTTTTCGAAGCCCAGCATCTGTATGGGGAGAATACTTGCAACATAAAGGGAGGAAGAAGTCTCCTGGCAGAAAGGAGACTAATGTTCAGTGATAGTAAAATGCAAACACATGCTCAGACCAGTGCTGAAGAGACCACAGCCCCAGCTCTTTTCCTTATATGAGTTCTTGAAACACCTCATCCTGCTTTCCTGGCTCTCCTCTCCCACACTTGGCCAAAGAACACTCAGCTACCAGACTGCATGGAAAGCCCACATTCCCTCACAACCATGTTTCATCCTTACCAAGGACAATAAGACTTGATGATTACGTTAATTGCTCACCTATTTTTAACTCATAATAAACAGTGAAATATGCATTCCAATACTGTTATTTGCAGCTCAGTAGTAAGAATAAAGAAGGTTCTGATGACTTAGTGACAAAAAATTAGCTTCCAGATCTGGTACATCATTGTGCACCATTGCTTCAGAATATGCTTATATCTCCAATATAAGCAAAGATTTTCCGACATTGCTAGAAACCCAGGCAACCATGTAGGAAGCAGCAGGTTAAGAGCTGTCTTTGTTGTAATTAACTTGTTTCTAGAAAGTCTGCAGTATTCTCCTCCAATCAAAACCTTCTACATTCAGAACTTTACCTATTTTATTCTGCAGTACATATTAACATTTACATTAGAATTTCTGAGAAGACTGAATAAAACCAAAGCCGCCTTAGAGAGTGCTGCTTTAGTATTTCCACCGTAATGTTCTGTTTGAGAAAGTCCTCTGGAAACACAGCACTCTTACAAGGGCAATGGATTCAGCTGAGTAATATATTTTTCCATTTCAAAAATATTTTTTCTCTGAGCTTTCATTATTATATACATAGACTGCCTGCAGCTCCAAAGAAAAATATTATAGGAAAAACCCTAATGATTTGTACACTAAATCCTCTGGTTTTACTAGAACTAAAGTAATTTACACAAATTTAGAGAGTTTAATATAAATTTACTTTAACAGGTGCTCTCATTTCTATAAACAGTATTTATACATGATACTAAAGATACACACGGTGGGGTTGTTTTTAGTTCACAATTGCAGGTGTAGTACATATTACTGTAATTTTGGTCACAATACCTGTATTTGGAGTTCAAGTGGTATTTTTAACTTAAGAAAACTCCACCAGCTCCATTATTTGCAGCACATCTTTCAAGTTCAGCAGAAGAAAATATATTGAGATAGAAAAGTGCCTTTTCTTCAGAGATAAACTGTTGAAATTACTAAAGCCTTAACATATGCTTGAGCTCCTCAGCCCATAATGTGGGTATTGTTACAAAATAATAACACAAGGATTCTCATATTGGATCCCAGATCTTCAGAACATGGCAGTCTGTGTCAAAGTATGCACTGAATGAAAGGATTGGTAAGAGAGAGCCCAAGATTTTCCTAGCCACAGCAAGACTTAGTCCTCCCTCCACTCACCAGGATAAAACTCTCCCTGCTGCTAACAAGAGTTAACTCTTCAAAAGAAAAATCTGTGCAGAAATGTTGAGACTCAAATGCTCCTGATAGAGGATAGCAATGAATGCCATGGATGCAATCCAAGGAATCAGCAACGTACTGAAAAAGATATTTTTGAAAGAGTATTCGGGTTACAAAGGCAAGAGGTGAAAATGTGGAAAATGCCAGATTTAAGGCCCGAAAGCCTAACTTGGTTGCCATTTTTAACTGTATCAAAGTTACAATTACACGATCATTTACTCCACATCTGCTGTTTCACTACATCAATTCCTGCCAATAAGAGCATACTAAAGAGCAAAATCAAGACATCACTAAATCAGCATTCCCAGCCATACAGTGTTTGACTTCATAGCCTGAAGTCCTGAACAAATGAAGTCTTCATAGAATCACAGAATGGTTTGGGCTGGAAGGGACCTTAAAAATCATTTAGTTCCAACCCCCCTTGCCACAGGCAGGAACACCTCACCCTAGACTGCGTCACCTTAGGCTCTGTCCAGCCTGGCCTTGATCACTGCCAGGGATGGAGCAATCTTCTCAACATTATTACAGGAGCTACCGTGGTGATTTACAAAAATGGCTCTGGTGTTAATCTAAAATTACATCTTCAGGGTCCACTCCCACTTTTCCAAACCTCAGGTACAAGCTTCACAATGTTGCATAATCTAAATATTTTCTTTCCTCTACAGTGAAAAAGCCCCTTCCAATGTCTACAACTTTTCCTGGCTTTGGGAGCCTTGTAGACCTTTTGGCTATGACAGAAAGCTCCCCAAACCAGGAATAATTTTAGAAATTCTCTCAAAAAATAAAGCTTTATCAGAAGTGACAGTGCCAAAGCTCCGAAACTCGCACAGGTGTGAGTCCAGACAAATCTAAACGCAAGCACTTTCGGGTGTCCAGAAAGCTAAGGCTCCTCACTGATGCATCTGCTCATAGGACTTGAAGACACACTGTACAGAGGGAATCATACGCTCAGATTAATATCTTTGCCACTTCCCATTTTCCTCTATTTTCTACTCACAAATCCTGAAAATCCATAGAAGTGTCAGTACCTAATAGATCCAACCATCCACTGACATCATGTAATAAGTCAGAAGGGGTATCCTTTATTAAAAATAAGGCAGTCTTGTTGGTTTTCTTCTTAAGATATTCATAGTTTTTAAGCACTCCTAAGGGTTTACTGATGTACAAGACATAATTGGCCAAGATATACTTTAGTCCAACACAGGAATGAATGGGTTCCATATAGATGCTGAAGTTAAACAGCACATTGTCGGAGCAGGTGATGTGCCTTGCTGTTGTAACCTTAAGATTCAACAAGTGGTTGGCATCCTCCATTCCCACACATTCAACAAATATAACCTGAAAGTGTGAGCTGGCCCTAAACAAAGGGTAAAAGGGCAGAAGGCAGCCAATTTGCTTTTTATCTGAGAGCACTGACAAATGAGGAAAGAAACTTTTTGACTAAGTAACAATTCCTTCACAGGGGTCCTCCTGGAAAAGTGCAACTGTCATCCCCCTTTAGATTTCAATGTCCCTTTACAGGTACAAAACACTAACTCAGCTAAAAGTTCCCCTCAGCTGTGTGTTCCTGCACTTTCAGTTGCCAGTGCTTCATGAGCTTTAAAAACAAAATACAACTGATGTTGTGGTTTCTGATGCAAAACGAAACCTAGAATCTAATTGGAGATATCAAAATCTAATTACTATTCATAATAACGAATCTTTGGCCTTGCATTTTCACCTGCAATGTTCTTGGCTATGGAAAATGTTCAGGTCTATTTACCAGTGTCTTTTTAAAGTGATGCATCATTTTTTGTTCTTAAGGAAAAAAAATAGTATTTAAGTTGCATTACAGCTGATATCGAAATTGTTTTATTTTCAGACTCAAAACTGAGGTCTCTGCCTCTCTTATCTAGGCAAATCTCCCCACAAAGCAATAGTGTTGCCCAAAGACTGTGTATCAAATACAGTATGAATGAGTAAGCCCACTGTCTCACACACTCATGAAGAAACCCCCACCATTTCCCCATGTCTTCTATAAAGGTGCAGCCTGAGTCAGTAATTTTTTCCACTTGCTTTACTTTCTTTTAGACTGATTTTGTTCAAAGTACTCTTGGGGAAAAAAAAAATGTAAAAAGATAAACACACTTCTGCTAGCAAATGTCAGAAGAAAAAGATATTCTTGCAGTCTTTGGCCAACTCAGTCTTGAACTGAATTTACATCATCAAAATACCTCTTAATTGTGTTAAAACATTCTGGAAACTTATTGCACACATTTTTCTTCAGAAATTCACAGGAACCATTTGCTTTGCAGTCCATTCTTCACTTGCATGCCCTTTTCCTCTCTCTTTGGAAAAGTATATCAATTGCTTATTAAAAAAAAAAAAAAAAAAAAATAGAAGTGTTTTGGCATGGCTGACCTGTAGAGATATGGAGCTAAGCAAAGTCAGTGAATCCACACACTCTGATATGCACACATGATATGCAATTAAAATCTCCATTCACATTCCTACAGGGTTGTCAATCAAGAGAAAAGCCTTTTTGACAATATCCAGTGAAGCGTACCAACTAACTGCTGAACAGGAACTTAAACAGTAACAGCTTTTGTGGCTGGCAAGAACGGATTTTACCAAGATTGGGCTCAGTTTCTAAAGAAATAATTATGTTAAAATTTGGGAGGCTTTTCATTAAAAATTAAAATGCATCACAAAGCTATTGTGTGAGAAGCGATCATATTATGTAATACATGAGGGTTATCAGATGTATGTGAAAAAACCCTCTAACCTCTTGACTGTAGAAAACAATTTAACCTTTCATATTTAGAACAATGAACAATGATTACAAGCCAGTTTTTTGCAAGAAGATTATTCTGATTGTATGTTGTCTATTTGGTAGGTACCAAGTATCTTTTACAACATTATAAGCTGCCCAGCCACAAAACTAACACAATGAAAGGCCTTCTACTGCCAAAATTGATGCTGTGACTCATTTATTACTGACACATTGGAAAATTATGTGTCTCGGTTATAAGTATTTTCAACTCTTCGAAAATATCCTAACTTTGATTATATGACAACAGAGGAAAAGTCTTTGATAAACACTGAAGACGCTAACATTTACTTTCTAACACCCAGTTTGATAATACACAACTCATAAGAGCATTAGGGTACTTTAAAATCAAACCTATGTAAAGGTAAAACTGGTAAAAATAAATAGGTCGTTACTAATTTGGTGTTTGTGTTTTGAGCACTAACCTTGAATTACAGTTTTCAAACATGCTATTATTACTAAATATTGAAATATTTGCCTTCTTGCTTATCACACTCTGTAACTGAAGAGAGAGCAGATGCATCCTGACTATCAACAGTCATGACAAATTGCCTTACTAATGAATGTTACACACTGAAAGTGCCATAACTGATTAAACCACAATTTCCCACTACCAGATAGAGAGAGACTTGGAAACTCCAGCAGTGGACAACTCTGATGTTCTGCCAACAGGCATTCAGGGCACAGTGTGGTATTTAGAAAAACACACTGTAAATTCCATATGAATATATTCTAAAAGACTAGGTGTATACAACAGGTTTTAAAGAACATTAGATGAAACAGCTTAAGTTCATAGCTGACGAGGCATGTAAAATGGGTGTGTTTTAACAATTTTAGTATTATTAAAAGGCTATGTTGGAGAATATTTCTGTTGGGTTCCTCTACCCTTTTCCCCACCTCCCCAAACACTGCTTGTGCTTTGCTTTCACATAAAATCTTTCTTTTGTCCGTCTCTTTGTCGGTGCAAAATTGGCAGCAGTTCAAATTCAGAGTACTCCTATTCATTTACTGACCATTAAACCAATGTCATTCTAGTTCACATCAGCCAGAGAGCTAAGCTCTAAAAAACATAAAAGGCTTGCTTCACCACTGATGAATAATGTGTACATTTTTACAGAGCTTAAACCTTAATGCTTTGCCTGAAACTAACAATACAGTATACCTTATCATTCCTTTTTCACAAGCAGGCAGCTGCTGAAATGCTTGCCACTTCAAAATATCAATTGCTTGCCAGAGTTGTCCTCAACACACCCTGTCAAACTCATGTATATTGTGCAATGAAAATGGTGCAGGACTGAAAGCTAGAAATTGTGTCAAATTCTGCTGTAAGGGTATGATGTGCAAAGAACAATGTATGACAACCGTAGAGACTACAAACAATAGCAATGGAGCCAGACACTACATATATCACAACTGTGCCTGTACATATTTTATTGTACGTATTATATATTTAAAGCATGACAAATGTGTCACTGAAGCAACGTGCTACACCAAATAGAAACCCTTCAGCTAGTTAAGCTTTTTCATTTCTCTTGATGGAAGTGAAGTGGTATTTTTCTGCCCTCTGAACATTTGTTTGTAAATCACACAGCACAAAAAAAAACCCCATCAGGTTTTCAAAATGAGTAACAGAAAACAAAAGGCAATACTACAAGATGAGATTTTGTTCAATTAACACTTTTGCTTTTCTCTAAGGACACATAGCCAGGCTACCTTAAAGAGTATCTGAGGCTATGCTAGACAAATACAATATCACTGTGCCCATAAATTACAGTATACCTAATTTTAATGCAGATAAGTGCTGGCCTATTGATTTGCATGTTTCCCTGGCAAAATGGAAATCCCATGTGAGCATGTTCTTTGTCTGTAGAAAACGCATTTTAAAAAACCTTTATGAATACAGCAATCTATGCTAAAAAGGAAAACATGTCACTAGTATAAAATGATGTATGGAACCTGGAGGAAGTAGTGCTCACATATACACATGTATACATGCATCTCTTTGTGCATGCACATTACACAAGCATATAGTTGTTACATGAACACCTATTTACACAACCACACAGTTAATTTTTTTATGAAGTGTCTTAACTAACAAAAATTCAATTTCTAAACATAATCTTAAATTAGATGAGAAAAAAAAAAAAACACAAAACAACCACCAAAAAAAATCCCAAACAAAACCAACAAAAACACCAAACCGAAAATTGCCATACTAAGCAACAAAGTAAGTTAATCTTGAAGTGACCACAGAATGCTAATCCTAAAGAAACAACACATAGTTGCAACGAAAAAGAAATGTTTAGGAGGAAAAAGGAGTGCAACAGCCTACAACAGCATGTAGGTTGCAAAACCTGAACACATCGGATTCTATAAGGGTCATTAACTGATATAATCCTAAACAAAATGAATAGATATGCCATTGAGGTGTTAATAAATATTTTGGAAAGAGAATAGGTGTTTTAGGTGCTCAGGGTTGCTGACCTCTGCTGTGTTTATTAGTGGGACAATGATGCATTATTAACACACAGCAGCTGTACCTGAACTGCTGCCATGAACATAATAGCCTTTTATAGCCATCAGGGGAGTGAGATAGGAGGCCTTTATTAACCACTAGACATGATTAGCACATTATGTGAACTTTAGTACGCAAATTATCTCTTATTGAAATATAATGTTGGTTATAACTAATTGTAAACATGATTTTAAAAACTTCTCAATGCAAAACTGAGTTATTCTACCATTTAGTAAACTACTGGTGCAGCCACTTAAAAAATAATTATTTTTTCTTTTGTTCAACCTGTAAAAGCAACTTTGCCTCACAAAAATTCACTGGATTATGAGAAAACCACTGAAATGAATGACTTCCACATCATATTATTCTTCAGAACTGTAAAAAACCATAAACAGACATTTCCAACACAATTAAGAAAACCACTAATGAAGAAAAAAACCCTTGTGTTATAATTTCCTACAAAGATAAAAAGCAGTTCTTAAAAAAATCAGTTTGCCAATATATTTTCAAGAGTTAACTAGAAAAAAATAGCACCATGATCTACTTCAAAAAGCTTATTTTTGGGTAAGATTATCCCATTAGCCTTTGCAACTGAACACAGCACTGAGAGTCCATTATGAGCAGTCTTTTATGCCCTAGCAGAAAGTCATTAACATAAAATAAATCATTAGCTTTGATATTAAGCCTCTACTATCTGCAGGTTTCTATGACTAATGTTCACAACTGTGTTTGCCAAATGATAAATTATACTTTTTTGAAAGGTTACTGTCCCTTTTCACCACTATTTTTGTTTTTACTATTTATTATTATTGCAGATTGATGCAAACACAATGATGGCATAAGAAACAAATGTATTGTCTTACTCATGAACACGAACCTACATGCTTTTGGCAACTGTGACCAGAATACTACTTTGAAGCCAGCTACTTATAATAGAGAATAGAAATGACAGATTCTCGGTAAGTTCACTTTCTTCAGAGTGAGCAGTATATAATGAAGTGGAAGCCTGCATAGTTATATACATACACACTAGCCTTGATACAATAGGAATTTGTATGTATACATAATCTTCTCACTCTTCTGGCAGGAACTGTCTGGATAAATCTTTTGATTCACGTTTCAGACTTCATACTTCCTTTACTAACCCATTTCCCTTAGTACAGGTTATCACTGTCTTATTTCAAGAGTTCTGATTTCTTCTTGCATCTAGAATAAGTAACAAGTTCACTGCAAATTTCCTTCATAGAACAAAAATTCATACCAGCTACGGTATCTTCCATTTAACCTTTAAGACCATATAACCATCATCAACAATAGCAGGAGACAAAATTACTACCACAGCAGCTCAGTTTCCAATGCTTAGCCAGCAGTACCTTTGAAATAAGCCACTCATAGCACTTCTGATGGGTAGAGAGTGGTTTAACAGCCAAGAATGTGAATGCTAAAACATTCTGACATTTCCACTAACCTGGATTTGTCAGATGCTCATGTAATTCAAGTATGCTTTGCAACTTCGAAAGCAGCGTGTTTCCTGGGAGCAAACCATAATACAAGGGTCTATAGCAAACGAAATAGCAGCCCAGTGAGAGATACTAAATGAACAGTTCAGGAACAGTGTTAGCATATGTGCAATTGAAAGATAAGATATAAATACTAGTAGAGCCATATGAAATTCAAAAACAAATGAAAAATATACTACTTTCTGCAAACATAAGAAGCAAAAGAAAACCACAGATATTATAAATGTCAGTTGCACCAAGATCTCTGTGGAAAAACAATTTCAACTTTGAAGAACTAATCAAGAGTTAAACATTCTATTCCATGCTTCTGACTAACTTGAAACAGATCACAACCAATGAGCATAAAACGCAAATATTTCAGTGAAAGAGGAGATAAGATTTTCTTCTGTGCACTTCCCACTGTGGAAGGGACCAGAATAGACTATTTCATCTGGAAGGGATCTACAACAATCTTCTAGTCCAACTCCATCAAAGAAACATTTAAATTTGGTTAAGTTCTTGTTAAAATAAGTATTTTAGTGTATGCAGCCCATGCTAGGCATCTGCAGAGCATGTGTCCACTTCAAAAAGATAAACAAAGCGGCCACTAATTGCCACTGCTGTCAGTTCCAGAAACTGACTTCTACACTGATCCAGGGACTACCCGCTTACCATGAGAAATGGTGCCTTCAGGTAACTCTTGAGCCATGCTGAGAGAGCAGTCAAAGGAAGCTTATTACTTTCACCATCTAAGTTTTGTTATATTTTTTCACCAATATAGGATTTAAATATCCAAGAATCTTGATGTAAATCTTACCGTGATTAGGACATTTCTCTGCTTAATATAAAGTCATGTTTTAAACATGGTCCACTTTCCAGTGCTTCTGTACAGTGTTAGCAAGATCAGAACGTCCTGCTAAGATGGCAATCTGAAGACAGGAGGGTGCTCAGCTCTTCTTGACAAAGTGTGATTGTTCCCAACATGCACCAAATTCAAGGGGAGTTGGGACTGCCCAGTCCTCCACCGTTATCAGCTCCTGAAGTCCTTTAAATGCAGCTCCAGCTGCTTTTTGGCTTAATGTAAGCAACCAAAGTACTGCATGCACTGGAGTGTTTAGCTAATTCAGCATTCTTAATAGATTACAGTTTTCACTTTTTTCAGAAGACCGCATGATAGGCTGCTTGAGGGTAATGCTCTAGAGATGAAACACATCATTCCAGAAGGGGAATAAAATTTAATTTCTCTCAAAGTACTGAAGTTTAGCAGAAAGAAAAAAAAAAAATAAACTGTGAATGCTTTGGTTTATATACATCATTGAGAAATATTTCTCAAAAGCACATACATAAATCATTTTCTGTATTCCACTAAAATTGGGACCACTTCTTTTCTGAAACACTGGAATTTAAGGAGGCATACTTGAAGCTTGCCCATAACTCTGAGACTACATTCTAAGGTCTAGTAATCCAGAAAAAAGAAGTCCATTTCCCTTGGTATTTCCTATGTGGTATTTTTATGAAACTATCTAAAACACTTTAACACTGAAAAATCAACAGCACTAATGCAACTGTTTAATCTTTTCTATAAAAGGCAGCAACAAATTTCACAAATAATTCTAATACAGTAGGGGACAAGGTAGTTAGCCAAGGGGGCAATAAATAAATAAATAAATAAATAAATAAATATACACACCCACAATAAACAAATGGTAATCTATCAGATAAGCATATCGAAAATGCTGTCTAAAAGCTACACAGCATTTCAGCTTTAGAGCGGCCCTTCAGAGCGCTGGTTTGTCACCATTCTGAGTTTCAGATAGAGAGTGGATAGAAGCAAGGTCCTGGAAATAATGTACACTTTGTAAAGAGCCATGGAACGAACACTTTACTTAAAGTAGTCTCTATGGTAGGGTTAAGTTTACATAATAAATAATTCTAAATGCTGTGTATAAATAAATATATATATAAGTATATGTACTTTTGCCCCGTGGAATTTTGATTACGAGAGAGACTGTTACCTGCTTATAAAGCACTGTATTTTATCTCCTTATCTACTTCTACCCAATGTCATTCCACTTTTTTGATTTTGAAGGATTTTACTTCACTCTCCCTCTTTTTCCCTCTTTATTCCTCCCTTTTAAAAACAACTACAGTCTATCATTCTACCTCTGCTGTCTGGCTGTATTTTTCCACTGCACTGACAACTACTAGTGGAAACAAGAAAGATGAGTGGATTCTCCTGTATTTTTGAACCAGGTAGCATATCACAGAAGAATCTGGTGCATAACTCTGCAAGGCAAACCATTGGGAGCAGTAATTTTCTCCCTACTGTTGGCAGGGATCAGCATCCCTGTCATTAGCTGTGTCAAACTATAATTATATAACTGCACTTTATGTGAGCAGATATCTGAAAACACTGTAAAGCTGCAAGGATGAAAATACACCAATCCTTCTTGCAGTACTGATTGAAGCAGTCTTTGGAGGCGACACTTTAATAAGGAAAGCCACAGGGATTTTATTTATTGCTCTTTACACAAACATGTAAACTTATCATCTGACTTCTTCAAGAAGCTTGAAATCCCTGTCCATATTCTTCTATCACATTAAACCACTTGGATTATCAAAGTTCTTTCTTTTGTACCATTCAACTCAATTAAGGAACATGATATTCCTTAAAATAAACTTCAACTGAACAGACTATTTGTATTAGCCTGTAAATGTCTGAAATGCAATTACGCTTCAAGTTTCAAGAGGCAAATGGTACAACTCCAACTCGAAATTTGTCTGTCCACTGCAAGAGCTCCACTCTGTTATTTCAAAGGCTGACCTATATACCGCAGCATACCGTCCATTCTGTCTGTTTGTATAAGAGATACCTCACACAGTTGTCATAACCAACATTGTTTGCATTGTTCTTTCACTTTTCACTCTCCGTGGGTAATGCAAGAGAAACAAGGAAAAGCCTGCATAACAATATATGCAGAGTATAATGAGCTTTCACAGCAGATAGGGAAATGTTAGACTAAGATGCTTAGAGTGCTATTTTAGGTTTATAAAATAAAGATCTAAGCAGTCTTCTAAAACAAATCCTGCCAACTGAAAATTGTAAGATAAGAGGTGACTGAATCTACATTATTGCATTTCCTTTTGGCTACAGAGAAACATGGTAACTCCCATGCATGTCCCTGCGAACTCTCATACACTGCGAACAATCACCTGAGCTGGAAAAAAAACCCAAACAACCTCTCAGTGCTAACAGAATGATTAGAAAACTTAAAAGTGTAAATATTTGTGGAATGCATTCTAAATTCCCAGCAGCTCAAGCAGACCTAACATGTAAAGAATCAAAGTCGGCCATACTTGCAGAAAAAAAACAACAAACAACTCACCCCAAACTCCAGGTATGAAAACAACGGCTAAATCCACTTCTAAGTGACCAAAGTGAGTTTTACTAACTTTACAAGAAACAAGATCCAGTCCTGAATGAGTTTTGCAGGTAAAGACCTAATCAAGATCACCATACCAACCCAGAACATGGATCCACCATGCTTCCGCCATCCCCTTTCCTGAGAGAGTTCAAAACCAAACACTCCACCAAACTTACTGAACACAAAATTCCTGCAGGCCTCCTGCCCTTCAAACTCCCTAAATACACACAGCACGGAAATGAGTGGCAGAGCTATACTGTAACATGATGACATGTTTAGAACAAGTCAGATAAGTTTTCACAGCAATGTTAATCATGCTGGGCGAAGGGAGAGAGTGAAGTGAGTGAAAAATGAAATGCTCTGTAAATGTACGCCTCCAAGGGGCATGGTAAAGCTACTCTGTCCATTTAACGTGATCAGTGGTCAGTGGCAAAGACTGAAAAAGACATTCGTCCTATACTTGGTTTCTTACATTCCTGGTAAGTCTTTTCCAAGCATAAAACATATGTCTTATGACTGTGCACTTTTAAGCACATTATCAGTTCAGGCAAAGTGAAATAGAAGAGTTGCAACTTGTCTACAGAATGAGTGTCTAATTTGCATTTAAAAAGAACAGTTTGCTCCCTCATACATGGCATGACTTAAAAGAAGCTTTAACCACCCTGTAAAGAAATTCTGAAAACGACCTTCTAAATTAATTTATTCGATCTGCAATGCAACCCACCAAAAATGATTTAAGGAACTTAATTGGAAAATGATTTAATATATTAAAGTAATTCCTGATTTTCCAAAGCATTTAACTTTTAAATTAAATCTGGCCCACTATCTCAAGAATGATGAGTGAAATATGTATTCAAGTCATTACCTTCTTTTTGAAGCTTTAAATCACTGATAGGCTTAATAACATTTGTCCAGTTTCATTGCCAAATGGATGGTCAGACACTTTGGTGCTTATGCCATTAATATTACCCCAAGCTTTTCACTTGGCAACACTTTACAGTTATGAGTTACAAAAACAGACAACAGAGAAAATAACGGCAAGCCTCAGATCAAAGGTGGCAGTAGCCTCATGATTACTTTGAGCACTTACAAAAATTAATGCACACATTCAGGCTCCTGTGCAACTGGACTCTTCCTGCTGAACAAAGTTCACTCCTGGCACAAACTTCTGATCTATAGAGCAGGTTTGCCAGATGCTGCTAAACACAGCCACTTAAAACACCGCTAAATCATACCTCTGGGACCTCTCTCGAGGTATCCTCAGGCATCCACCACAAAGGGCCAGATTCATCCCTGAATTCTACAACTCCATTGAGTATATGTGAAATGCAGCCAGGATGAATTTGGTCCTTTCTGTTGTGATTGGTAGATGCGACCATGTGGGAAATCTTCCCTGAGCACCGAGAGAGCTTCACCCCGGCGCGGCAGCGTCCACGCTGGAGCGCCGACCACACGCTATTTATGCTTTTTATTTATCTCGGAATGGATGCAGCTGCCCGCGGTGAAAGAGACAGCTCCGAACATCCCAGCGACACGTGAGCCCGTCATGACAATAGCCCAGCGCAGAACCGGGCGGGACGGGGCGCCTCGCCCCGCATGGGTAACCCCCGTTGGCCTCCCTCCGCGTTCGTGGCCAACCCTGCGGACGTTTACACTGCGAGAAACATCCGCTCCAGCCTGCCACAGGCTTCCATGGCAGGTTTCTAAGCTTAATGCCTGAGCACGGGTGTAAACACATCTTTGGGGCAGCGCTCGCCCTAAGCTTTCTCCCCTGGCTGGGCTGTACATAAGAAGTGCTCGGGATAGCTCGCACTTCCTGGTTATTTTCCTATGGCCAGCGTTTTGCTCATGTGCAAAGCCCATTCCGTAACAGCAGAGAAAATGCGGCTCATGCATAAAGCACCAGCTGGCTCCGGCGACAGAGGCAGTAACAATGCAGGAACCCCAGCCCCCTTCCTCAGCGCCAAAAGTCATGCAAAGTGCCCCCCCCCCGGGGTCGACGCACCAAACTCTCGTCGCCAAACCCAGGACTGGGGCTAGCGAGAGTCTCCCTCGTCCCAGGACTCGGGGACCTTAAACCTCGGCTCCCCTCAGGTACGCACCCCGTTTGCAGCGGTTTGATCAAGTTACAGAGAAATTGATAAGGCTGTTAGCTGCACAGCCTAAACAAAGTCGAGCCAATGTTCTGGAAACACTTGTCACCCTTATACACCCTTATCGTGCATACACAGAGGTGTGTGTGTGAGTATATAAATATATATATATATACACTCATGTCACATACATATACACATAAACGTGCACCGCCGAGCACCACACACATGAACTGCCGGGTACGCGGCCGGGCAGAGTTTCCGCCGGCTTGTGGCGGGCGCGATCTTTATTAACAGGAGCCCTGGAAATCCAAATCCTCCGTATCAACATCCTGGTCCACGCTGTTCCTCCGAAAGGGAAGATGTTACGGAAAACGCTTCCCCCACTCACACACTCACCCCCCCCCCCCCCCCAAACCGCTCCAGCTGCCCGCCCCCAAACTATTCCGGGGTTTTAATTTGGGGTGCCTGCAGAGAAGCCGGTGTGTGTCCCGGCGGCGGGCGGCACCGCGCCCCCCGAACCCCCAGTCCCGGGCAGCGCCGCTGCCCTCCACCTCGGCGCTGAACTTGGAGCGCGGCTCGGCGGAGCGCAGCGTCCGTTCATGCACCGGCCGCGACAACAGCACGATCGACAGCACAGATAAAACACCTCGGACGACACAAAACACGAGTCACCTTGTTGCAGTAGTAGGGGTCCAGGCAGGGGGAAGGTCCCAAACAAGGCGTATCAGGAGCGGCGGCAGGCTGAGGAGGTGGTGAATAAAATCTTACGTCCATTTCACTAAAACATCAAGCAAACTCCTTTCCTTTTCTGTTTGTCGTTAATGTTGGTGCAAAAAGGGGTTGTGTGTGTGTGTGAATGTGTGTGTGAGAGTGAGGGGAGGGGGGGATATACACAACAAGACTGAGAAGAATAAAAAAAAACCCAGAGGTGCCTGACTTCAGTAGTCAAAGAAACACCTTCCCTGCCTCACATCCGTTTGTGGTTTGTAAAGAGAGAGAGAGGAGAGAGGGGAAGGGATAAAAAAAAAAAAAAAGAGAGAGAGAGGAAAAAAAAAAAAGAAAAAAAAAATCTCTTCCAAAAAAGCACCGGTCTGCAGATGTCTGCGAGAGAATCAACAAACCCTCCTTCTTCTACGGCAGGGCAGGTAACTTCGAGTACTTATTGTTTCCCCCACGCATCGGCACCGGGGCGCTAGCTCCGTGTGTGCCTCTTTATGGGAGTCTCGGAGTTGGTTCGCTTCTCCCTCCCTCCCTCCCTCTCGCTCACTCCCTCTGTTCTTTTCCCGGTTTTTTTCTTTTTTTGTTTGTTTGTTTGTTCTGGGTTTTTTTAAAATTATTATTATTGTTGTTATTTATTTGGTTGGGTTTGTTGGAAGTGTATTTTGGTTGCCCTCCACCGCGAGGAGCCGGGAAGGAATTGGGGGGGGGGGGGGGGGAAGCGGCGGCAGACCGGGCCCCCGCTCACCCCGGGGGGAGCGGCGAGGCAGCTCACCCGCGCTGGAATGGCTGCCCCGCGCCGCCCGTCACTCTCCCCTCAGCACGGCACGGCTGGGCTCCCCGGGCGGCGGCAGGGGACACGGCGCGCTCCGCCGGAGGAGTCGCTGCTCCGAGTGTGCCTCACACAAAGAGGCCGGCGACGGAAGAGCCATTTGCGGGCGCCAGGGACGGGGCTGGGAGCGGCGGAGAGGGGGCGCTGCCGCGCCCGCCATCCAGCCGCCGTCACCGCCCTCTCCTACCCGCCCTCCCCGCCCGGCCCCACGGCGCCGCCCGGCCCCCCGCCGGTTACTATGGCATCCCCTCCGTGGCCTGCCGCTGTAGCGGCCTTGTCCCGGCCCGGGGTCGAGGGGAGGCAGCTGCGGCAGGGGTGCGAGGGATTCGGCCCGGGCCATGAACTCCGCAACGGGTCGGCCACGGGCTGTCATTGTGGCCGCGGGCAAGGCCCCTGAGGTGCCTCTGTCGGGGCGTCCGGCCGATCTCCAGCCCGGCTCCCCAGGCAGTCTTGTGAGGTTGACCAGGGTAGAGCTGCGAGCAGGACCCGCTGGGATAAGTAAGCCTTTCGTCTTCTGTCCCAGTAAAGTGAAAGCCATCACCCAGAGTTTGTGATGGTAGAAATAAAGTGTGATCCACGTGCATGCCTCAGAAACCATGAAGCAAGTGAAAAGGACCACCCATGGAATACCTCATCAGCTGTGGTCTGCCTTGTTAGCATGTAGCACTTGGGCCTGGCTGTGCCATGGGCAGTGCTGACGCCAGGCACCGCCTTCCTGGCGACACGGTGGATTGGAGGAGGGAAAGTTGAGATGGGCAAACTGAGAGGGGAGGAAGGGGAAGAGAACCGGGTAGGGGACATGAAGAGGAGCACAATTAGCTGCGAACAAGGGTGCTGACAAAGGGAAGTTGGGAGTCCAGTGGGATTCAGGAGAGGGATTAACGAGCAAAACAAGGTTTAACATGAAAAAACAATGAAAGAAAGGGGGACTTCAAGACACCATGAGCAGTCCTACTGGGTTTCCTGCTGAGTCTCTGGTAGTTTTAATCAGGACAGAAAGGATGGACGAGAAAAGGTACAAAAAAGACACTATATTGAGTTTAGATAATGCCCTACAGAGGAACTGCATTATGAAAAGCCAGGAACTCCTTTCGCTCTTTAAAAAGCAGATTAACGAGTGCCACACTAACCAGCTGATGACAGTTAACAGGAATGGTTACATTTGTCAAATGCTCATGAAAATATCCATCGCAAAACAGTGGGAGTCTGAAGAACTTTTGAGGAGATTTGTAATGCACATTGTCACACAAAATTGTCTTCACTGAAAAAAAAAGGGAATCCAGAGTAAAGATTTCAAGGGGACTCAGTATTAAGGAGGAGAAAATCACAAATCTCAGGTGAAGAAATCCCTGTTTTTTGTGAGGATCTATAACCTGTAACTCAGATATTTTTATGTTGTAAAGAATCTTTCAGGATAGTGTTAAATGATGACTTTCCTCCATGTCTAACAACCTGCTTTCAGTAAAGCTTAATTATCTGGGAAAAAGTGCATAAGAAATGTAAACAAAACTCTAGAAAAAACAGGCTTGAAGCAGTATCCCTTTTTCAGGACTATTTGATCTCAAATATCTCTGAAGATTCTTGGTTGTCAGTTCAACACAATTTAAATCTGATGGCAATGAATGTTTTCCTTGAACATGCGATTACAAAAGGATCTCAGTTGCATTCTTTTTAATAATGTTTGTAACCCTTATGGCCTTGGGGAAAAGCTTGAAAACATGACCCAGAAAAAGATCCAGAAAGCAAAGGAAAAGAAGTTAACATTTTTTATTTTTTTTTAAATCTCATGATTTTTTGACGCCTGACTCATTATTTTGCATGTTTGGGATTAGACATTTTGAAAGTTAAAAAATCCTAAAAAAGACTTCCCTTTGCGAGAAATGTACTTGACGCTTGACAGATATATCACTGCTGCAAATGGCTGATATGTGGACCATAATTTGACAAAGTGAATGTGAGACAGATTGCAAGCTCTGTATTGAAAAGCTGCTGTTGAGAAACTTGTTATTCCTAGACCGTAAATGAGTTTTCAGCCTGTTGTGGAGAAAGGTGGTAGAGACACACTGATTCTATAAGCATTGATCTGGAGACCAGCATATGCAGGTGCACACAGGTGTGTGCAGGTACAGTGATGCTAATGCAGGGCCAGAGATGCCAATACCAGAATGACTAGAACATCTGATGATAAAAAGTAGAGATTTGGCTTTCTATTTATGTGAAATACTGCTATTGCCTAGAGAAAGGCTTCAACTTCCTAGAAGTCTGTCAGAGTTTACAACTATACCATTTGCTTTGTGCAGCACTTCAAGTTATTTTCAGTACTTAATGATGCAGGCCCTGAGAGGTTATAAAATTTTTTGCTGCTACTTAGAGATGATTTAATCACTGAGATGGTAAAAACATCTGAGATTTGTGGCAGTTATCTGTACAGTTTGTAAAAATTAAAAAGCTGTATATATTAATCCAGTAAGTGTTCTTTTGTTTTGTAGGGGACATTTTCTCTGGGGTTTTCAGAATAATGCATTTGTGGAGACTGGATCTGAAAATGTTAATACTATTGTAAGTTTTGCCTCTATGGACTGAGAAAGCAAGGCCCTTTCCAGGATAATTCAATGATATATCAAACTTGGCAACTTTAGCTCATGTAAGTGAATTTTTTCTAGAAAAAAGTTGAAACAGATTAAAAAGCATGAATCAGTTTTCAGAAGCTTAAAAGAAGAAATCATAGAATCATAGAATCATAGAATAGTTAGGTTTGGAAAAGACCTTAAAATCGTCTAGTTCCAACCAAACTGCCATGGGCAGGGACACCTCCCACTAAACCATGCCACCCAAGGCTCTGTCCAACCTGGCTGGCCTTGAACACCGCCAGGGATGGAGCATTCACAACTTCCCTGGGCAATCCCTTCCAGTGCCTCATCACCCTTACAGTAAAGATTGTCTTCCTTATATCCAATCTAAACTTCCCCTGTTTAAGTTTGAACCCATTACCCCTTGTCATATCACTACAGTCCTTAATGAATAGTCCATCCACCGCATCCCTGTAGCTCCCCTGCAGATACTGGAAGGCTGCTATGAGGTCTCCACGCAACCTTCTCTTCTCCAGGCTGAACAGCCCCAACATTTGTTCAGAAGGACACTGAGTTTTTAAAGCCATTCAACGTACATTCAAGTAAATGTCTCTGAAATAGTCCTGAAAGAGATTCCTGTACCAGCATATGAGATGAGTGTCATTGCTTTTCTCATATAAATAGGAGCAAATGCCTTGGGAAACATGATCTGTATCTGCTGATACTAAAAAAGTAGTTATTCTTTTAAATGCTCTCTGCTGGAGTGAGACTACATAGTATTGATATTCTCTGTGCAATGGAGAACTCAAATGGCATTCCTTGCCAGTGTTGTGGATGCACAAAGTTTACATAGCAGACTGGAGACCTAAGGAGGGCATTAGATAGACAAACCATAAATGGATCAGCAGCTCCTTTGAGCTGAAAATAGCTGGAGGTAGAAGCACGGGGGTAGTGGATGGGGGAAGTATTGTACACGCTTGCCCTCAGTTCAGACTGTCACTCCTAGACCTGTCATTGGAGGCAGATTGCTGGCAGGGCAGGCCTTCAGTCTGAACCACTGCAGCCATTCACATGCGCTTATGGAAGCACTGCAATAGTAAGACCATCATACTTACTTACAAACAAGTAAGTATGTCCAAGATCACAGATTATTTTCTTGTCTGCCCTGATGGCTCACCCAGCTGCTCCATCTAGTATATTGGGGGGCCATCAGCAGGCATAAATTGTGTGTTCAGCTGAAGAGAGATAAAAGTGTTGTAGTTTCAAAAAGAATCTAGCCCAATATTTTTGTGTTTTAATCTCACACATCTATTCCAAGTTGTATTTGGGATCTCCAGACCAAGATGTCTGATCATCTATTACAAAGAGAAGATTTCTTGATTTCTAGAAAGAAGGAAATATCAGATTGTGATGATGGCTTATTATTTATTATACATAGGCACCACAAGACCCTTTTCATGAGGTTGGCTCTTCTTTAAAGAAAAGTTTTATCTGAAATATTTAAGAACAGCTGGATTTAAAAATCATTTAATTTCTTGTTTTGTGGGCTGTGCTTTGGGGGCCAGAAGGGCCAGATAAGCTAAAAGAGGAGCCTTGAGGTTTTGCTGAGAAAATGCCCCCTGCTGAAATTTTTCCTTTACTTACTGACACACAGGGCTATTTACCTTTCAGAACAAATCTCAATGCTCATCAATTTCTAGAGAATAGTTAATTAAATAATAATAGGATGAAGGGTCTGTCCCTTTTGTGTGGATGTCCTGTTTCGCGTCCTTAAACTGGATATGACACTTGGATCTGGGAAGATGCAAAATATAGTTATATTAAGATTATGGAATATTTTAAACAAAGTAATTAATCTGGTCTTTTCATCAGAATTAACTCAAATCCCTTAAGAAATTGATTCATTTTAAGCAGTGCTGTCATTCTGGGTGTGCACACGTAAGTAAGCAGAAATCACTGTATTTAAACAGAAACATTTGCAATTTGGTATCAAAACTTAATAGTGGTGTATATGTTTCAGATTATTTTAACAGTTTGTAATGCTACCTAATAGTGTGTCAAATAAGTGTTGTCAAACACATAATGAGAGAGGCAGCTATTTTATTATTTTAGCCACTGCTCCTGTCTTGTTTAATTCATTTATGGTGAAAATGATGGCCCCCCAATTATCACACTTGCAGGGAAATAAATTGTTCTCATCTCTGTAGGGAAGTAAAGATCACTTCTAAATAGTTAAGGAAAGCCCCTGACTTCCCTTTGCTGCAAAGCAAAGAGAAAACCTGAGTATTGCCATATGTTCTTACTCCAAACAAATGATACGCCGCCAATTTAACAGATAGAGGAGGAATAGACACATGGGCTGAAGCTGAACTGTGTTTTGCATCTCACAAAAGGTTCTTACGCACTCATCTGCCTTTGCCTACAGTAGGAATTAAGCACACATCTCACAGAATCAAGATCTTAAATAACCATGAGAAAAATATAAAAATGTAAAATTCACCTTGCATATTTGCAGCTTCGATCCATTCCCATATGCTTCAAAGACACTGCCAGCTGGTTCAATTCGCATTACCAAATTTAATGTGGCCTTGCAGACATACAAAAGGTAGGCCAATCTTGAAAGAAAACATTTCATTGGGCCTTAGAATCAAACTATTTCTTATGTTCAGAGAAATAAAGGCAAACGTGAAGTTCCTTTTTTCCTCTTCCTTAATTTCCTGTCTTATCAAGTGATTTTTATATGATATACTGTCCACATGGTATGCAGGAAGGCTCAAAAATATATCGCAGTATGGTGTGTGCTAGTTCTCAATTGCAAGATATACCCAAGTGTTAAGGTTGCCAATTTTCCGCTCTTCCACTTATCTTGTTAAATCAACCATGAAACCTCTAGAAGTATAAAAGATCAAGAAGTTTTGGTTTCGTGCTATTTTTTTATTTTTTTTTTTCTGAAGCATACTGGAGGACTGTACTGGGGTTTCAGAAACTTAGGTTTTTCTGAAGGAAAGTCGTGTTTTCAACAATTTATTTTGCAATTTAAAAAGCCTGTCTGAAAGCATTTTGTTTTTTCCTTCAAATAGTGAGGATCCATGAAAGTTATATAAATGTTACCTGAGGAGTGCATCATATACAGCTGCCTGGAGAACAAATCTGTACAAATGTTTCATACCGTTAAAAATACTTGTCTATATTTGCAGGCAGTTTACAAATGTAGAAATATCATATTACTAACTGAATGTGTTAGCTGAATAGTCAGGGAAAAGGAGACTGAACAGAGGGCTGGTCACAAGCAGAGACAGGTGACAACATGAGCTCTAGTCTCTATCACCAGTTTTTCCATAGCATTGTAAAAGGGATTCTCATCTGCCAAGACAGATGTCAAGCAGACGATTAATCAGTTTTCAGTTCAGAACAATGTCATCATCATTCTCCTTTGTGGTAAAAACTCCCTAAAAGAGCTGAATTGCCCCTGCATGAGCTCTTCTGGCATGAGGAGATCTTTACAGGCTTACTTAAAACCTCTTTTTTTCTATGCTCTGCTGTCTCATGTGGCTCAGATGTCTTTTTCTAGAGAACAGTTTTCATTGTCCTTTATATTCACAAGGTCTCTGTGAAGCAATATGTTGGATCTTTCTTAAAGCTCCAAGCAAGGTGCGTCTTTCATCAGAAGACTCCCACCCCATTATGTAAAAAAAAAAAAAGTAGTCCATGTACCTTCTTTTATGTGCTTTTAATTAGTACTTCAAGCCCAGAATTATAGATGCTAATAGAGAGAGATCCAAACTCTATTCTGTACATATAAATACAGCAGAGTTCACACAGTAAAAATCTTTCTTTAGGGCTAGAAAGCTTGTCTTTTGTTGCTGGTTTTTTTCTCATTTTATTTTTTAACTAGAGAAAGTAAAAAGTGAAGCAGCGTGCTTGAATTTAACCTACTTCCCTAGGGACTTATGGTTATCATCAGAAAAGTACTACACAAGGGGCACACTTGGCATTTGAAATGAGGCATAGTAAAACTATGTTGGGAGTTTCCATTAGTTTCCTGTTGTAGCAAATAAATCCAGTTCCATTCACACCTGATAGGCTGATACAGACACATCAGCCACATGTCATCAGTCATCAGTTTCTAAGGGGCGTGATAAATTATTGGACTGCTGACTTGAGAACAAAATTTCCTTCTTTGCTGAGATTTCAGCATTTTTCTGTTGGATCTCCAGGAGCTTCAGACCACCTTTCTTCTAACTGCATGGTTCTTTTCTTAATGGAGCTGTCACCCTCAAATCTAATAAAAACTCTCTGTCATCCTTTTCTGGGCTTTCTAGTTTGACAGTTTCGTGTCATAGCTTTGTTCCACAATAAAAATAAAAAATCTCTAAGTGTTCAAGAAGTCCTTGGAAAACTATAAGTGATAGAGTCAGCATTTACAGAACATATCACAACAGGTCTGACTGACCTTGGCAGCAATAGGGTATCACCACCTCTTGTGGATGAGTTATTCCTGAATGTCTGTCTTTTATACTGTATGAGGCAGAATTACCTTTTCTGGATCAAGGCTACTACTTTCTGCTTCTCTTACTCTTTTAACAGAGATTGCTTATGATAGGGACATGTTTAATATTATTTGTTTAAGGAATAGCTTCATTTCCATTAATTCCTGAAATCCCGTATCTTGTTCCATGGTACCTTAAGGTAAAAATATATCAGGGGTGTTATCTTAAAGTCCGATACTATTTTATTGAGGATTATTTGTTTGAGGATTTTGTATGTTTTACTTTTTATCACAGTCAAACTGCAAAGATTAATGTTTGTGCATGTCCTCCGACTCATCTGCCTTTACTCTGGCAACCACCATGTAATTACCACTGTTATCTTATTGGAAGGGCTGTTTTTTAGGTTTTTCTCAGTATACAGGAGTACCAGTTGAAGGGAATAAATAGTCAGTATTGATTGTTCATCTTTAAAAACAGATGCTTCAGTAGCATGTGTAAGTACAGCAGAATTGAACATGCATGTTAATCAGATTCTATAAAGCATGTGGAGGGGAAGCCCCAAGCCACATTTGAAATGATCAAGTTTCTAACAATTTGTTGAATGCATCTAGGTTTATAAGAGCTGCATGGAGACAGTTGCCTGGCTGCATAATGCACTAACAATAATTAAGTAAAAACAATGAATAGCTGGAAGTAAAAGAGCATAAGGAGAAACTCAAGACTTGTTCACAGCTGTAGAACGTAGAAAAAAATACCCATCTTCCTAAGACACCCTTCCCCCTCCCTGCAGTGGAATTTCCCTGCTTTGAAGTTATTTTGAGGAGACAAGATTTGCAATTTGCCCTTGAGTTCAGCAGGCCCAAACTGCTGTACCACAGGGTAGGAGGTGGTTTCAAAGCTGAGAGCCCCTCTAGAAGAATGGTCTACAAGCACCTTTCTTTTGAATAAAGTGTGACCTCCACTGGTTACTGCTGTATTCAGAAAACAGCAGAAAAGTTCATCATAGAAGGAAGTGCCACGCTATTTTGTGGGACAAAATCTTAGTTCAGTGTCAACTGCAAGGTTCCTTTTTAGTTCACTGGAAAAATATGAGTATTTACATATGTATAAGTAGAACTGTATGGGGTGGGGAGAGAGCTGAAGCACGTGTTTGCGCTTGCTGAGAGTTGTGCATGTCCCTGCATCTGTCTGCCTGTCTCTCATTAGCATGGGATTTAGCAGTTATGTATTAAAAAAATAAAAACAGCCAGTTGCCGAGCCTAACAATTATGTACTTCTGGTTTATTTGTCTTGCTTTTATGTTTCAATAAGCATTAAAAAATGAAATTATAAAAAACTCAAACTGTCCAGGGCAGAATCTAACCTGGGCCCATGGAAAGGATGCAAACTGAAAGAACCTTGAAGTAGAAAGTACCTTCAAGGAGAAATATGCCATAAAGGAGAGGTTTAAGAAATCTGAGCACAAGTCATTTGTGCTACAATGGCTAGCTACGCTAAAGAGAGTAAAAGGTAGGGAGACACAATATTTCTGAATTTTCATGTCTTTGTGGGTTTAAGTGAGACCCTTAACCTTATTTGAATATGGTATTTTTGTACTTTAATACATTTCATACAGAATGTATAAAGAAGATTTAATAACTGTCTCTTAGCTGTGGTTTATCTCTACCTGAGAGAAAGCCAAAATGAGTTTCTAGTGAAATGGCTGAAAGAGCATACACGGTAAGTCTTCTATCAAATTATTTCTGGTCTTGCAGATTTGTAAAAGATCTTTCAGAAAGATTCTGTCTTTCTATGTAGAATGTTAAAGTTTGATTCTGTGCCCAAAATTTATAAAAGGAACTACAAATAGCCAGTGGAAAGCTAGCTTGCCATCTTCTGGTTTTTAAAACCCCCAAGACCGCTTGCCATCACGTGGAGTTTGCACTATTGTTTAACCCAAGTTTCTCCCTCACAAAAGGAAGTTCTGTTATAGTGAATTATATATTAATGGTTGTAATGGCAATTAAATATCTTGAAAGGAACTAACCAAATCCCCAGGCTTCTGTGCCTTTTTGTTTTTCTCTTTCAGATGTGCATCACAGATAAAGGACTTTGTGAACACTCTTTTAGGGTAATAAGGACACAAAATGAACAATACTTATGTAATTAGTCAGCAGACACAAGTGTTCCAGGATAAGATCTGAAGTCACATAGCAGAAATATAACTCAAATACTTAATGTTGCTGTTGTCAACTATTAAAAATTAAAATGTTTCTGCAACATTTCATATTCTCTGGATAGCTTTGCATCACACTAAGATGTTCTTGGGGAGTGGGATTGCATAAGGGCAGTTAACTATTTTCCTCCTGCCCAGATGCAAACTATCCCACTGGCACTATTTAAAGCAACAAGATCAGATGCCTGTAGGCATCTGTTTGCCCTACTACTCCAGCCTTTTGCCTGTCTTGGGGGGTATAAAGGCATCTCTTTGCTTTGTGCTGCCAAGGTTATTCAAATTTTAATAGAAGCAGTTCACTAACACTCTGACACAAACATTTGAGCACAGTAAACTTGACTGACCCTCAAAAGTTATAATCTAGTAGTGTTAATGAACTCGATCTCATGGGATCACTATTGCTGAAAGCTGGGCTGTAGCATGTGTGTAATACTGTGATCTTCCAGTGGCCTCCCAAAGTGCTCTGCATGCACATCCATAAGGCCAGACAAATTTTCCCTTAACTTAATGGGAAGAAATGTGTAGAGGTGCACAGGTTATCACACACAAATTAAGGGATATTCTTCCATAGTGATTAGCACTGCTTGTAAGTCAGGAGTTAGTGTGGGCCCAACATGCAGGTGTAGCATATTATTGCTAGTTCTGCTTTGGAAACATACTCAAATATGTTTCTCTGCCATCTGGTGTTTCTGATTCAGGAGAAGCTCTGTATTTGTCTTCCTTAAACAATCAAAATCAAGCATACAGCTCTGTTTTACCCTTTTGTTTGGTTCATTCGGGAGGTTTTTTGTTAGTAGCATAACAAAGGTGTGGTTTCACAGTGAGCTTCAGCAAATTTAAATTCATGCTGCTGCTGAAAATGGTACTGCTCTCCTTTCCTCCTTCCTCCAGCTGCATCTTTCTGCTGCCTCCCTGAGGATGATGAGGGTGCTCATGGCTGCACGGTCAGCTGTGTCAGGAGCCATCTGAAAGGAGCCTCAGATCTCAGGTGGATCACTTTGGGGTTTTTTGTTCCGTCTGACTCTGTGGCAGCATGAGAACTGGTGGTGAAACAAGAGACTATTATTTACCTAGGTCTGAGGCAAGGAGTGTGGGGAGGGTGGGAAGAGTGTGTTTGAAGCTCTGTACTTGGGTTAGCATAAGCTAATAATGAAACTGCATCTAGGACTCCTCCTGCTAAGCTCGGAGCTGAAACATGCTTCTTGTATTAAGGAAGACCAAACATTGGAAAATTCCAGTGCTTTTTCTTTTAAAAGACTTACTTTCTGTATATAATATCCTGAGGACTTGAAGCAGGGCCATCATGCAGGAAAAATAAATAGGAGTGGATATTGAGCAGAAACAATGGTAAGCGCTACAGCTCAAGTAGATCCAATTACTGGTCACTAAAACATTATTGGTGAGGAGAATGTTGAAAATACTCTTAAACACACCAGTTATCAAAAAGGTACACTCAGTTCCTAAACTTTGACCAGAATGAAAACTCATTGATATAAATTTGTTACTTCCTTTTTTTTTTCCCTGCAATCAATCCCATCCCTCTTCCCACAATTCCTACCTACCCAGTAAGGCCCATGAAACCAGTGGTACTGGAGATGAAGTGATTCTTCTGAGTTACATCGGCATGTGAGTTGGGAAGGGAGCATGGGGAGTGTGAGGGGAAGGGAGGGGGAGTGAGGGAAACAGATGGATGCTGGATTATGCTGCAGCTGAGATTGAAATAAAATTTCACCTTAAAATGGGGTGGCTGCTGCTCCTATGAAACTCTTGGGGATAATTCATCTGCCACTTGATAAATTGGCAGGGTTTCTTTCCAGGTTCTCTCCTCTGTTCTCCTTCATGCTTTGTATGTGTATACATGTGTGTGAGGTATATGTATGTAATTTTCAAGATGCCTGGCCCCTTTTTTCTCCTTGGCTAACTTCTGAAATAGAGCTGTCAGGATGATTCCAGCGTTTGGAGCCATATTCTTTCTGACAGAATATAACTCTTCTCCATAGTTTTCTTTTTTTATGGCCTGAAGTCGATGGGAATATTCAATGCAACCTAAGGTCAGGTTCTTGAATTTTAACACAATTTCCCATGAGAACTAGAAGGATGAAAATTCCTTTAAGACAGGGAACAAAAAGTGGAACAGTGATATAAGGAGTAAAGACTTGTTACATGGCTTTAAAAAAGCAATTTGAAAAGGTTTCAGATCTGGGGGGAATGAGCTTTATTTAATCTGTCCAAGAATTTAACACCAGTCACTGTTTTATCAGTCATTTGTACAAAAGGGTTGAACTCTCTCAGCAACTGGCCATGCTAACAGTCCTGAACTTCAGTAGGTCAGCTGCAAGAAGGTACATCAAGTTAAGTAATTTGAAAACTGTGTTGAAATATAACATATACAGTCATATGAACCTGTATGACATGGAAGGCTTTTAAACTATGCCATAGCAATGGGCTATACAGGAAAACAGCCACTGATTTCTTGTTGAGTTCTTTAAAATACAGAAAAAGGGTCAGTTATGAGCTGGACAGATTTGGCCAGTTCCTTTATAGCTGATCAATGTTATTACTTGATATCCTGGGAAGCAGAGATTGTGAAGAGTTTAGCCAACAAAGTATTTCAGAATCCTGAAAGAAATGGTGCTGTTCATTTACTTTCTGCAAAGGAAGAAGTTTTATGCGTGTGCCCACCTCCACAGAGTGGAAATTCACAGGGACCTAGTTTTTATCTAGGCAAAGTTTCCCGTGTAGTAAGTGGAAATTTTAGATCTCTTTAATATAAGTTGAGCTTTTACAAATTTGAATTCTCTTGTTCTACATATTTCTGATGTCAGGAGTCTTGGGTTTTGCATTAGTGAAATAGGATGAGAATGAATGTGTTTCTATTTACAAACTCTTTGAAGATGCGAGGTTCTATATATATATAGAAATCATCACTTTTATATGGCTTTGAATGTGCTAAAAAGGATTGCATTTCATTGGTGGTACTTTATGTTGATCAATGAAGAATCTAAATATTAAATTTAGAGAAGAGTATTTTACTATATATGTTCCATTAAGAAAGACAAAATATGCTTTATTCATGTAAGATTTTTAGCTTTTGTACTTCCTTGAATGCTACCTGTCAGACTTTGTTGCCATCCTTAGTGATGGCTGCAAAGCAAGACATTTTCCCATTTTTCTACATTTGGAGGGGCTTACCATCCAATAATAATCCTATCTTATAAATGGTTTTAGAAAACAGGTTTTAAGTTGAAACACTGGCCAAGAATTATATTTTAACTATGATGTAGCATTGCAGGGAGTAAGATAAACCCCGCAGAGTAGAACATGCTATTGGGGAAAAAAGTAGAAGAGCTGTCCCATGGCAAGGTGGACTACAAAAACTCCAGCTTTCTAAATAATGACCAGTCCAATTGCATGTAAACATTTTATGCAAAATCTACTCTCAGGACGATATTTACAGTATTGAAAGGGCCTCTGTATTTTGCCCCACCCCCCCCCCCCCATTAATTTTTTAGTCTTTTCATAGCAGTATCAATTCTTTTACATTCTATTTTCAGTCTGCTTCGTGTTCCCTTGTCTCACCTCTCCTTCCCTCTGCCCCTCTTCCACACCCTTGCTCTCTTTCTCATATCATCTCAGAGCTATTTGAAAAATACTGTCTTTTTGTGTGCAATGTTCTTCAGCTTTAGCAATTTTCCATTTCACTTTTTTCTCGTTGTACTTTTTCCGTTTAATATTTGGGGATAAAAATCCTTTTGTTTAAAGGTGGGCCGAATACACTGTCACAATGTTTTGGCCCGAGTTAGTATTTTCAGATACAAAGTTTATTTACAGTTTCCTGTGCTTTCCATTTGACTGTTTAGTTAAAGAAGGAGGAGGGAAAAAAAAGTTTTAGCTTTTTCCATCAGAAGCAGGTGTATTTTTACAACTGCCACTGTTACTCATCCCTCGTCTAGCTCGCAGCAGCTTGGAAGCTCCACAGGCTTGCTTACACAACCTAGATCTCATGACATGTGGGAAGAGATTGGTCTGGATCTAAAATGGTCTCATGAGTATGGTTTAGGGGATGATGCAATCAGAGTGAGTTCTAAGGAGGGAAGGAAATTGATTTAAGTACTACAAAAAGTCGTTAGGGCAGTTTGGTGTTGTGTGGGCAGGTGTGGTTATCTGAGCTGGCTAGGAGGTAGAGTGCAAGTGATTCTAAGTAGAGTCCCCAGTTTTTGAAATCAGAGAAGCCTTCATCAACAGAGCATCTTCTACTAGTAGAGGCTATATTTTCAGAGTAAATGAAGACTGAAGGGAACAGTAAGCACTTTTAATTTTACTACTGATTTGTGTATATTAGTATGCAGACCATCTCTTTTCATTTAATCCATAACTGTTCTGTTTTAGCTAATACTTCCTTACAGTTTGTATAAAAAGGCTGTGTAAAAGTGGACAGAAATGATGATACCAATCTTATGATTTACAGAGCTGGCAAATACAAAGATACCACAGCATTTAGGCACCCTGGTGATAGATGCCTTAGAGATAAATACAGGAGAGGCAAACAGAATGAGTCAATGCATTGCCCAATTTGCATAAAAATTTTCATAAAGTAACTTGCAGTGTTTGAGACAGAAAATAAATATCTGGTGTTTAAGTTGCCATGGTGTTGTGGTAGTGAAAAAAACAACACCATGAACAAATAGTCTAGAGCTACATCATGAGTTTACTAACCAGACACTGTCTTCTAAGTAACAAAGTGAATATGAAAAAATGCTTTAATTATGTGGAGGTGAAATGTCATACCAGCAAGTGTAATGACAGGCTTTCCTGTCCTTTTAGCTTATAAAGCAGATTTCAACCACCGACTTCCAGAAACTCTGAAGAGAATTTTGCAGCAGGTGCTGTGAATTCCTGTATTTACTCCAATGAATGAGCTTTACTTTTCTCTTACTGCTTTGGTCTTGGTCATAGAAAGAGCAGGTTTCATCAGCATCTGACAGCATTTTCAGCTTTTCCTTTCAGTTGGTATGAACATTTACCTAGTTTTACTATGCTTCTTTCTGAGCCAGAAGCATTTTTTAATAGATCCTTCAACCCAAGGGTGATGAATGCTTCCCCTTGCATACTCCTCTAGACTAACATCTGGTTTCAGTAGATCACTTAAACACATGCCTAAGTGCATCCTTAAGCATTTTTTTGGGCATATCCTTAAAGGAGTATGGTAGGCACATTAAAGAGCAGAATATTCTTAAGTGCTTTTTTGAATAAGGGCCTAAATGGGCATGAAAAGAAAATTATGTGCCTTGTGTTAGTTGGAGAATTAATTAGGAAAGTATGTTTAATTAACTGATATTATCTTTTGTATTTATATAACTTTAAAGATTGCAGAAAAATGCTTCACCTGAATTTTGTTCAGTACATATGTTTTAATAAGTACAATTTCTCTTGGTAAGGTTTAGCTGCAAACGTATTGATAAAAAATGAGTGCTTGGTTCCATTCAGCCATATGCTAGAAAATGAGCTTACAATACTGAAAAAAGGTTTTAGGAGGGATAAAGAAAAAAGAAAATTGATAACTTCATGCTAACTTACTGGAAGGTGCATCAAGGTCCAAGAATTTTGTGCCTTTGCTTATAGTGCAATTATTTTTGAATTGGTATTTTTTATGTCATACTTTAATGGGTGAATTGCTAGGAAAGCAGAGTTCTGCATCATAGTATGGCAAGACTACTTACTTTATTTGTAGTCTCTTTACTTGGGACAGGGGTAAGAAATTTAAGGATAACTTAACATATCCACCCTTGTTATAAAACTGCTTGGTATTCCTTTAAGCTTCCATAGGAATCATGAGGAAAACCCTAAGCAAATGATAGCAAAATTAGGCATCAGAATTACATTAGAGTTACTCAAATTAGGGCTCAATGGAATAGGAATCTGGATTTATTTATTTTTTTTCTCTGTTTAACTTTTGCTGAAAACTTGCTGAAGAATGGTATATTTTGCCACTATTTTTACTTGCAGATAACTTTAAATAAAAGGAAACAGTCCCCCAAATGCATACTCATGCAGGCATTCAGAATGCAGTGAGTGTGTTTTCATTATGGTGGCAATTTCAGATGTGAGCAACTATAGAACAAAAAGTAGAAAAAATAAATAACATCTTTGGAGGTAAATTAAATTGCAATAACCAGAGAACTGAGATCTGTCTTTTATAATTTGGGCATGACAAAAATAAAATAAAAATAAAAGTTCAAACTAGATTCTCTACTTCTTTCAAATGCCTTCTTAAAAATGAAGTTGAAATGGAGTACAGGGACTGGCACAGCTCACAAATATTTTTCTCTTCATTTTCAACATGTACTCATCAATGTGTACTCTGTGTAAAGATTTTGTCTACAATTCAAGAAGGCTTTATAAATGAAATTCAACAAAAGCAATCATCTCTCTAAGCAGAAATGATCTTATCCAGGACAGTCATTTGCATAGTGTGTATCAGTGTATGTGTGCACATCGATGTCTGTGGAGACAGTTTAGGGAAGGGGTAGGGAAAAGACAGTTCTGACTGTATTATTTGTAAAGTATCTCTACCCATTCATTCCCTGAATGATGTTGCACCATCTAAAACACTAATTGGATTGCACAATTGCATGACTCTCCAGAGTATTGCATCTCAGCAATAAAATCCCCTCAGAGTCATTTATCATGTCAAAGGGTAAGTGATATTTTTTTGGGTATTCATCTGGATAGATGAAAAAAAACACTGCAGTTGGAAATTTATAGGTCTGACCTGTGAATGAGTGATCTGCAAGATTATGCACCAAATGTGGTGCAAATGGCAACATAAAAGGCATTTCAGTGTACAAATATTAGATGTCTCTTTCTAAATTCAGGATACTCATAGTTCTAGCCAGCCCTCAAATACCACTTCTGCTTCCATAATGGAGTATCACAAAGGAAGTCAAAAAAATGTGGAGTGAGTCCACCAAGGAATAAGGAAGTGGATTTTGCAGATAGGAGGGTCCTGTTTTATTGGTCCATAGCAATCTGTGTTGCAAGCAGGCCAGTCTGTCTTTGCTAATGCTGTAATGTGTTCATGTTCAACAGTCTTCCTGGCTGAAGTTCACTAAAGATATCTCTGGGAGACCATCACTTTTTCTAAACAGTATGATTTTTCCAGTGAGGACTTCAGCCTTGAGTTTGCAAAAATCAACACTTTTGATTGATTGATTTTAAAATTATGAATAGCGGAGTCCAATAGGAAAGGCCTTTAACTGCCAGAAGTGTGTCAGGCTGGGCTCTACAGACAAACAGACTTTTAGGCCTAGTTCTGTAAGTACCTATCTTGCCTAACTTCAAAATGCCCTGCATCAGCTGCAGCATAAGGCCAGGAGCTCTTGCACCCCGAGTTATCAATGTCTGCAGTACAGAGACAGGAGAAATGCAATCTTAACCATGCATTAATGATGCAGAGCAGCATGGTCTGTTATGTCATGACCAAGCACTAATGGAATTCACGAATTAAGTATTTTTTTTCCTTACCTAATGTATATAACCTAGCCTGGTAGTTGTTTCCCATCTATCAAGTATATGTCTGTGTAGATTTTGCCCCTTTATTCGCTTAATAAAGTATACATGCTTTTGTGTTATTGCTACTTCTAAACAGGATATCTCATTCCTCATAAGATGGAATTCCACAATTACATTTTATTGTGCAAGCAAAGTGATCATTTCTTTGCTCAAAGTTCCACTGACATCAGGGGGCTGTAGTGCCAAGGTATAAAGTCTTCCTATAGAGTAATTTGCAGGATTCAGCCTGAACTTGCAGTTGAAATGCACTGTTTATTCTGAAATACAGTATCAGTAATCTTTTAGCAGGGTATTACAGCAAGTGAACAGCAATATGTTCATGATATAGAGGAAATTGTACACTCTTATAGTTATTGATTAACATATTAGAACATGTACGTGGAAAACTCGAACTAAAATGGAGAGTGTGTGCTGATACAGCGATTTTTTTCTTGGTGTGTTACTAACACTTGTGTTGATATGCAATTAAGCAAATAATACTTGTAGAAATACTGTATTTATTACTTATTGCCGCTAGATAATTTAAGCAGCAAGATCTAGCACCTTTTTATGTAAAACCAGTTGGGTACGGTTAGAAGTCACTGGAGTGAGAACTGATATTTTTTTAAATGATCATGCGTATATTGACTGTAACTCTATTTTTTTTCCCCTTTGTAATTTTTTAACAGCAATATGGTATGATTCCCACTATCTGTGTTTCAGCAGTATATTTCAATAACACAAAGTAGTGTTGCTACTGAAAAAATCGCATACATTATAAAGTGCTACCCATGAAGACAGTAGTGGCACGAGAACTTTGCATTACATATAAATATGCAAATAAGTGACATATTCGTTGGCAAAATGAAGTTAAGTTCTTTAAGGGATCTTTGATAAAGCTTTATTTTGTTTATTATAATAGGGGAAAATGAAATGAATGCTAACCTCCACAATGAATGAAATAATTGAATTCCAAATAATGATAAGCTTAAATTTTGCATACCTGCTAAACATGTTATTTCTATATTCAGGCATGGTCATTAAATTTTTAAATAGCTTAGTAGAGAGTTCATTAATTGCACAAGTAGCATTACTGGCACGTTACTTGTCTAAAGCAGTCATCCTACCATACCTTCAAAATATTTTTGGTACATTGACCAAAACAATAAGTTTTGATATTGCTTTCTATTACTGTGATAAAATGCTGATAAATTTAAGTAGCATGTGTTTGCTAAGTATGGAGTATCATTTTTTGGTTTTGGTTTGGTGGTTTGTTTTTTTTTTTTTTTTTTTTTAGAATAAAGGAAAAAATCTCTATTGAATGTGCAATGCAAGTAAGTGTTTTTCCAGTTCAGCTGTTTCTGCTGAATTGTAAACAATTGGGTTGTTTCAAGAGGAGAGTAGCATGGTCCGTAACTCTGACAGCTAGTAGTAGTTTAGTTTACTGCTTCTAACACCTGCCTTCTGGCTTAATATTGGAAGCAAGAAGCATGCAATTAAGTATGAGGAAATGAAAATAAATGACACTGTTCATTGCACATTACAAAGTGCCTGGCAGAAAGAATGCAGCTTGCCTGGACCTGGTGACCCCTGGGGAAAAAATGTCTCATGCCTGGGAAAGCGCTAGTGAATCAGACACTGACCTTGTTTTTTTATCTGTTACCAAATGCTTTGATTTCCTTCTTAACAATTTCAAAGTTGTTTTTTTTTTTTTTTTTTATAATTATAATCAGCTTCTGAATAGCAGGGAGATATTAAAGTGAAACATGTACTGCATGTTTAGAGGCTACAGGACACCAAGTATGCAAGGATATTTTCTTAATCATTGCTTGAGAAAAGTTATTTGGATTACATCCCTAATCGGACTGATTTGAACTGATTATTAAATTCTAAGTCTTATTCTAGAGGTGAACAGGTTTTTAAAAGATTAATTCCATCTAAGCAGCAATATTGCAATTAAACACAATATTACTACATATACAACTCAAACTCTGCCCTCACCACAGAATTTGAATGCTTAAAACTTTCATTTTAAAATGCCTGCTCTGTGAATGACATACCTTTTTTCTGCATATGGCTCATACAGTTCTTAGAACATTATAGTATTTGGTTTTAGTCATTCATCCTAAATTGTCTGAGCACCTTTACAAAGCTGAGTAAACATTATCTTGATATTACAGAGTAGGAAGAAACTGCACCATAGAGAAATCTGGTGTATTGCTCAGAACACACAGCACATCAGAGCAGTTGAAAGTGAGATACCCAACTGAGCAAAGAAATAAAAGGTTTGAGATAAATCATGTTATTGTGCTACAGAAGTAAAATTCATCTTTCTTAGATCCCAGATGACTCTAATGCATTAATTTAGCCAGAACTGTCTGATTTAGATGGTCACACATAAATGTTGGGGGAGCTTTCATAACGAAAGCAGAAGCAAGTAGACACTTTCATGTCTTCATGATTGGCTACAGGACTAGAACTCAGATGAGGTTTGCCGAAATCTGTAAACTTTTCAGTGAAACTAAATAGACAGAGAATATTAGACAACAGATAGAAATGCTGCCAAGACTGTGGGTTTTAATGATTTTGTCTTGAAGAAAGGAGCATCTTGGTAACTTGATAGGTATTGTTTTGAGTATTATTTTTTGTTGCCCCATAAGCCATAGTAAAACTCAAGGGTTCAGACTCAGGAGGAATTGAAACCTTATAAAGATTCATCACAGAGCCTCCAAACCAAAACCACCAACTTTCACATTTCTAGTTGTATGCAAGTACACGAATTCTCTCTCTCTCTTTAATATTACATGCTCACTCTATAGAAGGATTTCTCTTCTTTTAACCCCCTTGTAGGTAAGTTTCCCGTGTTCCATGAAAGGTAGCCTTCTCTATTGCACTTCTTCATAGGACTTTTTAGACGCCAATAGAAAAAAAAGGTATTTAGATGTCAGTCATTCAGTCTCTGCTAGTTAAAAAGCATGTCTTTCCAGAGATGCTTTCTATCCATAGTCCTGCACAACATGAAATATGGTTGACAGCTATATTACCACACTGCAGACTGCAAAGCAATTCACATTCACACTTCTAAGTGCCTCTCCTTTCAAGACTTATAGATATATGCCAAATTACTTGCATTGTGGTATATGGCCTTCTACATGTACTTTATAGAATAAGCTTTTGGTTTCCATTAAAATCAATGAAGTAGAGCCCAAAAGAGTTTTTCTGAAGTGTGTACTAGATGTCAGGCAAGGTTTATAATAAAATATTTCATGTATAATATGCATCTTCAACATATGACAGTGTTTATCTTTAAGATGGTATTTCCTGTATTTGGGATGGAAATTCCACTGCTTAATTTATATGTTGGGTAGGGTTAAGTTCAGCTTTCTTTTTTTTTTTCCCCTCATTAGTGTCTCTGCAAAAGATTAATATATGATTTCATACTCTATTTAGGCAGTGCTTCTAAATGTAATGGAACAGCAGACATTTAAGGAGCCTAAGGTCCTGTGCTAACAAAATCATCGTTGTTATCTAAAACTAAATGGGAAAGACACAAGATGTCCTCCAATGCCAGTTCATCCAGACAAATTAGTGTCTATACCATGTCATAAGGCCTCATTCTTAGTCACTGAGTTCACATCTTTCATTACAGTAGTTCTTTATGTGAGAAGTTAAAACGGATAATCAGCAGGGATGGTAAATAAGTTAATTAATTGTTATTAACTATTAAAAAAATTGTATGTTCTATGATAAATGAGGCAAACTGATAGATTTTTAAAATACAGAGCTATGACAAACATTTTAGTGCCAAATCTAATTTTTGGGGAGAGGAGAGAAGAGACTGATGCTTTAAAAATGTGTGAGTGAAGTATGAACTCCAGTGAATTTAGTGAGTCTTAGGGAAGATTGACTTGAAGGCAGAGAACCATTTAAGAATGAGTGTGTAATGGTGGAGTCTACATTGCATCTATCAATTTATTTCTTTCTTTTTTTCAATGGCATTCTTAAAGTTTCCCATAGGTCCAGGGTACCTAGAAGAAAGCAGCAATACTGGTTTTAAATTGCCTTGAAATTTAGAGGACAAAAAAAGAAATGCCTGGAAATCACTGTCACTGGCTGTTGTCAGTAAATGCAAAATCCATTAAGTTTTGTTCTAGTTAAAAGGATGTGTTTTACCAGAGTGGGGCAGGTACAAGTTGGGTTACTGACTTGTGTTTCCATATCATTTTTCTAGCCCAGACCCTGTAAGTTGTATTCTCCAGAGGGTAAATGAATTCCATAAAGTGTTTTTACTTTAATTGTAGCAGCTGTGAAAACCGTTCTGCGTCTCAAAGATGTTCTCCAAGATCATGTTCTATGGTTAGCAAACATCACTGCATCCATTTATCAGAATAACTTGAAAGAAATTATAAGGAATAGGCACCTAAATGTACTGGAGTAGTTGTATTTAATAATTCTCCATAAGTAAATTTGAAAATTAAGCAAACTAATGCCCTTTAGAAGAATGTTGGACTAATTAGTCAGACAGAAAGTATGCTGGTTAATTTCAAAGTACCGAAAAGAAATTTCTGGAGATTAAATATAGTTTGTAAGAATTACTATACTGGGACACACTTCCTCTTATCTCTGAAAATAGCCCATGAAAGGTATGAGTAGGTTGTAAGAAACAGTGCGAGTATGGTGTAGTCTTTTATTTCATGTGCTCGGCGGTAGCTTCTGAGAGCCCTAACCTCCATGACTTCATCAAATCTCTTTCAACATCTTAAAAATCAAGTGTGTCACAACAAGAAAGTTTGTCCACTGAAGTGGTGGAACGGAAAAACCAAATTCTCACAACTGAGAACTTTTTATGCTTTTTTCACCAAACTGTGAAGAATCAGCCATGATTACGTAAGCCTTTTCTGCATCATTTTGGCAGCTGTAAACATCCTCAAACAAGGTGACAAAAATCAACCAAGGTACCCAAAATGCAGCTATAAAGCAGCATAAAATGAAACAAAAGGCAGAAAATCCAAACTTGCAAAAAAAGTTGCACTATCTTTTATCTTAAAGTAACTTATAAGATTAGAGAACAGTTTAAAGGGGTCAGTAGTTCTTTGCGCAAGCTTTCACTTGCAGACCGACCAGATGCTGGAGATAAGGAAAATGTGGAAAAACTAAGATGCCTGAAGAGGTTTAGAACTTGTATTAATGCAAGATGCATAGTTGAGACTCTAGGAAATTACTTCAGGATAGCAGCATACAGAGAGAATAAATTTCAACTCAGTACTGCTGATGCTAAAGTTGGATTCTGCTCAGATTGCTGAAGAAACCATCTCCAGCATACAGAGAAGATCATGGCACAACACTGACTGCCACCTGCTGCAACCCTGAGATAAAATGTGGGTGCCAGGATATTGTTGCCCAGGTATTATGTCACTGGTGGCTCACTGTAAATGTTCTCCAAGTGAACTGCTCTGGAGACTGCTAGCCAGATCTTCATCTGCTGCCAAGAAAAGAAGATATGAATGTGAGGGAAACCAAATTCTCACTTAACATCTCTGTTGTCTCACGCAAGGATCTTCTGCACGGCTATGGTAGACTGCTTGTTTACTTTCTCTACTTTTCTTTCCTGCTATTAGCCCCAAAGAGTGCTGCATGTCCACAGCTGTGGTATATTAAAATCCAGTGTGTCTTCTAAAAAGTTGAAAATGAGCTTATATACTTATACAACAGAAACACTGGAGATAGCTCTCTACATTTTTGGTTTAGCTTGAAGGTGGAGACCAAAGTTATGGCTGCTGGTCAAGTGCTTCAAAGTAAGAGCAAGGCCAGCATTCAGATGTGGCTGATAAAAGCTGAGGACGCTGAGATCTCTCCATGGTGTACACATGAGTATGGCCTAGTATGATGGTGTGGATGAAAACATGAAGATATGGATGCCCGCTTACAGGAAGTGTTCAAGGCCAGATTGGATGGGGCTTTGAGCAATCTGGTTTAGTGGAAGGTGTCCCTGCCCATGGCAGGGGGGTTGAAACTAGATGATCTTTGAGGTCCCTCCCATCCCAAACCATGCTATGATTCTATGATCTTATGATTCTATGATGTGAAGTTTACCTCAAAACATATCTTGCCTTTTCAGTCCCAGAATTGTGAGGAAAATGAAATATCTGCTATTGACAAATGAGTGTACAACAGCTTGAAAAAAGGAGATGGTGATTTCCACTGAAAAGAGGAAAAGAAAAGTCTCTTTGGAATACATAAAATATGATGTATTAGCATAATATTGTCATTGAAGATCAAGTGTTATTTTATATTTTTTTCATTGTTGTCCAATAAACATACAGCAATAGCAGGTGAATATATCAAATGTATACATAAAGTCTTCCCACTGTATCTAACTGTTCCATATATTACTGTTATATCTTCTGAGATTAAGTAAACACAGAACATAATGTACTCTACATAAATATAGCACTACTGAATCATAATAAAAATTTAAAAATATCTGTTTACCATGAGAACTGTGTCAGAATCTCTCAGTGAAAATATTGGTTGCTGAAATGGGAAGGTTTTTTTCTTTTCCCAGAAATGTACTAATTTCAACCAAACTTTGGTTTCAAGAAGGATTTTCTGGTTAAAACTGAAGAAAACTTGCATACCTAACCAGCCAATGGATATGTGTGAACCAAGAGAACACAAAGGTCAGTTTGTTCTTCTCTCTGCTTTACGTGAGAGTCTTGAACCTGGATTTTCCACCTAGGTAAATGCCCTCCCTCTTGCAGGTAGTTTCATTTTCCCCACTGAATGTGCTGCCTTCTGTTTACACGTGTGAGAGAGTGACCATTTGGAAGATGAAGCCTCAGACCAGCTCTAGAACAGCAACCCAAGAACTTCAGGGAAGTAAAAGATGTTTGTGTTCTCAGAAAATGTTTGCATATTTACAAAACTGTCATTAGAAAATAGAGTTCTGACAAATTTGAAAGTATCGAAAAAGACAATTTCAAAGACATTAATGTATTCTTGGAATAGTAATATTTCAATAGGTAAGCACTGCCGCAGTAAGCAACCTCTTTATTTACTGTAAGCAACGTAACAGTGCATACCAGAATTCATGTGGCAGAGAGAGAAATGTTGCCTGTATTTGTAATCTGTGGAGACAGCAACAACTTATTATTATGGCGAAGAAAGGTATGAATTCAATATTTCTTCCAGACTTCAGGAAAAACACAGCCCACTAAGCCAGCTGCAGGTGAGGACCATCCAGAGGCAAGCTGGGTGTCAGAGCCAGTTGCTAATCTACCAAAGTGACCACAAAGCTGCATGTGCCAACAGGAAACAGAAAAAAAATGAAGCCAAACTCTCACCACATTCAATTCTGCGGCCTTGTATCAGTTTGCCATAATACCTTCTTACCCGGCATCTCATTTCACTGTCAGGCATTCTCCTGAAACATAAATTCTTGGCTTGTCCCCTCAATATAAGATTTTACTTTACTTAGAATGTTTGACTCTATTTGCAAAGTCAGGATAAAGCATTTTATTTGTGCTATGAAATGAGAGAGTGGAGCAAGCTCCTGCAGGCAGGCTGCTTTGTTGAGTCAAATTTATACTCTCATTTTGAGTGTGGAGCTCATACCATTCTTCACTTCACAGGAAAAGATACGCTTTCCGCTAATAGATAGTCATCTCTGTACAATCCCTACTCACTTTCTCTGCTTTCAGCCACGCCTTAGCGGGAAATTTTTCTGACAAATTAACATGGGAATTAGCTCTTTAACTGTGTTTCCAACTATACTTATCAGTTATTTTTTTTTACTGTTATGACAAAGAGATTGTACTAATAATGGTAATAGATTTTTGATAACAGATAAAGCCCAGACACTGAAAACTCCTACATGTGGACCGTTTACTTTCCTAGTACATTTTGAATATGAGCTAAGTTCAATTACTGTTGTTTTTAAAGCACATTTTAAATTAGGAAAGTAATAAGTGAAAAAAAAGGCATTGTCTTCAAAAATCTAAAAGGTGAAGTGCTGTTTTCAAGAAATACTAAGAGTGAAGTTGGTTATAGATGGTCTTGCGCTATTTTGTTTTCTGTGATCAGTATAATAGAGTGGTTGTATATAATAGATAATGCTAGCTATGTCAGTATGGGTGTCTTGCATAAGCTAAATAAATAAAAAGTGACTTAGCTTCTATTTACCTTGCAGCAGGTGAACAAGTAAGGTGTCAGTGAAATAAATTATTTTTTCCTGCCAGCTAAGCATGTCGTCAATCCTTCTTACTATAGTAATGAAGCAAGGAAACAATATTTTGTTTGCTTTTCACTGTGGTAGAGGAGGCTCACATCAAAAAGGAAGATAGCACTTCAAATTTAAGGATAGCTGTGGCACAGTATTATGGCGTGCCTGCTAAGTCAGGTACTGCTTTCTGTTTTAAAACAATCTGAGAGGGCTCTAGACTATCCTGTCATGAATATTGCCTCCTAGAAATTGCTTGCGTTACTTGTGAAGAACACACATGGGCAACTTACTTGGGTCGTAGAGTCACGGTGCTGTGAAAATTTTATTGATGTACTGCACAGAATTTTTCCAGAGGAAGCATATGTGTCTTCTGTTGATAATCAGATGCTCATAATTCTTACCTTCTTGCAAAGTGGGACTGTAAAGTGCTAGTGCAAAAGTAAAAATCAACATTTATTTGCTTCTAATTCAGTCTTTCTCTTGGGAGTCCAGGCTTCACTTTAAATTTCAGGGGTGCCATTCAGAACAAAGTATTTGTAAAACTTAAAAAATGGCCTTTTACAAAGGCAGCAGTGAAAATGGTGATGTGTTGTTTACTTCCCCTGACAGAATTGCAGGGTGGCTTTTCTCCACGGGCTCTTTGATATTAGACTATTAAATCCACTTGCACTACTGGTCCTGGGCTTCTGAAAACTTCTATAATACATACATCTGACAGCTCTGAGAAGCAGTGGGAGGAAAGCGTAAGACTGTGCAAAACTGAATCCTGTGGCAGCTGGGCAAATTGCCAGTAAATTCAATGAAGCTTTTCATTAAATTCAATGTGTTTTACATTAAAGCTGAATTTGGCCCAGTGTCTACAGCTATTAAAGTTATACAGCTTTAAAAAGTTACATGAAATTTTACCTACTTGCAAAAATTCAATTTCATGTTGAATCTATTTTAAACACCCTTGAAAAATACTTTTAAATTATCTGTTAAGAAGTCGTATGGTGTACTGCTTCTTTCTTCATTTTCTGTCTAGATGGATCAGTTGAAGCACATGCTGATGGGTTCCCAGATAGTTTTTCACACACACTTAATGGCAGCAAATTAAAACGTGTATCTGTGGTTTATTTGTATTTAAGAAAATTCTTCTGTTGGTGAGAGATTTTTTTATGACTGTGCTAAAATGATGCGTAATTAAAATTGTTCTCACCTCTCTTCTTCAAACTGGTACTAAATTGTTTTGTTAGTAACAGCCATGTGTAAATGTCCAGGAGTCATGAACCTGGAGAGTTCCACTGAGCAAGACATACTTTTATGTCCTAGAGGATATGGAAAAACTGTATTCCTTTCCTGACAATCCTAAAGAAGTATAAATGGAGAAGTTCAGCTAAGACAGATCTTATTTTGGTTTAAGAGAAAATTTGAGAGATATATGTTGCAACAAGGCTGGTTGAATTCTTCATGGGAGACTTTGATACTTGACTGAACATTGTCTTGCTTTAGTTTGCAATAGTTTTATTTTGTCCAGCAGGAGGCATGGAATGGTCCCTATGCCTCTTGAAGTCCAGATTTGCTGCCATTGTTTCAAAACGTGTGCTGTTGCTTCTCTGTGTAAAATAATGGTGCTCCCTTTGGTTCCCTGTAGAAACATAGAATCACAGAATAGTTAGGGTTGGAAAGGATCTTAAGATCATCTAGTTCCAACCCCCCTGCCGTGGGCAGGGACGCCTCACACTAAACCATGTCACCCAAGGCTCTGTCCAACCCAGCCTTGAACACTGCCAAGTATGGAGCATTCACAACTTCCCTGAGCAATCCATTCCAGTGCCTCACCCCCCTCACAGTAAAAATATACTCTATAGTGACAAGTAATTTCTTCAGTTGTGTACTACAGTACTGAATGGGAGATAAAGTTAGAGAACGCCACAGAAATTGTATCCACAGCTTGAAATTCACTTTGCTGTAAGGCATGAGGAGAATCAAAAACTCTCTGAGATGTTGGAACCTCCTTTAAAATTAGGACACTAGTGGTAAATAAGGGATGCAACATTGGAAAGAGGAGAAAAAGCAATGACTGTATTTTGGTATCATCACTTCAGTTTGAGTGTAGAGCCTGTTCCCATGGAACATTTGGGACATTTAGAGTGGATGCCTCACCCACCAGAAGTAAGACTATTTAGATGAGACCTACTTGCAGGATTGTGGCCTTATTTAGTATCCGCACTTTTACTTTTGCAACTACTGGCTCAAGTAATAGGGGGTATTTAGAGACAGGGCATGTTATCAATGAATTTTTTGATGAAAGGTCTTTAGGAATATTCTGGACAGCAAATCATATAAGTGATATGTAAGGAGATACAGGGAAGAGATCACAGCTACACTTTCTCTTTGCATACAAATAGCAGTGAGTTTTGCAGTATACATTTTGATAGCTTGTTATGTTCATTAGCTTGTTATGTTCATTCCCCTCCAAACAAACCTGGAGGGGGGATACAGCTGAATGCATCAGGCAAGTACAGGGAAATTATGTGAATAGATATGGTTTTCCGTAGTCAATGCCTTATAGCTGCAAAGGCTTAAGTCACACATTTAAATTCCACACTATCCAGTTCCTGTGTCAGGAGGCAAAATTCCTAACCAAAGGCTGTTTACTGACCTTTTGAAATAAGCAAATGTCATCAATTTATTCCCTTGTGGCTGGGTGCCAGTTGCACTAACTGAAAATCTTGAGACCAGGAGGTGACTACTGGTCCATTGTTACAGAATCCAAAGTTACATTCACTGATATTAGACCATTGCTGTATACTGTAAATTCATTCAGGGACACCAGGTCTGAGTGTTGGCAGGTTAACTTGTCTTAAAAATGTGTCTGTAAGATGAAAAAGGCTCCTATGAAGAACTTTAGCAGAATTTGGCTCATAGCAAGACACGTATTGAGTTATTGCAAAACGCAAGAAGAGTCAGCAGTTCTTTTAGGATGGAAGTCAGCAAAGGGTGCTCACAGCATTGTTCAGGGGAGTTCAACTGGCTTGCTTTGAGCAGATCTCCCTACCTTCTACCTCACTGGCTGTCTAGGGTATGTAACAGGGTGCTTAATCCTGCATGAGGCATGAGATGGCTTTTTCTTCCAGCACCAGTCATAGTCTTCAACCCCAACAATGACAGAAGGTGTTCTTTCTGTATGTCTTTGCTCACTTTCCCTGTCATAAGGTTTTCTCTCCATGTTTTGGAAAAGCTCCGTATATTTCCTTTTAAAAATATAATTTTCAGATGTATCCACTTACTTAATTTTCTCTCCATGATTTTCCATTCTGTACGTTTCAAATGCTCCCTTTCATTGCTGGCATTGCTGTCAGTAAAATGACTCCTGTCCTATACTGGTTATGCCCCACCAAAGTGTTATTCAGGTTTAAAACTGCCCTCTAGTAATTACTATGGAAAATTAACCCTGCTTATGTTAAGTAATAATGCAGTTACCTCAAAAACACTAGAAAGAGGTGAGGACTTGTAATTCTTGATTTTTGTTTGGTGATATGTTCCCCTGTCACCACAAACAGTATCGCTTAATTATGTATTTGAATTATTGATGTCTCAGTAGTACAGAAGCCTATCCTCTAGGTGCCTTTTGTTCAAATTTCTAACTATCATTTTACCAAATCTATATAGGAAAATATAGCATTTCCTTTAGTTTATTGTATGTTGTCAGTCAACTTGCACAAACAAAGGAAATAGTACTGCACCTTTCAGTGACATGAAATACTGCTGAAAGAAGAAAAATTAATAGTGTCAAGAACAACTGTGAGCCAATAGGAATATAAAACATCTTCACCTTCTTGTTATCTCACAGCATTCAGATGCTTATAACAGTTTAGAAAGCACCCGCCCACACCACAGGATCTTGCTCCTCTTTAATTTTCTCTAATTTGTGTAGTGAATAACCAAATACTCATAATGCAATTAGAAGATAATCAGGCTTGTAATTATGTTAATTGCTGGAGACTTACATCAATCTCCAGCAAAGTGATAGGATTTCAGGGGAACTATTAACATGGGAAGAGAGAGAGGAAGCTCACATGAGAGAGAAAGAGATTGGGAGAGTGGGTAAATTGATGAACAGCTTAGGCTTGTATCATTGAGCAACAATGAGAATACAATGGTGCAACAAATGAAAAGGGCCTCAAGGGGAGAAGCTCAGAAAATGAGGTTTTAGGTACCAGCAACTCAACCTCTTTTGTCTGTTTTCTTCCCATAAATAATCATGTTGTGCATCTATATTTATTGTAATAAGCCCAATTCAGAGAAATCGGATCCATAGCTGAACAGAGAACAAAGGGGAACTGTTCAGCTATGCAGCAGTTTGCTGTGTCTCCCACACCACTGAAAGGGCCACTGTATTACCTTCTGTCCTCAACTCCTGGGGGTATTCTTTTCTCATGGTGATGACCAGTATTACATTTAAAGCCATAATACTGCAACTGAAATGGCCCATCTCAGAACTGTCATGGATCAGTCATAATCTGTGAAGAATGTACCATATGTAGTGGACTGACAGAATTTATGAAATAATCCACAGTGGAGATGCTTTTTTTTATTTATCTTTTTTGTCACTACCTTATTGAGGTTGTAATGGTTGTTTAAGACTTTTGAAAGTGAGTTTTGTCAGCTGAAATCTGATGTAAGGGGTAGACCATGGCTGTACTTTATTAGTGTGGCTGTTTCTGAGTTTACAGAACAGTTTTCTATGCTTAGACTACTTATCAGAAATTGCCTAGCCAGTTTAAAATGAAAATAAGGGGGGGGGGGGGAAGTATTATTATTAAGTTACTTGTTTATGGCTTAAAAGATATTTATACATGGGAAGACAAACTTGTAAGGATCAAGGAAGTCAGGCTCCCTTTAGCCTCATATGATCTTTTTACCCACAGCTGCCATGATGAAGATAATAAAGAAAAAAGATAATTAATAAACTCAATTGTTTTCTCCTTTTGTCTGTATGTTTGTGCATGCAATTAAACTAAAGGGCATTTTGCAACATTTGATTAATTCTAGAAAAGTACTTGGATATAAAAGTGCATTAGCTTCTGCAACTGCATGGGAAAAGACTTTTTGTCATATCTTTTAAATGGGTATTACGCTATTATGTATGAATTCTGAATAATGACCTAAAGAACTGAGGGATTTTATGGAAAATATTTAAAGACATTTAAATCCCCTGTTTTGAAACATTTCCTGTAAATGACTTGTTTTGTCCTTTTGATTCAGGTTCAACTATCAAGTGTCGGCAGTCATTCCTACCATATAATGTCTTTAAATTCCAATTAAGCATGATTTCTCAGTTCTAAAAAGCCTAGGAGGAGTAAAAAGCAATTCTGTCAAGGGCTTCATCTAGTAGCGATTTCTCCCCCACTGTTTCTTCGAACAGATGAGTGCTGCATACCTTGACTCCGGCCATGACAACACAATTCCCATGAAGCAGCCCTTGAAAATCACTCTGGAGCTCACACAGCAGGAGACTGGAGAGCATAAGCCCAGTGTAAGCCCAAGCTTCCTTACACATAATTCCTCAGCTCTGTGGGGCTGCATGCTCCTGTTTGGCCCACCCTGGTGTACGCTTGTAGCAGGAGTGTGGCAAAGACGGGGGCTCTGAGCTGCTACCTATCTCTTCTGGGGCTCTGCAAGTGTCTGAAGGAACTGCAGCTGCCTGGAAAAGATGAAACATGTAGTATACACAGAAGGCACTATCAGATCCAGACAATCCAAGTGAAAAATTAACAAGCGGAACAGCAAAACCTCCATGTCCTGCCCACACAACAGTATAAAACACCCACCCTAGCAATGGGGAGTGGTTGTGCTACTCAGCAGTCCTCTTCATCAAGGGTGTAGCAATACCTTCAATTTATACAGACATTTAGGCCTCTATGGAGCTACAATTTCATTTTGCCTCAGTGACGCATCCAATATTCTGAAAGTGAGGTTTCAGATGCCATGAGCTTCCACCCAGAAACAATCCCCAGAAAAACAAAACAAAACATAACCCTACCCTCCCTTGTTGAGCTTCACTGCGTTGTATGTGCCTAGCACACAATGCTCCTCACGTAAATGCAGTTGTGAAGATGTCATTATGTTGTTTTTAGTAAATTCAGGATACACATTGTAGCCAGTGATAAAGTATAATTTATGTTAATTAGGTACTGTTGTGGATGTACATAAGGTGTTAAAACACTTTCACACCCACCTTCTGTGTGGTGTATTTTTACTGTCTTTTGTTTAGCTATGCTACAGATTCCCATTTAGTCTTAGAACAGGAAGGACTAGAAGTGAAGACTGAGGCAGAGAAACTCAGAAGCAAGGAAAATATAGGTTAAAGAAGTGTATACAAAGTTGAAATTTGGAAGAAAGAAAGGTTTGTTCAGTTATGACCTCCTTTCATGCTTCTCTTGGAATCTTCCTTGGATTGTACCTGTCAGGCACAAGCTCCTTAAAATTGGGCTTATGTGTGATTGGAATTTGGGATTGCTTGTGCAGGTGGGATAAGGGGTTGACTTAAAATCCCAGTGGCAGTATCAAGTAAAAAAGTCCCTTCAGGGCCTCTTGGCACTTTCTGTTGGTAGCACAATAACTGTATTTCATGACATTGTCCAGGATATGGAGCACAAGCAAGAGAAGGCATGATTATCCACAAACCCCATATGCTGGTTCAATACCCCATTTCTTTTCACCACAATATGTCCTTTCTCCTGGCTGCCAAATCTCAGGATTATCCTATAGGTTAAATTTAAGGTTTCTGAGATTCTTGCAGACTCCCTACTGCTGTTCCTATAGCTGTCTTTCTCAGTCATTCATTCACAGTGTGGCTATAGCGCTTCTTATTAAAGGCCTTGGAAATTGCTGCCTGGCCTGATCAGGGTTCTCTGGCTTATTTAACATTTTACGAAGCATCCCAAACCTGAAATAATTGAAATCAATGTAACCAGTGTAACAGACTCATTGTCCTGACCCCCAGTCCCCCCAAACACAGCAGGTCCCAGCCTCTTTTAAATGAATTGCATCTACTACACTTCTTTGTAAGGCGATATCTGAGAAGGTTGCTGTACAAGGATGAAATAGAGGCACACCAAAAGGAAAAAGTATCAATGTCTGCCTTTGTCAAGATGAAGAGCTTAAGGAGGACTTTTTTTTCTTCTGTGGGAGAAATAACTATACCTTTGGTCGAACATTTCGTCTCAGCTGCTAACATAAGGGAATAGTGGTCCAGGCAGAAAGAAATTCACAAAAACATTGTGATTTGGCTGAAGTTCAGACTACAGATCTATCTTTCAGAAGCAGGGGGAGTGGAAACAGCAGAAGAAAAATGATTCCATGACATCACTGAAAATGTATAAACAGTAAAAGAGCCCCTTCTCCAAATTATTGCAAGCATGTAGTCTAATGACAACGTGTACTGAAACAGAGCACAGCATCATTTTGCCCCATCAGAACATCACACACCTCCATGCCCATGACTGTATGGTTCAGTAAAAGAAATGCACTTAATTCTTATTTCCTGCCTTTGAACCTAGCCCCAGCAATGAGACGTTTGCTAATTCGTCTTTTAATTTGCAGAAAGTGAGCTAAATTCAGCATTCATAATTAAATCACATCAACGATTGCCTTCAAATCTCTGTTACCTCAATGTTTACAGTTTGCTTGTCAGTATAGAATTTGTCAGCCACTGATTTGTAGTGGTTTGGAAGAGTTTGCTTTCAGATGTCAGTAGTCCCTAGCTTCTGAGTAGATGCACATATCCCTGTGTATTCACATGCCAGTGTGCTAGAAGATCAGAGCCAGCTGTTCGCACAACTTCATTAAAATTGTCTCACAGCAGTTTTGGAAGTGTTTCTTATTACTGCTTATTAGTCAAAATGATGTTGTGATATCATCACATTGCTAATTGTCCTGCCTCAACTTTTTCCCATCTTATGAATAGAGAAACTGCAAAGATTGCAATATAGTCAGCTTTCTCAGCACTTGATTGGTACAAGAGCCACACTCCTTGTAGAGAGTTTCTACGGGAATATCCTCATATCTGTCCCATATCTTTTGTCTACCACATATTTATCTGCTCCTTTGTACCTTTGCCCCTTGCTGGATTCATGCCTTGGCATTCTTATACTAGAAGTGTCCAGTGATAGTGGCATACATATATCCCAGAGATAAGCAAGCTACTTCAGATTACTGTGCATATTAAATATATATATGTAAATATGCTACCACATTTCCTCTGTACTAGAACATGCGGACACACGTCTACCACATGTAGGAGCAGCTGTTCCAGCTGCTCTAATTACTGCCAGTCTAGGATCAATAGGGTACAATACAGTTCTCTTTCTGTGATAGCAGTACCTGAGCAATTTAAGTTTGGAGTTGATATTATTGCTTTTGTAGAAAGGACATCAGCTTCTTCTGGAGCAGAGTGTGAAAAATGATGCTAGAGAAGCTGTAACCATCCTGCTGAAGATGTTAATTGCTAGTGCAGGTTACCACATTGTTCTAGGAGGAAAACACATGGATACAAATTAAGTTGGTCTACAGTGTGGATATTCAGTTGTGTGTTTGGAAAACTGGACTGCTCACCACTGAGTGCCTTGGTCTAGTTAAGGTTTGCCACAAAGAAAAGGTTCATTTTTCAAAGTGTGTTATTCTAGGAGTTATATGAAAATCTCAGTAAGGCAGAGCTATGGTACAGTTACTAGTCAGTCAGGAAAAATAGAATTCCTGTTTTTTTGTGGGGATGGGGGAGAGAGGAGAGGATAGATAAAAAAATAGGAACTCTCTCCCAAAACTCTGGCTTCATACAGGAAGGTGAAATGTATGAAAAGAGTTTGGGATGAAAGAGAGATGGGTGTAATTTCTTTTCGTTTTTTCCTGAGGGAGTTGTGTGCAGGCAGGAAAAATAAAAGAAATAAAAGAAACAAAAAAGCAACAGATGTTTCAATGAAGAAGGCAGAAGATATCCAAGGAGAACGGAGAGGAGTGATCTTCAGAAAGAGCTGAGAGTCTTTGGTTGAAACACTGTGCTAGGTAAATCTAAAGTGTGGATTCTTGTTTTTGTTTTGAAAAAGAAATACATACATTCTTTGTCTAGACAAGTGATTCCATGAAAAGGCTGCCAGCCTCCATCAGCAATTCTCCAATCTGCAAGACACTGATTTTAGCTAAATAAGTGCTTTATTTAAAAATAATACTGTTTTCCATTGGTTTGAGACAACTTACTGACTATAGTAAGACTTTACTTTGCCTTTACTTTGTAATTCATATACTCCCAGATATTTTAACACATGTTATTTGTAATCCATAAAAAGATGCTTGTAAAGCTAGTTTTAGGAGCATGTTTTAAAACAGTTTAGAAAGAAATGAATGGAAAGTTCTTTTTGTGCTTTCCTGCAGATTGGTGTCTTGGCACACAGCTTGCTTACTTATTTGGATTTACAGCCTAGAATGAAAATAGAAGAAAGGCTATGTAGAATAGAAAGCAGAAAAGAATTACCTTCAACAAAACCGGAATGAAACTCCTGTAAATTTTGCCAGGTCTATTGTCTCAGCTGCCAGGTTTCTTCCTCCTGTGACAGGTTTTCTTGCTAGATGCTTGTTAATTTTTTCCATACACCAAATGCTTCACAGCTGATTAGACTGGCTTTTACACTGCTAGAAGGACAGGACATTCCTAACCTGTTAGGACTAGAAGCCAGACTGTCTTTTAGAAACATTGGCTCAGTTTGGAGGCTCTCCTAGGGACACCTTGTGGAGGGTAATCAATTTCCATCAGGACATGGGTTTGGCCTCTTTCTTGTGACCATCATAATGTAATTAAAAATTATCCTCAAAAAATTTTACTGTGTATTTCCACCAGCTGTGCCCGACTCCTCTCATTCTGCTCTATTGACAGCAGTAGTTTTGCCCATCTTGAACAGTATCCTGCATTCAGAAGCGTGTCGTCTTTTGTTTTAAGTGGCCTACAAAGCCCTTCTGCTAGTGCCGCAGTTTATTCTCCATACACTTATACATTCATTAGATTGGCTTCATCATGAAACATGAATTACCAAACATTTGTTTATGTCTTTTATCCTAGCAGTGGTTTGCAACATGAAGAGGTTTCTTTTTCATTGTTCTTATAATGACATATAATCTGAATGTTGTGTGAAAGATTTATGCTTGGAGAGAAGCCACTGCCTCAGGGACACTGCACAAGATTTAAGTCATTGGGGAATTCACCCATCTGATTATTTTCCTGGACATTTTCAGTAAAGAGAGCACCTAACCTGCTGTCCTGGGTTCAGCTGTAGCAGTTATTTTTCTCCTTAGTAGCTGGTGCAGTGCTGTGTTTTGGCTTTAGTCTGAGAACAATGCTGATAACACACTGATGTTTTAGTTGTTGCTAAGTAATGCTTATTCTGATCAAGGACTTTTCAGTCTCTCACGCTCTGCCAGTGAGAAGAGGCACAAGAAGCCAGGAGGGAGCAGAGTCAGCACACCTGACCCACACTAGCCAAAGGGGTATTCCATACCACAGCACCTCATGCCCAGTATATAAACTGGGGGGAGTTACCTGAAAGGCCAAGATCACTGCTCAGGTCAGGCTGGGTATCGGTTGGTGGGTGGTGAGCGGTTGTATTGTGCATTGCTTTTTTTTATTGGATTTTTTTTCCTTCCCCTTTTAGTTTTATGTTCTCTCCCCTTGTTATTTCCCTTATCATTATAATTATCGGTGGTAGTAGCAGTGGTTTGTGTTATCCCTTAGTTACTGGACCGTTCTTATCTCAGCCCGTGGGTCTTACCTACATTCTTTCGATTCTCCTCCCCATCCCACTGGGAGTGGTGAGGGGAAGAAGGGGAAGGAGTGAGTGAGCAGCTGCATCGTCTTGAGTTACCTGCTGGTCTTAAACCATGACACCTGGCAACTGGAATTCATCATTTCTTGCAGCTCAGAGTTAGATGCCTTTGTTCCCCTTGATTTCCCAAACTTTCATAGAATCATAAAATCAACTAGGTTGGAAGAGACCTTTAAAATCATCAAGTCCAACTGTTACTACAGCACTGCCAAGTCCACCACTAAACCATGTCACTAAGACCTCATCTACACATTTTTTGAACACTTCCAGGAATGGAGATTCCACCACTTCCCTGGGAAGTCTGTGCCAATACCCAACTACCATTTTGGTGAAGAAATTTTTCCTAATATCCAACTGGTTGCCAACCAGATGTGACACCACTCACCACCACTCCTTTCAGTTTACCGTAAAGTTCTTACTTGTTTTATAGTATAAAACTCATGAGGTTCTGTGTGGAATGTAGCAGATTTCTTCTTCCTTTCAGTGCATTACTTCTTTTTTTTTAAATTCCTAAAGGAATGTTGAGTGCTTCTAAAGCACTGATATAGTTATTACATTAATTTAAATAATGTAGAAATTTATCTGTCTCTTTTTGTATATTTCTAAACTTTCACCATGATTCCATGATTGCGTGGTGTGTTATAAATCCTGTTTCAAGAAAGACTGTCTTTAGGATGTCTTTAGGTTTATTCTGTTCAGCAAAGCACTTCACTGTAAGTTTCAAGCTGACGATATCCTTTAATAACTTTTTCTGCTTTGTTTGCTTTACTGAGTCTGATTTGAGAAGTTTGAATAGCCTGACTCTGAAAAAGAGGGTCACTCCTAAAATCATAAATCACTGGTAGATTATTAAGGTCATCCGAAATGTGTGCATAGTATTGAAATAAACACAACACACATTCTGTAATATATAGGCTTTTTCTACAGATTGACACTTTAAAAGCATTCAAGTGTTTCAAAATAGTTCAATTTTGTTTTCTTGCTACAAAAGTCAAGAGCCTGTCAGTTGCTCTTTCCTGGAACACCAAACTCCCACAGCTCCCTTTCGAGTGAAGCATCAGGCAAGGGAAAATGGAAGTCAGAAGAAATACATATTCTACATATTCTAGAAATTTTCAAGAAACAGTTTGCAACTGTTGAAAAGATATTCTTAAAACTTACTTTACATTTGAATACTTCACATTGAAGGTGGTGTCTACTGAACTATAACTTTGCTGTAAAGTGCTGAGTATAATGTTCTTGTCTGAAAAAAAACCAGAAATCTGAGTAGGTTAAAATATATTCTTAAAATAAATACTTCACTAGTGGATGATATGCATAATTCTTATCAGGAACTGTATCTATCATACCATTAAAAATCCATGTCCTTCTTAGAGCCATTTAATTGCAAAAGAGACCAGAAACTACCTATATCCCGTATTCCTAAACCACATCCCAATTGTGTATCTGGTTTGAAATAGAGAACAGAGCAAAATTTTAATCTAATGCTATTGATTTGTTGAATGTGTTGAGTTTTAATTGGGACCTGACAGTTTCACTTTGGGTATCGGAAGCTTCTTCCCTTTTAGTAAAAGCATACTTACTCGCTTCGAACTACAGTTCAGTCTTTGCCATATTATTTTCCTGCTGGATACTGAGACCAAGTCCTTCCTGGTATAGTAAAATCGTGTCTTTTTAGACCAGATTATATGTGGATGCTATGTGTTTCTGTGCTTCTCACTATGCTTTTTATGCAGCTGTGCACATGGTCACACACAATTCCCCATGCTTAGGGACACTAAGGAGTGTTTCCTTGTTAGATTGAGACTTAAAAGAGAAATAGTTTCACTCTGTCCTCCAGTTTTCTGTTTTCTAGAAAGCACTGTTGTATACTGGTCTGCCCTATAGATAGCTACTTTTCACAAACAGCATGTGACCCAGACCAAGTACAGTTCCTGAACTGGGACTACGTCATATCTATTTGATTCACACCTGTCTGCATGTAGGGCATGTGTAACACAAATCACCCCTGGACGGTGCCATTGCTGTATCTCCTTCTGCCTGACACTTTGAGAGAAACTCTAAGCTACTTAGGGAACCACCATAATTGTCTTTCTGGCAATTTGCTGCATATGGAGTTCTGTCTCTTCTCTTGACTTTTGAGAAGTTTTAAATGTGTGATATGGCTCTGGTCCATATATGAACTTGGGGAGGTGAGTGGTTGGGTCAGAACAGTTGATAATCTTTGGCAAAAAACCAAAATATTATATTTTGGAGGCCTTCTAACTCTGTTACTTCTCGGTCTGTAATGTTTCACAAAAAAATCCTTTAATGGGCATTAGGAAACAGATTTTAGATCTATTTGTATCCAGTATGGGATTCAGGGCAAGGTCACAGAGGACTTAGCCTGCCAGAAGCCTGGTTCCGGCCGTGGCATTTAGACTCTTACCCTTCTCTGTTACAAATGCCCGCAGCTGGTTTCCCCAGGCATGTTTGAGGGAAATGCAGCCAACCTGCAGGGCATTATACATTCAGTGGTGTGCAGAAGGCTCTTTAACTTGCATGGGAAGAAAAACAGTAAATCTGACTGTAGACTAAATAGAAGCAAAAAGAGAAGCAATAGGCAGGCAGACTTAAACTACGGTTGCCTTAAGTACACAGAAAATTACTATATGAGCCTAGCACATACAACCAATTTTCGATTGTGGGTTGAGAAAAAAGCTTGCAAATATAGAATGGGATTTAAAAATGGAAGCATGCCTAATACACACGTTCAAGGATAATTAGCAGACCAAAAAGCTGTGAGAAGTTTTTATCTTTTATTATATCTGCATATTGGTGCATGGTGGCAGATTACTTTTGTTAACCTTATATAGTTTTATTGCAACATTAATGACGTACATATTTGAGGGGGGAGTTATAACCTAATATTCCCTAAGGAGGGAAAGGCAAACCTAAACTAACCCATGGCTGACTGTTTTTCTGAATTAGTTGATTTAATGTTTTGCTTTTGTTTCTGTTCCAGGAAGGCATTGAACATATTGCCGTTAAATTTCTTTATGTACTTATGTGGAGATATCATTGGCTAATCAATAAAAGGAGTAAAGGTACAGTTTCTGGCAGGCTGGGGTAAATCTAGGCTAATTGTGATGCCAAATTTGGTAATTATTTCAAAGGTACATTGTCAGTGATCTAAGAAAGCCAGATTTCATGCCTCTTTGTAAGCATTTCTTTCTGAATGCATTTCAACATAATTCACATCCATAAATATAGTTCTTCTCACATGGTGTCCCAAACACTCACCCTGATACCAACATTGTCCTAAATAAAAGTGTAGCCCTGTGATCCATATGCCTTTTAGGATTAATGATCTTCACTTGCTAATAAGAATTGTCATCTTAAACATAGTGTATTTTCAAGATCAGGTAGTGTATTTCAGAGCTATTTGGCACCTGCCTGGACCCCAGCCTACTCGCAGTCTTATATTGCATGATGCTTGCTTTGTCCTAGATAACCTATTCAGCCTTGTATAGCTCAGCCCGTTTCCTACCCTACAAGAGCCCTGGAAAACCAAGATCTTCAACCTGGTTTTGCACCACAATCAAATCCTACCTTGATCTAGAAAATCCTCCTTGCTACAGATATTGTATGAACAGATTTTTCTCAGTCCCTATCAGAAATACTTGTTGCTCTGTTGAAAGAATCCAGCTACAAACTCAGTTCTTCAATCTGTCTTGCCACAAACCCTCACCTGATTTCCCTAACTAACCACCAACTCCTGTCAAAGCATTCATCAGTAAGCCATTTTAGCTGGTGATTTTAGCCTGCATTCAAGCTTTTAGAATTTAAAGACCTAGTGGTAGACTAAAATCTTCAGTCTCTGGCCTTCTGAAAACTAGCCGCAACCCCAGTGCAAGCCTATCCATCATTAAACCAAGGTCTTTGATGTCTGGTTTTCTGAACAGGAAATCTGACTAGCAGTGGCCATTGCTTAGGACTTTGTTCAAATGAGTGATACGTATAGGTCATTGTCTATAGTTGCACTAGACTCAGGTTTCAGGGCAACAAGTAATTTAAGAGATTTATCTCCTGGTATGCATGAGCCAAGAGACTAGGATGTGAGCTGGAGCCAGGGCTGTTACAAGTTGCTAGAATTTAGTTAAGGCTCGTGTTTGTAACTATGATGGAACCATTAAAATGTAACAGTGGAAGTGATTAAAACGACTGCAATCTCTGCTCTCACAAAACCCTTGTCCTCATTCCATCCTAGCCCCATGAGTGAAATTCTTCTGCCAGAGAACTTCTCAAGTGATGTTTCCCATAAGAAGCAACTCTGATTCTAGCATTGGAGATTTCTTAGGATTTGTCCACACATCACGTTGTATTTGGCACTCTTTTCACCACAAAGTTATAGCATTTTCTAATACTCACTGGTCAAAAGTAGCCACAGAAAAATCATGAAGTGTTTTACTCTGCTGGCAGTTAGAGCTATGGTTTTGAGGACTGAGCCTCAATGTAACTCTTGAACCACAACTCTAGTATCAGCCCCTAACCCTTGGCTTAACTGTAGCTATGTGATACATGTCCACAAAGAACTGATCGGAAAGCATTTGGACATACTGATGAGAGAATGAGTATGTAATCTTGTTTATCTGGTATAATGATGCTTTGGCAAGGTCCTACACTGAATTTTCTGAGTGCATGTTCTCAGGTCAGTATTAGTTCTAGCATCCCTATATGGCAGCCTGCATAGGCCTGCTCCTTTTGAGCAAATCACTTAGCATTCCTGTTCCTTAAATTGTTTGGGTGGGGACAGATGGCTGTGACAGACCTTGTATATTCTCCTCTTCACAGCTTCTCCAACAGTCCATAAACCCAATCTCCAACACCCTACGATTGCAGTTCTTGGCTTTGTATAACCAAAAATTGCTATCTGTGCCAAATTTGGGAAGTATAGTGGTTTCTGAAATATGTAAAAGTATCCAGTAGGGGCAAAGCTGAAGCTATCAAATTCATTGAACAAATTATAAACCATATTTAAAGCTATATTTCCATGGGTTAAAAGCTGGTTCGTAAGCAAAAGATTTAAATGTTTGCCACTGCTTTGCCTTGGTACAGCAGAAAAAGTTCTGAAAATGTGATACCTCTGTCCTGTATTGAACAGAATCAAATCGTTCATATAAGCCAAACTTCAGCTCTCTACTAATAAAATTCTACATGCCACTTTATAGTGCATGTTTATTCTGTAGTAAAAGTGACACAAATCCTTAATACAGCATCAGTGCTGCCTATTGAGCTTTGTATTCTTATAAATATTCCCATGGGAAATCTGAAGGTTGGCACTGCTAGACTGTATTTTTTAAATATCACAGATGGGGTGGAACCCAGCATCATGTTGCTTATTACTCTGGTGATCTATCTAATGGTATTCTTTGCTGCTGAAATCTAATAAAAAAATAACATTTTTGAAATATTAGATATTGGATTAAAGCTCCTAATTGTGTCTTTCATAACCAAGGAAGGTCCATATTAATAATTCTTTCCAGAGCTATTCAAAAGAAGACATCTGTTTTGGTATACATTGTGAAACTCAAATCTGTCCAGTGCCTTTTTATTCATTTGTTACTTTTCATGAACAAATGTGACTGCACATTTATTTAAATCTTTAGAAATGTGGATGAACAAACAGAAGACAAAGTAAAGTTAAACCTGAATTGGAGACATGCTGTTCAGGAAGAAACAGTTCCACCTGCAGTAGGTGGTTACTGCCCTTGCAATAACCCTGTGCAATAATTCTGATACAGTCAAACTGTGCTTTTCAAATTCACTGCCTCAGATGGATGGACAGTTCCAAAAACAGTTCAAAACCCTCGCTTACTTAGTAAAAGGTCATTGGAAAGAGAGAAGAAATGAGAGACAACAGAGGCATTGTATACTATTCAGTATATAATCACACCTTCTTTAAAAAGTCATCTACGTTACAAAGGGTAGAGATTTATTGCGTACTCGAATACTGCATACTTCCCTAATGCAGCTACCATGAGTAAGACTTTCAGAAATGAAGAGAGTGCAGTGTAAAGTTTTATTATCCATCCACCATTTCTATTTGGATTATTAATAGTTTATGCAGTGGTATGAGAGAATTTTTGATCTACTCAAGCAGCAGTTTTCTGCTTTTGCCCTACTGCTAGAGTGCAGTTCTGTTGAAAGCTATAAGGACGACAGTCACAAAAGTGCTGCCCTCTGTTTGCTATAGCTCTTAGAGAGTGTGAGCATTTTTAGTATTCCCAAGCACAATTTTAGAGATATCACATTTTTATGACTTTGGTTCAACTACAACTGAGCTCAATGCTTTTTTGCTGCTCAATTCCTAGACTGCTATGTATGTTTACTAAGCTGAATACTAAATTAATTCTGACCCACAAACACCCCCTCTCCCTAAAAACTGAAATGACTGACTAGAGGAGAGGAAATGGATCCATACAAGCAAGGGAGAAGGTGATAAAGTTGGCAAAAAAAAGGTGAAGGAATGTGCTTAAGTGACAAATCTGTAATGCATGCCTATCTTGGCCTAGAAGGCAGAAAGCAATGGTAGGAGAGTAAGGAATCTGTTTACGTTTTATTAGGGAATATATATATTCTCTCAGCTGGAGAGTACAGAAAGATTACTGTCCCATTGATCTTCTTATGTCTGTGCCACTGGGGGACAAATTTAGGATTGAAATAAACCCTAATTTAAATGTAAACCTGTCAGTCTTTCTGCTCTACCAGCAAAACTGAAGTCCAGAAAATTACAGATTTTCTTCTACAAATTATCTGTTTACATCAGCAGGAAAAAGTAACGGCACTGGTGGAGTAATGAAAAGCTTGATGCTTTCAGGAGCTTCTACTGGGTATACTGCACATCAGTGTGCATCTTTATTTTTACCTAATAATGTTTACAAAAAGACCCATTCTTGGAACATCAAATATCCAGAAAAGTGCACCTTCATTGTAGGGCAAAAAATACCATTTTAATAGGTAGTAATTGTCAGCAGTTACTGCCATTGGACCAATCAGTATTTTATACCAAAACCTGCTGCTCAGAGTTGGTGTCTCCAAAACTGTAATGATCCATTACAATTTTACAGTGTTTTCTACCTCCTGATAACTTTTGCAATTGGTATGTACACAACATCAGACCTAGTAGGCTGTCTGGAGGAGGCACTTAGCAAGCAGCTGACCTGAAAGACTCTGCATAAAGTGCAAAGAAGAATAACGAAAGCCGATGTTGCCTCTTGGGGTTCCCTAGTATATCTACAGCATTACCAGAAGGTTCAGAAAGTTGCATCTGTTGAGTGTGAAATTCTTAAGCTCCAAAAATGCCCACTTAGAGAATTAGGAAACACCTGGAGATTTTCATTCACCAGAATGCTCTCATCTCTTCATCGTATGCAATATATAGCCTATATACACATTTTTTCAGAAGTGTTTTATTGCCCATTCATTCAAATTCACATTTTATGTTTTTATCCCTTCGAAGGTGTGAAAGCAATACTTGTTCTATATTAACAATACAATTATTTATTACCAGTGATGTGATTTTTTTAATTTGAATGCCAGTGTTCTGCTCTTGAGCAGGTTTATGATGAAGTTGCATCCACTCTATTCCATGCTTTTATAAACATTAAAATAAGATGACAATGAGGGGTTAAAAGTAACCTACAAAAATTATTGAATGACTTGTTTCTCTGATGCTTTAGTTTGTGGTCTTGACCATCATCAGGGGCATAAATTAATTTATAACAGCTATGTATCAGTATTCAGGGCTGGGACCTGAATGTTGTATTAAGAGGGATGTGTTGAAAGTTAAACAAACTCATCAGAGTCACCTTAAGTACATGAACATTCCTGGTGTGTTTTGCAGTTTTACAGCTTTGCTCCAAAAACAACATCATGAGGTTATACAATGAGACACTCAAACAGCCAAGGGACACAAAACCACTGTCAGAATCGCTAGAGTGCAGTTACAAAGCACTTTATAAAGTAATATGAGTAATTGCATGCAACAATTGCCAATATCCACAAGCACTAGCAATGTCTGTAGTGCAGTAGGTGAAGAATGCTGTGGCAGACTTAAATGATGATTATCTTCTGCAATAGTGGTTCATTGCAAACTAGCAAGCTTGACATATCCCTGTAGTGGTTTCTCCTTCACCTATTGCATGTGGCCTGCAGTGTCTAAAAGTGATTTAGTGACAAATTTTGCAAAATTACAGTGTTTCAAAACACATTTTTCTAGCTAATGTTATGCTATTCTTTTTTTCTGGTTTACAAATGTCTTCACAGATTTCTTTTAGCTGGCAGGTCCCCAGGTACTGTGGAAATGCAACAGGCTGCTTGGTTTTGTTTCATGCAAAAAACAAACCCAAGACATTGTTGGAAATGGTGAACTTTAGCTCTCTGACAGGCAGCACTGGATTTTCCAAGAGTGTTTATAAGAAAAATGGGTTGAAGAGGCCCAGTATCTAGAATTGCAACAGAGGTTTACTGTCACTTCCTCAAAGGAGTTTCTCAGAGACACAAACTGTAAATAGTGGAGAAAAATGAAAAGGATGCCTTTACTCAATTAATTAGCCTACATCTTCTAAAACCAACAAAAATATTTTTGACGCAACAGACAAGAGGTCTTAAAATATCAATTGTAACCTTTTTCTGACTTGCAAAATTACTTGCTATTTCTTTAAACATCATGCTTTAATCCCAGAGGAATATATCAAATCACCATAGGGATGCTGAAGCCTTTTGCTAACTAGAAATAAACCCATTTGCTGACATTGTTAGATGGTCAAAAAGGTATCCAGTTTCCCAATAGAGTAGTGTTTGTGGGCTTAGTGCCAAAGATGGAAGAGTTAGTGTATAGGAAGCCAAACTGTGAAGACAAATTTTCAGTGCCACAGTGACCTCTGAATTGTAACGACAATCACTTTGGCCAGTGATATTTGAAGTGGAGGAGAAGAGAGTTGGAGAAGAGAGTTGGAGAATAATTAACTATCAACTTCGGATCAAGCTAATGTCTGAGGACTGATGATGCACATAGAAAGTTCAGATTCATCTGTCAGTGTCCAAGCTAAGTCAAGAATTCCACTGCAGAATTTCCTGACTAGATGTTTGGTAACTGGTGAATTTCTGCAACAATTCTTCATTTTTCATAAAAACACACTTTCTGGCTAAACACCATTCATCAAAAAAATCCCAGCCAGCTTTAAAATAAAGAGGCAAACTTTATTATAAACAAGCACGGTAAAAAAAAAATAATCTCCATCATGCTAGGACTTGAAAAATGGTCATGTAAATTGAAGACCTTGTAAAAAAAGTATTCTTTACATATTGAGGTGTAATGCAGAAAGAATAAGTAGATGTTGTTCATAATCCTTTTTTTTTCCCTCCAGGGAGAATAGATGGAACAGCAAATAATGATACAAATGAGAACAGAATTTTATGCTGTTTGACATAAAATACACAATGGAAAACTAATATAGTTACATCAATAAATCTTTTAAATGCAGAAAATTCCCTCACTCCAGTGTTGTATTATGAATTCAGTAGCATAACACTTTATTTGACAGTTGGTAGCAAAACTTGAACTCAGATTATTAATAACCTTTCCACAGTCTATCATTAATGTCAGTGGGTGCGGTTTAGGAGTTTTATTTTGGCAAGTATAATATTTTAACATATTAACTGACTGCTTGTATAGTCAGAGCAGAAATGTTAGCCAGGGAAGGCATTTCATGCCAATTCTGAAGGCACTAAAAATAAACTGCTACTTACCATCTCAGACAACTTGGTAAATGTCTGATTTCTCCAGCCTTTGAAGTGCTACATCAACACTTGGTCTAGAGTTTAAGACATTTCTTTCAGTAAGTATTTACATAGAAGAGGACAGTTTGGATACAGGACATTTACAGCAGACAAATCATGCCAGTGATAATCTTGTCAAGTTTACCATCCTATTGAAGGCAACTGGTGTCAGTCGGTTCTGCTCAAAGAAGAGGACGGCTGCAAGATCAGCCTGTGGAGCTGCTGCCTATTGACTAGACCATGGGGCAGAGATTCAGTTATTCATATCTTATGTTAGGCCAAGGCATCTGTTTTTAATGGCACTGGTATACATAATGCCTTTACTGCAGACTACAGCTGGTACCATATAAGAGGTCGCTGTGTCAGCATGAAACCGTATGTAAATGTAACTCTGCATCAAAACCTGTGAGCTAGATTAACACCTGACAATTTGCTTTTAATTGAGAAGCAAGCATAAGAGTAGACTGGTAACAGCCAGTTACAATTTTCCATTACTAGTCTTTGTTCTGGGAAGAATCATGCTACTTTGCCCTCTTTGGTGTACGGGTACACCAGGCTAGTGATTGTTCAATGTTGTCCAAGCATCTCCTAGCCCTCCAACTGCTGCTTTTAAGAGACAATATCAAGAGAGGATATATGATCTCTCTTTTGATGCATGGACTCAGTGTCTCTCTGATCATTTTCCTCTCCTCTGAAGCCATGTAAAGTCCGTTAGAAGGTAGCCTTAGAAGATAAATCTGAAGTTACGAAGAATATAAAAAAACTATGCATAGAAGTCGCATTGAAGAGGTCAACTAGTTTCTTCTTCTGCTACCAGGCTGAGGACTCAAACCTAGACCACCCCTAACAGATTTTTACTTATACTATTAAAAAACCCCAAACAAACAACTTTGAAGGAGGGGGTCTCTTAAAATCACTGTGTTTCACTGCTAAAGACTGGTTAACTATTTTAACACTAGTTGTAACTTTTTTTTTCCTAATAGCTGGCATAAATGTATCCTGTTACAAATTAAGATAACTACTTCTCCTCTTACCCTCACTGGATACAGAGAATATTGATCATTGTCTTTTTTATATGTATTACCAGAAAAGCCACTTTTCAGGCTAAGAAATCATAATTTTTTTCAACTTTTCTTTATGTTATGCTTTCTAAATCTCTTCTTTGTTGCTGTGTTCATATTTTACTAATTTTCTTCTTTGTTTTCTGAGTGATGTGATTATCCTGAATTATCCTCGGTCTGTCCTCACAGCTTAATTTGTTGAGTCCATTTTTTTTTTACTTTCTGTCCTGTAGTCTTTTTACCTGGGCTATTATTTGTCTAGGTTGATATAGTTTGTTTATTAATATATTGTTTGGACAGGTTCAAAAGCTTTACTAATGTCAAACTAATTTAGATCTATTACTTTCCACCAACCAAAAGAGCAATTTTTTTCTCTCACAGGAGAAAATTATACCGGCTTGACATGGTATATTGTCAAAATCTGTGTTGATTGTTTCTTGTCAACTTATCCTTTCAACACTTAAAGATGGATTGTTTAAGAGTAAAGACAGCAGCAGTGGCTGCAGTACTTTGCAATGACTGTAGACACTAGCTTATCTCATGCGAAACACCCTAAAACTGCTTTTATTCACATTTTAAGATTACTTTATTTCACTGTCCACTGTTCCTCCCCTGTGGATTCTTCCTGCATCTCTAATAATTAAAAACAAAATTAAAAAATCTTTTCATTCTTTAGTATTCTAAGTATAGAATTTTTATTGAACCTGATTTTTTTTAACTTATTAATTTCCTTTTCTGTCTTGATACTTATTCTCTTGTTAAAACTAATTTAGTAAACATGTTTTCATACTTAACCTCTTCTCTGGGCAAAATGACATTGGGTAGTTCAGTCTGCACGGCATCATATGGTTAATTTTCTGATAAGTGATGGACTTAATTTGACTAACAGTTTCCTTGACTTCTAAAGAACTGTAAAATCTCCTTGGATATCCAATACTGTGTGAAAGTAGAGCCAGTAGAAATTATATTTGATGATTCCCTTCTGTTTAACATTTTGCCTGAATTCAGAAACTGAGCCTTAAAAAAGTAGCACAGTTAGTTTGCACTGCTGGAAGTTTCCAAAAGACAGATCATGGAGGTACCATGGGACCAATGAAGTAGACAAATTTCACCTTTTTTCTGTTTAAGTATTACTGTACTTTCAACATGTCGTTAGGTTTCTAGGACACCTAGAAACCCCTCCCCAGTAAAAAAGTAAAGACAGTGAACAATGAGGACTGATATTTAAGAGTGCTTAAATAGCTAATATGATGGCATTGCACTGTTAATGTTACTAGGATAACTTACAATACATACATTACAATAAATAACTCCTTGCAACAAATGGTGTAAATTGTGACATATTAATTCTTGTAATAACATACAACTTAATCACAGGTATTTTTTCCAATTTCCACACCACACCGAAGGGCCTCACTTCACTATGTACTTTAGTTTAGAACTTTATTTAGAACTTGAAACTTCAAGTTCTCAGATGAAAAAGGGAAGTGGACTATGGTCAGACTTGTTTGTGTGCCCCTTTTTAAGTATATGAAGGACTTAAAAAATTCTTTCTTTCTGATCAGATAATTAGAAAATTTTGTTTTGTTAATAACAAAGTGACAGACTGAGATTTGATTCTAATTGCAAATACTTCCCATACTGCTAATTCAAGAAATCATTTCCTCTCATTTTAATGCCACCGAACATTTAATGTTTATGTACAGAACAGGAAAATTTCATAAACATTTTATTTTAATGTCCTCCTTAAAGAAATCTGACTACTATCATATGGTAAAGTTTCTGAGTTTCAGATGCAAAAAATCTGCCCTTCCTATTCAGCCCCCTTAGCTAGCTAGAGAAGTGCCAGAAATCCCTGATCTGGCTCCTGTGCCAAGGCCCTGCCAACTGCAGTGACATTTAAACATTAGGATTTCTTAATGTTTTGAGTCAGTAGAACATGAAAGATGATTTTCCCAATGTTATTCCTAGAGTATGGGACATAGAAATTCAAGATTACATAGAGGGTATCTGAAAGATAATATAGATCTGTTGGACTTCTATCCTTCATGCTATGCTGCCTCAATGCCAGACAGGTTCTAGTAACAAGGCCCAGGGCTCTCTGTAAAAATCCTGAAGAAATGGTAAAACCCATTTTGTTTGACACAGAAAAGCTGCAGGGTACAACACATAAAGAACTGAATGGAAAGAGGCAGGTAGGATGTGTGGGCTTTCATCCCTCTGAATAATTTCTCCAGCAATAAATGTGTAGATATGCCAAATTAAAAAATAATATAGTTCTTTTGGAATTAGAGAAAAATTCCAATTCTGAAGACTGAGAACTGACAAGAAAGACAAGAAACAGAAGAGATTGTATTATTATTGCATATAGTGTTCACTTAAAAGCACAAGGAGTTAATTTTATCATCCTACACATGGTTGCATTTATAAAAGATAAAAATCGCAAACAAGTAATGCACAGTTACTTGTTACATATTCTTCCCATTACAGTTGACAGGTTCATTAATCATACAGTGTATTTTACTATTAGAAGCTGTAAAGAAGATCAAATCTCTTGTAATTTTTCTTCTTCTTTTCCATTTGATGTGTGTTGTTTCAATGTGCAGATAAAATATAGTGTCAGTCACAAACAGTCCCAAGAGAATTGCAAGTCTCCAGTTAGAAAATTCATCCTTATTTACAATGTAAAAATTCCATGGAAAATGCATCATTTCCTTTTTAACTTGACCACCAGATTGACTAAAATGCATATGCCTGCGTATTCACAAAAGAAGTAATCCAGAATGAAGTGCCTGTGGATATGAGCAATGTTTAACTAATAGAAATATTGCTTACTGCATGTTGAAAGCATTAGCTATGAATACCCCTATTCATAACATCACATTGATTCATAATTAAAGCCCTGTGAAAATTATAGAGAAAGTTGACATGTTTCACAAGCTGTTCATGGTAAATATAGCAAATTTTACAGTTTGTTGTGACTTGCCAATAAAGAACTCTCAGGAAGAAAGATAAAGAAGTGGTTCTATGATACTGAGTTTTTAGCAAGTGTGACTAACACAAATGACGACCTACGTAGAAGGCCTAGACCCAGTTTTTCAAAGCAAATTATGAAAGCTTCCACTTTAGAAGAAGTAGTCTAACATGTCTATTGATAAACATTTTGGTGGACATACAGCAGTAAATTCTAGCCTACACATGAAGTAGGAAAGCCTCGAGAAATAAAAATAACTCAATGCTATTTCCCAATGAAAGTGAAACGAAGCACTGCAACGCTGTATGCAACTGTGAAGATATACACTGAAGTCTCACTATTCTTTTCTTTTGAAGGAGGAACAATAATAATTCTTAGTCCTTCTCCTATTTGTGACACTGTAATGTGTACATGGTCTGCTTTGTGTTAAGATTTCCACATCAGATGTCCCACTAAACATTTAGAAAGAAACGATTTGAGCTAGACTGTAGCAGATGCTATAATGAAGTGAGTGTGCATCAAGCTGATTTTCCACAAAACTTTTCAGTAGGATCAGGGCATGTTTCAAGACTTGTGGTTTGAATGTCTTCACAAAGGAAAGAAACAGACTTGCTATTTTTTTTTCCTTACACTATCCTTTGATGTCTGTAAAATCAAATTGGGATTTCTATCACACTAAACCCCCAAACTGATGCACACCCAAACCAGGTTTGCACTCCTTCATATTTTAGTGTAATGGAAGTAGAGATGTTGTCCTATATGGTAGTGGCTCCTCTTTTCATGAACATAAACACTTATCTCTTCAAATAAAAAAACCCCGAAAGTACAATAAACACTGCTGAGGTGCCCATTCAGATTCTTCCTAAAATGAGCTTTCATAAACAAAGCACAACTGAGTAGACAGGTTACCTGTATACAAAGTCACTAGAAGCTCTCTCCAAGAAACTAATTTAGTAAGGTGATTTATTAGGTGAGTGAATGGTTTGGAGCAGTTAAGAAGGAGTGCAGGGCTTCTGTACTCCAGAACAACAGAAATGATTGCTAGTCACTTCTTCATAATAATGAAATGTGGCTGTAAACCCATCTCCTTAAGCCGTTCTGATATTGGATGAATTTACAGCTGAACCGAGGACACTCTGGAAGTTTGGGAAGTTGTAATTTAAGAAGTCAAAATTATTAACTAACATTAAGTATAACATGGCTCATACCCTTTGATTTTATATTTCCGTTTTGTGTGGAAGTTTTAAAAGTTGTGTCAATAAAAGAAGTTGACAGTGGAAGTCTAAATTGGAAATACTTAAAAGACATGTTTTAGTAAAGACATCAGAACACTTAATTGGATAATTGTTAATTGTTAATATGCCAGTTGAGGAATTAAAGCCAAATCCAAAGTATTTTTTAGAGACATATTTATAACTAAAGCTACAGTCTTACCCTTGATAGTCACAATATTTTTGAATTAAAACAGAAATTTTACCAGTGTGTATAAGTATATATTTAATTTGCATGCAATACAAATGAGTATGTGCCATGTGCTCATAACAAATCAAATCAGCAGGTTTCTCAGCTGGTAACACAGGAATTTAGCTGTTGGAAGCTTGCATGTGTGGAAGGCAAACCAGCCAATGATGTTTGAATGAGGGAAGGTGGGAAAATAATTTTGAGCTGAAAAAGAGGTAAAAAATTACTTGAGCATATGTGAGCAAAGTGGCATCTACAGATATTAAGCAGAGAAGTGAAAAGTATCCAGAGGGGACATTTCCTGAAAGGGATGTTACTTTTGTATGTGTGTGTGTGTGTGCAGCAGTAATGATACCATTGATTTCAAACAAAAAGCAAGCTGTGACAAACATCTTGAGAGATATTCATGTAAATGGAGGCTGCAAGAAGTTAAATCTACAGTAGGAAAGACAACTAAAGCACAAAAAATGGTAAATGAGGCATTTTCTATGAGAAGAACAAATACATCATAAAACAGTTTGCAGACTTAACAGAAGCCTTTTGCACTGCTAATGTTTCATTTCATGTTCTGCAAAGCCCTGCTGTGAAAAGCTACTTGGATGTTTCTTGGCAAAACATACCTTATGCTGATGCCATACCTTGTTAAGATCAACTGGGAAAAAAATACTTACCAAAGCTTCTTGAAAGTCATGTGAAACTGTTTCTGCACTGTTTTCATTCGAAGACCACTTGACCTTTTTGGAAAAATAAAAAACCCACATGGACAATCTGTTTCTCCCAGGATGCTTCTTATGTATAGTCAAATAACAAATAAGCTGAACTTAGAATGCTACTGCTTGTTTTACATACTTTGTTTTCATGTGGTTATGTGTACAGAAAATACGTAAGTGCATCTTCTAGGTTTATTCCGTCAGTCATTTTGTGGAACATCTGCTGGTATTTGTGATGTAAATGGCTTGAAAGAATTATTGGAGGGGTTCGTCAACACCTTTCATAGCAGCACCATTCTAGTCCTGGGGGAATAAAGAATTATACCTCTGCAAAGGACTCGAGCTGTTAATTCTCTTTTTGTAGGTTTTGTTTTATAAGAAAATAACAAGCGGGGCAGGGAGGGGGAGGTGTACGTAGCAGTGAGAAACCTCTCCTGAAATTTGAGACCTTTGAGCATTGACTGCATGTTTTGTTATTATAAGTGCTAACTTATGGAGGTTGAATGCATTGAACACAGCTAAGCCAAATATGCTTTGTATCAATTATTGTTTTGAATCATGCCTGACCAATTTGGTGGGCTTCTACAATGGGGCTACAGAACTGATGGACAGGGTCAGAGCAGTTGACATCACCTAGCTGGAGTTCTTCAAAGTGTTCAACACTGTCCGGCATGACATCCTTGTCTCTAAATTGTAGAAACATCAATCTGATGGAGGACCACTTGGTGGATAAAGAATTGGCTGAATGACTGCACGTGAAGGGTTGCTGTCAACAGCTCAACATCCAGCTGGAGACTGGTAACAAGTGGTGTCCCTCAGGGTCAGTGTTGGGACTGATTCTATTCAACATCTTTGTCAGTGACATGGACAGTGGGATTGAGTGTACCCTCAGCAAGTTTGCTGATCACACCAAGCTGTGTGATTCGGTTGATATGCTGGATGGAAGGAATGCCATCCAGGGGGACCTTGACATGCTTGTGAGGTGGGCTGATGCCAACCTGATGAAGTTTAACCATGCCAAGTGCAAGGTCCTGTACCTGGGTTGGAGCAATCCCAGGCACAGCTGCAGGCTGGGCAGAAAAGTGATTCAGAGTGGCCCTGTGGAGGACTTCAGGATGTTCGCTGATGAGAAACTGAACATGAGCCAGCAGTGTGGCCAGAAAGCTAACCACATCTGGGGCTGCATCAAAAGGAGCATGACCAGCAGGTCGAAGGAGGTGATCCTGCCCCTCTACTCTGCTCTTGTGAGACCCCACTTGGAGCGCTGTGTACAGTTCTGGTGTCCTCAACATAAAAAGGACATGTAACTGTTGGAACAAGTCCAGAGAAGGGCCACGAGGATGATCAGGGGACTGGAGCACCTCCCGTATGAAGATAGGCTGAGAAAGTTGGGTCTGTTCAGCCTGGAGAAGAGAAGGCTGCATGGAGACCTCATAGCAGTCTTCCAGTATCTGAAGAAGGCATACAAGTTTGCTAGGGAGGGACTCTTCATTAGGGACTGTAGTGATAGGACAAGGAGTAATGGGTTTAAACTTAAACAGGTGAAGTTCAGGTTATATATAAAGAATTTCTTTCCTTCAAGGGTGGTGAGGCACTGGAACAAGTTGCCGAAAGAAGATGAGTGCTCCATCGCTGGCAGTGTTCAAGGCCAGGTTGGACAGAGCCTTGGGTGACATAGTCTAGTGTGAAGTGTCCCTGCCTGTGGCAGGGGTGTTGGAACTAGATGATCCTAAGGTCTTTTCCAACCCTAACCATTCTATGATTCTATGAATATAATTCCCACTTTAAAGACATTTCATTTACAAAGTCCATTGTGATTTCTGATGAGATACTGTCGTGGTTTAAGTCGAGTCAGCCACGCAGTTTTGCTCACCCACTCCCCCCTCTATCTTGCCCCCCACTCCCGGAGGGATGGGAAGGAGAACCGAAAAGAATGCAACTCCCACAGGTTGAGATAAGAACAGTTTAGTAACTAAAGTATAACACAAATCACTACTGCTACCACCAATAATAATAATGACAAGGCAAATACAAGGAAAGAATACAATTTCTCACCACCTAAAACCAAGCCCGACCACGCAGTGCACCCCCCACCCTTCTGGGTCTCTCCTCTCCGTCCTCCATCTTGGGCATGACGTGCTGTGGTATGGAATAACCTCTTTTGTCAGTTTGGGTCAGGTGTCCTGTCTCTGCTTCCTCCTGGCTCCCCTCCTCCTTGGCAGAGCATGAAACTCAGAAAGTCCTTGGCCAGACCAAAACATCACTAAGCAGTAACCGAAACACTGGTGTTATCAGCGCTGTTCCTAGGCCCAAAATCAAAAACACAGTGCTGCACCAGCTACCAAGAAGCAGAAAAAATTACTGCTGCTGCTGAACCCATGACATTATCCACCCCTTATTCCATACCATTCACGTCATGCTCAGATCCCACATTTTCAATATACCATCACATGTATATATATACATACACACACAGAGAGAGGGAGAGAGATCATCCCTCAGTGCATAGACCAATCCCTACAAAGCTGCTGAGTCCATTCGATCCGTGACGTCAAGCTCCATCTTCTGTAACAGCCTTTTAGAGCAGGAGAGGCTGTGTGCAGAGTTCACACTCGTCAGTAACCTGGGCCACAGTGTCCATTGCCAAGTCCACCCCTCGATCATAAGTCCATCTGTATGCTGCATCTCTGCCCTGATGGCCTGAGGTGTCATGGGCCCACCAGGCTCAAAGTAATTCACTCTCCCCTCCAGCAGTTTCTGCAGCTTGTCACTGGGGACTCCATACAGCTGCCTTCCATCTCCAATGCTTCCAAAGCACTGGAGGGGCCCAGTGGACTAGATACTCGCCCATACTGTCCCACACACCCTGCCACTCATGGCTGTCCAGGCTTGGGGAAAATCTCTTAGTCATCCTAGATTGCAGATTAACCCCAGACAAGGCCCACACCCCACTCTGCTTAACTCTGGGGACCAGACAAAATGGTTGTGGGTAAAACACACTGTGTATGCATGCCACCATGCTGATCCCCATCACAATCAGCAGGCAGGTCTCAAGGGTACCCAAAGGCCATTCAAACCCTTCAGAGCTCTCAAATGAGACTGCTGTACTTGTCACTGGGGCTGGAGTAGCTGCTGTGCTTGCCGGCTCTCTCACCAGCAGCTGCTCTTTGCCTGAGTCCAGAGCTTCCTTCTCTGCCTTGCTGGGAAGTGCTGCGGGGTCTCCTGCGTTCTCCTGCGGCTCCGCGGGCAGCTGCCGGGGAATGCTCTCGGCCGCCACGAGGCTGGGCTCGGCCACGGGACTCTGTTCAGCCTCGGGGCCCGGCTTCTCTGCCGTCTCCTCCTGCCGCTCGGTAGCCTCCCCCTCCCGCGGCTCGGCAGCCGCCGGGCTGGGCTCAGTCGGGGGGCTCACCCCTTCTGCTACCTCCTTCCTCTGCTCGGCAGCCGTCGGGCTGGGCTCGGTGGGGGGGCTCGGCTCCTGCTCCCCGGGTCCGCTCCCCCGGGCCGTTTCGGCAGTCGGCGGCTCCCGAGGCAGCCCCCCCTCGGCTCTCCACAGCCTCGCCAGGACGGTGAAGAGCAGCCGAACTGCCAGGTACACATTCGCCCCCCACGGGTTCTCGAGCCCGCCCGTATCACAAGCCATTCCAATAAAGTACAATGAAACAAGAACCTTAAACCAAAACCCATATCTGAAACATGCTAAGATAAGAAATACCGGCTGTAAGTAAGGTACAACAGGCTGAAACCATGAACGCAAGAGAACCAAAAGCAACAACTTTAAGAGCCAACAAATCAGCATTGTGATGAGTGGCTATTAATCCTGTCGTTATCTCAACCCTTCGTGCCCCACGTTGGGCGCCAAAAAGAACTGTCGTGGTTTAAGTCGAGTCAGCCACGCAGTTTTGCTCACCCACTCCCCCCTCTATCTTGCCCCCCACTCCCGGAGGGATGGGAAGGAGAACCGAAAAGAATGCAACTCCCACAGGTTGAGATAAGAACAGTTTAGTAACTAAAGTATAACACAAATCACTACTGCTACCACCAATAATAATAATGACAAGGCAAATACAAGGAAAGAATACAATTCTCACCACCTAAAACCAAGCCCGACCACGCAGTGCACCCCCCACCCTTCTGGGTCTCTCCTCTCCGTCCTCCATCTTGGGCATGACGTGCTGTGGTATGGAATAACCTCTTTTGTCAGTTTGGGTCAGGTGTCCTGTCTCTGCTTCCTCCTGGCTCCCCTCCTCCTTGGCAGAGCATGAAACTCAGAAAGTCCTTGGCCAGACCAAAACATCACTAAGCAGTAACCGAAACACTGGTGTTATCAGCGCTGTTCCTAGGCCCAAAATCAAAAACACAGTGCTGCACCAGCTACCAAGAAGCAGAAAAAATTACTGCTGCTGCTGAACCCATGACAGATACCCAAACACAGATTGTTTTCAGAATGGCATGCCTAAAAATCAGGAAAGACAACCTCAGTAGAGTTTCATTTCAGACCAAAATGTGTGTGCAAATCAATCTGAACAAATTTATAGCTATTCTTTCCCATAACTATTTTAATTGTACCTGTCAGTACTGATGCCATTATTAAAGTGTGCTTTGCTGCTAGGATCTCCTCTATTTGTTGGTTGCAGTTAAAGCTACATGAACTGGTAGCCTTGGATATTAATGGTGAAGAATTCTGACAACTACTGTGAAATTCTTTGAAAGTATCATGTCAAAATCACAGCTGTAATTATGACCTAAATGTAAAGGTCAATAGTAATAAAAGTTCATCTTCTAAATACCCTGTTCCATCTTCTAGTTTAATTTGTAGGGTTGTTTGGGTTTTTTTTTTTGTTTGGGCTTTTTTTTTCAGAGATATTAATACTAAGACTTATTCAGACTGTTTTACTTTCTTCCATGATAAAATCTATCTAAAAAGTCTGCTGGATAGTTCTGCTTTTCTTGGCTATTATACCTTTCTAGGAAAAATAATACTAAGGTCTTTGTGAGATTCAGAGTAATCTAAAAAATGTTAAACTATCATTTATTTCTCAATACATGAAGTAAACTATATACTATATGTAAGTGTACATATGTATATATATATGTATAGATGTATATATTTATATGTCCTTAGGGCATGCTTAGTAAATTCTCAAATACTCCCTACAAATATAAGAAACTCTTGTTTCATTTTGTAAGCTCATGGTTATTTGGAATTTTCATTCTCACTTCTAGACTTGTTACTCTGTCCTGATATATTTTGACAACATCATTAAATATAATAGTAAATACTCTTTGCTTTGACTGACTTCACCATTCTGTTGTGTTTTTAATGGTGATCAGTTAGCTGTTTGGATTATGGGGTGCCACCTCAGGACAAAATGTTTATTGTGAAGAATACACATTACAAATCATGCCAGCAACAAGTTATCACCTACTGTGATGTTGGCCAGAAAAAAGACCTGGTGGTGGCAGACTTTTGACTGTCTTTAGGGATTTGTCCATGTGCAGTTCTATTTATATTCATCCTCTCTGAGTTATTTGCTGTTTCCCCAACTATGTGGTGTAAAAAGATATCTTATGAAACCTGACTTACCCCTGCTGGGTTCTGCAGTCTCCTCAGGGTTGATCACATCAGGTGTGCTCCACTGACTCATTATTTGTGAAACAGATAATAGAGGAACTGGAATATAACACTCAATATGTGTTTTGGGCACTTTTCTGTCCAAATAGATTATCTTTCCAGTAATTCCCCTTATAACTCTATAACAACCATGGTTCCCCTTGTTGTTTTTATAAAGGAAGTCAAGTTTCCACCTAATACTTCAGATATGGTCACCCTGATAACTCTTAATTAAGTGCAACTGCTTCTAAAAAAGCCACTCAGAACACATCACTTCAGTGAGAAGGAAGACCCTTTGTAAATACCACTGTATACCACAGTACTGTCTAATACCTAACCTTGAAGAACCTAAAGTATCAATGTCATTCATGAAATGTTACCTTTCAGCTAAAAGGCATGCAAGTTATTTACTTCAAACATCATAATATCACTAGTTTAATAAAAAGAAGAAAACACTTGTATGCAGGCATATTTTTTTGGTTGTCTCTCCCACCCCCTCCCAAGTAGGGACTGAAATAAATTTCGGCCAGTAATAATGTCAATGGCTTAGTGGACTAAGAATCTGTTTTTGTAAAAGCAAGATATTATCCGAAACCCCTGTTGTTGGTTATGCTTACTGAGAGAGGAGGTAAGGAGCTCCTATCGCTGCTGCTGCAGTAGCTGCCTTCATGGATCATGGCATAGTGTCATGATTTAAGCCTAGCTGGCAACTCAGAACCATGCAGCCATTCACTCACTCCCCCCCGCTTCCTCCCCCTGCTCCTGGAGGGATGGGGAGGAGAATCAAAAGAATGTAACTCCCATGGGCTGAGATAAGAACAGTCCAGTAACTAAGGTATAACACAAACCACTGCTGCTACCACCAATAATAATAATGGTAAGGGAAATAACAAGAGAAGAGAATACAACTGCTCAGCACCCGCTGACCGATACCCAGCCTGACCTGAGCAATGATCTAACCCTTCCGGGTAACTGCCCCCAGTTTATATACTGGTCATGATGTGCTGCGGTATGGAATACCCCTTTGGCTAGTTTGGGTCAGGTGTCCTGTTACTGCTTCCTCCTGGCTTCCCCTCCTCCCTGGCAGAGCATGAAACTCAGAAAGTCCTTGGTCAGACTAAACATTACTGAGGAACAACTAAAAACATCTGTGCTATCAGCGCTGTTCCCAGGCCGAAAGTCAAAAATGCAGCACTGCACCAGCTACCAAGAAGGAGAAAAATGGCTGCTACTGCTGAACCCAGGACACATAGCAGTCTTTTTTATTATTTTTTTTTCCTCCTTTAGCACAGGATGCATAGTGTAGGATATTTTCCTCTTGGAGTTAATGAACACTGTTAAAATATTTATTGTTTGTGTTGAGGGAATGGGTATTATCTCCCAAATCCATTTTGTTAACTGGCTTTTATTGACTTTGTTCATTTTTCAAAAACGGGGAAAATAACAGTAAGTGTTAAGTAGAAGATAGGCTATTCGGTTAAGTTCTGCCCCAAGATATGCATGTCCATTGAAACTAATGGATTTTCGTAGATATAACTCAGAGCAGAATTTGGTTGTTACTATTTATCTTCTGGCAGGAAGAAGAGAAACTTAGATGCCTTGGCTGTGTAGAAGTAGATACATATCCCAAGCATATAGAAATATGTACTGGATTAATTTTAAATGCTATAATATATATGTTGTGCCAAAGCCAAGGTATCCTATATTATTATAAATTGCCAACATGTTGCATTATATATACAGATTTTTCAGGTAGCATTAAATGTAAAAAAAAGTACAACTGTACATTTAGTGGTGTAAGAAAAATAATATATAGTATGAGACAGCTTCTAGAAATGTGTATTGTAGAAGCTAGGGGATCTTAAATGCTACTACGATTGGATCAATAACTTTAACACAGTCATCATAAAATTGATGAAGCAATGGTTTAAACATTTTAATAAAAGCTGATTCTTTTCTTTGTGTGTACTGCCCAGTTAGGACTGTGAGGCATTGAGTACTCTATGTGCTATTCTAGCATAATTTAAAATTCCAGTGTCTTATTAGCAAATTTCTGTTAAAACAATCCAAATGAGAAATACAACAGTAATTTTTCAGAGGTGCACAAAGTGTTAAACAGCTTTAATAATTTTAATTTTATGATGACCTACACAAAGGTCAAGTTTTTTTCAGCTGGGAAGAGGTATTTAACTAAGGGATAGTTCAGGCATAAGAATAAATACAAAATTATTCAAGAATGAATATATGTTCTAAATCAATTGAAAGTCTATCAGGGAAATTAAGTTTGGAGGCGAGCAACAACATTTTAAGACAAAATAGCATTGCTGCATATAATTTCTGGATATATGACTGAGTGACCCTCATCTTTCTTTTTCCCAGTCCCACGTTTCTACACACTGGGAAAATTATCTAGTTCTTAGACTGTTATAAGCTCAGCATCAAGCATAGCTTTTGTTTTCTCTAATCCTGTGAGATAAAATAGAAGCAAAAAAGCAGGAATTTAGATTAACCACTGAAAAACATGGCTTGCATTTGTGAATTGAAATAATTCGCTTCTAGTGAATGGATGGTGGACAATTAATTTGTAATTTTACCTCTCCACTTTGTTTGGAAGTTTTCCTTGTTCAAAACTCTTACGTATCTGTAATGGAATTGCATGTGCAAAAGTTGGTACTACATTATTTAGAGGGTTCACATGTTTATTGGCACACCTCCTCCTGATTTTAAAAATATAATCTTTCTTGATCCATTGTGATTCTTCTTAAATCAGAATTACATCAGCAAAATATTTTTAGTTAGTGTTCTCTCAGCTGAATAGACAGGGAGGCACTTTACTCTGGCATTCCCATGACTGATGGGAAAATTTCCAGTCTCCTTCATTAATTAAGGGGAAAATTAAGGAGAAAAATAATAATAAATAGAAAAAAGAAGGAGACAGCTTTGTTGTGCTCTGCTACTTCACAGCTTTAGTGCCTGCCTTCAGAGGCCTGTTTTCCTTTGGCTGACTTATGTGAGACTAAGTAAGGAAGCGCAGGAGCTATCAACAAGTGAGGACAATGTTTTTGTTAATCAAGCATCAGTCTTGGAGATTGCTAAGCCACTTGTAATTATGGTACTTCCCTGATAACCATTTGTTCCCAACAGCTCACAAAAAAAATCTGTCTGATGAGAATATGCAACAGGATGCCTGCTTCACTAGTCCTGGAACAGACTATATGGAAATAATCCTGAGCTAAATCATTTGAACCTATTGTATTGTCTGAAAATTCATCAAGGAATTAGACAGCATGAAACAGCTAGCATTTATTAGTTACCTGTTAACTTGTGCAGTCAGCTGTTGCCTTTTTCTTTGTCATGCAGTGTATTTTATTCTCTTTCAAAGTCTGGCTGTAATTTCCATTTCTGACTTATCTGCTTGATTTGTGAAATTTAACATTGTATAACATATATGCAGAATATTTTTCAGAATGCTCATGTAATTCTGGGTCACCTTCTTATCCTATTTTAGATTGCATAGGTGAAATTGTCCTAAGGCAACAGATTGAATTATCCCTATCCTATTTCTCCTATTTGAAGTAAAATAGCTCAGAACTGTGATATGTATGGTTCCTATAGCTGCCAAGAGGATATTCTAAAATGATTGCAAGTTGAAAATAATGTGTTGCAATATAATATTTATGAAGTTCACCTTGCTTAGATTATCAGAAAGGAGATCAAGAAGTGATTTGATTATGGTGTGTAAGTACCTACATGAGTTAAAATAGCAGATACCAAAGGCTTTTCAATCTGGGACAAAAAAGAACCAGCATAACAAGAACCAGTTGGTAGTTCTTAAAGATACTGAAATTTAAATAAAAAATTTGGTACTCATTTTTAACAGCAAGGATAAACTAAATATTGGAACAAACTACCATGGAAAATTTTAAGTTCTTCCACCACTGAAATCTTTATAAATCAAAACTAGATGTCCTTCTGAAAGAATGTTTTAGCAAACACTAGCTTTTGAGTTCACTTTGGTGTAAGTGATTTTGGTGATGAATTTTGATTGCTCATGTTACATATGAGCTCAAGCTACTGTACTGGTACAATTGACCTTCTGACCTTAAATTCTGTGTATCCATGAATAATTTAGCAATACATCTTTGCTTATTTTGTGCATTCACCAACATTTTGTATAGTAATGATTTCCTCTCTTCCCACATACTGCAGTGGTTGCTGAAAACATGGTGTTGTATCATTGAGAACACAGGTAATGTATGCATTTCTATAGATTCTTTCTTCTTTCATAAATAAAGCATATTTTGCATAAAGGTACTATCAAAACCAGGGTAATTTTTGTAAAAACTAATGCAAGTTAAAACTTTGATTTTTGAATGTCACAAATTAGAAAAAGCCATAACTATAAAGTACTCTACACATTCTTGAGCTATATTTTAAAGCTTAGTATTACAACAGAGCAACCCAGTTTGAGCAAAATACTTAATATTTATAAACATATGGCAGCTCTGAAGGCAGGTCAATCTGGTTTTGCTGTATGTGCAGTTAGTTGCCTTATTGGACAGACTTATATCTTAGACTGAACTCTACATAAGGGCATGAAGTAAGACCAGTTTCAAATACACCAGACAATGAAATAAATCTTGTCAAAGGAAAACTTTTCCCCAACAGTACTGAAGTAGGAAAGTAGAAAATTCCATAGTAAAGGGTTTGCAAATTATTTTTTTTATCCTCAGTGGGTCTCAAAAAGTATGCTATATACCATCAAGGAGGTCAGTCAGCACTCCTCAGCGAATACATAATATATCTGCTTTTATGTTTTACAGGCAAATATGAATCAGGCTCTTCTGCATGATACTAATCTTAAAAATGCTTGCTGATTCTTAAAAATGCGTGCTGATTTGGTTATCTCCAACTGCTTTCCCTTTCTTCATTTTTGACTAATATGAGGACATATGTGGTTGAATTTGCATACAGACAATATTTCAGGTCTATTAAGACAAATAATAACTTGTAAATAATACTGAGAAAATTACTTCAGGTCATATGTACCTTCATTTACAGTCCTTTTGTTTACTGCAACTTTAAGAGTTCTTTTCTGAAGGCTACATCTTAGTTCTGTTATGCATCCAAACATGATAAATATTTCCCTAATTTATCTGATCCAGACATAACTCAGTTCTGTTTCAGTTCTGGGGTTTTTTTTTATTTTTTTATTTTCTTTCTTTAGCATGTCACCATCATGGATTTTCAAGAAGCCTTCAAAGGATGCATTTCCTTGCTTCCTAAGTGCTGCTCCCGGTGGTAGTATACCCCTATAACTAGGCTGCCTATAGTGTAGCTCTCCATTGCTTTGCATTTTGTACAATCAGTTATGCCATGTGAAGTATATGCAGGCAACACTGTCTTTAAAATACAGAATAAGCTATTTTATATCTTTGACTAGATACTAGACAGTGGATTTGTTAAGGTGGACTTCTTAAGTATGGAGATCAGGTTAAATTTTCTGTGTTGCTTTCAGACCTTAAAATAAACTTATCAAAATTTGAACATTACTAACAACATGCTACTATTATCCCTGTCTCTTGCTAAAACATAGTCTCTAAAACTCATCTGTACATCACTCTGTGACCTCTGTGACACAGAAGAGAGAGATAAATTTACTTTCACAAATGTTTTGCTTAATGCAGTACTGGGAACGTATGGATACCATTACTGGAGATCAATATAAGAGTAAGAGACATGTACTGTCCAGAGCTAAAGATGGGTGAATCTTTACCATACAGACTGAAGTTTTATCTTAAAACATTTCAAAGGCACAGAAGAAGCTCAATGGCTTAACTGAGCATTGCTTTTTTTATTTCAATTTTTTTAGTCTGAAATGTTTTCCTTTGTCATTAAAGGTATTATTTTATTATATACTATATACTTGAAAAATTAGGAATTCCTAGTCTTGTCCATAACTATGCTGACTCACTAAATAATCATAACTGATAACGTGAACTGTAAATTTTGTTCCCTTCTTTTTCGGATGACTACTGTTATTTTAGTTATCTGCAGGATAGGCCAAGAAAAATGCAAATTGGAAGACCTGCACTGCATCTTTAGCTTTTTAGAAGATAGTCATCTTTTATAGACCAGATTTGATGAAATCACGAAGACTCAACTGTAATAGTTTTGTTTTGAGGATAGAGCATGAATTCTTCCTAAGAGAACAGGCCAGACAGCTCTTGATTACAGAATCCAAAAAGGATTAAGTGATTACCATCTAAAAATTGCAAGTCTAGAATGTGTTGTTTGTATTCTTTTCCATTTTTGTTACAACTGCTGTCATGAGAATCTAGTCATGTTGTGGCATTTTATGTTGCCATTGCACATTCTGTCACAAGAACAAAACATGAAAGTCTGAATAGTCACCTTTGCGTATGGAAGACAGTTGAATACTCTTCTTCTTTAACCTTTTATAGACTTGATATTGTGATGGACATGTCATTCCTGTAGGCATTCGTCCTCCTTCCCCAAAGTTGTTGGATCTGTACAGGGGAGCTAAAGAATACCAGATAATGAAATAGCAAAGTGCAGTAAAGGGCAAAGGCAGTGAAATTTATTGCAGTCTTTTGCTTCAATTATAGGACTTTTCACATTTCCAGCATATTGAGGCAAAGGTTGCAGAACTAAAAACATATCAGGATATGAGAATATGAGATCAACTATGATTCTGATGATAATGCTGAAAATTATCATGAGCCCCAGACACCTCTTTAAATTGCCTGCCTTTAATAGAAAAGCTCAGTGGTGTTTCCTTCATGCCGTATTTCAGGACAGAACCTGTCCCCAACAAAGCTATCCAAATATTGTTTCTACATGATTCACTTTTTTTTTTTTTTGTGTAATATTGCCAGCTTCATTAATGTCTTGTTCTTTGTGCTCCCAAATGTGCATGGCATTTTTGAAAATGTCTTCCTTCAGGGGTGGTTTTGAAACCAAAAACATTTCCATCTAAGCAAACTATTTTTCTGTCTTTGTTTCCAAGTCTTGCTCTGCATCCATGACACTGGTCCAGATTCAAGTGAATTGGGTAGCTTGTCCACCATCTTGGGGCTTGTTTGTGGTTTTTTTGGTTTCCTCTCCTCTCCTCTCCTCTCCTCTCCTCTCCTCTCCTCTCCTCTCCTCTCCTCTCCTCTCCTCTCCTCTCCTCTCCTCTTTAAATGCTGTCTCTGAAATATAATATCAAAACTTCTGTTTTACACTAAAGCATTTTTAATGTTGACTTTCTGCTCTAGGGAGGTATTTATTATGTAATGCAATCTTAATGTACTTAATGGACTAACCGATTCTTTTCATGGTAGCACGCAACAGTATCATTGGTGACATCAACAGATTTGCCTTGGCAGTGGTGAGAATTTGAGGAAGCAATAAGGAGCTCAAAATGCAATTCTAATTTTACTATTTTAACAACTGTCCATTTACTTCTGCAATTGCATTGAAATAACTCAGCATAATCTTTCCTCGTTAAAAAGTCTCCACTCAGCTGGCCTATATATCAATCTAGACATTTAAAATAACATTCTCTTTTCTGCATATAGGTAGCTTTAGGGAAAACATTAGTTAAATCATTTGCAATTCTAGAAATGTGGTTTTGTAAGAGGATATAATAAAAAATTGCAGAGGAGTTAAATACTCATATTTACAAATGTTATCTTTTGTCACTTTGAACATCTCCCCTGTTTAGACTGTTAAGTCTAAATCCTGGAAGCCAATATTTTATTGCTTTTTAACTTAAAAAAAAACAAAACTGTATTTCAGTTACATTTGAGATTGTGGCTCTTTCTTCAAAGAAACTCGATTGCCTTAGCCTTACAGATCTGAAAATAGTGCCCCAGAGCCTGGGAGGAATACAATGGCTGACACCTTAGAACTGTCTTGGGGGTGACCCTTGACATTTGGTTTTCAGTCCACAAGGCTGAGTATTATCATCTGTCTCAATGACTGCCAGGAACTTGTGTTAGATCTTTTTCTAATATAAACATATAGCACTAAGTACTCATTGACAGCAAAACAATAAGAACAAGAATCTTACCAAACCAAAATACCACACTGAATGCATTATTTTGTCATGGCAAGAAAACGAGAGGGAGAGTGACCCTCATAGACAGTACTGAGCTCAGTGCCCTAGAATGCACCTCCTGAAAAGTGATAAAGCACTATAATATTAAAACACACGTGGAAGAAAGCCATTTTACTGAGTTTTTCATTGTAGCAATCATTTGGTTGATCACTGCCTTTAGGTGGTACAACTGAAACAAGCTAGTAAACTTTACCAGACATTGTTCTCATTCCAAGAAATATATTTTGTTCCTGAAAAATGTGCTTGTGTCTTCTGCTTTCTTCAGTGAAACACATACTGATAATATTTTGTAATATCAGATTTGCACAATATCTATCATGTTTTTGCAAACTGTCTAGATTACTTATGCATGCTATCTCATTCTAATACTTACAAGCATATCTTTACTGGTTTCAGCAGCATCGTAAGCATTGATAAATACTTATCTGCTACTATTTGTTTTGAAGAAACTATCACAGAAAATTGCTTACACAAGCTTATTTTCTTTCTTTGTCCCAACAAAACCAAATTTAAGCTCTGTGTCTTAAATGTTACTAGCATTTTTCTTTTTGCTCTCCTTCCTTCCTTCTTTCCTTCCTTCCTCCCTTCCTCCCTTCCTGCCTTCCTGCCTTGATTTTTAAAACTTCAAAGCAACTATTGTGTTATACTAAGAGTACCACAGCCACAAAAAAAATCTCTAATAGAAATTTGCTCCTCTACCAACTTATGCTGTGAGGCCTTGATTTAGGCTGAATGTTAGGAAGAAATTCTTTACGGTAAGGGTGGTGAGGCACTGACACAGGCTGCCCCAAGAATTTATGGCTGTCCCATCCCTTGAAGTGTTCAAGGCAGGTTGGACGGGGTCTTGAGCAACCTGGTCTTGTGGAAGGTGTCTCTGCGCATGCAGGGGGGTTGGAACTAGATGATCTTTAATGTCTCTTCCAACCTAAAACATTCTGTGATTCTACGACTATTATTTAAACCAATAAGTTGTTTCCAGTTCTTTAGGGAAAATGTTACAGTGACTTCTAGTAATCAGAGTGTTATAAAGAGTTTGAAATTTCTTTTTTTTTCTTTCTTACCCAACCAGAACAAAATACACTTTTATTGGGACTGTCAGAGCCCTGATGCTATTACGTGAACTGTTAGTGTGACCCAATGACCTCATGTGCAGCCTTATTGAACTTGAAAACTCTCTGCTTTTGAGTTCCAGGGAGTTCTAGTAAATGTGTTGAAGTCTCAGGACCAAACTCTGTATTCTTTCCTAATAACAGCTAGAATTATATCATCATGGTTGGCTCTGCTTATCTTGGGCTTGAGGAGGTAACAGCAATATACAGCTAACTTGTATATGGTATCAAGAAAGAAGGTAGAGGAGAAATTTCACTAATTTTAAAAGAAGGAAGGAGTAGCTGGAAGAAATTTTCAACAGCAAAATAAGATGATTTGGAGGAAAAGTAACTATGTTCCCTCTTATGGAATACAAAATTTGAAACAATTCAGTCAGGAATCAATAGAATGTGTATTTGTTGTGTTGAATTATTTTATTTCAGTAATGTCAAAGAATTAGATAATTAAGTGAGAAAGCTTAAAGTATTTAGTTCAAGTTTCCTGTTGACATTTTTCCCTTCTAGCATTTTTATTTCAATGAAACTACATTTTAATAGAAAATGTGCTGTTCACTCACATTACTTTGTTCTAAAATAGCCCAGATTTGTAGCCTTCCAGGTCATACTGTGTAGTCTTTTTTTCCCTTGTGTGTTTGAAAATGAGTTGGAACTGAAAGAGTAAGAAGTTATTGGAAGAAGGAATTCAATCTATTAAATTGCCTGTGTTATCAGCACTGGTGATTATACTGAAATTGCATTTCTATATTTAAGGCTTTATTTGTGATATGTTTTTAACTTAAATCTAATGTGCACTGTCATAGGAATTATGAATCCTTTCTGGTATTTGCCTAACTATAATGTATAAACAGATAACATTTGTTATCTGCCATCATGTCCCATCCTCTGGGTCTGTGTTGCACCATCTCATAAAACAGGGGTCAAGTGCTGAATTTCTGCAGCTTTATGTACCCCCAAAGCCATGGCTGAGTGGAACTTGCAGCCTGACATTTGCACTGTCAGAAATGTAATTATTTCACAAAGACCTGCAATTTCCTATGATATTCTCTAACTCATTAAGCCAGCTTGTCTTTAATTGTCAGGAAAGGCTCAGGGTACTTTTTAGCAGCAACAATGCCAGCCCAGTGCAAAACCAGAGCTTGGTCTTACTAGTAGTACCACCTGTTTCAAAAGTAAAGCCTACATGGAGAGTATTCTTTGCTAGAAAATTGTTCAATAGGCCTAAGTATGATGAAATGAAAGTAGAAAAGCCTTGCATGTCCTTTGCACATTAAGAGTTGCTGTGCCTGTGGAGTGCCAGCTGCTGCTAAGCCAGAACACCTCTCTGTCTTTTCATGTCGTGGCCTGTGGCTCACAAACCACAAAGAAGCCACATGCTCTTGACATGACAAGCCAGAAGTGTGAAACAACCTATATTTCTGCCAAAACACTGTGTGTCAAATCTGTTGACCAGGCTTACAAATAAAAAAAACCCATTAAAAACTGTAAGTAATATCTGTTAGGAAGTACAAGAATTTGAAGCTTTGCTAGAGCTTTCCAATGGCTAACAGCATCATTATTCATAAATCACTGGAAGTACTTAAAGCAAAAGTCAGAAAGATGAAAGCTCATTATAGAAAATGAACAGCCATTTTCCACTTTCTGCAGCAGAAGCTTGATATCTATTTACATACCATTTCTAATATTAATATCACTGAGGTAAAATAAATCACTCCCCACGCTTTTACATTTTTAATTACATTTTACTGCACTTGTTCTTTTGTTTACAGTTAGTAAATGAAATATTTATTGTATCTATCTTATATATAGGATGGGGTTTCAGTATTTTAATCAGATTTTCCTCATAATCTTCCCCCCCACCTTCCTTTACTGTCTTTTTTATGACCCTAAACACCACAGGATGTTGTTTCATAGAAAATCTCATTATTTTTTAATGCATGGCTATTTATTAATGTATTGTGTATATAAGACACTATGCATTTCTTTGCATTGCTGAATACATTTACATCCATTTGAGAATAAAAATTTCCTTAAGGCCCAATCTCACATTATTCTGGCTATGCTTCCAAAATATTATGCTTCTGATTTTTTCTGGGTTGTTTTTTTTTTTTAATTTTTTTTTTTTTTAAATTTGGTTGTTTTGGTTTTAATTTTTTAAGAGGCACAATGGGGGCTGTTCTGATTTGCTGGGGTCTTTGTACCAGTGAACATATATTGTTACTCATTTTCTGAATGCACACCTGCATGTGCTATGACAGAGATTACTGAAGAATGTACTCATATCCCAGCTGTGTTTTACTAAAGATGCTCTGAACTGTTCTTTCATATTGTGAAAGAGGTAAATTGCTCTCACATGATTCTGTGGCCAGCACTGGTATTTTGTAGTGGTATGTGAGCACCTTTTTGGGATAACAACTAACAAAATTTAAAAAAAAAAAAAAAAAAAAACGTTTGAACCTCGTGCATTGTGAACATAAGGCCTTAAAAGAATCCCACCAAAACCAACATGAAGTCATTATAGGAATTCATCATATGAGAAATGGGTTGAAGACATCAGTTTGTTGGAATACGATGCATTTAGTAATTTTCCTTGTATTTAAGATAACATGTATTGGGTACAGTTATTGATGAGGTTTTTTTGTACCTCAGTGACTTTAATCAGAATTGAGAAAATTAATCTTTATGTTTTATTTGCATATTTGAACTTGCATTTTTTTCCCCTCTTATTTCATTCTTCCTTTTTGATAAAGCATGAACCAACTGTAATTTTCTGACATTCAACTGTATATTATATGCCAAACTTTTTCAGGCAATTCCTTCTTCTTTTAATTTTCAGAGAGTAGTTTGTTGAGAATATTTAATAGCTGAAATATATTAATTCAGCTATCTTAACAGTCATCTGCAGGAACTTTTCAACCCAAGTCAGGCACAGATAACCCTGCATGTCATGGAAACTTTGAACAGTACCTAGTGAATCATCAGGTCTTCAAGAGTTGCTGCATACTACACAGAAATTCATGCTTAGGGCTAACAAACAATAACAGGGGCCAAAAGAAATATAACAGTTCTAGAGGATTTGTTCTCTATCATTCAAAATTGTCTTTAATTTGGGGGACATAAATCTACAATCTAAATTAAGAATAACATCTTCCCCTCAATACATGCAGAACTCCCATAATCACATGGCGGGATAATATAGCACAAAGTCTGCTCTGTTGTTTTGAGGTAGCTATGTAGGGTAAGGAAAATGGTTCCCTTATTACTGTTTAAAAAACATACCTATGTGCATTTGTACAAATTTTTTTAATCATCTAATGCACTCAGATGACTCCAAACTAGATTTATTGAAGACATTATTATGTTCTGGATCTCTCTAACTGCTCTGCATGGAGCCTTTATGGTCTATTGGGTAAATCGTACACATTTTTAAAATTATGTAAGTACTTATATACAAGAGAAACCCTAATGCTTCCAAAGGAGTGGTTATGCTGAGTAAATAACATGCAAATTTAAATTGTCCTCTTACAAATTTATGTGTACTGTATCGTATGTTTGTGCTTGTGGGAGAGCTTAAAGAAAAGCTGTTCTGTTTCTGATGCATTCCTTTTGATACTTTTTGATTTCGCTACTAAACACATCTTTCCTTCTAGATACATTTATGCATTCCAGCAAAGCTGATACTGTGAATGAAAGTACATAGAAAGTTACTTTATGACTTAAACCTATACTTAATTCAATTTTTTAAATCTGTGCAATTTATGCCTCCTATACAAAGGTATGATAGTGAGTCCAGTATTTTACTGTGGTTCTTCCATTAGTTTATATATCCCCAGGAATTTCTGGGTGGGTAGACTTCATTTATATTGGCTCGTGCTTGAAGACCCCTGGTCACTGTCATTTTACAAAAGTAGAAGGAGTAGCATTTATATAAACATTTTCTGTTCCTTCTACTACAAAATATCACCTTAAAGAGGTGAAAAAAGACTCTTTGTGTATATGTGGCTTTGATTCCTCCTCTGCATTTTACAGGACTGGCTTGTTATGTCTCTATGACTTACCTAAACAGGGTTGCAATGCTTCAGCGCATGTGTCCCATTCCTGAGTTTATCATCAAAAAACTTTCTCAACTTCTTTTCAATATTTTTTTCCCTACTGTCAGTCCTCAGTCCTTTGGCTCACATTTGAGTAATCTGTTTCCTTTGTTCATAATATTAGATTATTGTAATTTAAGGCCTATTATTCTCCGTCTCTTAAATTTTCACTTTTCTAAGTAAGGCTCATCAAATTCCTCCAGCACTGCCAGCAGCAAGCTTCAATAGCTTTATGTCTCTGAAGGAAAACAGGACTGGTGGAGACGTGGGTTGAGTGAAATCAAAACCTTTTAAAAGATTGTAGAAGCTGTGATCCACCAACAGAGGGATGGTAGCATCCCACCAGCTTAAAATGATTTTGTAAGACTAGTTTAGTTTCCCCCTTGCAGGCTTTTCTGTCTTGAAGCCTGTACCAGAAGAGTCACTGAATGCAACACACAGGCATCACAGGTGCACAAGGTGTCTCCTTTTTTCCTTTATATAAAATAAGAATGATGTTTTGTTTACCATTTATCAACAAGGTGTTATTTTCTGTTTATTATCAGGATGTTTCCTTCTAAGCCAGTATTTACTGTGGTTAATAACTGATTTATTGAAACTTCTCTTGCTAGACATTTTGTCAGGACGATTAACTAACAAATGAGAAATTACACACTGTTAACACCCAGCTTGTTAAGAATTTGTAAAGATTATTGTTGAGTAAATAAATATTAACATCTACATATCCATGTCAATGTTTCCAAAAGAATACCTGGGGAAAGTTTATCTGGGATACAAATACATTGTAACATGAACTATGTTCTTAGGAAAAACAGTACTGCTTAGAATATGATCTGGAAATTATTTTTGTATGATTCAAGTCACTAAACAGCAAAAGACACAAGCACAGAATTGAAGAAGATGGGCATGTACAAGAGTTTTCAAAATGAAGAACCTGCAACAAATATTCCTCTTCCTGTCAATAATTTCAGGAGATATAACTTGTGCATGTGTTTCTGTACTTAAATTTCTAATTTCTGGAGATTATATTTTAATTAGATACTTAGTCTGATTTCACAATTATTCTGCAAGAACATTTCCTATTGAGTTCAATCAGAGTGTACATGATGGGTCAATAACAGGATAGGGATTATTAGTCACTATTACACATGCACGCAGACACATTTGCCCATGCAAATAATTGGATATATCCAAATAACTACTGAGGTTGAAAATTATTGCCATTTGTTTAGTCTGAATTTCACATCATTAGTGTGCATCGTTCCAAGCAATACATGAATTGTGCCTAACGAATAACAGAACCTTGCTCTAAGACAAATTGAAAGGCATGAGCAGGTAACTAACTGTACAGTACACTTCAGAACAAAATAGCATGTTGTCTTCACAGTGGCCATGCCTCAAGGATGAGTAGGTTTTCAAGGAAGAGAGAAAAACACTTTGCATACCTTAACTGAAAACCTGATGCATATTTTCATGTCAGTAATAATAATAGTAAAGTGAGAGACCTTCAAGAAAAAGAGTGCTTTCATTACCTGAGGCCCAATACTGGATTTGATCAGGTTTCCACCTTGGCAAACCACTAATAATACATGCAAATTTGTGAACCTGGACTATCTTCAGAGGTGGGAGGGAGACAAGTTGTTTTAGGACATGACTGAATGTTGAATTGCTGAGGTGAGTAGCTCCAGAGAGGACGCCTTCAACACCTGATCGGGAGGAAGCTCAGCATCCAGGAGCCTCAACTCGGAGCGGCGAAAGCCACTGATGGAGCCTCAACTCGTGGACAGGGCTTGCCTAGGAGCTGGCAGCTCAGCGGATGCGAGCAACTGACTCGCAGGGTGCGGCGCCAGGAGAAGCGGTACCAGCCCTGACTGGGTAAAACCCTGGCCCAGGGAGCACGGCGACAAGGCAGTTTGTGCAGGCAGGCAAGCGGGATGGTGAGCACTTGCCTTATGGTCAGGGTCCAGTCAGGGAGCTCTGCTCTGGCTGCCCCGGCTTTGGCCAGCGTAGGCACGCAGACAGAGCCAATGAGAGGAGAGGCTGCAGTGCAGAGCTCGAGGTGTAGAGAGCGCCTGCACTGCTCTCCTGAGAGGAGGGTGCACAATGGGCAGGGCTGCACTTGGTGCTCCCTGGTGGAGGTCCTCCTGCAGCAGGTGGCTGAGCTGTGGGACGCTGTTACTAGGCTGAAAGGTGTCAGGGAAGATGAGGGGAAGCAGCACTGCTTGCTCCAGGACCAGACTGTGCAGGGGCCTCAAGTCTACTGTTGCTCATGCAGGAAAGAAGGAGGATGCTAACCCAGGAAGCTGGGAAACAGCAACAAAAAAACCCCAACAAAACAAGGAGGAAGAGGACAATTAAAAGCAAGGGGCTTCCTCCTAAATCTGTTGTCACCCAGAACCACATTGCTGTCCTGCAGGGGGCTGGAGGAAACACACTCGCACCAGGAGCAACCAGCTGATGCACTGGTAAAGAAGATCTCTACTGGTGCTGCCAGGAAAAAGCGGAGTGCCAAAGTAGAGGACTCTACTTTGAAAGGCACAGAGGCACCCATCTGTCGGCCTGACCCAGGCTCAAGGGAGGTGTGTTGCCTACCAGGGGCTCAGATCAGAGATGTTGCAGAGAAGCTGCCTGCTCTAGTCAGTCTCACTGACTATTACCCACTTCTAGTGATCCATGTGGGTGCTAGTGATAGAGATAGCAGTAGCCTGGAGAACATAAAGAAGGACTACAGAGCTCTGGGAGAGGTGGTTAGGGGCTCTGGAGCTCAGATTGTCTTTTCATCAATTCTCCAGGATACAGGGCAGGACTTTAAAAAGGCTAGGAGGATTGGCCAGGTTAATAAATGGTTAGAAGGGTGGTGCTATAGTCAGGGGTTTGGGTACCTTGAACATGAGACTCAATTTAGTAGGCCAAGTCTACTGGGGGCTGGTGGAGCTGGTCCGGCAAAGAAAGGGAGGAGTGGATTTGGTAGGAGGCTTGCCAGACTGGTCAAGGATGCTTTAAACTAGATGCGTTGGGGGAGAGGGGCATCATTCCATCCCAACACACCCAGTCACTTGCCAGCACCTATAACAAATGCTCGGAGCAATGTAGAGATATTCCAGCTGCTCCAGCCAATGAGCCAGCTTCATTTGGAGCTCGGCTCAGATGCCTCTATACAAACGCCCATAGCATGGAGGACAAACAAGAGGAATTAGAGATGTGTGCATGTCTACAGGGGCATGATATAATAGGCATCACAGAAACATGGTGGGATGGCTCCTACGACTGGTATGTTGGAATGGAAGGTTACAGGCTCTTTAGAAAAGACAGGCTCAGCAGGCAGGGAGGGGGAGTTGCTATTATGTTAGGGATAGGCTGGAGAGTATAGAACTCTGTCTGTGGACAGGTAAGCAGTCAATAGAGAGTTTGTGGGTCAGGATTAAAGGGAGAACAGTGATGGGAGACATTACTGGGGGGGTCTGTTTACAGACCACCTGATCAAGAGGACTCGATGGATGAAGCACTCTATAGACTGACAGGAGCAGCCTCATGCTCACAGGCCCTTGTTCTCATGGGGGACTTGAACCACCCTGATATCTGTTGGAGGCCTGGCACAAACAATCCAGGAGGTTCCTTGATTGTGTGGAAGACAGCTTCCTTATGCAAGTAATAGAGGAGCCGACAAGGAGAGGTGCCATGCTTGACCTCTTATTCACCAACAGGGAAGGGCTGGTTGGAAATGCGACGCTCCAGGGCAGCCTTGATTGCAGCTATCATGAGATGGTTGAATTTGAGATCCTCAGGACAGTGAGAAGAGCGTGCAGCAAGCTCACTGCCCTGGACTTCAAGAGAGCAGACTTTGGCCTCTTCAGGAACCTGCTTGGTCAGGTTCCGTGGGATATAGCCCTAGAGGGCAGGGCGGCCCAACACTGTTGGTTGGTATTCAAGGATCACCTCCTACAAGCTCAGGAGTGTTGCATCCCAACAAGAAGGAAGTGCTGTAGGAGGGCCAGGAGACCTCCTTGGATGGATAAGGACCTGCTGAGGAAAATTCAAAGGAAAAAAGAGGCTTATAAAAGGTGGAAGCAAGGACAGGCGGCCTGGGAAGAATACAGGGATGATGTCTGGGAAGCTAGGAACCAGGTTAGGAAAGCTAAGGCCCAGTTGGAATTAAACTTGGCTAGGGATGTTAAAGATAACAGGAAGGGATTCTGTAGGTACATAGCGAATAAAAGACAGACTAGGAACAAAGTAGACCCCCTCTGGAAGCTATCAGGAGAACTGGCTACCCTGGATGTGGAGAAGGCTGAGGTTCTTAATAACTTCTTTGCCTCAGTCTTCACTGGCAAATGCTCTGACCACACCACTCAAGTCTTGGAAGGCAGACGCAGAGACAGTGAGAATGAAGACCCTGGGCCCACTGTAGGAGAGGATCTGGTTCGAGACCATCTTAAGAACCTGAACGCACACAAGTCCATGGGACCTGATGAAATCCATCTGCGGGTCCTGAAGGAGCTGGCAAATGAAGTTGCTAAGAGACTGTCCATCATATTTGGAAAATCATGGCAGTCAGGTGAAGTTCCCAACGACTGGAAAAAGGGAAATATAACCCCCATTTTCAAGAAGGGGAAAATGGATGAGCCAGGGAACTACAGACAGTCAGTTTCACCCTCTGCCTGGCAAAATCTTGGAGCAGATTCTCCTGGAAGGCATGCTGAGGCACATGAAAAACAAGAACGTGCTTGGTGACAGCCAGCATGGCTTCAGTAAGGAGAAATCCTGCCTGACCAATTTGGTGGCCTTCTATGATGGAGCTACGGAACTGATGGAGAGGGGTAGAGCAGTTGATGTCATCTACCTGGACTTGTGCAAAGCATTCAACACTGTCCCCCACAACATCCTTGTCTCTTAGTTGGAGAGACATCAATTTGATAGCTGGACCACTTGGTGGATAAAGAACTGGCTGGAAGGCCACACGCAAAGAGTTGCGCTCAATGGCTCAATATCCAGCTGGAGACCAGTAATGAGTGGTGTCCCTCATGGATCGGTGTTGGTTTTTTCAATACCTTTGTGTTTTCAACATCTTTGTCGGTGACATGGACAGTGGGATTGAGTTTGCCCTCAGCAAGTTTGCCAATGACACCAAGCTGTGTGGTTTGGTTGATACGCTGAAGGGAAGGAATGCCATCCAGAGGGACCTTCAAACGCTTGTGAGGTGGGCTGATGCCAACCTGATGAAGTTTAACCAGGTGCAAGGTCCTACAGCTGGGTCAGAGCAATCCCAGGCACAGCTACAGGTTGGACATAGAAGAGATTCAGAGCAACCCTGAAGAGAAGGACTTGGGGGTGTTGGCTCATGAGAAAATGAATATGAGCCAGCAGTGTGCTCTTGCAGCCCAGAAAGCCAACGGTATCCTGGGCTGCATCAAAAGGAGTGTGACCAGCAGGTGGAAGGAGGTGAACCTGCCCCTCTACTCTGCTCTTGTGAGACCCCACTTGGAGTATTGTGTGCAGTTCTGGTGTCCTCAACATAAAAAGGACATGGAACTGTTGGAAGAAGTCCAGAGGAGGGCCACAAGGATGATCAGGGGACTGGAGCACCTCCCGTATGAAGACAGAATGAGAAAGTTGGGGCTGTTCAGCCTGGAGAAGAGAAGGCTGCGTGGAGACCTCATAGCAGCCTTCCAGTATCTGAAAGGGGGACTATAGGGATGCTGGGGATGGACTATTTATTAGGGGCTTTAGTGATAAGACAAGGGGTAATGGGTTAAAACTTAAACAGGGGAGGTTTAGATTGGATATAAGGAAGGAATTCTTTACTGTTAAGTTGGGGAGGCGCTGGAATGGGCTGCCCAGGGAAGTTGTGAATGCTCCATCCCTGGCAGTGTTCAAGTCCAGGTTGGACAGAGCCTTGGGTGATATGGTTTAGTGTGAGGTGTCCCTGCCCATGGCAGGGGTGTTGGAACGAGATGATTTTAAGGTCCTTTCCAACCCTAACAACTCTATGATTCTATGAATAGTTTCAGGTATATAAAACACTGTACTGAAGATGAAATAAACTACTCTGTAGAGGAACCCATTTTTTCTCCATCACTGGTAAAAGGAGTCTAGAAGACTAAAATTTTTGGAGGCGTCTATAGTGGTCATGGTTTGGTCACCTAAATCCAGTCCTGAGTATCTTTTCTCATGGTCCAGCTGACTTGTTGAGACATTTTTCCATCTAATTCACCCAGTCTTACCTAGTTTTTCCTTTCAAATTGCTGTTTGTTCTATTTTACCAGTGACAAAATAGGCACAGCTGAGGCAGACGGGGTTGTCATGGGATTCTTGAAGACTAGAATCTCTTCCAGCTTCTTCCTGATTCTTGTCTTGATTCAATTTTACCCATCTAATATTGTTGACATGTGTAAACTTGCCCTGTTTGCTGACCCTGTCTGCTTACGGAGCCTGATCTGGTGGGCATACTCAAAGCAGTTTTTCCTAGGGATCAAACAAAGGGTTCACTTGAGAAAATGAAACTCTGGATTCTGTTGTCTGCTCTCATTAATTTTTGTCTCTTTGTTATTCATTACTTATTCATTACAGAAATTTGAATACAGAGTATACTGTCACTTTTTGTACTCAGCTCTGTAATGATTACTCTACACAAAACAGAAGTTTCAGTAGGATACGTGGAGAAAGTCCAACTTTGATTACTCTTACTAGTATTTAATACTTTAACAGTCTCTGGCTACAATGCCTGTGCGGTACATGTGAGATCAAATTCACAGAGACAGAGGAGCAAACTGAATGCAGATCTCTTACGTCTTGTATGAGAACTATAAGTGTGGTCTGGTAGGTAATCTCAGGTACTCCACTTCCATACTTGAATGGACAGATGCAGCCACTAGATTTTAGAAAAAAGATTTTAGGCAAGAGCATTGATGTGCATGAGCAGCCAAGAGCTTCCTATCACTGCTTTAGGTAGTGTATTCTTTTCTTAGAATATATGGGGAACCAGTGTACATGTCCTGGGATTTTAGATTCTTCTGTGAACCAGAGTTACAAAATTTAGGGAACTTGACATGTGATATCTACATTCCTTCTGTGTCTTTTAAGACTGAAAGTTGGTCATGGTGGATATTGAATCCATAGCCTCCAGAATTGCCACAAGTTCTGTGAACTTGGGAAGGAAAATATTGTCATTCATAAGCTTCAGTTCACTCAAAAGCTGCATAATCTCTTCCTACCTGCCTTCCTGCCTTCTGCCCTGCCTGCCTTTCTGCCTTAATTTCTTTATTCCTTTTAATTTTGTTTCCAGAGAGAAAGCAGGATATTTCATGAAAAAACTCCACAGATTTTACTTACAGTGTCCTCAAGGAACCAATGTGGTAGAATGAATGTTCCATTATCATAACTCAGGAGTTTTCCCAACAGATATGGTGCATTTCCTTAATATGTCACCCATATTAAGGAAATATAGCTTTTTTGACTAGTGGCCTTCACCGATAGCCTATTTAAGGCATTGTTACAAAACCATATCAAAATTACCATATCCTTTTTCTCAACTCTAGTTGCATGTGGTACCATTTCTTAGTGAAGATCATGGTCCCACTGCAGTAAAGGCCAGAATTCTGATTCCATGAAGTGCACTTACTTCAATTCACTTCCTAAAAGGGAAATATTTGATTTAAAAATAAATAAATAAATCTCTTCTTAAACAGTTTTAGAGTACAATAAAATAAAACATTCATTGTAAGAGAGACAGCTCCGCATGTTCAATACATATTGTATTTGCCAAAACCCAAGAACACACACCTGTGCCATCAGAGGTACATGAAAAGAAGGCAAAGCAGCTCCCTATTCTACTAACTTTAATTTCTTTGTGTTCAGGTTATCCATATAAGAAATATTTTGGGTGTATGACAGGTTTCGAATATTTAAGTTTTGTTTTAGGAAGAACAGTACTTACTAGATTTTAGCAGTATTTATTTTTGAAGTGATTTTGACTTTTGCAGTACTGAAACTGTATTTAAGCAAAAGTGCAAACTTCCTTTCTGTTATTTTTCATGATAATATGTTCTTTAAGAATTTAGTCTGAAACTTTCATTGCTTTCTTTCAGTCTCTTGCTGGAACCACTTAGAACCTGATCCATGGCTCTTCTGAGCTTTATTTTTATAAAGAGTTCAGTGCAAAAAGGAATTTTTTTGTACACATAACTTTTTTGTAAAATCCACAGGAATTAAAAGACATATTATTAGAGGGGTGAGCAGAAAAATGAGGATCAGAAGAAAGTAAGTGCAGAAATTTTACTTCATCAATAGTACACTTTGATAGCGATAGTCTTCTGACTGGTAGTTAGAAAAGATTATGGACTGTCCTTTAAGTGACTTAACCTGATTTGCCAGCAGAGAATTAGAGGCAAATTTATTTCTGGGTATCAATACTCATCTCCAAAGTTCAAATTACTGCCCTTGATTTTGAAATATGAAGTAATCTTAAAAATCAAGTTTTGCATATATGAAATGTGAGATGTCCAAATTCCTTTCACAGGCCGAGAGAAAAGTAGTTATCCTACTTCTCCAGCTACTGAAAGGGTCATAAAATGGGAGGATTTTATGTTAGCTGCTCAAGCTATGAGAAAATACAAGATTATTCCAGACACAAGGAAAATACTAACCATTACTAAATATGCCAAGCTATTATCTATCATATTTGAGAAGTCGTGGCAGTCTGATGGAAGTTCCTGTTGACTGCAAAAGGGGAAATATAACCCCGTTTTTAAAGAGGTACAATGTGACATGCCATCTCTCTGAAAAGTAATAGCTCTTATAGCTCACAATCCATATATCACTGTACAAAACCACCAGTTGGTTCAAGAGCGGATTGTAAATATTTTCACTTCTGCTTACCACTCAAATCCTAAATTGTTGTTATATCCACTGCTTCTGAGATATTGCTGGCTGTGGCTGGAAGTGCTTATGCTCCTACATGGTAACTTTCAAGTCCACCTCAGAGATTCTTTACCAATCCCCAGACACACTGGGATCTAACTAGCATACTAACACTATTTGACACAGACTGCATAATGACTTTTTGTGTCTCAAATGATGTGTAAGGACTTACAATTATATTATGTTCCTGCTGCATGGAAAAACTACTGTAATCTACTGCATTTTGGCTTTACTGCACTGCTCCGTGCGTTATTCCATGTCCTGAAACAGGGAATCTATCCCTAATCAAAGTTTAAAGAAAGAAATGCAAAGTGCTTTGTTATCAATGATATATGCTAAAATAACAGGCGGGGAGATGTGAGGAAATTTTATCCTCATTATCTTTATGATGTAAATAATTCTCTTCACAAAACCTCTTCATAAGATGTGAAAGTAAAAATGCATAAGGTGAAACCTGCAAAGATTTTTCAGGAGGAAAAAAAGCCCACAAAACACTGAAGATTGTTTTATGTTATGTACATTCAGGCTTGTTTGTGCAGTAGAGAAGCAGTAAAAAAAAAACCCTTTATAGAAATTCTTTGACCCTGCTTTTTGCCATCTGAGTGGTCATGGTTGATTGGAAAATCGATGAAGTGCTCTGAGGATTGCACCTCACTGTTGCAGAAAAGCTGCACAAAAATCCAACTTTTCACATGAGATGAAGATTGCCTTTGGTTCATTTACTCTCTTAAGACACATTAAAATCAAATCTATCACCCCATTTGGCCATCTGTCAATTCTCACTACACAGTAAACGAGTAGACTTTGTTCCTTGATCACCAGAATTGGAGGATGTTTTGTTGTTGTAATAAATGGTTGTAGGCCTCAGAGACAGAAATAAATCAATGCAATTTATAAAGTTGGGGTGAAAATGTTAGATGCAGTTTTCTAAGCTACAGAGAATTATGTATGGATGACTTGCAATAAATAAAGCACAGCTTTAGCAGCTTACAAAAATAAATAATGAAGATGAAAGAAATTAATGCGTAGTCCTTTATTTTGGAACCTTTTAAAACATAGAAAAAATACAGGAGTAAGTTGCACATCAAAGGAGCAACCATCCATACGTTTCATTTTAAATGGTCAGGCAATAAATAAGAGCATTTCTTTCTTCTCTTCACCAAAACTTAGGTCTCCAAGTACAAAATGCACTAACAGCCAAAACTGCATTTTCCACTCTTTGCTCAATAATTGTTCTGTTATTTATCTCCAGAAGAATTATTTTCTAGATAAGAGGATGAATTTCACTGGAAATTAAAGTTTTGAGGAGTACCTTATGTTGAACTGAAGAAGAATGCTTCTGGAAATGAGTAGTTGTGTTGGTCTGCTGCTCCAAGAGTCCAGGTGCTTTAGTCATTAAAAGCCTGGTCTTGAGCTACAATCAGCATAACATCTTTTGCCATACCATCGTTTGCATGCTGTTCTTTGTTGGTTGGCAACAATCTTGTAAAACTGAACTATCTTGTAGGTAATTAGCTCCAAAACAAAGCATATGAAAATACAGAGACTAAACATCTGGCAGCAGCCATTAACAAAGTCATCAATTCTGTATCCCAGCAGACTACACAAATACAACAAAGTTATTTTCAGGAGAATAAACTGTCAGTTCCTAAGTTGTGGTCTGTAGCCACAAATGGTCTATAGTGGATTGTAGAACAATACCACCTTTGTATAATGCTGAATCAAAAAAATGATGGCAAGCATGCACAGTTCAAAGACTTTGAGAATCACTGAAATAAACCATCAAAGTCACAGGTTCAAAATTAAATGCTGCAATAGCAAATGCAGATTTTTTTTTCTTTGTTTGTTCAGTAGAAATGGAGGTTTAGGAACTAAGTGTATTGGATCGAGCACTCAGTTTTGCAAATATGGTTCTGAGCAAACTAATTTCAGCAGTACAGATTTTTTAATGTTGCTAAGTATGCAGGTACTGCTGAATCCAGTGGTTTCTTGTGCTAAGAGCTAATGATTTTATATTGCATATGCTTCCCTTATAAATGATACAAGTACAAGCAATGACTTTCTGCAGAATTCACTGTGACTGAAGTGTAATGTAGAAGTATATTAGTTCCATCTTTAGAAGTAATTAACATGCTTGCTCCAATCTAGATGAGATAGCTGGAGTTTAGCAAGGGCAGCTTTTCAAAGTATTTAACTCTTCCGGGAAAAATTTTGCACATGATACCAAGTTCCAGGTGATCAGATTAAGGCTAGCTTGCCACTGACATGCAAGCTAGCAAGTTAAAAGCAAGATGTGACTTAAGTGTAAGTCTATACTACCCAGTTAATTCAAATTGAATGGATTTTCAGTCCAGACCCATTACAGAGGAAATGCTGTAAGTGTTTAGAGTTGTTTTAAGCATGCTTGTATTCTCACATGACTGAACTACTTCTAATACTAACTGTGATTATCCTCACAGTGAAAAAAAATATGTGCTGGTAGCCTCCCAGAAGTTTTTCTGTGTTTCTCATAGCAAGAGAATAGCTTTGCAGAAGTGAATTTATTGATTAGAAATTCATTAGCATCTCTGTGTATTGAGCTGAGAACCATGGGCACACACATATATGAGTAAATATAAAAAGGAGTGCACAGCAATGCACTCCTTGGGAGACAATGTGCCTTAGAAAAGGTGCTGATTACTTGGGCTAGGCAGGTGGTCTGTAACTAGCTTTCAGAGTGAGATTTCAAAATGAAAGACAGCACTAGCCTTTGGTGAAAACCATTTTGAACATCTTTATACCACCCTACTATTCAGTACATTCATACATGATAGAAAAGAGGCCTTGTAATGAAGAAGCAAAAATGCGACATCAAAGCTAAAACAGCAACAGCACAGAGCTTGTTTGGGAATGATGAGCCTTACACAGTTTGCCAGCCTGCCATCATGTTACTTAAACTGTTTCTTTTATTCTTGGGAGATGTATTTTCCTTTTACAAAAGAAAAGTTTGACCAACATTCGTGAAGAAATAGGTTTTGTTCAGAGTGCTCACAGCATTTTATTGACAGCAGTTCTGTCAAAAGCAAGACTGATGAAAAAAAATAATAAAGCACTGACTTTATTTTACAAAACCTAACAGCTATTTTTCTTCTAGCACTTGGGCTCAGATTTTTAACACGATCGGTCTTCCCATTAGTCTAGCACAGAGGTGTCTATTTTTCTATTGTGGCTCTGTCAGCTGGAACAGGGCAAGGCAGAAGCTGTGACCTTATCACAGAACCTACTTTTGCTGTCAAACCAAACTTGGCAAAGCTTTCATTCACTGGAGATTTTTATCTTTATTTTTTTGGTCCAACAAGGATAGGTGGGAGTGGTAAAAAGGTGTTACTCTACAGAGGATGCCAACTCCCCTCTATTTACTTATAGAACAAGTTTTCTGTTTGTAATGAAGCCTCATTACAATACCAGAATGGTTGTGAATGAGAGTCCCTGTTTGACCCAAACATTTCCATCTACTTTAGGAGACCGGACTTCGGACACTTGAGGGATCTGCTTGGTAGAGCACCATGGGATCCCTCCAAAGCCCTAGAAGGAAGAGGAGCCCAAGAAAGCTGGTCAGTATTCAAAGATATTAGCTCACCTCCTCCAAGCTCAGGAGCAATGCAGCCAACAAAGAGCAAGTCAGGCAAAAAATGCCGTGAGGTCTGCATGGATAAACAAGGAACTCTGGGACAAACTCAGACACAAAAAGGAAGTGTAGAGTGTAGAAGCAAGGACAGGTAGCCTGGGAGGGATACAGAGAAATTGTGTCCAAGCAGCCAGGGAACTGGTCAGGAAACCTAAAGATAGGTTTAAATCTGACCAAGGACGTCAAGGACAAAAAAAAACCAAACACCTTCTTTAGGTATGTAGGTGATAAAAAGAAGACCAGCGAAAATGTGGGTTCTCTCTGGAAGGAAACAGGTGACCTGGTTACCCAGGATATGAAGGAGGCAGAGGTATTCAATGACTTTTTACGTGGTCTTCAACAGCAAGTGTTCCAGCCACACCACCCAAGTTTCAGAAGGCAAAGGCAGGGACTGGGAGAACGAGGAACTGCTTGCTGTAGGAGAATATCATGTTTGACAACATCTAAGGAAACTTATGCACAAGTCCAATGGACCCGAAGAGAGGCATCTTCAGGGAACTGACGAAGTGGTTAAGCCGCTAGCCCTCATGTTTTGAGAAGCTGTGGCATTCCAGTGAAGTTGCCACTGACTGGAAAAAGGGAAACATAATCCCCCACTTTTAAAAACAGCAAAAGAAGACCTGGGGAACCACAGGCTGGTCTCACTTCAGTGCATGGCATGATCATGAAGCAGATCCTCCTGGAAACTACGCTAAGGCACATGGACAATGAGGAGATGATTTGTGACAGCCAACATGGCCTCACAAAAGGCAAATTGTACAAATTTGGTGGCCTACAACTACAGGGGTATAGCGTTGGTGAATACAGGAAGATCAACAGACATCATCTACCTGGACTTGTGCAAAGCATTTAACACTGTCCTGCATCAACCTCAGGGGTTGGTACTGGGACCAGTGCTGTTTAATATCTTTGTTGGCAACATGGACAGTGGGATCGAGTGCACCTCAGCAAGTCTTCTTGATGACACCAAGCTTTGTGCTGGAGGGAAAAAATGCCATCCAGAGGGACCTTGACAGCCTGGAGAGCTGGACTCATGTGAACCTCAGGAAGTTCAACAAGGACAAGTTCAAAATCCTGCATGTTGGCTGGGGCAATCCCAAGCACAAATACAGGCTGTGTGGGGAATGTTTTGAGAGCAGTCATGAAAGAGAAAGTCTCAGGGGTATTTTGAGAGAAAGTTTCAGGGGTATTGGTTGATGAGAAGCTCAACGTGAGCCAACAGAGTGTGTTGCACCGCAGAAAGCCACATCCTGGGCTGCATCAAAGGGAGCGTGGCCAATAGGTTGGGGGAAGCGATTCTCTGCCTCTCTACTCCACTCTCATGAGATCTCACCTGGAGTACTGCATTCAGATCTGGGCCCCCCAACATGAGAAGAATGTAGACCTGTTGGAGTGAGTCCAGAGGATGACCATGAGGGTGATCAGAGGGCTGGAGCACCTCTCCTATGAAGACAGGGTGAGAGAGTTGGATTTGTTCAGCCTGGAGAAGAGAAGGCTCTGGGGAGACCTTAGAGCAGCCTCCCAGTCCCTAAAGGGGGCCTACAAGAAATCTGGAGACAGACTTTTTACAAGGGCATAGAGGAATAAGGGAAGGGTTAATAGCTTTAAACTGAAAGAGTTTGGATAGGGGTTTGAGAAACCTGGTCTAATGGGCCCCATTACTGGGGGGTTAGATCTAGATGATCTTTAAGGTCCCTTCCAACCCAAACCATTCTATGATTAAGATTATATTTTGTTGATGATTTTTCTATTGATTCTACTTTCTGAACGGAGTCTGAAAATCATTATTTCACAATCTGAGAGAATCTGTATTGTGGCACTACTTAGTTGACTGACTGGGAGAAAGCAATGAGTTGTTCCTGAGAAGCTACTTTTAATAGTGCTAATGTCATGAAAAAAAGAGGCATTACATTTATCACTGACATCCTCTGATGATACCACTGGAAAAGAAGGAAAGAATCAGGAAATCAAAGTAGTCTAAGCCAGAAAGGCACAGAGGGATCCTTTCTACTGGAAACTGTTGCCTAGCTGAAAATGACAGGATGTCTTTCAGGGCAGCATTAAAAAATTTACACTGAAAGCTAAACAAGTAGCCAGCATTATGTGCAATAAAGTATTCATGTAAGAAGCCAAAATACCCATTTTTTTATTTCATGGTAGGCAACTCCAGTTGCTTCTGTACTTGTATTAACTTACTCCTACAGTTGCAATCACATATATGTGAAGGAGTACATTCCGCTGTGAAGAGCTAGCAAGAGTACAAATGAATTAAAAATATCAGAAGTGCTAAATAGCTACATGGCTTGCAGTAGCTGGGCTGTGTGCATTAAATAACACTTGTGTTAAAGCATCAGGCAACTTATGTACATGAGCATATGGACTTTTAAAGTAGGTCTTCATGGGCAAACAACTGATTGTCTCAGAAGAAAAGAAACATTCAGAGCAGAGCAAGATTATAATATAGAAGCAGAACAACAAAGTTTTGGTGGTTACTGCCAACACCATCAAACATGAACAGATACAGTCACTTATACATGCTCATATGCCCTGACTTATTCTCAGAGGTTTCCAATGGCTCTCATACATACTGAAAGAGTACTGGAAGTTACGCAGATACTATACAAATTCTTAGACCTAAATAAACTGGCTTACACAATCTATTTGCCCATTAGTTTGGGAAAAGGGAATTCACCTACTACTATTTTAGATGATTCTTCTAGCTCATGAGAATGGCAGTTGCTGGAGAAAATAAAGGAAGTGTGCTGTAGTTTTCCATTTTGCCAGAGTACATCGCAACTTTTCTTTGTCTATGCTGTGTATACACCAATATAAACACACACAGGCCCATTGCAATAATCATAAAGGCAGGAGCCAGGATAAACATAGCAGTGCCTCTGCTACAATTCAACTTCCTTATATTTCCTTTGCAACATTTGCAACATGGCTTTTTGGCTTCGGGTTTGTTTGGGCTTTTTTTTTTTTGCTTTTGAAGAGGGAAAGCGATGTTAAGGAGCTGTTTTTACATCATCAGCATATTCCACATAATGGGTGGATCCCAGCTGAATAATAACACGTTATTAGATTTATTTTTTTGTGTGTCATTGATGTGCTATTTCAGACATGTTTCTGTGTGCCCTGGGTTCAGCAGTAGCAGTCATTTTTCTCCTTCGTAGTAGCTGGTGCAGCGCTGTGGTTTTGACTTTGAGCCTGGGAACAGCGCTGGTAACACCGATGTTTTTAGTTACTGCTTAGAATATTTAGCCTGACCAAGGATTTTCTGGGCCTCATGCTCTGCCAGGGAGGAGGGGAAGCCGGGAAGAAGCAGAGACAGGACACCTGACCCAAACTGTCCAAAGAGGTATTCCATACCACAGCACGTCATGCCCAGGATGTGAAAACTAAGGTCAGGGACCCGGAAGAGCGGGGTTTGCTGCTGGGTTGGGCTTGGTATTGGGTGGTGAGCAGTTGTATTCTCTTTTCTTGTATTTCCCTTGTAATTATTATTATTGGTGGCTGCAACAGTGATTTGTGTTATACTTTAGTTACTAAACTGTTCTTATCTCAACCTGTGGGAGTTGCATTCTTTCGATTCTCCTCCCCATGCCCCCGGGACTGGGGGAAGAAAGAGGGGGGAGTGAGTGAGCAAACTGCGCGAGGGGCTTAAAACACGACACTGTGCCACTTCTTCAGTTAGTGTAAAAAAGTCCACAAATTAGCTATATCAATGTATGCATAAAAACCGGAAAATTCTCAGTGTTGTACATTGGGTTCAGTAACACAGTCGTAGATTTCTCCAATGAAATATGCTTGAAAAATAATTGCTGTAGCTTAGGCAGAACATTTCCTTCAGGAGAATGACTGAGTCTAATCACTAAGTTATTAACAGAGGAGACAGCTTTAAAGGGATTATTTGTAGTAATAATCTGCCTTTTCCAGCCTAAATGATTTTATGATTCTAATTGTCACAGAACAACATCAAGTAGAGTTGGTACATTGGTGTGCAATTTGCCATAATACTCTGATAAAAGTGCTGTCAGCAAGCACTTCTTCAGTAAACCACAGGTGGACTTCATCCGGAACACAAGTATTAAAATCAGCACTAAATGCTGAGTCATTCTTCCCAGTGGAATCTGGTAAGTATTAATTATTGCAGTTTGCAACAATTTATTTTTAAAGAATCCTAAAAATAACCTGAAACAACAACATTAAGTATTAGCTAAGATTGCTTAGTGTTGAAGTCACCAAGGCAGGACGTGTTAAACTGACGGTGAAAAAAGGAGTTGTCTGTTATAAATTCTCATTTTAAAATCAGAGTCATATGATGGAGACGTGAAGTAAAAAAAGAATTGTAGTGACTGCTGAAAGCAGTTTGGTGTTTCAATAATATGTCATTATATATAACAAAGTCTGGAGCACTATAAGAGAATGGTACAGAAAAAAGTTGTCATAAAATAGTTATTTTCCACTTGACACAACCACCTGGTTACATTTTCAGTGTGCAAGAATGCCTTTACAGAAGAAATATTTTTTTCTCATCCTGCCAAAAGTTTGGGTTAGTTGCTGGTATTAGCAGGTGGTTGGAGTGATAAACAAAAGGAATTGAAATGTTCACAGTCCTCATTTCAGGGTTTATGAAGTCATTCTATAGCTTTATGTGTAATGGAGTAATACAGTCACATATGCCCTTTTCCAGGCATATTAAACCCATTCTTATATTTTTGAGTACTGTTGGCCAGTCTTTCACATACTAAAATCTGTGAATTTCCTTTCAACCAGCAATACAAAATAAGCTCTACTTACTGGTTGAATTGCTAGGTAGTATGGTGATTTGACAGCTACTAGTACTAATATATGAAGAAGACAAGTTTTTGAAAAAGCATTGTTGAGCTCTAGATCTTGCAAATCTGTTCATCAGAACCAAAACCCAAGCATGGAACAACTCAACACAATTAGGAATCATGTCACAGCCATGACGTGAACATAACATAGACTGTGTTGGATTGTGTACATGACAACTTTTAATTGAATATGTAAGCAGTTGTAGCTTGTCTGCAACTTGAGAACATTAAATGTTGTTAGTACTTGTTTAAAGGATAATATTATTTTTCAGTCTTGCTAGATCTGGACTAAGTGAAAATTTAAAATGGACAGAAATTAGCTTTTGAACTTCCAGGTTTTTCAATTGTATTATTCTTTCCATGTTTTTGTTGCTAAAAGCTGGTGAGAAAAAAGCATCTTCCAGCTGCTGCAACATAAATTTTAATTAACAGTGAGATAGACAGCAAACATGGACCTGTTACAGTTCTGTGGGAAGGATGGATTTTGAACTTCTGAAAGTAATTTTCTTTAATTTTTTTCCTTCACTTTCCTGTAACTCTTCTTGGGTTATGAGTGTGTCTTCCTAATTTTCCTTACTTTTATTATTGCATTTATCATTCAGTTCTTTTGTAGGATTACAAGAAAGGTCTCTGCCTGGAATTTCCTAGATGGTTCATTTACAGGCACATGTAAATGGCAGGAGAGACATGAACTCACTGTAAGCTGTTGTGCAGCCTTATTTGGAAAAGGTTATATGCAGCCAAAATCCCAACACTTAAATAAACACCATAGTGTTCTTCTGAGCTGGATACCACAATGTTACTATATGTGTACGAACTTGTAGACTGCTACTGGAGCAGACATGTTGGTGTGGTTTTAGTCATCAACGTTAAAATAAATGTATGATTCTGGTGTCAAGTTTTTTGTCCTCCTATACTATTATTATATATAATGTATTGACAACCCTGAAATATTAAAATGTGCTGAAAAATCGTTTGCAGGGCTGTCAGCGTTAAAAAAGAATATCAGTTTTGGAATGTGGAAATATTTACATTTTCACCTGATGCAGTGTTTATGGAGCTACTATGCCAACTGCTGTCTTCACCTCTGTGGTTCTATGAGCTGGGCTGTATCTCCAATATGGGGACTGTCAGTCAAAGCTAAGGAAAGAGCAATAAACCTCAAAGGACAGTGTCTTCCCTGAGGAAAAAGGTGGAGCAGATACAAGTCACAGCTTCCTTGTAAGAAAACACTTCAGTTTTGTTTCAGTTTGGGTAAGATCTTTTATCATGGTAAGTGTGATGTTGTGGATCAACATCATGCTGTGGAAACTGCATTTTCTATGGCACATTTTGATAGAGAATTTCCAACCAGCTCCACCTGGATGAAAGCTTTCACCTGGTAAACCAGTATGTACAAGAATGAATGCCTGCATGAATTGGACCACAGTAATAACCTGATGGAGGGACAGTCAAGCTGTAAATGGGGTCCTAGCAAAGCAGCATATGTGTGTCAGCAAGTCACAGACTACAGTGGACTGTGCCTCTGTGCAGCTGCAGTACTCTCAATTCCAAAAGCCAAGCATGAGACAATCTTCATTCTAAGGTGAGATAAGATGATGTGGAAAGTAAGAGACAGCTGTTCTTAGCAGCTGTATAGGACTGAAATAAAACCACAACAGTAGCAACTGAAGATGATAGTGGGGTCTCTGCTGGCAACACCACAGGGTCATTACAGCTTTTCAGGCAGGCACTGCTAAGGGAGTGGCTGCCCTTTTCCCTTTCACACATTCATGAGGCTGAAGTAGCAGCTTTCATTCCTCCCTTCTGTGAATTGGCAAGCTGGCATTACAGCTGATGAAAAATGAATCAGGTCCTAGGGATGCAACGAGAATTGACTGTGCTGCACACTTGTTAGTGTTTGTGCTTTGCTGCTTGGATACTTTTGTTGATGAAGTGAAGTACTGCATGCTATTAAATTATCATTTCATGCTACTTATGATAATAGGCAGAAGAGCATGGCAGATTATTATTACTTTCATTTAGAACTGATTAATGTGTATTGTTGATAGCATGTGTTTCTTTCTTAAAGAGAGTGGAGAGGTGTGAGATTTCAATTTGAAAGATTTTGTTATGTTCCTTTGTAGATTTAGAATCTGGAAAAAAAAAAAAAAAAAGGAAGAAAGCAGAGAAAAGAGGGCTGTGTGAAAGGATAGGGATAGCTGTGTTAGACAAGCTGAGATAATGTTGTAATAATAACTGTTTTATGTGTCTATGCATATGGTGCTGAGCAGAATGCATTGAATCCCCTAAGCAGTTATGTCTTTATGTGCACAGTCCCCCTACAGTTAATAATCTATTGTACCTGCTCTTCAAGACACCTGGCTATTGAGTGCATTACTAAATAGCACAATGTGTAGCCATTTAATGAGGCTGAGTAATTCTATTATCTCTTCAAACTATTTATTCACCACCTGCATATTTTCTACTTCCGCTACAGCTAAGGTTAACAAAATTAATTCTACCATCAGAGGTTGATAATCTTGTCATCTCTCTGTGTGTGACATGAGTGTGATGGAGATTCATAGATCCCCATTCTGTGGTTTGTATCTGTCATGCTAAACATGAAACAGTCAGAAGATCGCAAAAGAATTACTGTAGAAATACTATACAGAATACAGAGTACTATACAGAATAGCCACAAAATGACATCTTACCTGCCATAATATAGGTTTGCACAAAGAGTGAAAGGAGTTTTTCTCATTTTGACCACATGCAAAACTAATATTTAGGGACTGCTATGCATTAGGTAAAGACTGTTATGTCATGGTAGAAATGAAAATTAAATGCATCAGACAGACCAAATGATTTGCACAGATACTGCAGCTGTACCACTGATCTACACTGAATGAACCTGCTAAGTGCTGAAATTTATATATTAGATCAAATAAAGCATATCAGTCCTTTTTAAATGTCTTTCATATTTTTTGAACTCTTCCAGTGCCATTCTTTCCCTCCACCCATGAAACTCAATGTTCACAACTGAACTAATTTTTTTTGCATTGTTGAAATAAGTATGGCAGCCATGTTCAACAAATGCCATATGAAGAGCATAAACACACAGGCATCACTGCAGAAACAGTGCCACAGTATTATCCTAATATATGCACTGAACACAGATGATGGAAGAGGAAGGTAGAAAGTCTGTTGAGGATGAAATTGAGAATGACTATCTGATTGTGCCTCTAGATTTGGCAAGGAGATCTCTGCTATCTACCAAAGTGTCTCTCAAAGCAACTAAATCTGGTAAACCAGAGCAAGAAACAAAAAGCAAGATAAAATACTCAATTTTTGTTGCTGGTCTTTTTATGGTGTTTCACTGAACTGGTCTTTTGCCATCAAATTTCCACAGTGGCCATAACACATTGGTAGCTGCAACTGTATACTATGAATGAATAGAAAAATAGTAAATAACAGGTAATTCAAAAAAGCAGTAGAGAAAACTTGTGCATAAAACCCTCTTGTTGGACCTACTGTAAGTCAGACTTTTGGCACTGGTTTGCATTGCTAGCCATAGCTTTAATACAGTTTACATCACACACATATAGTACCATCCTTTATCTCCTTCCCCGTGTGGATTGAGTTTAGGTGCTGCCGTGGTTTAAGCCCAGTCTGCAACTCAGCCATGCAGCGGCTCCCTCACTCTTCCCTTGCCCCCCCCCCCTCCCCCACTTCCTCTTCCCAGCTCCTGGAGGGATGGGGGGGGGAGAATTGAAAGAATGTAACTCCCACGGGTTGAGATAAGAACAGTCCAGTAACTAAGGTATAACACAAACCACTACTGCTACCACCAATAAGGGAAATAACAAGGGAAGAAAATACAACTGCTCAGCACCGCCGACAAATACCCAGCCCAACCTGAGCAGTGATCTAACCCTTCCTGGTAACTGCACCCACTTTATATAGTGGGCATGACGTGCTGTGGTATGGAATACCTCTTTAGTCAGTTTGGGTCAGGTGTCCTGTCTCTGCTTCCTCCCGGCTTCCCCTGCTCCCAGGCAGAGCATGAGACTCAGAAAGTCCTTGGTCAGAGTAAACATTACTGAGCAGCAGCTAAAAATATCGGTGTTATCAGCACTGTTCCCAGGCTGAAAGTTGAAAACACAGCACTGCACCAGATATTAAGAAGGAGAAAAATGACTGCTACTGCTGAACTCAGAACAGGTGCCAACAAAATTCTGTGTGTTGTCTTAAGATTTACTTAGGTTTTTGCTCAGTAGGATGCAGCACTGCTATCTCTTGACCTCTGCCATACTTTTATCATCAGAGACTCTTCCTGAGGACTGTTATAAAGTGGGAGACACCCAGCTGCTTCAGTCCCACAGTGCTAATAGACCAGGGACTAAAACCACCCCACCCTCATAAACAAGATCCCACAAGACTGAAAACATCTCTCATGACATCAAGGTTGCTGGCAATCCCATAAAGATAATGCTCTGTTTCTCATGAGTAGCTAACACTCAAGGACATTGATGCTTTTAAGTGTCATCAAAATTATCCTTGTGCTTTAGCTAACTCAAAAATTACAATGATCCAAAAAGAAAAGATACCTGCAAAACCAACCGACATGAATGCCTCTTTCTCCTCCAAATCTCAGTCTCTCTTGATTTTACAGGTTCCTTTTTGTTTGGTGAGTCTTTGAAATAAAAAGAGCCACTGAACTTAAAGGGCATCTTTCTGTGTATCATTCTCCCCTTGCTGTCTCTCCCTGAACGCAATATTTTCCTTGCCATTGTGTGAGAACCGTAGAGTTGGATCCCTTCATTACGAAATGGGCAGGTCATTGCTGCCCACAGAGGAGGTTGCCAAGCTTGGCTGCAGCAGCCATGAAGGACTGGGTGGCAGCAATCCTTTGAAATGTGAGTTACTATGTGGGAATATATTCCTAACACTGAAACAATTCCACTCTGACAGTAGGTCTAGCTGGCTGGTACATGCTAGGGCACAGTTGCATGTGATATTATAGACCAAGAGAGATACCTGGTATAGTGCTATAAATGAATGATGGATTTGCATATTAGAGGAGAATATGTGAGGACTTGCTCTTGATGTATTTGTAGACACTTTGTGTCTTATAAAGTCTGCATTAATTAGTATGTGTTCATCTTGTCCTCCTGATAAGAGAGTTTCAGGTCAGCTCTGCCCAGTGGAGAATTTGGTCTCACTTTCAATGTGACCACTCCACATTTACATTCAATTGGAAATCATCAAGATTTAATGGCCTTCTGCTGTCTCTGATCTAGCATAAGGGAGATACAGGCATGAAAATAAGTACACTCCATGTCATAATTTTAGAAGTTTTAATAGGATTCATATATTGTCCTATGAGAAATTTTGGAAGTCAAGAAGTAGGTGCTAATGTTTCTCTCTTCTTACATCACAGTGTTTATTTCATCAAGAAGTCTCCTTAGTCATGACCAACCTCTAGCTGTCCATTAACCATAGCTGCAAAATCCTAATTCAGCTTATTCATGCTCCTCTTACACTACATGTGTTAACCTTTAAAGAAAATGCAAGTAGGAAATGATATTGTGGAGGCAAGAAATGGAGCATAACAAGCCTAATGTTGCCCAATAATTTAGTATTATTTATGCAGCTGGCTTAAGTCAGTTTTTATTAGAGGTTCTACCATTTTGTTTTTATCACAGAGCACAACACCACTAAAAAACCAGTCTCAGCACCATATGAAGCAGTGGAGTAAATGCTTCAGTACCACAATACATGCACAAGCCCACCAATAAAAAAAATCACTTAATCAAATTGTGGACATATGGATATAAACAGTCTTAATTTGTGCATTCTGACGCATGTCCAGTTACTCTATTTCAAAGAAAATGAACCAAGATTTGGTGAGTTACCTAAAGGATATGCTTTATTTTAGGGCTGTTTTTGATACTTGTGATCTTGCTGAGTTATTAATAAATTTAAATTTAAGAGCAAATTGAAATTAATTTATAAATCTTTTTATTGCCTCAGATGACATTCATCCAACCATAACTGTCCTTAGGAAAATAAAAGTAGCCATTTTGAATCACTAAAAAAGAGTCTTGACTAGTCCTTGACCAGAAAGATGTTGGTGTAAATAAGTTGAAAAGGAATAACTTCTAGACTGAGTCAGGGATCAGGAGGACTCCGTGAAAAAGCATTTCTCACCATGGTAACTTTCAGAAAATTGCACTAAAAGAAGTGCATATGGGTTTCCTTTAAACTAAAGAGACACTTATCATGTCTCTCTTGTTTAAATTAAGTGAAAATCTGAGATATGCGCAGCATAAATGAGGGAAGCATATGGCCCTTGCTTTGTAATTTAAAGGGTAATTTGGTTAAGAGATGGAGAGTAGTTCAGACCAGAGTACTATTATGTAATATCAATGCAAAGCAGAACCTTCCCCAGATAATCGGGTCCTTTTTTTTCTGACACATTTTTATACTTCATCATTCATTTTCGTTATTTCTCACACTTCTTAATTGTGGTTTTAAATTGTGTTCAATTTTTCAACATAGGAAATAGTACTTTTTTAATTTTTTTTTTTTTTTAAAGATGAGATGTAGAGGATTAGCTGATACAAACGAAAGGTGTGGAAGCTTTTTCTGTTCAGTTTCAATCAAAAAATAATTCAAACAATGAAGAAAGAGTCATCTGACTCTAAAAAATATTTTGAGCTTTACTATTTTGCACATAGCCACAAGGGAATAGATTTGAAAGCTTTCACAATATGCCTTTTTTGTCTGTGAAAAACTAGAGTTGGAGCCACTCCAGAAGAATCAGTAAGAGTGCACTGGGATATCTTTAAAACCCTTCTCCAAAATGGGCAGAGCAAAGATTTTTCTGTAGTAAATGAAAAATTCTGCAGGTTACATCCATTACTGCTATCTCTAAGCTTTTAATCAGAAATATGTATACTTGACCTCCCACTGAAAATTTATTCAAAACTGGTACATATCGGTGTGTTTTCTGATGAGCAGTTCAGTGAATTAATAACACTCCAACTTCAGAGACAATTGTAGTGCATCCAGAAAGATACTGATTTCTTACTTGGGTCAGTGAGATTTTTATTTTATTTTTACTATATGCTTACAACCAGTGTAAGCAAAAGCAAATTAATTCTTATTAGTGCTGTGTATGAAATCATATGCATCTGTACATGATATGTGCAGGTACTCATGATATGTACAAGTACTTGATGATACGCATCAAGTAGTCAAAGATGCATATCTTTGTACATCTATACACAATCTATACATCTGTATGTAGCAGCATAACTGCTACATCATAAGTAGTTCCAAGGGAGCCAAGTATTTAAATACAAAAAACATTGAAATCAGTAAGGAACTTTGTATCACTTAAAAGGTTTTTATACTTTTCTGGGTAATTCATGATCTACTAAACTACATAAGTGCCTGCTTAAACATCTCTCTTTTGGTCAAATTGTGCAAACGTGGGGCAAGCATACGTAAATTCGGTACACATTTTAGCTGTTGATTGAATTTGGGCCCAAACCATGCAGATTTATACAATGATTTTTGACATAAGACTGGTCCATTCTGCTGTCTATAGAAAAAGCTGAAGCTTTCTGAAATCTGAATTTACGCTTCACTTATATGACTAGGCATTTCTGGGGATATCAGTGATTTTACTTCAGTGTTATGCTGCACTAAGTCATAGTCAGCCCTAAAAGATTTTTCAGGTTCATTTATATATATGCACATGTACATGCGGAGAAGAAAACATCAACAGTGTTTTGGAACATCCACATCATGTTCCTAAAAGGGATTTCCTGTCAAGAAATAAGGAGACTATTTGCCATATGCATTTATAAGGCAAATTTCCACCCAATTTTTAAAGGTAGAAAAGGAGTCAAATTTATTATTTGAGGATTAAAACCATCCAAAGTTTTTTTTTTTTTTAATGGGAAAAATTGTAAGCTAGTTAAGAGTTAAAAAATATGGATCGTAACCTTTGAAACTTTCCCCAAAGCTGCACAACTACTGATGGGGTGACATGAAAAGCCATTTCCCTTATAATGAGATAGCAAGCAGATCTGTCTTCTTTTAAAACCTGGCATTTAAAAATACATTTACTTCTATTATGTACTGGCCTAACCTGCACAGGCTATTTCTTGTGACATATTACCAGAGCAGATGTTTTAGAAAACCTGCTGGCATAACTGCAAAGAATGAACAATGTTTTTTGTTTTTCTTTTTTAATTTTGACAAACTATTGCAGAAGTTTCTTTTCCAGTATTTTAATACAGGTTTATCCACAGATTTCTCTATGTAAATTGCCTATTATTTTTCCCCTACTGTGCAACTGAGTAGTGTAATATGAAGAAATAGGGAAAAAATAGACACCCTGACGACTTCTTTTCCACAGGACATCTGCTCACCTTACCCAGATCTTTGCAGCCAATTTGTCTAAGACCATATGGATGAGATCAAATTGAAGAGAATTGGGGGTGGGGAGGAGGCAGAGTAAAAACAGGGGCTAGAAAGGAGGAATAAAGGTAAAGATAAGAAAGACACAAGTTTGAGAACATATATTTTTAAGAAACACCTCTCCCAGAAAATGTTATGATTTTTAGTTATTGCATATCAGCTCCAGGTTAAAACTTCATGTTACTGAATAACAAGCTACTTTATTAAGAGTAGCTATTGCAGTCTCTCTACTGTCATGACCTTTCCTACAGCTTAATAACAGGATCTCAAACTGAATCTGTTTAATATTTCATTAAAATGTTTAAACAATAAACACAGAGCATTATGTTACAGAATATATTTGTACTTTTTTACCCAGAGATGCTGTATTTCTGTATTCATGAAGAAATGACCTTCAGGATTCAGAAGAAGGTCCTCTCTGTTTTATGCTGTCCTATTCCATTTTATCAGTTTTTTTCAGGCTGTATAGAAATAACAAAATTCATCTCAGCATCTCTAACAAATGTATGATCAATCAGGGAGATGCAAAATCATCTAATGTTTATATTAGAATGCTGGCACAAGCAATCACCCCTAATGACTTAGTAATGCCACAGTAAGCTGTGCATATGCTCAAGTATTTTCTTTTGTGTTTCTGATATTTATCTTTACATGGTTATGAAACTGATCCTTTGGATAGTTATATAGGTTCTTAAACCGACGCAGCTTTGACTTCTATGGCTTAGCTAACCATGAGTATTTTGTCACTGTTTGTAGAACCAGAGTATGGCTTTGTTTAAGCTGTACAATAGATGTAACTGCTCCATAAAAGAACAATCAAGCAATATTTTGACAGAAAAGGAAGGAGTTACCAGGAAGGAATAATGAATAGATCAATACAGAGGTCTCAGATTCCCACTGAAGTCAGGATCAGGTTGTTGGTAGGGAACAAAAAATGTTGGATGATTTGACATTATTTTGCAGGTGGTTAAATAGCACAAAGATATGTTACATCAGCTTGCATTTACTTTTTTATTAAAACTGATCTGACAGCTACCAACACTCAGCTGCTGCACAGCCCTGTGTTAACCTGCAGTAATGTCTGTGTCTGATGCCTGAAATAAAGCTTTTGATTTTGGTTTTCAAAAAAAGAAAATCTAAAGTTCTCAAAGCAGAAACTACATGGCAAAGCGTGTAGATCTGTTGCATAAACATACTCTTGCTACTATCAATGTCACTTATTACATTGATTGGACAACTTAATATTGAAACTGGCTAATATAACTGCCAAACATGCAGTATAATTAAATTAATCTACTGGAAGATTTCCCATAGGCAAGTGTGACTGTGGCCTGGCCTACCAAACAAGATGGGTAGGGAGGACTGTTTGCAACTACATTAATTTTCCTATCTGATTATCTGTTTCCTGCTTCTTTATGAAAAAAAGTGTGAAAACAGACAAAGTGATGTTTCAGGCTTCTCACCTTTGGACTTGAATCAACGATTTTCAGCTATTTTTCACCAATCTGGTTTGTGATTATGAAAATCAGCAGAACCTGATAGCAGAGAGAAAGGTGTCCAATTCAGATGTGCTCATTTACAAAAATTATCAAAGACGAGAATCTTTTACCAAAGGAGAAATCTTGTTTCAGATATTGTATTCAGAGTCCCAATCTCTTTTGGATAATAGCTTCTTTTTGTTGCAAGTTCAGAGTTATGACAACATTTTCATAGGGCCTGGCTCAGGACAAACTTTCACAGACTTCAACAGCAGCACCAGCTTAAGCTCTTTCTGATGACTTTTGTCCCCCTGCCTCTCATCGTCTGTTCCTGCACTGCCCCCTCTGTTAGGGGAGCATGGCTGGGAGGTCATGAGGTGAGCCAATAAAGAAACTGAAGCAGGTTAAAAATACCCTGTTATTTTTAACAGATACCAGTTCTCTGGTGTGGCTCAGTGCAGAGCCACGCAGATGTTCTGACCCAACTGAGGAGGCATGTGGTGGCAGAAATGAGCAACTGAAGGTGGGGAGTGAACCAGGATCTGCCAAGCTGGTGTTGATGCTGATAGAAATGACCCTTGGAAAAAGCTTTCTTTTCTGCCTGTGTCTCCACCCTTGTTCTCATCCCCAAAGCAGCGCTCAGGAAAAACCCCTCTTCACAGGGTACATGAATTCCTGAGTGGCATTGCATTTGTCTTTGTTCTTCAGTAAAAACATCTGCTTAACTGTCTTTTAGAGCTATCTGAAAAGGGCTGTGAAGAAATCTTCTAAATTCAGCTTATACGAGAATGCTTCAAGAGAATCAAATAACAATTAGAATTATGTCAGGGCTGCCTGTGATTTATTGTTTAGCTTAATATCACTTTGTAAAGTAGATGCATTAGCAGAAAAAGACAGTTTTCTTATCTAGGCTCCACAAATGTTCATTAAATATATTGCAAACATAGGTTTAGATGACTGTATAGTCAATACATCTGGCAGAGAATGATATAAGAAATTGTGCTTTTTCTAATAAGAAAAGAGTTCACTTAAACTAAACACAGCATATTATACACACTGTACAAGATCAAAACAGTGAATATAGTCCCAACAGTAAAACAGACAGAAGAATATCAAAAGTAGCCAGTCTAGCTGTGGGGGAAACTAGGCTAAAAAGTGTTTCAGGCAACTATAACACCTGAGGGGATTTTAACAGCTGAGTTCAGACTGGAAAAGTTTTCTTTATCATGTGATAAATTCACAGAGGACATACAAATGAAATGTACTAAACCTTACGGCAACTTTGACTCCTTTTTGTCTATGTACACAAACTACCAGAGGAAAATTTAGGGAACAAAATAGCACATTAGTTAGTTGGTTAGGGGAGTTTCTCCTTTCTTTCACAAAGCAAAATTTCTGAGAGTTACAAATTTAATGAAGTACTGTATTCACATTCTTAAAAAGAGAATGGTAGAGAATGCAATATAGTTATATATTATAAATAGATGAAGTGAGAGAAAAACAAAACACCTCCAGACTCTCTGTGCACAATAAGTTAAAGACCAGTGTGTTCAACAGGTCTTTTGAACATAGAAATATTTTCATTACCTAACTACGTATGACAGTAAGAAACAGAAACTCTTTTTTCCCCCCAAACATTTTATAGCCCCAAAGACCCTAATGAAAATAGGTTTGAGACAAATAATATTTTGTTTACATCTCCAGCACTAAATAATTATTTATTTTAGAAATACAGAAGGAAGACAAAGGTAAAAACTCACTGATGTCAGTGGGAGCTCCCCTATTTCCTTGAAAGGACTCAAGACAAACAGATGGTTAACAGTTTTTAAGTGTGAACTTCAGCTCCCACAAACCTCCACTCCATGGACAACATGCTCTTGAAGAATATCACCTTTCACCTTCTTCTTTCATCCTACAGATGCCAGTTTTGCCTCCTCAACCTCTCCTGCCCCACCTGCAGTCCTCAATTTTTTGTGATCGATATCTAGGAAAGGAAAGGAAAAGGGAAAGGAAAAGAGCAAGAAAAGAGTGTTATTTAGTAAGCATATAGACTCTTTATTGTCCTGCCTATCTATAACTAGAAACTGGTTATTGATACTGCATGAATAAAAGCTGCTGAATGCTTGAATCTACTCCATCAGATATGAAGAGGCTTTAAAGCTGGACTTTTCTCACCCCAGATGAGCAGCCAGAGCCTTTGTCTGCCTTTCATGGTACAGAGAAATGCATACCAAAGGACTGAAATTCAAGCCCCTGGAGAAGACAAACTCTTTTAACTTTCCCTACACCTGTATCTAAGTGCATGACTGTCAGGCTACCTCAGCTGTTTTGGGTCTTCGTTTTTAGGTCTGGTTGTTTGGTTTGTGGGTTGTTGTTTTTTCTTTTTTTTTTTTTTTTTTTTTTTTTGGAGGGGGGAAGAAATGTCTGATTTCTGTAGAATTTGCCAAAACAGAAATAGCATGATAGTTTTCTCTTGTTTTCGGTAGTCAGGAGAGCTGCCAAAAATGAGCTGACACAAGTACAGTGCTGTCTTCTCCCTACATATGTCTTGGATCATGAAGCATAGCAGCATTTAAGCTTCAGAATGGTGCTTGAAGAGCATGCTTCACGGGGACATGAGCATGTAAGTAGGATGACTTAATTTTAGTGCATATGCATGCGTATCTTTCCTCCTTTGTGAGCAGTTTTTCATTAAAGGGAATGATTAGGTTCTTATTATTTATACATTGTTTTCCATTGCTTAGGGAGATTTTCCTGTAATCTGCCTCACACTCATAAGGATTTTAAAATAACTTTCTGTCCATTAAGTAATTGGCTTAATGCAAGAAATAGAGAATGAAAGAAATCATGTGTACAGGAGACTGCTTTTTTTCTGCTTTTTAAATTCAGACAATTTCTCTTGGCCCACTGTTGTTTAAAAGCTTTTGAAGATTTTTTTGGCTGGAGAGCAAAACAAAACACACACACAAATCCAAATCAAAAAACAAAACAACAACAAAAAAAAAGAAGAGCTACACAATATATTTTAAGCTAATGGTGCATCCCCAGGAAGCTTGTTTTAAATAGGCTCCCTATAGAGACAGCAGCAGGAATGGGGAGAATCACTGTCAATCTCCCCATACCCAATTGGGTTTAAATGATAGATGGTTTGATGATAAGCTGAAGAAGGATGTATTTGATCAATAACATTGTATTAGTTCTACATATGATCAAAAAGCTCAGTTTTATTCTAAAGGAAATAACAAAGCCCAGAACAAAGCATGGGTGTTTTTTTCCCAAAGTTAATAGCAGGCACAACCTAACCATTTTATTCATGGTCAGTAGTGCTAAACTCCCACAAACTGGCAGAATTTTTGTGTACTGTGAGATAACAGCCAAAAGATTGCATAATAGAAAATTAGCTCTTGCTGGATGAGGTATTTCTGCCATCACCCAGTATTAATGTACCGTCATTACTGTCCAAAGTGTAACTGAATGTTGAGAACATCCTATATGGCGGAGGTGTTATGCCACAAACAGCTTATGCTTTTGTGTAACTGTCCAACTTCCACATTAACGCAGTATTTGCCTGGATATGTTGAGTTTGGATCCTCAAAAATTGTTTACATGAACACATATTCAGTTTTTTCAACCAACTCATTGCATCTTAATTGTATTAAGACCATCACAAAATGCACAAAAGCTTTTTGCAGAATCTGACCGCAGTGTTTTCTATCGGGATAATATGTTTGAAGGTTATTCTATGTGGTAATCGCAATGTATATACTGCAAATAGGAGAAAGACATGAACATATGGGCTTGTGAACACTGGGATAGAGCTCTTGAGTCTAAAAAATACAGAGTGAAATTTGTTGTTATTTTAGGTGTTCTAAGAGAAAACAAAAAACCAGGATGTATTGACTAAAAGCCATTTGGGAATTTTCCAGCAGAATATTTTTATCTGAAAATGCAGATTTAATGGGGTTACAGAACATGCTGTTTCAACAATAATTTCATCAAATACTCAGATTCTCTCATTTACATTCAGAATAAATGTGATGTTAAGAAACAACAATAAAGATAGTCATTTAGTCTTAGGAGTCTGCTTTCCATAAGATATCATTAGAGACGGACTTTTAAAAAGGGTAAGTCAGAGCAACAGCTTATCATCTGTGCCAGAGAAAAAAAGTTGGAGTTAGAAGCCGTCAGTCATCCTGTGCAACAGGCAACTATCCTAACTCCGCTTATGGGGTTAGTCCCATTCTCTGATCAGTTGCTAGTTAACCACTCAAATTATTTTACCGAATTAGATTGTTAGGCAGCCATTTTCAGAACACTTCAATGAGTCAGGTGCTTGGGAAATGAAAGGCTAAAGGTCAAGCCTTTAGCTTCAACAAGGAAAAGCAGTGTGACAAGAGTAAATTTGCCTGGTTGTTCAACGCTTTCACCTTTCGAAATAACTTTTAAAACCTTTTCCATATTGCTCAACAAGGAAAGCATATTAAAATTTTGTAGTAAATATTTTTTTTGCCTTGCTCACATATCTTGTCTACCCTTAGTTTTTAATAAGAAAGGAAAGGAAAGAAAAGAAGGCAAAAATCTTAACATCTGTATGTAGGGATACAGCAGACTTTTGACAGTTTAGTTTTTAGCTTGATAACTGCAGGTGTAATGCATGACTGTGTGTGTCTATGTATTTGTAGCACTGAAGGATGTAGGAACTGAAAGGATTATTTTAATGAACAGTTTCTCGCATTTACAATTCTTTACAAAACAACCAGGCAATGAAATACCATGGAAAGAGAGATGAACTGAATAAAGCTTCCATTGTGTTCAATGACAAAAAGTTTAGAGCAAGAATAGTCACAGGAGAACATCACGTCAAAGAATGTAAGAGACACAATAGGTAAAATAGTGAATTACACTGATAAGAAAAGTGAAATATTATTTTCCTTGTAGTAAGCAGCAAGCAAGACTGAGACTGAAATCTTGCATGTATTAAGACTCCAGCACAGAGCCTTCCAGCTTTTGGAGACTAATTCTACAATTTAAAAGTCTAATTAAATTCTGAAATCCAGAAAATAAAAGAAATGTAAAACCAATAGCAATTTAGAGCCTGAAAAGTCTTCCAGAATCTGTGTGCTTTACAGTAATATAAGGAGTATAATTCTGCACAGTGTGGGAATCTTGAATCTCTGCATACAATGAATGCCAGGCACTGCCAGCATTCTGTCTAGTCACTATGCAACACTGCACGATTGTGTCACAGAGTCTGCCTGTCCATGGACACTACAAAATCAAATGTGAAGTGCACACGGAATTTTTAAAAGCTCTTTCCAGACGACAAAAAAAAAAATCTTTTAAATGGAAATTGGTTAATATCCCAAAGTATGAAAGTTTGCATCCTATCCAAAATAATATGGTTTCTTACTAAATTAACTTGGTTGTTCTCATTACTGAGATAAATGTCATCTCTTTTTCAAAGGTTCTTAAACTCTTGAGCGCACTGATATTTCGTGACAGCCAGTTCCACAGGTTAATTACAAACTCTGTAAAAGTATATTGCTTTTCTAGTTCATCAAAAGTTTTTGTTCTTGTACCGTCAGAGGGTAAATAAGAGTTCTTTATTAACCTTCTCAGCAACTTTTTTTGTTTAATCTGAATCAAATGTATTCCCTCTGATGTGTGTATTTGGCTTTTTATTTTAATTAAGCAGCCCAATCACCTATGTTTCTTCAGCCACTTAGAAATAGCTTGCAGTGTGTAACCCTTTTCATCACCTGCCTTTGAATACTTTTTATTTCTTCCAAAAACATATTTCATTAAGATACTGCTACCATTAAACTCAGGTTCCTGATGCTTTACATTTAAGACCAGATTTCAGCCAGTGAAACAAGTAAGCAGATATAATTTGCTATTGGTATCATAACATCTTCTAGGACTTTCTTCCATCCTATTTCTCAAGACTTTATTCTTATACAGGTGCAAAAGATTGTCATTAAGCTTCATTGCCTTTTTTTTAGGATATTTTTAGAATGCATCAGTGAATAAAATAAAGGTAAACAATCCCTTCCACTAAGCATAATTTTGCATTTCTCAACATTAGCATGCTTTAATACCTGCTGCCCCAGCATTAGTATGTTTTTCTGTAGTTTTCTATGTTTATTTGGCAACTATGACCCCATCTATTTTCTGCCTCTATTTTATCCTGTTCACTCAGAAATATATTTTAAATGTTTCAAATACAACATTTATCCTAAATTTTTGATAGCCAAAGATTTGCCTAATTACCTAATGGTTAATTACCTTAAAAACCTAATTAATGGCCAGAAGTCTATGCTTTAATATGTAAATATTTTAATAATAATTTAATAAATAATTCATATGGTCAACTGTAACCGAAATGTCATTATTTTTATTTGGAAATACTGCATTGATTTTTATTCCAATTGTTATACATGTAGGTGTTTTGTGATCTTGTTTGGATAGGTGTATTGGTTTTGGCTGGAATGGAGTTAATTTATTTCATAGTGGCTCCTATGGTGAGAGAGAGTTTTGCAAGGGTTGCTGTTCCCTGGGCTGTTGGTCTACTGGTGGTGAGCAACGGATTTTTGCACCACCTGTTTCTCTTTGTTTCGTTTTGTGTTTTTCTCTTTTACTTATTAAAACATCTTAAATCAACCCATGTTTTTTTCTCACTTCAGATTCTCTCATCTTACTGCAGAAGGAGAGGGGAACAGCTGTGTGGCATTTAGCTGCCTACTGGGGTTAACACACAATAGAAAATCCCATGATCATCAGACCTGTAATCAGTAATTTACAGATAAAAATGTGGGCACATTGCTTATCACTGGTTGTCAAGTAGGGTTGCTTCTCATTTATAAGGGTTTTAACGCCTTCAAGGAATTAGGCAATCTTCAGAATAACCTGATAAAATAATTGTTGTCTGTGTTTTACGGAAGGAAATGATACAGAGATGTTATGGCAAAGATTTTCAAGGGTGAGCAAAAGTATCAATTATCACTGTATCTGGATGTTAACTCTCTCTACAATGGACTTATTTTAAAGAATGTGGCTTCAAATCTGTCCTCAAAGTCTGAGCCATCCAATATTCAATAATTACCAGACATTTTGGGTGCCTGACTTGCTGTCACAGGAGTTCTGATCTTATTGCCCTTGATTGCATGATATTGCACACTGCCGTGGTGACGTGGCTGCCATTTTATCAAAGAACTTCCTGGTTCTAAGTGGCTTTTCAGAGGTATCCTCAGTCAGTGAAAAAGCAGTGGGTGTTACTTGGCCAGGCCTTGATGCTAATTTCCTTTGCACACCCACACCCCACCCTACCCAACTATTCTTTTTTACCTTCTTTTTCCCACTCCTTAGTATAACCTACTCAATTAGGATGACCACATGTGACAGCGACTGCATGTGTATCTATGTACATAAATATGTACTTAAAAAGCAGGCTTGTCTCCTGGTTGCCTTCTGTGCTTGTCTGTTAATGTATGTATGCATAGAATAACTATTTTAAATAGACAGTATAAGCTACAATTTCCTATGGAAAAAAATAGCCAAAACTTTACTGAATGGTCTGTACCTTTTTTTTTTCACTCCAATAAAACAAATTTGTACAATACCGCTAAGTTGCCAATTGTACATAGAAGTAAGGAATGTATAAGGTTATCAGATATTACACAAAATATCCTCTGGAATCAATAAATGGTGCTTGAAAGGCAATGGCAGGATATTGCCCTCAGGGTAAATCTTTGGCTGATAACAATGGTCCCATTACCCTTTGGGTGCAGCTCTGCTCATGTGTGATAACTTCCATATCAATGAGATAAATTCTAGATATTCGTATCTCTCAGAAAAATGAGCTACTGAGGCCTCTCTGCACTGTAAATAGCACATGCAGTAATACAAAACTAAACTAGAATCCACATTCCAACAGACACTGTAGTAAGAAAATTGTCAGGAAAACTGCAACTTAATTTATGTAGTGCAATGTGTTCCAAGAACAAGAGGTTTCCAGAGTCATTCATTATATAAGGAATAGTCATGCAGGACCACGTGAAGACAATTGGTTATGGATTCCTGGTAGCTAAATTACAATCTCAAAATTTCAAAAGTGACTATAATACTAAAGTTATATTAGTCTGATCATATGAATTATTTGCACAGTGTTTTAGCTACATAACCCAGATTCTCAAATGGTTGCAAAAAGCTCTCATTATTAAATTTTAAAGAATTTCATGGATTTAATGAAAAATGAGAAGCTAGAAACAAATATTGAATGTCTATATTTAATTTAAAGCAAAATCACAGGTAAGCTATGCATTTGAGACTTATATCAGGCTAACTGTTGAGTAATACTGCTATAAAACCTATACAACTGCAATGTAAGCAATAAAATGTGAGCATAAGTTTAGCATTCACTGTTCTATAGTTAAAATTGTTAGACAAGTACATGCATACTACAGTGAAGGAAGTTCACTCTTCTCAAAAAGCATTCTCCTCATTGTCTGAAACTTTTCATACTTCATAGTGTCATAGCTTATGTATATTGAACAGTTAGAATAGAGGATGTGGGGCAGAATGGTCCAGGCTTAGCTTTGCCATTGGCTTAATGAAGGCACCCATGTCTCAATTTATCTATGAATAAGATGAAAATAATTCTCAATAATTAATTCCTTCTGTATATTTAATATTATAAATTTTCTGAATCGCTGATTTGTTAAATAAAAGGTGATAGCTGACAAATGCTAGTGTGTGCTTTACTGTCTATTTGCAAACAGACAATGAAGTATTCTCAGAGCTGTGTTAAGGGCTTTGTGTTCTGAAGCTAACGTGAAAATAGGAGCTGAGTTGAAGAGAGAACAGTTTATAAAAATCATGGTGTTCAGGTGTAGTCCCTCTGCAGCACCAAACAAAAAGCTGTAAAACTGGATGTCCTGGGTGCAGCAGTAGCAGTCATTTTTCTCCTTCTTAATATCTGGTGCAGCGCTGTGTTTTTGACTTTCAGCCTGGGAACGGCACTGATAACACCGATGTTTATAGTTGTTGCTCAGTAATGTTTACTCTGACCAAGGACTTTCTGAGTCTCATGCTCTGCCAGGGAGGAGGGGAAGCTGGGAGGAAGGAGAGACATGACAGCTGACCCAAACTAACCAAAGAGGTATTCCATACCACAGCACATCATGCCCACTATATAAACTGGGGGCAGACACCCAGAAGGGCTACATCACTGCTCGGGTCGGGCTGGGTATCTGTCGGCGGGTGCTGAGCAGTTGTATTCTCTTCCCTTATTATTTCCCTTATCATTATTATTATTGGTGGTAGCAGCAGTGGTTTGTGTTATACCTTAGTTACTGGACTGTTCTTATCTCAACCTGTGGGAGATACATTCTTTCGATTCTCCTCCCCATCCCTCCAGGAGCAGGGGGAGGAAGGCGGGGGAGTGAGCAACTGGCTGCACGGTTTCTGGGTTGCCGGCTGGGCTTAAACCATGACACTGGATTCCACCTCCGAACTTTTGAAGAGAATGAAGAATGGAAAATCTGCTTAGGCTAGGCCTGAGTTGCTGGTATCATATTCTTACTCTTCATCAAAATTTTCCCAATGAAATTGAAACTGTGGCACTGAGACAAAGTTTGTAGAAACCCTGTGTCATGGTTTAAGACTAACTCACGCAGACTCTCTCTCTCACTCACTTCCCCCTCTTTCTTCCCCCTGCTCCCAGAGGGATGGGAAGGAGAATCGAAAAGAATGCAACTCCCACAGGTTGAGATAAGAACAGTTTAGTAACTAAAGTATAACACAAATCACTACTGCTACCACCAATAATAATAATGACAAGGCAAATACAAGGAAAGAATACAATTCTCACCACCTAATACCAAGCCCGACCATGCAGTGCACCACCACCCTTCCGGGTCTCTGCTCTCTGCTTTCCATCCTGGGCATGACGTGCTGTGGTATGAAATAACCTCTTTGGTCAGTTTGGGTCAGGTGTCCTGTCTCTGCCTCCTCCCAGCTTCCCTCCTCCCTGGCAGAGCATGAAACTCAGAAAGTCCTTGGTCAGACCAAAACATCACTAAGCAGTAACCAAAACACTGGTGTTATCAGCGCTGTTCCCAGGCCCAAAATCAAAAACATAGTGCTGCACCAGGTACCAAGGAGGAGAAAAATGACTGCTGCTGCTGAACCCATGACACCCTGTTTAGTAGCTTCAGACATTCTCTCCGATAAAGGACCAATATATCATCTCTGGATTTGTACAAAATAACTGTGGCTCGAATTAAGAGTTTGAGTTGGTTCTTTAGAAAACTAGGTACAAGCTGCAAATTTCAAACCACCTTCCCTCTGTGGAAGCTGAAACTCTAAAGTCTGAAGAAATCTGGATGCAAAGACCAATTAATTCCTGATTAGGATGATAATAAGAGATTGGTTAACACATAATAAATTAGATTACCAAATATTTAGAGAAGACATTCTCGCATTAATAGAATAATGAAGTCAGACTAAACTATTCTAGTAAAAATCCCCCAAATATACTTATCTTCTCCAAATCAGCAGCTCTTTACAACGTGTAGGTAACACTGATTTTTGGTGATGAACGTACTAGGCAGAAATCCAAGTAGAAATACATAATCTGTGCAGAAGATGGGTGGCCAGGTATATACCTTCCACATCTCAATCTACATTGAGAGGTTGACTGGATTGTGTCAAGACAGTTCTGCTGCTTGAACATCCAGCTTCCATTCCCACAAAATCAAAGCTCGTGGAAAGGGTGGTGAATGTCTAGGTCTCCATCACAAGACACTTTTTTGGGTCCTGCACCTGAGGCGTAGCCGTTATGTGTCCAAACATAACATGTGAAGAACCTATTTCAGTTACTGAATCATCCCGTTCAGATGCTGATGAAATGAAGGAATAGGATAGTACCATGTTGTCTCATGCAAAATATAAGTCAAGAAGACAATCTTCTTCTTTGGAGTATATGGCCCACCTATGACCAATCCTTAGGCTGATGAAAACCTAGAGGAAAATCTGTGCTCAGAAACATGACTCACCTGATCTTTGAGAATCATTACAACAATGAAATACCAAGTGCAGTGATGGAGAACTATAACATAGGCAGATGTTCACAAAGTTTCCTTTGAAGGTGGTTAAGATGATTATCTGTGAAGACAAGAAGTGACTGTGAGGTTGAGTCATCAGTGCCAGCTTCTGAAAAGAAAGTGTGCCAAGATAGAATTCACCAGAAATATGGTATGTCATATCTGTATGAAAGCTGATCAGATGTAAAGCTTGTTGCCCTTGAGGGTGATGATGAATCATTTGTACCTAGAAAAGTTGGAATAGAAAGACAAAAGTTAAAACAGACTTGATGATTTTGGGAGTGATTCTTATCATAAGGCTGTATAATAGAATAATGTGATTAATGCAGCTAATATGGTATGTAAGTTTTGTGAAAAACTACATTATGTTAAAGCAAGAAGGTAAATAGTGACTACTCTTCCTAGATAACTGTCATTCACTGAATCTTTGTGAAGTAGAATCAGCAGAAAACAGTACCAAAGCTATTGCTTATGCTGACATAGTAAAGACTGTTTACAATTTGCTTTGTAGCATTCCAAAAAGCCAAGAGACCCTGCAGTGTCATGCTAGAAATTCCCTTCAAGGGCTCTCTGGTGAAAGAGAGACAGATTGTGTTAATGGTGACTGATCCTTCACAGCTTGCTTAGCAGGCATCAACATGAATTTAGAAAATAATTTAGAAAAATCTAATTTTAAAAATGACTAAGACATGGCATGAAGTAAGTGAAGCTATAACACATGCTCTCTAGCATGTACAGCACACTGGTAGCCATTAACTAAAGGAACTGAGTAATTCCAGAAAAACTGGAGACGCAGAAGTAGAAATTCTGCAAAACTTGTTGTATTGACTGAAAATCATATGGAACAGTTTTGTAGAGCTTATTCTGAACAGAGTTGGACATTTTGCTACTACCAAAAATAATAGGAAACAAATTTCAGATTAACATGATAGTTGACAGAGGAATCACTGTATTAACAGCTTAGTTTAGTCATTCTTAGACTGTCAGCGAAGTTTTCAACATTTTGTGGAAATATTTTGAGGTTCTATTCAAGGCCTGTGCTGGAATTTCACATCTCCAGAAAAATTCATGTATGTTTGAGCTGACTGAAGAAGTTATTCGCCTGAAGACAAGCAATGCCAGTTTTGGAGTGCATTCTTTTATGTCCCTGTGTATACTTAGACTCTGTTCACTGAACAATCACTCAGCAAATTCAAGATCATAAAAAAATCTTTTATTTTCAAGTTAGCTCAGGACAGATTGCACTGTCCTAATGCTGTCTAATAGAACAATTTTCATCAAGACTGACATGAAGAGTTAGGTGATAGATCAGATATAGGGCCTGGGTATTTCTTCTCAAACAGATAGCCATAGAGACCAAAAAAGCTCTTAGTGAGTACAAAGGCAGATGGGATTGCTAATAGTTCTCTCTTGCTGAAAAGTAGTGTGATTGAATCTAATATTATGAGATGAATTTAGGAAAAAACTTTAACATGTGAAGTCATGTTGAAGTTTTGAGATAAGCGACAAATGTAGACAACTATAGCCACAACCTGGAAAATTTACAAAAGATTGTCAGTAAGAAAAGAGAAAAAGGAAGGACTGGCACAGGAAGTAAATAACTTTTGGTAGTTTTTGTTAGTGGGGAGCCACATTGTAGGGAACAAAGGGAAGGGAGTTATTCTGTGCACATGCGACTGTGAAAATTCATAAGTTGTTCTGCCACCATGGGAAACTTAAAGTGCTTAGAAATATAGACCAAAATAAAGTTTAACCTCTACTTTTCTTTTTTTTTTTTTTTTTTTGATTGTTGTTCTTTTAATTAGGATTGTAAAGTACTTTTTGCTTACTTGTTTTGTTATCTCTTCCTCCTCCACCCCCCTGCCCACCCCTACCCCGCCCATGTTTTTCCAATAATTTTACCTTTGAACTGTTTAATTTGGATGTTTTGGCCTCTGGACTAGTCTATTGGGACATTTCATCTGACCTGACCTTGCTTCCATCTGTGGAACACTTGAACATATCTTGGTCTACCTGCATGTGCGCAGAATGCAAGCCCTGCATCTATGTGTGCACCCTGAAGCTGGGGCTGGGAGGCATCAGGCATGCTCCTCGTGCAAGTGCTGGCAAATTGATGTTTCCATGGCTCATGACTCTCACTCATCATTTTAAAAAACCAAGTGGCTTATTGACTGACTTGCTGCTAATACTCAGCAGTGCTGACCTAACTTCCATCTTGATCCTGTCTGTAACTCTTAGTGACTGCCTGATTCCTTTCTCGGTTTCTATCTTACCTTAAAACTGCACAGAAACATAACCTCCCTGCTTTTTGTTGAAAAATACATGGTTCATATGTTTCTCCCTGTGAAGACGAAGTTGCCATGATGACAAATATCACCTAAGATCCAGGTGTCATTTGTTCAAAGAGATCACAGCAATTTGCCTGTTTGTGCTGTATTTGAGAAGTAAAAAACCACTTTTATTTCGGTCTCTCCTGTATGTAGATGCGTCTTTGACCCTAGAGTTCTTTCTATTTATGGATTCCCAGTCTTTACAAAATTGTCATTGCTTCTAGTTCCTTTGTAAGAATGCTTTATCAGAAGAAATTGTTTCTTCTCCAGGAAATATTTCTGATTGAGCTACAACAGTAAGGTCCTTTGTTTGCCAAGCATTTTGCTTTGCACACTTTTCATTCCACTTGAGTAGAGATATCCTTGAAGGCAAACAGAGATTCCCCTGCTAGGTGATGCTCCTCCCACAGTGTACAGGCAGCTGCAGTTTCCAATCGGCTATCAAAGGTGTAGGCTGCTTAATGCTCTAGGTCCCATTTAAACACTGGACAGTGCATGCTCTGTGTCAAAACTTATGGTTCAGATTTTCTCTTTATCAGAAATAATACTTCTGTTAGAGTAAGTTAAAGACCCCTGTCCTTTAACTTGGCCTACTACCTCACTCAGGAGCTTCCTATAGTTATCTCAGCCATAACCTGGCTTCCTGCTGTGAAGGTAGAAAACCACATCCTTATTGCAGGCCCTTCTAGTTCTGAGCCAAAAAATTGTGTACAGAAAACAGACTGAAGTCAAGGCTCATAGTCCTGTTTGTTGTTAAAGTATTGGACACAGTCATAAGACCTAGTTGCTTATTTATTTGCCAATTTTTATGCATTCTGGTTAATATTCTTCATGACAGGTATCAGCCCCTTGTGTGTTTTTCTTAAACTACAGCCAAAACAACTGTTCCATTTCTGAAACTGTGACTGGGGAAAATAAGTTGCTTTTCACTGCTGTCAAGGGTTTTTCTAGCAACTGAGATCTTGGGACATTGTTGGGAATGGCAACAGAGCCACACACTGATAAAAAAGCAAACAGAGCTCAACAGCTTCTTAGTCAAACAGTATTATCTATTCTGAGCAAAATATCACAGGTGATCTTGTAATTAAATACTGTGTCATATACACAAGGGAGCTAAGCAAAAGCTTTGTATTCAGCTAACTCACAGCTTTAACTACTTTGAAAAGTGTTTTTAGCACAGTTTTGTGTAATATATAGTACATTTTTAGGTGAATGATGCATGCAACTAATTTATTAAATCCTTATTAATTCTTCAATATGCATATACTGAATATAGTAAAATCTTATTTTTTTAGACTTAAGAGAAATTTAACAACCTAGATTTTAAAGTCGTGAAGGACTTGCAGTTCTCAAGTAATAGGAAAGAAAATATGAACAGTCAATGCCCATCAGCTTATCTTGTTTTCTATAAAAAAGACAATGTTTACATGGATGAGAAACACAACAGTTATTGGATATTTCTAACTGCATATAGAAGTAGCCTAGAGCACTAGAGGAAATTACTCTGCCTGGAAATGAGTTAAAGTTTGCTTTGAACCCTAATCTAAATTTTACAACTGAATCCTTTCTGGAACTAGCTAAAGAAAATCTCAGTACAAATGACTGTTTATTTACCTTGATGCACAGAGAAATATACCTTGTGGTCTTCTCTACTTCTAGCTGTCCACTGCAAAAGACCTTGGACTGAAAAGTAAGAAACCACACTGAAGTCTTAATGACTAGTTTATAAATATATATATTGCTACTCTATAACATACATACATTTTATATATATTTTACTGTGTAGTGAATTCTGTTGTCAATTAAGTTGAAGATACCAAAAATTTAAACAATCCAGTCAAATCTCATATATATGAGATTTATGCAGATCACCCAAGTCTATAGTTTCCTATCTTTGTAACTTTGGCTGAAGACTAATTAGGTTCATTATTGACAGCACATGTATCTTATATCTGTGAGTCCTCAATAGTCAGAAATGCAATGATGACAGAAGCCTGGTATTCAACCTGTTAATGATGATTAATATTCTTTCAGATATGAAGGTGGTATTAATCTGAGAGGAACTAGCATAGGTTGCAACCTGTCTGTAAGCAATACTTTAGCTTCTTCTGTTCTTATGTGGAGTGATTTCCAGATGAAGCTATTTAGATTACAATATCTAATTATAATCTATTGGAATTTACAACCTTTGTTTTTTTTTGGTTTGGGTGTTTTGGTTTTTTTCCAGATTATTCTCTGTTTATTTCCCAAGATTATTCTCTAGTTTAGAGAATACAGCTCAACATTTCACAACAAGGTTAACATCTTTTTTCCTTAAACACTAACCTAAATGCTCTCCAAGGGTTTGCTTAGCAGCGATGACAGAAAGCCAGCAGTTAGGCAAGTAATTTTCTGCTTGAGGCACTGCAAGCCCTTGTCACTGAAATGTTGTACAGGGACCTTCTCACACCCTGGCTGTACTGGTTCACAGGCACTCACAGGCACAAGGCCAACTGTTTCCCATTTGATCATGAGCATGCATTGCATGTGACTGGGGAAAAAATTCCAAGAGCTTTTCCAGTAAATATTAGGATGCAAACTTTTACTATATAAATAGGCACCTCCTGCATAGAGATGTGGTAGTGAGTATGCAGGCATATGCTGCTATTCCAGCTCTCTTTTGGGAGATCTCGATGTGGCCTCATACCTGGCTGCTTCTAGCATGTGCTTCTGGAAGGCACTGTCACATTTTTACATGTTCCTTTCTTTCTCCTAAACAAGTTCAGTCAACTTTTTCTTCCTACTGCTGGAATATCTACTACAAATTATAAACACAAAGATCCTACAAACCCTTTTGTCAAAATTGTAGCAGAATGTAAGTAAATATTTAAAAGACAGGAATATAGTGAAAATTGCACTTCTACTCACACATGCTGTGGATATCATTATAAAACAAATTGCCACATTGCTATTTCTGTTGGTGTGTACAGCCTACCCTATCAAGGCTTATTTTAGTTCTTCATAGTTCATGGGCAATTGACTAGACATGTTATAATTTGACATCAATTATTTTGTGAATAATACTTTAAAAATAATTCAACCTGTGAATTATTAACTCAATCAAGTATTTTGAGTCTTTATTACCACTGTGCTCTGTTGGTGCAACATGGCTAGTGTGAAAATGCATGACATCCAAAAATGCCCGCAGAATGTTTTCAAGTATTTTACCATGCATATAAAGTAACCATTTGTCTAAAATAATTAATTTGGTCCCAAACCACTAAACAACGATCAGAGATTAAAAACTGGTGCGCCAAAGGGCCATTCAGTGAATTAATATTTCCTGCTTCTCTTAGGGATTGGGTTCCCTGAAATCTAGTGAAAATGGAGAATATAACAGAAAAGTCAGTCTGTCCATGCTCCGTCACTCATGGAACTTCTACCTCAGGGAAACTTCTCATCCTGGCTACCTACTCATTCATCCTCATCATGTCCAGGTGGCGGTATGAACAACCATTAGTTTAGAATTAGCTTTGCAAGATGCAGGCATGACAGCGTACTATACTTTGGAATGCTATACTTCTTTTGGCTTGGCACATCCATGGGGAAGAGTGGAAGAGTGGCATTTCAGACAGAAAATGCAAGGTCTGGAAGAGCTTCTCTGCATGTGAAGATAGAGTTAGCAGGTTAACCTTTGCCTGCTCACCCTTTGCTCGTTTTTTCTTGGATATTCTTCACTCCATGAAATGAAAAAGGAGAATAATGAGTTCAGGTTCTTTTTCAGTTTTCGTAACAAAGATCTAAAAATACTTGAGGCTGATGCTGCCTGAGACCTGTGCAGCAGCAGCCTCACTCCAGAGCTCCATCTAGGTCATGGTTTCTGTTTTTCCAGGGCTGCTTTCTCCAATCAAGGCTGGGGACTGAGCCCTGTCACCCATAGCCATCAATCAGTGTTGTTACCACACTATCTAAAGCCCATTTCTGCCCCCCTCCACCCAAACTCTCAAAGCATCAGTTTGCTCTATGCCCACTTACTAAGTAAACAAGTGTCCGCCATTCAGTTACACTCTGCTTGTCAAGCAGCTAGAGATTAAAGGTGTGGATCCTTTTTAATCAAGAACCAGACTACTGAGAAACAGCTAATAGTCAAGAACCCATCAATTAGCAAACAGCTAACAAACTGTTCATCACAGATGTCCCTAGAAACTAGCAGAACCAACTTAAATTTGCCCACAGAAACCTATTTTATTTAATTGCCATCAGGCTAAATAAGTTTTATTTTGTTTAAGCAAGAACTCAGTTCTTAGTTGAAATATAACAATTGGAAAGAAAGACATAGGAGTGACATTGTCTGTATTTTGTCCACCGAGATAGTGGACTCAGGAGTAACCAATGTATCATGTGTGCTAAGCTAACCTTTCTTTACTCCAGAACAATCATCAGTATGACCAGAAAAACATCACATGATGAAATACATTAGCGACATTTATAACTGGCTTTTTCAGCAAAGTACAGCTTGACCTTGTGCTAACCTTGAGATTTTGTGAACAGGAGCAAACAGTCATTAAACAAGGAACAGCTTGTGTAATATTTAAGTAGCAAATATTACCATGAAATATAATTGAAGTATAAGGATTATGAACACAATCACATATTTTTAGTTTTGCTAAAGGTAAATGGGAGAATGGTTTTCTGGCTATTCACACACAAGACAGTCTTTAGGAAAAGAACAGTGATCTCCCTAATGTATTTATCTTTGACTAAAGATTTTGAAAACAAAAGCTGTCTTTGTAGGTCAGTTTCCCAGAGATGTATGTGTGTGTAGAAATACTAACTCTTTTGTGTGGATTTATTTTTGCACATTAACATATATGTATGTATAGGCTGGTCTACACCGGCTGCGCAAGCAGTCTTCACGACAGCATGCCAAGATTCAGAAGTTCTGACTAACCACTGGCCCAAATTAATGTTCGTGCAGAACCATAGGCACTATATAACAGCACCTCTGAAAATAGTGTGTGATGAGCCTGAGACGCTTGAAAGACTAGCTAGTGAATACTACATCACAATGTGATTTTTCAGTAATCTCATATAAGTCAGATAATATTACATCAACATAAAACTGCAGTAATGCTGTAGCTAATTAAGGCGTGTGAATGATTAAGCTGTATTTATAGATCATCTAACTCAAAGAGATCATACCTGGCAGATCAATGCTGATGTTAAATAAGTCATTAGCCTCTGCAAAGATTGCCCACGAGGTCATTGAATTGTGGTGGTGGATGTCCATGATGGAACATTTTAACGAGCTGAACATTTGACCTATGGGAACAGGACTGACAACAATTTATATAGATGGGAAAGCTCTGCATGTCAGAAAAATGCCACATAGTCTTTCTGGGCCTTGATTTCTCAATCAATAAAATAGAAATAAAAATTCTGTAACACAAAAATATCACTGAAGTTAAGTAATAACACATACAGAACGTGTTATTAAGGTTATATTTTGTTGTCATGTTATTACACCAAGGATTTGTTTTATGGTTATTCTTACCTTACAATATACCATGGTTAAATGAAATACTAGAAAATCAGTATGAAATACTATGAAAATGAAACAAAATATTAGAAATTAAATACTAGAAAATGTTGCTGTGCAAGTGAATACTAGAAAATGTTGCTGCTTTAGTGTGAGGTGTCCCTGCCCCTGGCAGGAGGGTTGGAACTAGATGATCTTAAGGTCCTTTACAACCCTAACTATTCTATGATTCTATGAATCTGGCCCAGGCCCAAAAGCTGCTGGGAATGTACTTTTGATCCTCACTAGTTTTTTTAGAGGACTCAAAACATGCTGTCACTATCTACCTTTTTGACACAATGTGACAGCGCTGTTTATTTTCTGGTTTACATCAATAGTAAAATGGTAGGTGATAACTCCCTGTGATACAAAATAACATGTATGGCCTTTATTCTTATTAAAAAAAAAAAAAACAACTCTCTGAAAAGAGATACTGAAATCTTTCCTGGCCCAGGACAGTGTCATCACTGGGGATGTTCCAATAATACTTTAAACTGAATTGGAGATACCTTCTCCAGATCATCAGTTCTAGCATATCATCATCTATCTGCTAAAAATGTATTAAAAAAGTTGCATTTGCAACTTTGCTATTTGGACCCCTGACCTTTAGTTACAGAGCTGGGACCGCTGTCTCAGTTCACACAGGGTCTGTAACATCTATTACAAGGTGGCATCAAGTATGACTTCTGTGTCGTGGATTAGTCTTGATCAGTTGTTTGAATTTCTTATTTCACACCCTAGAGCTATCATGTTGCCAAAATCTAGATACTGTGATTTTCTATAACTGATTTTCCCTAAATTTTCTATAATGTGGTTTGTTGAGAGAAAAGCTTAGCTAAACATTCATACTTGAACTGAGAATTCAACTTGATTGCCCTGTGAGTGTGTGCCTGGAAGGAAGCAAAAATAGGGTTGGTACTTGGAAATACAAAGTGATTGAATTCAGTGCCTAAGGCCAGAAACCTCATTTTTGTGACAGTTAATATGTAGAACTAACTGAAAGCCTACTTGTGAACTAGTTCATGCTTTTTTTCTCTTTCTATAAAGCCTAACATTATATATTCATTCTACCTGGCAGATTTATTTTTACTGTAGGAAGAAGAATGCCACCAATCTAAGCCTACCGTCTGGAACACAACCAAATGATCTACTGCTCACAAGAAGCTAGTGAAGCAGTATTTTGGAATTTTACCTAATGTACTTCTCAATGCCATAGGTATGCTTGAAATACTGTTAGGGATCTCAACACTAATGGTGCATGGCTGAAGAAGTTCACAGAACCAAAGCGAAACTTCTGTGTGCTCTCACTGTGAATATTGCTCAAAAATGTGTGCTGCCTTGATACTGTCAGTAACTCCTGTTACAGATAAACCTCTGTAAGTATTAGGTTAGAGATAAGCAAGGCCAGGGTGTTCGAGTACCATTGAATTGTACGGTGTTATCATTACCAGACATTGCTTTTGCAGTATTTCTAATAAGTAGTATAGCTACTGAGCTTCTGCTAGTGATGACCTTGCTTATCACATACTAAAAAGTTCACCACAGGTTGTTCTATGATGCACCAGTGCTTTGTTCAAAGAGTGAGTCTATCTCTGACTTTCAAAAGAAAGTGACCATATCACAGCAGTGATCCCACTTTGCCAGGCTTCTGCAGATTACTAGTGGCTAATTGCTGGGCTTAAGACTCTTGTATGAGCCTCAATTTGGCAGTGGGCACTTGTCAACACAGTGGGAGGTCTTCAATAAGACAGCCTCATAGACACTCCTACAAAAATAAGTGTCATGTTCTGAAGCCCTCACTTTAAAACATGATAGATTTCATGAGCAATAATAGTTCAGGCAGGCCTGGGACATGGCAGAACATTAAGTGAACTGGACATGAAACTGCCAAGTACGTTCTCGACAATACTCAAAAACTTCTGTGTTTTGTCATTTTCTAAGAAATATTGGCTAGAAAATAAAAAAACATTTATACTACTGGTCCAAATGAGCTGAGAACTAGTGGAGCAAAGTTTAGCTGATTAAAGTCCAGTTCCTGTTCTGATTTGGGTTTGAAAACCCCAAGAACTGTTGGCTTCAGAGAGCTCAATTTATCATGTGTAAAGGCACAGGAGAGCTGGGATTTAATTTAAAATAAGAAATACTGGTTACTTTTAAAATATGTCTTAAACATGACCTCATTACCATGGAACTCTGCCCATGGAAAAGATTTGTTTTGTTTTGGTCTTCTGGAGATGGCTGCAGTGATAGGCTAGTTTAGAAATTAACAAAAGTACCTACAAAAGAAGATGGGTTGGACAGAGCCTTGGGTGGCATGGTTTAGTGTGAGGTGTCCGTGCCCATGGAGGGGTGTTGGAACTTGATGATCTTAAGGTCCTTTCCGACCCTAACTATTCTATGATTCTATGTGAGTGATGAGCTAGAAGCAGTTCATTTATGAAACTTGTTTGTGCTAATGTATTCCCATGGTATTTTTAAAATATCCATTGTGGAACCAGTGGATTTCCAAGCCAGTGGAGAAGTGGTAATTTTTTATCAGCAAATAATAAGAGCCTGTGTTAAGGGCATGCAGCAGATTATAGGTAGGAAGCACCACTGGAAGTATGGAGTTGTTCTGAAACATCCAGCTATCCTTTACAAATACTGAGGTGTAAAGTAGAAGAGTTTTTGTCCTTTAAAAAAAAAAAATTCTCAACAAAACCAGGTCATATTATTGGCTCTGTTTTCTTTTATCTGAAAGCAGAAATATCAAATACAAGGTTTATCAAAAGGAGGATCTTACTTCATTGCCCTCAGTACAATCCTCTTTTATGATCATGGCAGCTGTTCTACCTTCACTATGGAGAAGTTTCATCTAGTTCAGGAGCCGATTTTAATCTCTACATGAAGTATGGATTAATAAGTGAATTATGGGATGGAATGATTGACACTGCAAGCAATATGGTATTAGAAAGCAGGATTTGAAAGTGTTATTAAATACAGAATGCAATGACTAAGTGTGAGCATGCTGATTAATAGATAATGTACCAGAGGAGAGAAGAATTGTTAGCATAGAAGGAAGGGAAAACCTTGACCAGATTCTTACGCTGTCCAAACCCAAAGGAAATTAGGGAAGCTGTGCAATTTATGACAGCCAGGAATCTGTCCCCAGGAGAAGTAGACTGAAATTAAGGAAAAAAATTAAACTTTAGCTAAATACCTGAGTAAGAATCCTAACAGCATGATTTCTTAAATTGAGAAACAGCCTCTCAAGGGAAACGCTGAAAGCGTTAAGCCTGGACATATTTGGAATTAGATTAGGCAAAGCATTTGAAAAAAATGTACCATGGGGACAAATTTGTACTGGAGGGGAGATGAAATAGTCAAAATGTCTTTTCACACATTGTTTTAATTACTTAAAACTCACTGTATAAAGAAAAGAAAGAGCTTGGCAGTGGTTTTGCCTATATAGTTTGTCCACTGGAAGTGAAACAGTTTTCAGTGGGTATGGAAATATTCCATTGCTGAGAACATGGCATATGTCATCTTCAGTTGTATCTAATGTTCATTATGAACAATTTTTTTTTCTGCATATGAGAAAAAATAGTGAAAATTGGAAGCCATTAAATGAGGATGTATTCATGAATGTCAATGGATTTGAAAGTTGGCCATGAAATACATATTTTGTTTTGGTTTTCTACAATTGTGTTGCCATATAGCAGTCATGTCAGGCATATAGAAGTAGAAGGCATGTTCATCCCAAGGTACTACTGAGAATGCTTCTTCTTTAAATTAAAAATGGAAGTCTAGGCTTTAAACGAGAGATGTACACTACCCACCCCCAAAAAGCCACTTTCATTTTCATATAAATATGTAACCATCATTTGTTTAACTCACACCAAGCTATCAAATTTTGTGGTGGGCTATAAACTTGTTGAGTCATTAGCCTGGCTGCTTAATGGAGGAAAACTAAATTCCTGTTCCTGCATAATGACACTTATTCACTGTAGACATTTGCATCACTAGGAAACCATAAAACCTCATCCTTCATAATGAAGTTCTGAGCTGACAGAGAGGGAAATATAGTGTTGTGGGACAACTATGAATATAAAACAAGCTTAATAAAGAAGTAGTGACAAATTATATTATGCAAAATGCAATGCAATAAAAAAAATGTTACTAACTCATTGGAAATGTCATAAATAATCTAAATAGTTTTTAACTGTCAAAGCCTTGAAAAATATATTCCTTAAAAAAATGAGGTACAGAATAGATGCCAGTTTAATTGCCATCATATTTTGACAAGCATAGAGAACCTTGTATCCAGCTTATTTTCTAAATTTAGCTCACTTGCCGAGGACGAAATGACGGGGGGAGGATTATTAGTCTGCTTTTTCAACTCATTGGTGCCCCATCAAAAACTACCTACCTCAGCCATTTTAAAGTATTGCTGGTTTCCATTTGAGATAAACATTTACAGTTTACATTACAATCTCAAGCTAGCTGATCTTTATAAAGTAAAGAGAGTCTCAGATGTGAACATTTGGTAAACTCATGTACTGCCTCCTTTAAATCGACATTCTTTTTGAACAAATACATATCTGCTATATCTCTGTGGGTCAGCAAGGGGCATAAAATCCTGTGAGGACAGCTCGTTGTGTTATAAAAGTCTTTGTCCAATTTGTGTGTCCTAATGACTTACTTTTCACTCTTCCAAAAATTTCATTTTACAGAAAAGAAAAAGTCACTATCATTTCAAGAATTGCTGGTGGCTCAAATAATAATGACTTATATTCTATTTCTGCTGAAGTCTCAATGATTCCAATAGACCCAGTGACTTGACTAGAAGCAGCTTTGAGGCTTGCATAACCAGAAGCATTTCTATTCATGAAAACAGTCACAAAATTAACTGCTAGTGTGATCAGATCCTCACTTCAATGGAGATTTCCCTGCTGACATAGTCACTTGTTTAATTATATGCTGCTAGTACTCTAAATGCAAAATGTTCAAGATGCTTGAACCAGTTATTACATCTTCTAGCATATGAGGCTGGTAGGGACAAATTATACATTTAATATACTGCTAAGAGATCTGTGGAAAATCATGCTGCCCTGAAAATACAAAATTTGACATGTTTTGTTAATGATTTTGATTTAGTTAATTTTTATATGAATGACAGGCATCACAAGTTGGGAATCTTACTTGGCTTTTAAATGTGAGATGTTTTCTTCTGGAGAAAATCTATTTTAAACTTGCTCTCTGTTTTCCAGAGAAAATGTTACTCATGTCTTTATACAAACATAGAGAAGTTTCACCCTAGATAAAATACATATAAAAAATATGAGTTATATTCAAAATATTTTCAAAGGAACGTAGTGATTTTTACTTTCTAGATATTATTACAGTCAAGAAGTCAGTGTTTCACTAATGAAAAACAAAACTTGAAATAAGCAGGTTGGTTTTAACTTGCTTGTGAGCCTAGACTGACTTTTTCTTTTACCTTTTTCACAGTTGGAATTGGCTGTACAAAATTTTCCATTATGCAACAGGATTTGGAGCCACTTTGTCTGCTATGCTCTCTTTGCTCATGTCCAATAACTGATGTTTCCAATAAGTCATTTAAATTGCTAGCTCTGCTGGGCAAGGCACCAGTCATTGTTATCATCTCCAGGGCTTTTAAATCTTCTCTTTTAGTTTGAAAGTGCTTCATTTAGCGCATTAAAGACACAAATAAACATTTACAAAACAAAAATTCAGTGATTTTTAAGCCTGAAATGTGGCTGCAGAGATTCCATCAGAGAAAAAGAGAATCCAAATTGGCCACAGTTTGGCTACTGGCAAATGAAGAAAACTTTCCTGCCCTGCTGTTTTAGCCTCTTAATAATATGGACATGAAGCTAATAGTTGCTAGATTTTTCTAATCCATTTTATAACAATAACTATCACTTCTGTCTAGGGACTCTCTATCTCTTCAGGGATAAAAAAGCAAGTGATTCAGGTCTGATAAGGACTGTGCTAGAGAATAGAAGGACTAATTCAATTTTCCAGATAGTACTCCTTAGACCTTTTGCAGAGGCCACAGTCAGCATAGTCTACAGACATACTCCCTTGCCAAGTAGGATTTAGAAGGTTGCAAAACCATCTTTCATAGCTGTTTCCTGGTTAACAATCTATCATAGGGCTTGGTGTGAGGAAAAAGAACCATGAAGATTTTCCAAAAGTCCAAATGAAGGGAAAAGAGACTGGGCTGCACCAGACTATCCTATAATTTATAAGATATACAGGACGAGACTCGCCTGATCCAGATCAAAAGCTTGAGGCTAGTTGTCTGAAGGCACAAAAGAGTTCTATTACTGTTTGCAGGTCTCAGTTTTTCCTCTTGCTTTTTGATGTTGTGTAATTCACCAGTGGAAAGAGCAATATATTGTGAATGACAAGCCATTTAGTTAAGAGTGCTCAGACATTGCATGTTAGTGCTGGTTCCACATATAGTTGGCTACTTAATCTTCATGCTTTCAGTACAGGTTCCACACTGACCCTCAAAAACTTTTACTCACTCAATTCTGACTCTCTTCCCGCAGAGAGATTTTAATCTGTTGAATGGATGATTTCTGGCAGAAATAAATTAACTGCCAAAAGTGGCAGTTCCAAAAATATGGCTAAGAAGATGCCTGGTTTGTTTTCATTTAACTCACTCTACACTCAGATATGCTGCACTGGATCTCCCTGTTTGGCTTTTTCCAGGACTTCAAGGTCAGTTAAGCACACTTGAGAAGCTGGCTCAGAGTTTCTTGGGTCAGAAATTTCAGTATATTTTCACAATTTTGATTTCCTTGGTTTTGTGCATCGGAGTTGGAGAATTAAATACTGGTGATCTCCTGGTATCTGAGAATATTTTATGTTCATAGGTTGTGTAGGACCTGTTTCAGACTTTCTCCTTGGTCCTGAAGGTTTGCAGGATCCCTTCACGATAGAAAAAAGAGTAAGAACAACAGTGACACTGCTAGAGTTGTCTCTCATTATTCAGCAAAAAACTATTTTTTGGAAACCAGGAGTCATCAGAAGAGGTCTTCTCTTTGCTTGCACTAACCTTTATGTCATGTTAATATTACATAATGTTATATAATTTGTTTGTGTTTCAGTCATCCTGAGATGCCTGGTGATGTTCCTCTCTCCCAAATGACTGAAGTACAAACTCTACCAACTGTGCTGGCAAGAAGCTGTCAGTTTTGTGTTTCTAGGAACACACTGGACTTAAGCCTTTACATCTGCTGATCATCCTCATCTCCCATTTCATTTTATAATTTACTGTCTCTTTACAGAATGTTTACTCTATATAAAGGCACAGATTTTATGCCAGAGTTTGACATGTCAGTCTTTTCTCTATGCCTCTCCCCTTCCCTCAGTTTAAAATCTACTAGATTTTGCTTTTCCCTGAATAGTGACTATTTTTTGTCAAATGAAAAAATTACCCACAAAATTAACCCACTATAGAGAATAATTTCTGAATAAATCCTGCTATGAGAAGGATGTTATATTCATTTGAGCGTTACTTGGTGGTAGCCATACAGTTTGGTTATAAGAGCACTCTCTCAGTGTACAAAGCCAATACAAGGCTATTTTTCTCTGAATAAGCACTGAAGTAGATCTCAGTGGGTTATATGCATTGCTTTTGCCCTTCAGTTATGATTAGAAAAACAGTAGTAATTTAGGCTGCTATGACTGCTATTCAAACATACAGATTATCTTCACTACTTTCTGGATGAATGTGCATAATCACAGTTCCTTTTTGTGCTTCTGGACTTCAGTTCTGTTGCTCATGAGTCATATTAAACCAGTAAACCCATAACAGGGTGGGATGTCTATAGTTCTTCTTAATCCAGGCAAAGAAAACTGCTTACAACAAGCCCAAAGAAATTCTCTAGGTTAAGCTTGTTATTCCTTGTCCCAAAAATGCACAGAATTCAGAGGAGAAAACAAATAAAGAAAAAAACATCTGTGCATATACCACATTGTAGTACCACTCCTTGGCCTGGTAAGTAGCCTTTGCTTATCTCAAGAACCCTTCAGCCTGTTGCTGAGTGACAAAAGACTGCAGCACCTCCTGCACTTAGGGCTCACCTTGTCAGGAATTGTGGGTAATGATCTTTGGCTGTTCCCATAAGACTGGCATAGTTTGAACTTACTTTCCACTGGCACAAGACCATCTAATGAACATGACAGCATTAAATGTATTAGATGTAGAAATGAAGTGTACATGTGAGTCTTCAATGAAACACACGTATACCTTTAGGCTTATACAAGCTCAGTGCTGGTGCATGCCTATACAACTAGATGATACCAAAAAAAGGAGCCAAGAATTTGACTATTTGGCTTATACTCAAATCTCAAGGCAAAAAAAAAAAAAAAAAAAAAAAGAGGAAAAATGAGGAAAAAAAGCAAAGTAGAGGTGATATCTCCTTCCTTGTTCCCCAGGCTATGTTCCAGTGGATCCTTTCATCCCTCTATGTCACAATGCAATCTGTCATACTATGCACTTGTATTATTGCTAATACATTTTTATGCACTCTACAGGCTGTATCTTACCACTTCTGTTCATTTTCATGACTTTAGACATAACCTGTGAAATGTAGAGTAGCCAGGTTAGTCAGTGTGGTACAATTCAGGTGCTATAGTATTTGCAAAAGAATATGCAATCAAAGAGCATCAACAAAGTGTAATTGACATCAGCCACTGCATCTCACCAAATCAAGAATTATCCTCTGATTGATGCAGAGTGATGTGCAATCACTTGTAATTGATTGGAATTCATTCAGCATAGAATGACATGTTGTTGTCATAATTGCTACTGAGAAATAATGACTAGTTAAAGCTAAGAGGGCAGGCTTCAGCCAGTCCATATATTTTGGACTCCCTGGTTCCTTCAAACATTTATGAACATTATGGGGTTTATGTAACAGCTTATTGTTTCTGTACACTTGACTTCAAATGTTGTATACTAGCCTAGCTTTGTGAATTAATTAAAAAATAGAAGTGTATTACATCTTGAGGATAGGAAATGAAAAAGCTAGATGAGATTTTTATTCTAAATGCTTTGAATCTTGAACAGTCAAACAGCATAGTGTTGATGCATGTCCACAGTAAAACCTTTTTTTGTGTTCACAATGAATAAAAGCAGGATCTTCTAATGGGTAGGGGACATTTAACATGTGTATTTTATGATTTTTTTTTAGAAGGAAAAGATGAATTCACTGAAGTCAATGAGTTTACTCTTTCCTAAGGTAGTATTTTGGAGCACCCATACATTCAGGGAGAGTTTGGTAGGGACAGATGCTGTAGGTCAGCAATGCAGAGCCAAATTCTCTTGTTAGTGTTTCTGGTGAATTCATGTTCTCTTCATATGAATTGTACCTCTCAAAACTGAAATCAGCAGATTTCAGGCAACATATGGCAAAGTACTGAGCCAAAATATAGAAATTTAATTTGTTTTTACTTCATTTTGCATAATATCACGTATATTATTTATTTTATTTTTGACCATAAATAATAAGTAGCAGACTTCCATTTAAGATACATTTACTACGTGTGTACACAAGGCAATTTCACCACAAAATCTCACATAACAACTTCTCTAATATACGTTTAGCCCACATAACATAAATCAATCTGATACTGTCTTCTGCAGAGTCCTAATATATTCAGCACCCCAAAATAATCTCACTATGCATGGAAAAATAAAAACCACACACAAGTGAGAAATTTAGTTTATTTTCAATAGAACTAAGCTTCTGAAAACAGCACGGGACCAAACAGTAAAAATCTTGCAATTCTAATATTTATTAAAACTCCAAATCTACTCTACTTGCGAGTGTCTCATCTTCCACCTTCTGAGACCAAGGTTTAGAGGGCTGTTCGCCCAAGACACACCACTGTGACCAGAAAACCCTGACAATTCACAGATATCTTACCTTTTTGCTATTTTCCACATTTCAAGGCCACCATTCTCTTTTTTGTGTATAGTCAGTAAACACGCAGATTCTAAGAATCCCTAAAAATTATACAAAAATATCAGCAGGAAAGGTACTCTGCTCCAAAGACAATCCAGGGCTGAGACTAAGGAATAATACTGAGAAAGATATCAGACTGTACTGTAGGCTTATCCTGAACAGGTTTTACACATGTGAAGCACTTCAAAACTTTCCTGAAACAGACAGTTTGAATAGACCAGGGGAGGAATATGAACCTGAATGCTCAGACAATTCACTTCGCTTGAGTATCTTCTCTTCCTCATGTAGAGTGTGATGTGGGTTGAAGCAGAAAATAGAGAGGCAAACTGTTTGGTTCTGCCTTGAAAAGGAAACATCCAAACTCTCTAGGAAAGTGGCTCACTTTCCTACAAATAGGACAAGGGTGGCTGGAGCACTAAGGAACAATGAGGAGGGGCAGAGGACATGCAGAGGTCAACTTTGAAGTTGTTTTTGGGGAGGTTCTTCACTCCTTTGAAGACTAATGCAAGAAAAGAGCCTGCCAGTATTTCCTGTACTTAATTGAGCTATGTTAACTGAGCTATATAGTCAGCTGTACTAAGGCAAAATTTATTGCAGTCTAGCAATTATTTTTACCCTTTTCATACCAAGAACAATTCTTCTTTAAAGAGCCAAAAGACATTTAAACTGATACCTTTACCTTATTTCTTACAGTACATGTCCAGTTTATAGTATCTGTGGTTTCTTTCTATCAGCGACTTGAGGACGAGCAAGTACTAAACAGAGGTCTCTGTTTCTTACATTACATGCAGATACTTTTGGCTGCTATTGGGATTTCTGGTCAACTCACTCATGCAACATTTTTTTCCATAGGTGGAAGTTTTTATTTTTAAACTCAAGGGTTAATACTACTTTCTTTGAGATCTTGTGGAAAGTCTCCTGCATAAAGCAGTGAGACGTTTAAAGTCATAAAGTCATGTGGAAAGGTTTGAGTCACAGTGGTACCAGGCCTCAGTAATTTGCAAAAACAACAGCAAAAAACTATAATTTATACTACCATGCAAGTACATAAAAGTATTTTCTAGCTGAAAGGATATTGTATACAACAGCATGGGCAGTAAGAGACAATTTCTGCACTTCATGAAGATGGTAAGAATGTACAGTAAATTTTGTCTGTATGAAGAGCTCTTTGTGTTCCTGAACACCGTGGTGTCTTTGCAGCATTTAATATACCGTCCCAAAGGAGGATACATTAATCGAACCAAATGACTGTGGCAGCCGTTAAGACATTCAAGTTCAAATGTTTTATAAACTGGAGAGAAACAAGTGTTTGTAAAGAGCTAAGATTTTTCAGTTCATCTGTGAATAGACCTTTTAAGGTTTTAGCAGAAGTTGTTCATTAGCACCTTTATTGTCAAATATTTTCTCATGTTATACGTAGCATCATTTAATCCCTAACATCCTACTTGTGTAGAGCAGCCACTGGCTCTTACTTGTTTCTCATTAGTGCCAGCTCCATGCACCATCAGCTCTGGAGAGGTCCTGCTAGCAATTATTTCTAAAGTAATGATACCTATTATAATACTTCAATGCTATATACTAGATATGTACATTTTTCTAAGTTATAAATCTCTGAAAGTGCTAGGAGAAGGTATGTTTTGAGTTGTGTTTGTTACTTCTAAGTATCACTTGTTGCTAATTTTAGATTACAGGACAGTTTCTTTGGAAGTACCAGAACCAACAAAAAATTTTATAAAACATAAACTCACTGGTGCAATATTTTTAAAACTAATTTTATATTAAAAAAAATTATTTACCTTGTGCATTGTTGAAAGTTATTTTCATTTTGTAAATTAAACTTAGAATATTTATTTATAGTGTTATTTTTCCTTCTTGGTTGCTTTCTTCTTTGTATGTATGGATGTCATGGGTTCAGCAGCAGCAGTCATTTTTCTCCTCTGTAGTAGCTGGTGCAGCGCTGTGTTTTCGACTTTCGGCCTGGGAACAGCGCTGGTAACACCGATGCTTATAGTTATGGCTTAGAATGTTTTGGTCTGACCAAGGACTTTCTGAGTCTCATGCTTTGCGAGGGAGGAGGGAAAGCTGGGAGGAAGCAGAAACAGGACACCTGACCCAAACTGACCGAAGAGGTATTCCATACCATAGCATGTCATGCCCAGAATGTAAAACTGGGGGCAGGAACCTGGAAGAGTTTAGCTCACTGCTCGGTCTTCGGGTGGTGAGCAGTTGTATCCCCTTCCCTTTTATTTCCCTGGTCAATATTATTATTGGTGGTAGCAGGAGTGATTTGTGTTATACCTTAGTTACTGAACTGTTCTTATCTCAACCTGTGGGAGTTACATTCTTTCGATTCTTCTCCCCATTCCCCCCCCACCCCCTCAGAGTGGGGGGGAAGAAAGAGGGGGGAGTGAGTGAGCGGGCTGCGTGATTTACAGCTTAAACCACGACAATGGATATCTGAGTACATTTTAAAAAATATTCTCTTGGTTTTATTTAAAAGCTTACATGGCTTCAAGAAGAGAAAGGATGAATTAAGGGTTATTAGATATATGTTGTAAATAGCACTGAGCAATGAAAGCCCTAAGTTTGAGAAGGTTGAAGTGTGTTACTGAATCATGTCTGCCTACCCCATATTCTTTTCTAGATTGGAAACAGGATGTGGGATTAAGTGGACTTTTGACTTGATATACTCTGGCTAATCCCATCTTCTGGTCTCCAACAACCATTAGTTTTGTAGACCACAGATACGCTGTTCCTTTTACTTTTCTTACTACATCAAAATTAATGAGATGTAAAGCAAGAAAAGGCTTTAGGGGAATGACTCAGGGTATACAAGGAAAACACAGACATAGACATATTTGTGTACATAAAACTACATAGAAATATTTGTAATGCATATAGTCAGATTTTTTTTTTTCCCAAAGATCAGCTATGTTGCCAATCCAAAAAGAAGAACGGAGAAGAAAGCAGAAAGAAGCATAACAGATTAGTGGTGCAAAACCCAGAGATTACCCTCAGTCTCCTTTATTCTCTACAATTTTCTGAGAAGTCTTCAGGCTATCTAAATTCCACTGGTTTTCTATAGGAAAAGAGTATCTGTAATGTGATAAATTTGCAATGCAATTGCAAAATCCGTGCACCTTGTTATGCAATGGTCATATGCTATGGCCAAACCCTTCTCCTTTTTTAGGTTTAACATAGTGCAACACAGAAGGTATCTGACCAAATTAGAAAGTATGTTAACATTAGCTGAATGTTCATTCAATGTAATACACTAAAAAAAACACCAAAAAACAACCAACCAAACAAAATAAAAACCCAATGTTGGACTGTCTCAGTAGTTGTTACTGGTTTCTGCCATGTCATTTCTCTCTGTGCATTATGGCTAACGCGTTGAAGCCTGAGCAAATAAATGGCCTCATAGATACAAAACACCTTAAGAAAAGTTTCCCTCCAGTACAAGAGGTTCCCCCACACTGTAGAGCTAATTCTAGTTGTAACAGAAAAAAATTTATTATGAGAGCTCAAGATAGCTATGGAGGTGGGAGGCAATGACACCAAGAGTCTTTTCTACATGCACAGGTAGTACATAGATATAGCAAGCATAGGTGGCCTTAAGTGGTTTAGACATCATACTTCTTTATCTGCTCACTGAATCACTGTCATGATGTGAAATCTACCCTGAAAACAGTGCCTCCAGACACGTCCTTGACTACTCATGCCCAGCTCAGTTTTTGTTGGATTAGTTTTAGATTAGTTTAGAGTTAGAAATACAGTAGCAATAGACTAAATTGACTTGGCAGCTATTATTGAGTTCACAGATTTTGATTTTTTGGTTTTGGTGAGAGAGACAATGACAACTGCTGCTTGGCCTTAGGTATGGAGAAAGTCAGAGAGACTGGTGCTAAGCTACATGATTAGTATGACAACTATGGCAACAATCTACTTTAGAAAGAAAAAACAGTTAAGGAAATGTCGCTTGTTGGAATGCCATACATGGATATCCAAGATCATGTGGAAACTAGAGACAAGGAGACACTGGTACATACAGAAGGCAAACATTAGGCCATGGACCTGGCATGTTGACCTATTGTGTAGTGGGTTCTACTTGTATGTGTCCCTCCTGGGTCTAAACTGAGCAGAGGGGCTGACGCCCTGGTTTATGTGGGCATTTAGTATGTGTTGTAGAATAAAAATTGCCATCCATCTACTATACTTGTCCTGTTAAGTAAATACATTTTCAATTATGTGTCCCTAGGTTCTGTGGGTGCATTCTTGAAGCCATCCCACCCCAATGAATTTCCTGGTGACACTCCCAAATCAAACAAATCACTGCCAAGGTGTTTCTTTTAAGTTTTTCTCTTTCCTTTTTTGTCTCTGTCTTTTTTTTTTTTTTCCTGTTTTCATGATGTTAGTGGTTTGCTACCTATGCGTTAACTCTATTTGTTTCAACATGTTGCTGATGTACAGTTGGGCTTTCCAGGAGATATACATATATATATATAGATATATATTTGGTAAGATTAAGAATTCATCCTAGCTTCAGATCAAAGCTTTATATCAATCAACAGATTTATATTAACAAGTTAGTTCCATGTTCTGGAATTTTATATGTCAGCAAAAAAAGATTTTACATCTGCAATTCTGAATGGAAAAAATATAGTTTATGCAGGATGAAGGATGAATGCTGAGGAAACACATTTCTGTGAGTTGGCGAGATACTTCTTGAAGTGCTTAAGATGACTACAACTTACATGTTTCATACTGGAAAAAGAGAAGAAACAGAAGTAGGGGAGGGAAGGACCTCTGATCAGCTACAAATGTTATTGCTTGCCTTTCAGGAAAAGAGAAAAAAAAAAAAAGAAAAAGGCAAAAAGAATTCCGGCATTGGTATCACTTGATTTTTATTCTGGCTAAACAGTGAAAGATGGTATAACAATTCCATATGGGCCCCCTGAGCAGTAATCATTATGGACTACGTTGAAGGAAGATACCGTATTAAAAGGAAAAAAAAAGAATCTCTTCTTACCAAGCAAGTTTCATCACCCAGAGACAACTTACCCATTTAAACATTTTTTAAATGTAATGCTCATTTCTAATCTTAAACTCAATTACTAGATTTTCCTCTGGCTTCAATGAAGGCTAAAAACAGACTTTCTTCAAAGTATGTTTGAAGTTCCCAGAAAAGTTGACTCCACTGACTTTTTCTGTTCAGGTTTTTATAGTAATTATCATATCTGAAGTTGTTCCTAGTTGGAGCATATCTATTTTCTGACAAAGCCAGATGTTTAGCATTTCAATTATTTTACCTTATCTTGGTTAGCTGTTATTATTTTTTCTTCATTGTTTCTCAACATTCTAAACATTTTAAGTTCAAAGTAAAAAGTTTGTTCCCGAGAAATGTGCAAAATATCTAATCTTTCATTTATCAGATATAATAGAAACAAAGATCTCAGAAAATGACTCTAATTATGAGCTTCTTGGAGTGCACTAGGCACAGTCTCTGAAATACATGTACAATAAGCTTGTGTGTAGTTAAGAGAAGTAGTCAAGATTTATAAGCCTGCAAGTCTAGTGCAGTTTGGTTAAGTGAGGACATTGTGCCAAAAATGAAAAGAAAACTATCCCTGTTTGCTCAAGGCTATAATATGAAAGTTCACCAGGAAGGAAAGCACTTTTCAGTCTGCTTGCACTACTGTATATGCAAAACAAATCGGTTTCAGGAAAGTATTTATCTTAGCTGGCATTTCTGATGTTCCAGAGGACAAACATATATGAACAGTTTTTCTGAAGACAAGAATAAAATTATTCTAGAACATTGCCAATTACATTGCTGAATATGTTCCATGTTTGTTATTGTTGTCCATAGTTCTAAAGCAAGCAGCATGCTGCAAAACCATCTAGCCTTTAAACTACAGCAAACCAAACCAATTTTATTCTCATCGCTCATCAACAAATCTTTGGCCTAGTTTTGATCATTAAATATATCGACAACTTCTGACAAAGGACACATATGGCTGTTGATATCATATGTGAATTAAATCACCATATCCTGGGCTGCATCAAAAGGAGTGTGACCAGCAGGTTGAAGGAGGCGATCCTGCCCCTCTACTCTGCTCTCCTGAGACCTCACTTGGAGTATTGTGTGCAGTTCTGGTGTCAACATAAAAAGGACATGGAACTGTTGGAACAAGTGCAGAGGAGGGCCACGAGGATGATCAGGGGACTGGAGCACCTCCCGTATGAAGATAGGCTGAGAAAGTTGGGTCTGTTCAGCCTGGAGAAGAGAAGGCTGCGTGGAGACCTCATAGCAGCCTTCCAATATCTGAAGGAGGCCTATAGGGATGCAGGGGAGGGACTCTTCATTAGGGACTGTAGTGATAGGACAAGGGGTAGCAGGTTCAAACTTAAACAGGGGAGGTTTAGATTGGATATGAGGAAGAAACTCTTTACTGTAAGAGTGGTAAGCACTGGAATGGGTTGCCCAGGGAAGCTGTGAATGCTTGTCCTGGGTTCAGCAGTAGCAGTCATTTTTCTCCTTTGTAGTAGCTGGTGCAGCGCTGTGGTTTTGACTTTTGGCCTGGGAACAGTGCTGGTAACACCGATGTTTTTAGTTACTGCTTAGAATGTTAAGTTTGACCAAGGACATTCTGAGTCTCATGCTTTGCCAGGGAGGAAGGGAAGCCAGGAGGAAGCAGAAATAGTACACCTGACCCAAACTGACCAAAGACGTATTCCATACCATAGCATGTCATGCCCAGGATGGAAAAAAACTGAGGGCAGGAACCCGGAAGAGTTCAGTTTGTGGCTGCGTCGGGCTTGGTATTGGGTGGTGAGCAGTTGTATTCTCTTTTCTTGTATTTCTCTTGTCATTATTATTATTGGTGGTAGCAATAATGATTTGTGTTATACCTTAGTTACTGGACTGTTCTTATCTCAACCTGTGGGAGTTGCATTCTTTCGATTCTCCTCCCTGTCTCCCCGGGAGCTGGGGGGAAGAAAGTGGGGGAAGTGAGCGAGCGGGCTGCGTGATTTACAGCCTAAACCACGACAATGCTCCATCCCTGGCAGTGTTCAAGGCCAGGTTGGACAGAGCCTTGGGTGGCACTGTTTAGTGTGAGGTGTCCCTGCCCATGGCAGGGAGATTGGAACTAGATGATCTTAAGGTCCTTTCCAACCCTAACTATTCTATGATTCTATGATTCTAAGTTAAGAAGCAAAGCTGACCTGCACAAAGCTTCAAGGCTTACCTAGATGCTATGTTTTCTGGCTCAGAGAATGGGAGACATATAATGTGTAAGACCATAGCAGAGAAATTCCTCTTTTTCAAGAGGAGTTCTATTTCTAAACAGATTAGAGAAAGTGAAGTTATAATGCAGATGTACAACAACAGAGTATAACAGTGTCATTAAATACGGTGTATGGAGAGATGTTGCTTCAACTTATTCCTTAAGGATTATGCTTTCTCCCAGGCACACATTTGTGAGCACGCAGATGAAGAAGCAGCAGTGCAATTTCAGGGGCTAGACATTTTGCTGTGGTTCTCTGTGACTCACTAAAACAGAAGTAAGGAAGTTGATGGGGATACATATTAAGTAAGCTTGCATGTTCACAGGCAATGTATTGTCCTTGGGAAGACATGTTTAGGGTATGAGTACGCTTCACTGTAGCTTAACTCTCAGCATTGCTCGCTGTTAATGCCCCATGACTAGGTGTTAAATCTGTTGGTAAGTTTGGCTTAAAGAAAATATTAACAAACTTTTCTGTGTTTTGCACTGTGAAGGAAGCGAATGTAGATATTCCAGGGTCTTCTGCTGTGTTTCTCATAGTGCCTTGTCATGCAGTCACTCTGTGAACAGCAAAAAGTTAAGTTTTATTTCATAGTCTTTCTCAGCCTTTAACTTCCATTATACATGAGCCATCACTGCAACACAGTTCAGATCAGTCAAACAAAATGGAAAATGCCTACCACAAAATCTGCTGCTGTCTGGCAGGTAAGACATAGTGGAGCTGGCTTTCTTTGCAACTTTGCATTATCATGACACTAAATGGATGCTCTGCTGAAATTGTAATGGTTTACAGCACAACCAGCAGCCTCAGACAAGCAGCAAACAGAGGACAGCTGCAGACTGTCTTTGCCTTCATGTAACTTCTTATATCATAGTTTTCTAATGCAAGAAATTCAAGGTAAATTCCTCTTGCATGTCAGTGAAGCACAGAGTTGGTTTTGGGTTGGAAGAGACCTTAAAGATCATCTAGTTCCAATCCCACTGCCATGGGTAGGGACACCCTGCACTAGACCAGGTTGCTCAAAGCTCCACTCAGTCTGTCCTTGGACTCTTCCAGAAACGGGGCATCCACAACTTCTCAGGACGACCTGTTCTAGTGTCTCACCACCCTCACAGTAAAGAATTTCTTCCTAATGTCTAGCCTAAATCTCCCTTCTTTCAGTTTAAAACCATTCCCCCTTGCCCTGTCATTACATGCCCTTGTAAAAGGTCCCTCTCCAGATTTCTTGTAGGTCCCCTTCAGGTATTGGAAGACTGCTATATGGTCTCTTCTCCAGGCTGAATAACCCCAACTCTCTCAGCCTGTCTTAATAGTAAAGGTTTTCCAGCTCTTGGATCATCTTCGTGACACTCCTCTGGACTCGCTCCAACCAGTCCATGTCCTTCTTATGTTGGGCACCAAAGAACTGGGCACAGTACTCTAGGTGGGATCCCACAAGAGTGGAGTAGAGGAACAGAATCACCTCCCTTTTGATGCAGCCCAGGATATGGTTGGCCTTCTGAGTGGCAAACGTGCACTGCTGGGTTATGTTAATCTTCTCCAACACCAATAAAATTAAAACCAACAGCACCAAGTTATTCTCAATACTGCTCTCAATCTAGTCTCCCCCACCCTGTATTTGTGCTTGGGACTGCTCCAGCCCACATACAGGACCTTGCACTTTGCCTTGTCCACTGACAAATCAATGAATGCAAACTTGCTACCAAGGAAATTCTGGAGCCTCTACTAGCCAGTTCTGTTCTGTCAATTGGTATAAATATATGCAAGAAGCACTGAACTTTACAGTATGTGCTTATCCATTTTCTTTCTTGTTTTAGATAATTTTGTGTAGCATAAATTTTATCCACCTGTTCTACATGACCTAATTCTTCCAGCAGGGTCTACACTGTGTTTGCACATCACCAAGTGCACTGGAGCCCTCAGTCCTCTCTAGGTTGTTAGACAATAATAATTATCATTATCATTGATCACCATAATGAGTATATGAAAGTCTATGTTCTAACTAAGAACATAAACACTTCAGGAAAAAAGGACCCAATTCAAGAACTGTGTGACAAGCAGGTTTTTGATGAGGTTAAATATCAAAATATCCTTCTCCAAAGTTCATGCTCTGTCCCTTTGTTCCAAAGTCTTCCACTGGTAAGAGTCAACAATGCTAATTATGTTGGTAGCATTTGGTGGGAAGGCAAATATCACTGCAAGCTCAAAGTGAACATCAGCCTCACAGGTCCTCTTTGCGATGCTTTATTTTCTACTTTATTTTACCTCTAGACAAACACCTGCTTTTTGGCTGAAAAAGTCTTGAAAAAGTCTTGAAAATAATACTTGGTATAGAGAAAGTTTCTTTCCCATTTTGTATGAAGCAAGCAATAAGGGAAGTTAGGGACAGTTTCATAAAAGGCTAGTGTTAGAGGAACTTGAAAGGAATTTGATACATGAAATAGGTATGTGGCACAGAGTTGTCAGAGTCACAGACTGTGATCTCTGACTCCCCCATGGACATTATAATTTGGTTTCATTTTGGGCACCCTCAAAGATCTATGGAAATTCTGAGCGTCACATTATAAACACCAAAGTAGCCATAATTCTTGGTTTATTACATCTTTTAAAAGTTGTTTACAGAGACAGAATGGAAAGTTTATTAAAAAATGTCCTCTGGATGCAATGCCTGGCATGTTGGAAATGCTATTAGTCAATGAATGAATAATGATCAGTAAAAGTACTGCTCAAGAGTAATGGAAACTTACTACATGCAATAATATTTATACTTATATTGCCTGTCACTTGTACAGAAATGACTGTGGTAAAGGCTTTCTTTCAGAATGAACTTCATTCCTTTCCAAGGCAGAGAAAATGTAGGCATGGCCCAATCTTAAAAGTCCCTTGTGAATAAGTGATTTAAGCAAGCCTTCATGTGTTCACCTACAGGAGATTTTTTGACTAAATCTGCTACAAGGCTCTTGAACATCTGGGAGCTACTTAATCTCTCTGTGGGGAAAGGAAGCTGGGAGCATTTACTTGTTCTCAAGTGTGCATATATGCATGTGATTGTGGACCTTGACAGTATCTTGATTTCATTTTGAAATAATATATGTGAACAGCATTGCTCCTTCCTCCCTGTCTTCATGATACCACATACTCAAACAAGTCCTGAAGTTGTTGTCTACTTTTCCTAATCCCCTTTTGATCCTTCTGACACTTTCTGTTTCCACAATGTTCTTTACTAGTAAATTCCACACCTCCAGTCTAAGAAGATCTTTTATAAGCTTTTATATAGATCTTCTGCTAGTTTAATTGTGCTTTCTTGTTCTCCTGTTGCAGGACTTCAAGAACTCTTCAGCTTATTCACTGCTTTCAAGATTTTAGTAAACATCAGTCATGTCCCTCCATCTTGGCCTCAAAGTCAAGAGCCCTGTCCTCTGCACACAAGACCTGCTCTTCACCCTTGGTAATTTTATTTGCCACATTTTCTGTCTTCTTAAAGTCTCCTGCCTTCCTCAGATGCCAGAATCAGAAGTTCACATTGAACTCAAGATATGAGCTCATCAAATTTTTATACAGCAGCAATATTATGTTCTCTCTTCTCAAGATCCTTCTGAATGATTCTAAACACACTGTTGTCTCCTTTGGCCGCTCCTGCCCATTCAGTTAATTGAATGATTTCAGGGACCTGTCAGCAATGACTGAGATCTCTTTCCCAATTTTCAGTTCTGAAAACTGCATTGTGGTAGGGATGGTTTAGATTATTCTCTCTAGGTGTTTTCATCTATGTTGAAGCTCATCATTCAGTTTTATGAAGTCCTTCAGGAAATTCTTGGCATTGCCACAGTGCCTGACTTCCAAGAAGAGTTTATCTGAAAACAGAGATTTCATATTCATAACCACTTTCCTTTAGGTGCTTTGGGGAAAATTATGAAAGATAAAAACTGTGGTGGCACTGATCCTTAAGGGATACCACTTGACATGACTTCTACGTCCTGGGAAGTGACAGTACATCCTACGTATTGTTTTCTGTCCTTCAGTCTCAAGTTTTTTTGTTGTCCCTTGTAACCTTTTTCAAACAACTAACCTTCAATAATCAGAAAAACAAACCTTTTCACAGGTTTTTAGAAACTCCAGGCACATTACTTCCTATGGGTGTCCTTTATCAGTGTGCTTACTGACACCCTTATTGTCCTCCAGCAAGCTTAGAGAGACAGGATTTCCTTTCACAGAAGCCCTACAGGGTCTTGCCCAGCTAACCATGTCTGGCTTGCTCAGTGATCCTATTCTTTAATATAGACTTCATCAATCTCATTCTTTAAAATATACTCCTCCATCTTCCTCAGGGTGGATACCACTGCAGTTTGTAGTTTACAGGATCCCCTCCTGGGCCCCCATTTTATAAGGAATTTAGGTTGGCAATCCACCTGCCACCTGGCACAGGGGCTGTTTGAAACCCTATGGTCACATGCCTGGAGAGACACTTCTGCAGTTTCACATGGACTTGAGTGAATGCTACTTGGACTAGGTGATTTACTGATTTATCTTTTTGGTGGTGTACTTGAGTTGTATTTATTTCAAATGGATCTACCTCCTCTATCTGCTGCAAAGAGTATTTCCTATGTGGGGCTGCCTTCATCAAGGAATTCACTGAGCTTTTCTGCTGAGGCCTTTGTGAGCCCTGAGCATTGCTTTTACACACATTTCATCAATATTCCCACCAATTTCACAGCATCTGAAGTATTTAAAGAACATTTTGTCATCAGTTTGAAAATCTTTTGCAGGTATACTTCAAATTATTTTTAGACTTCTCAATTTCCTGCTTGTGTAAATCTATCATTTTCTTAATGGGTTCTCAGTTTGGCAAGCTTTCCATTTTCTAAATAAGTTTTTCCCCTTTAAACCTTCTAAGCTTTCCCACTGATCCTATGGCAGCTTTTTGGGGGTGCTTTTCTTCCTTTCTGAGTGGTGCCATGCATTTTACCCTTCTTCCACTGCAGTATTTTTTAAGGAATCTAGGCTGTTTTAAGCGTCTTGCTTTTTGAAATATTACTTGGATTTTTGGATTTTGCTTTTTATTATGTTTTTTCTATTTTTTTATTTTTTTACATAATCTGTCTTGAAATTCCACAGCCACATCATGGATTTATTTAGCTTTCTTTCTACCCTACAATGTTAAAGCTCACTGTATTGTGGTTGCTATTACAGAAAGGCTATCCCACTAGTACTTTTTTCAGCTGTGTTGTGTACACTATTGATGAACAAATTCAGAACAGCATCTTTTCTTGGATCCTAGGACTTATATTTCTTGGGAGTAGCCTCTTAGTATATTCAAAACTTATATCTCTATACCTTATCCTAATAGGCATTGACCCAATCAATATTTGGGTAATTGAAATATTCTGCAATTAATACCTGATCTCATACTTGTTCTAATATCCTGTAAGGTATTCTATATAGGCCACGGTGCCAACTGGTAGTTTGCTGTACACAAAAAGGGTGACTTCTACACTTACAGACACATAGAAATGTAAGTGCCTTCCTGTGTTAAAGCCAAGGACAACCTATCACATGTTTAAAGATCTTAACCCAAGAAATAAAGCCCTGTCCTTTTAAGACACCAGTCTGAGTTTTTCAGTAGTTAAAATATGTCCTGGTAGTAGATCATGTTTTGTGCTATTATTAATTATGCATTTCTAGTGAAGGATAAAGTCTTGCACATTACTTGAAATTGCCAAACTATGTTGTAATTTTTTTACTTCCTTAGCATGTAGAAACAATTCATTATTTATAGCTCTAAGATGACATGCTTTCAGAATACTTCTGAAACTGAATGAATTCTCACTCTGTTTTGTGTTATAGTAAGCCTTTTGTCATGAGATTTATAAATGGGATTTATTGTCTTTCATTATTGAAACTCAAATTCTCGTTTTGCCCTTTGTATTGCCTAATTACATGGGAAAGATGGATTTTTATCAAAATGTTTTATTTAGGAATAAAGGTCTTTGTGTGGCATCAGTGGGCAAGCTATATTATTCCTATCATCAGGCAACAACAGATTACCTTCCAATTTGATCTCATTCTTGTCAACATGAGATATAGTTAGTCAACATGTCTAAAATCAGAACAAAAATAAGTCTCCATAGGCTTGTGTAATTTAATACCTGAAACACAGGGCTGAGCTTTTCGTGGTTCTTAACATCCTGCAGCTGTTATTTGCATGTTCAGGATACAAAGGAGGCCACTAGAGGAGACATAGAGATGACTCCAACTCTAGAATCTGTGGTGTTGCATGTAACCACTTCTACCACCACTTCCTCAGATCTTCCGGGGGCTATAGCTAGGTTTATTTTCACCCTGAATGAAAAGTGTGGAAGATTTGTGTTTAGGTGAGCTAGCTGGGACATATTCTACTCATGCTTATGATGGGCTTGATAAGCTGGTAGGTAGTGAAATCAGAGGACACCTCTCTCCAGTGATTTGAAGCTTGCCTATCTGCATTCTCTTTATTTCCTGAGGAGCTGGTTAATTTCTCTTTCTCATTGTCCATGTAGTGGCAGTCTCAAAGTACATTTCATCTCTACTTGGCAGGAAGATTTTAATAACTTTTTTTAATAAGGATTTGAATTCTTATCAATTTAGGAATGGATAAAACAACCCACTGCAAACAGTGACTCTTAGCAAAAAGAAGAGGAAACTTTGGTACACGACTTCATAGCTGTTGATCAGTAGAGCAGGCTGCTCCCTTGCTCTGCAGCCATGTGGTGTAGCACTACATGTTTCCTCATGCTCAGGTGTCTTCCTTACCAAATAACATCATCCAAATTGACTACACAGCTGCTGAAACAGAGCACAGACCTGTGGCACTGAGCAAATCACCCTCTTGGAGAGTAGGAGTTGGCACAATCCAAAAGCATACCAGGAGGTATGCTAATGATTAAATACTTGGGAAAAGTGTTGAGATGGTGGTTGAAACAGTGTCCACTGCTTCACTGTGACTTGACAGCCTTCACCATGTTTTATCAATGGATATAGGACTTATTTGGTGGTATACTGAAGAGGACAACCCCAGCTTGCCTGCGAGGCACATGAATTCCTCATTAAATTCTAAGAGGCAAAGATACAATTTTGTCCTTCACATTGTTAATGCATTCTTGTTACTTGAATAATTGTCATGATCCTTATGTGACAGATATTATGCTGTGGTAATTGGAATATTTCTAGTTTCCATCTCTCCATGAAGCTATGAAAAGGACACAGCTGTGAAGGCATTTTCTCAACCATTATGCTGGGTTTATGCTTTTGGAACACAATTTGATGCTTAATTGTCAGTCCTACATTGCTACAAACCTCTCTGGCTTTGTAGGTTTTTCCTAACAAAGAACAGCTTTAATTGAGACATGGGATGGTTGAGAAAAAATAAGTTCTTAAATCTGAGATTTTCTACGCAGTTATTTGCTAGAAAATGATGCAAAATAAAGTATTTTTAAGGACAGTTTTGGTGCCTACAATGTTAGATGTATGCCATTTATAGAGGAAATCACCAAGCCATTAAAAAAAAAAAAAGGTTTTAGGAGGTGAAACATTTCTGTATTTTTCTCCCTGTGTCTGAAAGACTGTTTTCACCTCATTCAGACAGATGTAGATAAATCACGTGTCTGTTCACTCAGCTCTATTTGACTAGTAAGAGCTTTAAGTGATTTTCTGAACAACTCAAAATGTTCTAGTGGAGATTGGAAGCTGAGAAAAACCAATCGCACTTCCTAAGGTAAGTGGAAAAATAACCATAGAAACAAAACAAACAAATATAAAACCCTATGAATAGTATTACTACACAGGGAAGAATCTTGATGAAGTGTGAAGTATGATACAGGGCAGCTTGCTTGGGGTTTTACTGGTATGCCTGGTATGCTTCTTAGTTTATTAGCCAGGAGTAAAAATAAAAAACCTCTGAGGTGAACTACAGGGAATTCGAGTCACACTTTAAATATAGTCACTGAAATAAGGATTTAATTTAAAAGTGTTAAAAGTAACCAGATTTTAGAAAAAACAAATTGTTTCAAAAATCTCTCTAATGAAATTAATCATCTATTTAATTAGATACCTAGGCATATAGTAAACCTTAATTGAAATTCATTGGACATGTTATTTGATGATCAATATTTTGTATCACTAAATATGACACCTATATTTAATTACCTGGTAAGTCCATATGACTATATGTGACAAGTGAAGACTTTCCAGTAAATTATTCAAGGAAGTCAGAGAAAACTAAAACTTTTACAGTAACCTACTCATACGTGTAGATAAATAAGCACATGCACATATGACCAAAATTTATAAAAGGTTTGAATGATTTTGTGTGTCTAGGTTTTTGAAAGATGCTAAAAGTTGACCTAATTTCACAGCATAAATATTTAGTATATTCAAAGCCTCTTTCAGATGTCTTTGAACGGGCATCCTGAAATGTGTATGACCAGCATAATGTGCCATTTGTTCTTTAATCCTGATAATGATCTGCTTATTTTGCTGAAGTCTTAGTTCAAGGTCAAGCCACAAGTCCAAGAAATACGCAGTGGAATATTTTAAGAAAAAAATTAGTAAGAAAATAAATGATGTATGTTCCCTGAAGAGAATCTGGTACTTGAAAAGTGGTAGATAAATGCCCTAAAATCCCAAATCATCAGTAATATAAACAGATCGAGGACATGTATTGCTAATTCACATTTTCCTCTCTTTTGCAGACTCAAACTTCGCTATCTGCAGCTCTGCATATTTAATCATTTTCTGACTTTCTTCTGGAATTGCAGCAAAGGCATCATATTTGAAGTGAAGCTGACCCATTGAGAATCAGACCAGAACCTTCTCAAAGACAGAGTGACAAAAACATTTAACCACTATCATTGCCTGGGATATATACTTTTAAAGTACTTTTCATTTAAGCTGCTGATGGAAAAAAAATCGTGATTATGAAAAGTCTCAATTCTTTCTGGTTTGTGTTTTACCAACTTGAAATAAAATAAAAGAAGCTACTGTCATCTGTTCTGTCAATATCAATGTTAGGTATAGGGATGTACAAAGCATGGTTTAATGGAAGGCTACTGAAATGTCAAGTTCCAATCCAGACATGCATTACTAACTAAATTTGATCTGGACTTTGCCATTGTCCTAGCCTATCACTCCAAAGGAATTCAGGAACCATCCACTTGCCCCCTCATCCAGTCAGATGTAAATATGGCATACAGTGCCTGGCTGCCCAGTAAAAGGAATGAGCAGGATGCTCATTCCACTCAATGAGACTTGAAAAATAATCCTGATTCACCTTCCCTCTGAAAACTTTATCCCCTTTTTAATGTCCTCTCAATGTCCAGCTGCCCACCAAACTCAACATGCTACCCCTGTAGGCTTGGTAGTGAATTGTGTTGGAGGTAGATGCCAAGATGCTTTCACAAGCCTTTCCCTCATTGCTTTAGGCCAATTGCAGACTGGTCAAATATTCACATATTTAGTCCTTTCTTTCTGGGTCTTAAATTTTCTCCATCCCTGGAGAAAGCTGAGCAAAAGATCAGTGTAGACCAACAGACCATTAAGAACAATAACAGTTTAGGAATGTCATGTAATTCACAGAACCATGGTGAAGGCTGCTCAAGAGAATTCAGAGACATTATGGAAAACAAAAAATCTGTCTTAGTGCCCTTTAGGGGAAAAGAAGCTTCTTCAGATATTGCAGCAATATTTAGAGAAATAAAATGGACCTGGACAGTCATTCTTCACAGCATGAGAGAGACTTAAATGAAAGGGAGATGCAATAGATGCTAAATTGGATAAATTAACCAAACGTGTGCATGCAACAGAGGAAGAAATAAGTAACACTGAAGAAAGGGAAGCTGAAACAAAGAGATCTATGAACTGAGACAGAGTGTTGATTTTTTTATGTTGAACAAAGCGGGAAAATTAGGAAACAAGCCATTGTACTCTTGCTGGAATAGAAGATGTAGAATTGGACAATGCGTTGCTCTTTGTTCAAAATTTGTTCAATTAGACTTTAAGAATAAAGTAGCCTCATCATATAGACCAAATCTAATCTTCTCTGAGACCTGACAATAGTGCTGAGATTCTAAGATAAAGATTATGTCAGTCAAATCAGATAATACTGACATGGGGCAAGAATCACAAAATCAAGATAGATAAGCAAGTGCTCCATATCCAAACCTGAATACTGAAGTCCTATAAACACAGAAAGAATGGAACTCCTTCGAAGGTTTGTTGGTAAGGAGACTGGAGCTTGTTCTGAGGTAATAAACTATTCAAACACCAGAGAATCTTTTCTGATCTTTCTCAAGATTTATGAAAGTGTACAAAATATTAATTAATCTCTATCAGATTAAATCAGTTTGCTACCTTCAAAATAAAGCCTGAAAAAGAAGACTGTGTAAGGAAAAAAGCTGTATATTCAGTCTGAGATATGAGAGTTCTTTTCTTTAGGAGAAAGAGTCTTTTCTTTAGGAGTTCTGTCTTCACTGGAAATGTTTTAATGAGCGAGCATTACTCAACGGCATCATCATACATAGTCACCTAATTTTTTTTTGTACCTGTGAATAGCATATTGACTTTAAGGAAATGCTTCATTTTTCAGGAGTCTGAGGGTTGGCTTGGGGGGAAGGCTGGGTTTGAGATAATTTCTGAGAAGGGATTTTGGAAAAAAAGAATATTTTTTTGGAGAGTTCTCTGTATAGAGCCACTTCTTGAATAGAAGTTGCTTTCTAGAGACCTGGCACTTGGTTCTGAAATGACAGCAGCACTTTCTTGTGTCATATTGGTGTTGTACTTGGCTTAAGGACTGTTTCATATAATTAAAAGAAAACTAGGTATATAAAGCCAATACTAGTCCAGCAGTTCTGATTTCTCCTCTAGCAGGAAGCCTCTCTGCAAGATCCCAGAGCTGACAGCTATTCAGGTGGTAGGAGAGTCAAATAAAGGCATTGACTGTAATAAAGCTTATTTTGTTTATTGTTGGGGAGAATTTATTATCTACAAAACAATGGCTTATGATGGCCTGCAGAGAAATTGTGCATGCACACTTGGAGCAGTGAAGGACAGCCTTTCAGATCCACTTATGTGCTCAATACAACCCATCTGAATACAATCTCTTCAATGCATACGTCAGTCAGTGTCCACTTTGATGACTGCAATGTAGCTGTGGTTGGTTCTGCCTGGTCTTAAGACTTCAGGATTGCTGTCTTACTTATGATTCTCTCTCCTTTCCTAAAGTCCATTCTTAGAATTCCTTCTTTCACTATGCCTCATCATTTGGTGCTTGTAAGTTTCTAACAGGTATGCACATTTTCTAAAATAGTCAGCCTCTACTAACAGTTACTAGACTCATTCATTGTCTTGGTATTTCTTTACTGGTTCTCAATTTCTCTGTGCCTGGCTATAGCCCATCCAAAGTCTTCAAATACCCAACGGATCAACACCTATCCTTTTCAGTGTTAGCTTTTTTGCCATCCTACCGTACCAGAGTCATCACAGTTTTGTGATTTTCCTAATTGTCTTTTGTTTCTCCTTCTTATATTGCAAGACCGTAACTGGCTTGATATGTGGGAATCTGTATCTAATAAACTCAATTAAAGAAAAGCCCCTGTCACCTTTCTTTAGCTTATGTCCTTATAATATTAAACTCTGTTAGAATACTCTACTGTAATATGACATTCAGCAAACAAATTCCCGATATGCACTGCTCTGCCGCCATGACCAGATGGCTTCCGGGGTGTCAGTGCTGAACTATTTGCTGTTTTGTGGCTTTTGTATTTAAAACGTGTGTTTGCCACAGCTTCACTCTGCACTTCAGCAGTTTTCGAGGCTGCTATTTCTCATAGCACACGGGGAGGATCACATTGCAGCTGGCTCCAAGGGACCATCTTTGGCCAAGTGAAACCACTTTCTCTTCTCATTTTTGATGCAAGCATACCAAAAAACAGTAATGGCATCTCTGCAGTGCAAATATTTGCTTGAAGATCTACGTTCTACTCACACCCATGAGTGAAGCTGACAGAAGCTGTGACCAGCTGTATATGGTTCCACGTGTTGTTACGCATTATGAAAACGAGGTAATTTTAAGACTACCAAATTTAATTCACACTGTTGTCTTTAACCTTGTGTGCCTCAAATTCCCATCCGTAAACTGCTCACTGCATAACCCCTCTCTTCTGAACAGGGCTTTTGTACAGATAAATGGATTCTTATTTGTGAGACACAGGAAGGATTGCTATAGTAATCACAAGGGAAAGAGTAATAATTTCTTAGTGCTTGGTTTGTGCAGCATATACGTAGTCTAGGACCATAATGCAGAAAGTGAGAAACAGACAAATAAACAGATATTGGATGTATTCTCATTAAATGATCACTGTCCAGCCTATGTACAGAAAGGAGCAAGGGTCTCACTGAAAGCTCAGGTAGTGGTTGGTCAGGGATGAAATATGGGATATGTCACTGAAGACAACTAAATAACACAGGGAACTGAACTGAGGCAGTCCAGGCCACTGTTACTGGAATTTCACAATGTAAAGAGGCAGGAATTAAAACCTTGGTAAAGTTGTTTTAACATACGCTTTGTGTAAAATATCAGAAACATATAAATGGCATGAAGAGAACTGGTTTTCTTCATGCAGAGTTGGTGTGTTGATGATCCATGGTGACACTAACAAAAAAGCATCCCATGGTAGCCCATAAAAATAACATTAAAATAACTTCTTTTAATATTGCAATTGAAGTCAGTACCAACTGAAGTTAGTACCTACTGAAAAAAATTATTAAAGCTCTCATTTTGACAGTGACTAGTTCTGGCTTCTCCCATTCTATCATCTGTCTGTTTAGGAGAATTAATCAAATTTGTGTAATCAAATTGTACATACTATGGCATTTTGGTTATTATGTGTAGTAATTGTTAGCATATGTCGTGGTTTAAGCCGTAAATCACGCAGCCCGTTTTCTCACTCACTCCCCTCTCTTTCTTCCCCCCGCTCCTGGGTGGATGGGAAGGAGAATCAAAAGAATGAAACTCCCACAGGTTGAGATAAGAGCAGTTTAGTAACTAAAGTATAACACAAGACCACTACTGCTACCACCAATAATAATAATGACAAGGCAAATACAAGGAAAGAGAATACAACTGCTCACCACCCGATACCAAGCCCGACCACGCAGTGCACCCCCACCCTTCCAGGTCTCTCCTCTCTGTTTTCACATCCTGGCCATGATGCGCTGTGGTATGGAATACCTCTTTGGTCAGTTTGGGTCAGGTGTCCTGTCTCTGCTTCCTCCCGGCTTCCCCTCCTCCCTGGCAGAGCATGAGACTCAGAAAGTCCTTGGTCAGACCAAAACATCACTAAGCAGTAACCGAAACACTGGTGTTATCAGCACTGTTCCCAGGCCCAAAATCAAAAATACAGCGCTGCACCAGCTACCAAGGACAAGAAAAATGACTGCTGCTGCTGAACCCATGACACATATATAAGCTTGTAAAGAGCAGATATTGTACTTTGGCATATAAATAAGGTCAAAAATACATGATCAATGAATTACATTACTACTAAGCTCCATAAAATTTAAAGGAAGAATGACTTTTGTTAACTATTTGCTCCGAAAAAGTCATTAGAATTTTTATGTGGCCCAGAATTACCTTTCACCTTTCTAAATTATTTATTTTATAAAACTCAAATAGACTTTTCAAGAATCTGTGTGGAAAAAGGAAAGCATTTAAGTTATGTGACAAACATTCTGAGAATCACACTTCCTGTCCTAATTTTTATCTGTCTCAATATGAATCATCTCCAAATACTTGGCACATCCATTCTGAATGAACTTAACAAACTGGATCAGAAAATTCTATATCAAGATCTAAAGCTACATGAGGTATTCCACTAGGTTATACTTGACTAGAAAACAGCTAAATTTCATGGTTCATTTGCAGCTGTTACTGATAAAATTATTTGAATGGGAATACTTATACAACTAAATTAAGCTGGTTTAGGTCCATAATGATAGCAGTTCAAGTGTTGGGAAATTGCGCTATTTTCATATTTGGAGGCAACAATGGACAATTTGAATCAAATGGTTTGGACACATGATTACTAAATATGTTAACTGACTATTTAGTCAGAGCAACTGCGATAAAAGACTAATTGATAGGGATGCCAATGGTGTCAATAAAATATTAACAGAAGCTTCCCAAACCAAGGCAACTGCTTCAAAATCAAGGAACAATTCTTCCTCTTTATATATATATAGTATTAGTATATTTGTCAGCTAATCTATGTACTGCCAGCATGCCGGTAAATGTCAATAAAAGTATGACTCAAGTAAAATTCAGGCAACATGGAAAGCTCTAAAGGTCAATTCACACACAGGGGAAAAAAGAAAAAGAAAAAGAAAAAGATCTACAATCAAGAGCATCTTCTTCACTGAGGGATATACATAAAATCTGGATACATTTTTTTCCAACACGTCAGAAGCATTAAAAGACTCAGAAGAAGAGAGGAAAACTATAAAGCTAAGTAGTGGTTGTCATACAGAGTGAAGGGAATTCAAACAAAAAAATTTGGTATTACACATGTACCAAAAATGGGATTATGTAGCGTAAATTGTTGTAGTTCAGCTAGGAAGTCAGAAAGTTTTGGTGCCTTACAAATTTTATTCCTGGGGTGATTTTTGTCTATAGAGTTTTTAAAATATAGCCAAGACAGAACTAGCCATAGTTATCTAGGACTTTAGCATCAGGTAACCACGATAAATTATTATGAAGACTTTTGCAGTCATACTCTCCTGGATACCCAGAATATGATAGCCAAGAAACCAAAAACACTTCTCAGTGGAAAGGTGAAAATTAATGACATTCAATTTGTCAAAAGTGTGAAAATTTGTCTCATGAGAAACATGGAATTTACAATGTACTGCATCCTTGTCATTCAATCAAGGAACTGTGAGTTCGTAAAAGCAAATGTAAGCCTTTACAAATATACTGCTCACATCTACACAGCGTGAATATTCACCCTGCATTGCCTTATCTCCCTGGGTGCACTCTCAGCTGATGTGAATCTGCATTGCTCTTTGTTGGGTCCAAGTTCTCCTCATTAGATACTCCAGAATCTTCACCAGAAATTTCCAGTGTTATTCCCTGAATGATAGGCAGTGCTGTGGGCATCCTTTTTAACAAGCACTTGTGAAATTTATCCTGATGCTAACCTCCAGCATGTTCTCTTTTGCAGCGTTCAGTGCCTGTCTAAGGCCTTGGAAGCAAAAATGGTGAGCCAAACCAGAAAATGCAAGAAAAAAGACTCTCTTTCTGTAAGTGGGTGTCAAAAGCTGAGAAGAAGGTAAACCAGGAACAAAATGTAAGGATAAGCCATGACAACTGTAGATATTGGTTGGAAGGATTCTGCTTCCCAAAGCCCTCAATGCTTTATAGAATGATTTTATGCAGATAGGGGAGAGCTCACCCAAGGGGAGAAGCCATTGCAATGCATGGCTTTCCAAAGAGTATGCATCAGCTTCCTATTTGCAAGCTAAATATTGCTTATCAATTATTAACCTTCAGGAGAAGGTGACTATAGTCTATCCACGATGTTATAGTGAAATTAGATGAGAACTCAAAAAGCACTTAGGATAAATAATAGATGATTAACATGTCATATAAATCACTGTATCATGTTATTTTAATTTCTTTGCTTTTTCATAGTTTTCTTTCCTTTTTCTTAGTTTTTATCTTACTCATTTTGATAATACCATTTGACTCAATTCTCTTACTTGTTAGGGATAACTCCTGTTTTATTTATGGTCTAGGGTAGGGTTCAGTATAGAAGTTAATAAGAAAATTGCTAAGTGTTGTAACACTTCATCATTCTATTTCTGACATTTAAAAGCTAAAGAGCTGTATTAGATCTGCCTTTTCCTTATAGCTGCCTGACACAGGTCAATTAATAAAAATGTGTGCAATAAATCTACCCAGTTAATTAAATACCTACTAATACAGATTGAACTACAATTTAATAACACTTTATCCTCTTAAGAAAAGGGTAAGTGATAATAATAAAAACAATAATGAATAATTTCATCCAGCTGTTCAGAAGAGGTTTATGGCCCATTGTTAAAAATGCATATTTTTTATGATTTAATGCAATATTCTATAGATTTTTTTTATTTCATAGATCTGCCATTCTCTTTTACTTGTCTTCTGTCTTACCTGTCCTATCAACCATAGCTGGTTGTCAATTTGTGCTCTTAGAAGATGAAATCCATATGTGACAACCCTGAAAGAAGACTATGCAGTTACCTAATCATGTGCCTTCCCAGCAACAAGCAGAGCCCTGGCAACAGTACAGTACAGCACAGAACAGCACAGGGTTTGTCAATAGCTTCCAAAATATCCATCTAGTTTGCTATTACAGGTATGCAGAGCTACAGTCTAACAGTAAAAATTCCCTGCTGACATACAGCTGTCTCTCCGAGATGCTAGGATTTAAAAATTCTCCACTGCAGCATCTCAGGTGCTTGATTTTAGTGGCTGTGGGTAACAAACACACAGTCAGAAGTTCTGATGCCTACACTATTCCATTCGCAACTTTACAAAGTGGCTCATGGGAGATACAGTGCAGCTGATGAACTTGGCCATAGAAGAAAACACAAGCATTCAACTTGTGAATTGCTTTTCTCATTAGGCTCTATAATACTACTGTGTAATTAAAATGTTGCTTTTAGCTAAGTATTTCCCAGAAAAAAAAAGAAAACCAAAAAGTGTCAATAATAAAATGTAGACATATCAGTGTTTTTTTTTTTTTTTTTTTTTTGGTCATGTAAGTTTGGTTTTAAATTTGGAAGGGAAAAAAAAAATTATGTAACAGAAACACTCCGTGAAACCTGGATAAAAAAATGCGAAGCCTGTGCCTATCCTCAGTGGGGTCTTCAAGCACATTTGCTTTTCTGAGTGTTGGTAGAATTTTTACTCTTTCGTTCATGAGTCTGTCTTCTATGGATCTGTTCCCTCAGTGAGGGGGATGATGTTTGATTTCTTCATGATGCTGTACTATATTAGTGGAGTTATTTACTTGTTTCTTATTGACAGGATGCAAACAGAAAAGGAATTTCTTGGATGCACTAGATCAAGGTTCAGTTACTACAGTAACTGGTTTTGCACATCTTTTCCTTGTCAGAGCACTCTATTAGATGGCCAGGCTGCATTAATGCTGAAGTTTATCAGTGTATGTGAAAGAAATCTATTCCAATCTGACTTTAATCACACTCATGATAGACTTATACATGTTGCTTGAGAGAACCAATTTCATTTATATACGATGTTTGTTTATGCATCAATATCATATTTTTGTTGGCATGTCTGCAAAATTTAAAACAATTTTGTCTGAAACATGCCTTAGATAATGAAGAATATAAAACACCTGCGGGACATTTTTAGCTAAAAAATGTTGCAAAAATGTTAATTTAATGTAAATGAGATGATTGATATGCAAATCAGTTTAAATGCTACAAACTCCAGGTCCAGCTTTCTAGCTTCATTCAGCTGAGAAACAAGCAAAATTATAAAGGTGTGTTCTAGCTTTCAGTGACAAAGAAACTTGGAAAGGATTCATCATTTGCATGAATTAATTAATCCTTAATAACATAAAGCTGAGATGGTATGTGAGGTTCCTGTCATGGGTTCAGCAGCAGCAGTTATTTTACTCCTTCTTGGTAGCTGGTGCAGTGCTGTGTTTTTGATTTTGGGCCTGGGAGCAGTGCTGATAACACCAGTGTTTTCGGTTACTGCTTGGTAATGTTTTGGTCTGACCAAGGACTTTCTGAGTTTCATGCTGTGCCAGGGAGGAGGGGAAGCTGGGAGGAAGCAGAAACAGGACACCTGACCCAAACTGACCAAAGAGGTTATTCCATACCACAGCGCATCATGCCCAGGATGTAAAACAGAGAGCAGAGACCCGGAAGGGTGGGGGGTGCACTGCTTGGTTGGGCTGGGTGAGCAATTGTACTCTTGCCTTGTATTTGCCTTGTCATTATTATTATTGGTGGTAGCAGTAGTGATTTGTGTTATACTTTAGTTACTAAACTGCTCTTATCTCAACTTGTGGGAGTTGCATTCTTTTTGATTCTCCTTCCCATCCCTCCGGGAGCAGGGGGAAGAAAGAGGGGGAAGTGAGTGAGAGAGAGAGTGCGTGAGTTAGAGAGGCTTAAACCACGACAGTTCCCATTTCATAAGGACAAACTTGAATAGACAGCACCTATCTTATCATCAGTTGATACTTTGATGAGCAAAAGCCAGATGATTGAATACAAATGTCTGTATTGGTCCAAATGATACCAAAGTTCAGTTAATTTCTGTCAGATGTGTATTTTGGTGCAAGAAAGCGGTCGTTTTCATAAACATGAGACATAACAGTGCACAAGCTGGCAAAAAGGAGAATTATTGGAACTGGATTTTTTACAAGCATGCCCTATACTTTCCAAAGTCTTAACGCAAAAGTGTCTTTTCTTTTAATCTCATTCCTACAAGGCTTTACATTAAAATATTAATTGGGTCTAACATGTTCCTCATATGCAATTGCATACTGCTTCTCTGATTGGTTTAAATTAGGAAAAGGTTAATTAAAGCAGGCAGATGAATGATGTGTACTGGTCTGAGTTTCATTTGGAGCAGGTAATATGCAGGTGTTTATGGCACGTTTGCAATCTTTTTTGAGCACCACCAAGTTTGCTGTGTCTTATCCTACATGACTTCTAATATTCATTTGGAAGTTTTATGTTAAATTGGGATAGTTAGTTTTAAAAAGCTTATGAAACCCCCTCACAGTAAAAGACCCTGTTTTCAGCACTTGATAATCCTGATAAGTTTTCATGTTCTCAAGTCACCCAAACTCCAAATTAACGTACACAGGCAGTTCTTTCTTTAAAGAAACTTAGCAAATTCATTGCCAACATCTGCGTCTATTTTAGCTATTTCTTTTCAAAACTGTTAATTGCTTGCCTTATTTTCTATAAGATTGCTACCACTTGATAATGTTGTGAACTTACATAAATGGTAGATCTAATCATCATTTACAACAAGGTCTTTCTTTTCTCTTTTCTAGAGGGACTTTAAAATGGATGCAGGCATTAATAATTCACAGTTTTAGGCCTCTTTGCCCAAATGGAATAAAAACTGACTTTGAATTCAGGAAGACGAGGTTACCTTAAGATATATGCTTATTTCTTATTAGGATGTATTTCAAATGTTTAAAATAGATTTATTGTTAACTCCTTAAAGAGGAATAAGGAATGAGTACTATGTACAGAATGAATGATTATAATTTATATTATTTCAAGGTTGAAAAATCTCACAAGGTTGTAAATCTCCATTATCGAGAAGTTAGACCTTCACCTTCTCAAATTACTGTTACATTGACCTAACTTAGAAACATTTTTGCAAGTCAGCATGAAATTTCAGCACAAAAGGAATAATATTTATCATAGTTGGCACTGTATTTTTTTAAAACACTTCATGAGTGCAGACTAATACTAATTAATCCTTACATTACCCAAAGGGAGAATGATAACTAGGATTTCCATCTTTGAAATGAGGAAACTGATTGTATTTTCATTTATGCTACTGTAAATCATGAAGCTTTCTGCTGAAGTGAATGGAATTACACTGCTGGGAAATCAACATGAAAATGGTATCAGATATGGGGGAAATGTTATAAAGGGACTAAGTGCTTTCCGAAAGGAAAGTGTCAGCTTCAAAGCTATTCAGAAAAGTTAGTGATTATTGCTTCTTAGCCTAGTACTTTGACCATTACAAAGCATTGTCTTGCAGTCAGAAAATTGAGGGTTTTGAGATCAGTAGCATGGCATTTAAGTGCAGCTAAGAGAGATTGTTGTTAGACAATAATTTTATGATCTCAGAAGTTCACATCAGTCCGTATTTTTACTTATACATTTCTCAGAACTTATACAGCACTACTGAGAATGCTTAGTAGGAATATGTTTATCATGGACTATGGGTGGCTTGGTAATTTCACAGTGTATGTAAACTACAGGTTAAATTCTTCATGAATAATAATAATAGAATCATAGAATAGGTTGGAAGGGCCCTTTAAAGGTCATCTAGTCCAACCTCCCTCCACAGAGCAGGGGCAGCTTCAACTTGGTCAGGTTGCTCAAAGCCTCGTCCAACCTGACTTTGACTGCTTCCAGGGATTTGGAATGTTTCCAGGTGGATGGAATGTTCCCATCTACCACTTCTCTGGGCAAACTGTTCCAGTGTTCCACCACTTTCATAATAATTTTTTTTGCTTATATGTAGTCTGAGACTACCTTCTTTCAGTTTAAAACCATTACCCTTTGTCCTGTCTCTATAATCGTTAAAGAAAAGATCAGAGGGAAATGTTGGATGGATTGACATTTTTGTTTACTCTTTAAGCTTTGATTGAAGGTGGCTGCTATAAGATTAATGGTCAAAGACATTTGATAGTAGTGAAGACCAATGTTTTTGGGGAGTGGCATTCTCTTTTAGTGAGCTTTGGTATTCACTTTTTTAAAAATAATTGGTTTTCAAATTAAGTCAACAGCACAATGGAGAAAGGTTATAACTAAAGTCAAGCTGTACAAGGTGGAGGAGTAGTTCCATCAAAAATATCATACACAGGGAATGCTTCATCTGTGCAAACTTCTGTGGAGATCTATACAGGTATCTTTGGAGAGCAAACAAAAAAAATAAAAAATCTATGCAGTCCATTTTAAAATTTACAAAGTCAATTTCACTGGGTTTTTTTTGACTTGTGATACATTCTACAACCAATTGCTGATGTAACCTTGAACAAAACTCATGTCCTTAAACTGAGCACATGAATCTATATTTTGGCTACCTAAAATGATGAATACAGACTTTGAGAAGTGTTGAATATTTACAGGGTTCTGAGTTCAAGAAAGATCCTGAACCATCATCCACGGATACACTTCAAATACATGTCTGTGGCTCCTGATTCCTTCTTTGGTTGTCTGATGGGGAGAAGCAGCAGATCTATTTTATGTATCATGAGCTGCCATATAGTTCATAATGGTGCAGCTTTAGTGTAAGCTTGGGATGAGCAGACACAAAGAGGAAAAAGTCTGTGAAAGAACTGCGCAAAAACCAAAGTAATACACTGTAGCACACTGGGCATGAAGTGACCAGGGGGGGTTTAAATAGACTTAGCACTATTATTCTATTTATCAGCTCCTTGAAGGTGTTGAAGATTCAACACCATAAACAACTACTTGTACTTTCAACATGACTAGCCTATCTCCAACCATTATTTGTAGCAGAGGCACACTAACCTTCTGTCCTGGATTCAGCAGTAGCAGTCATTTTTCTCCTTCTTAGTAGCTACTGCAGTGCTGTGGTTTTGATTTTCAGCCTGGGAACAGCGCTGATAGCATCGATGTTTTTAGTTGTTGCCCAGTAATGCTTACTCTGACCAAGGACTTTCTGAGTCTCATGCTCTGCCAGGGAGGAGGGGAAGTCAGGAGGAAGCAGAGACAGGACACCTGATCCAAACTGATCAAAGAGTTATTCCATACCACAGCACGTCATGCCCACTATATAACTGGGGCAGTCACCCGGAAGGGCTAGATCACTGCTGTGTCGGGCTGGGTATTTGTCGGCAGGTGGTGAGCGGTTGTGTTCTCTTCCCTTGTTATTTCCCTTGTCATTATTATTATTGGTGGCAGCAGTAGTGGTTTGTGTTGTACCTTATTTACTGGACTGCTCTTATCTTAACCCGTGGGAGTTACATTCTTTCGATTCTCCTTCCCATCCCTCCGGGAGTGGGGGGAGGAAGGGGAGGTGGAGTGAGCGAGGGAGCTACATGGCTGGCTGGACTTAAACTGTGACACCTTCATATACACTTTTCGTTTATAGCAGGAACTCTACTTAACAAGCAGCCTCACATATGTAATGAGTGGAAAAGAAGAGAGGAGTAAATGCCTCAGACCAGTCCCATGGATCACGTGGCATGGCATTTTCTAGTCCCACCTCTCTGTTTTCACTAGAGGATAATTTTAATGATTTATGCTTCATGTAGGATGCAGCAATCAATAGAGCAGTCTATTAGATAGTTAGATTATTAACAACCACCATTTCATCAATAAAAACCAAAGCAATGCAAGCATGTATTTTTTTTTTACATTAAGCTTCTCAAACCCAAAGTGCGTGCCTCATTGGACGAAAACAATATCCATTCTCTCCACTATTGTGTTTCCACCAGTTGTCAGTATTAGCTGTCTCACCAGAAACTTCCAGAAATTATACCACAGACAGTTTCTACTTTCAGAGTTCCCTTCCCACTCCCAACACATACGCTGTCATACGCTGTATAGTATGATTGGTTTTATCCTGTACAAATTTCAGTTTACCTTCATTTAAAAAGGAAATCAGAAGATACATGCATGCTTATGGTTGGGAAATTTTATAACATTATAAGGTTCATATGAACTTTTAATATGAAATTTCAGTGTGTTTTTTACCTAAATTTTTACCCAATGTGAAATTATATTTTTTTTTTCTCAAAAATGTAGGATTTTTGCCATGGACATAATTCATTACAGATGATCGGATCTTTTCTGGTATTCAGTGATATGTTTACTGTGCTGTTGACAGTGTGGTCTTTCTCAAATAGTGTGTGGTTTGCTTGGTTTAGCTGCTATGGTTATTAATCTTTAAGCAGAAAGAAAGGGGCCAATTTAAAGATAGCCTTTTAGGACCAAATTAAGTCATCCTTCCCATGGCTTCCATGTGGGGAAATCTCAGCCTGATGTATCATTATGGTTTCTAAGAGGGTTAGAAACATTCATCTCTGAATGTACTTTCTTTCTCTGTTGTACTTTGCAGTAAATATATCCCTTGCAGTGGTGCTTGGGCTACTTTTAGATGTGCCAAGTTAACTATAAGCCTCGCATAGCTGACTCTTTTCATCTGTATCTTTTTTGTCAACATCTCTGGCAAAATCCCCAGCCGATGTGACCTGGCCTGTCTCCATGAAAGTCAATGGGCACCAGCTGAGAATCTGGCTCCCTCAGCAGCTTTGGCTCTGCATAAGCAGAGTCATCAACCCAGTGGAGACAACTGGAATTCAGCCACTGATTTAATGGATTTTTTTCTGGATTCTTTAGCAGCAAGGTAGAAAACACATCAGAAATTTCTTTTGGTTTTCACCTTCAGAGAAAATATTTTTTAATAATCAGGACAGCTGTAGAGTTTTTGCTGCCCACAGAATCAGGCTGCAGATAGAATGAGACTGCCCACAGAATCATGCTACATAAACTACGTAAAGAGTATTTATGTGCTTGAGTAAACATGGCCTTAGCTAGGTCCCTCTGCTGTGCTAAATATCTGGACATGTTCATCAGATACCTGAACACAAGATTAAATGGTTATTAATATTAGAAATATATTATGAATAGTATTGTGGAAACCTAGACAGACAATATAGCTTGCGATGATATCTCTTACAGTTCTATCCTAAGGCACGAGATCCAAAAAGCTATTGAACTGGTGCTGCATTTGAGCGTGAATATATGGCAGCTATTCACACACAGTATGTGCTATTAAATAAAACATTTTTTTTCTTAAGAAGTCCAGCTAGCTGCATCTGTACTGTTCAGAGACCTTCCTATTCAAAAGCTTCTTCCACTCTGCAAATCTCTCGCTATCCAGGGTAGAGTGCATGCAAGCTGCCCTGAATATGCTAACTCCCAGGATGAGTTTGAGAAGTGTTTGGGGTACTGCTCAGTTAACCAGGGACAAAACAGCGCCAGGACTCTAAAAATTCAGCAATATTCACTGCACTTCAGTGCTCAATAACCCCTTAATTTGCTGGTGAAGTTCAAGCCTAAGGCTCCAAGCCCACCAGAGGTGAAATAAGGGAAAGACGTGTGGTCACCAACATGAAGCCAGAGCAAATCCCTTTGAAAACATGCATGCTTCTGAACTTTTCTGTCTGTGAACAGGTTTAAATGCTCAAAAATCATATGCTTGGCTTAAATATTCTGAAAGCTTGGGGTATCCATTTTATTTTATTTGTTTTGTTTTATTTTTTTTTAATTTAATCCTTTAATCCACAACATTAATTCTTAGTCTTTTTTATAGGCTAAAATAACATTTTTCTATATTTGTTGTTATCATGAATGCATTTGGTTCCCAGAGTAAACTGGGGGTGTAGAAAAATGGTTTCTTGGTGGTTTTCACAATCCATTGACACATTAGTTAACATCTTTTTGTGTGTTAAGAGGGCTTCAAACATGTCTACAAGTGATTTTTAAAGGGCTAGTAAAAAAAAATAAAAGGCAATTATTTTATGCCCTTTAAAAGAAAATATCTAAGAAACTTTCACCTTTAAAATTACTACTTCATATGTTTAGCCTTCTCTGGACACTTTAAAGTCAAATGCCCTCATTAGTCATTTTATTGGTATATGGCTACTGGAAGACAGCTTTTGAAAAGGTGGTGCTATTCCCAGACCTTGACTTGACAGAGGTTGAATAACACTGGCTCTGGTTCTAAAGAAGCAAAATAGCTTCTGGGCTGGATCTTTGTAAGCATCTGAAAATTATATTGGATGCTTGTAAAGAAGCATCTCTGAAAGCTTTTCATTTTTAACCTTTTCTTTTTTTTTTCTGTTTTCCTTTTCCTTTTATTTTTTTTTTTATTTTTATTTTAAGCTACACATGCAGGTTCTTTCAGGAGTAGGGACATTCAATTCTGCGGAAGGTTTTTTCCATTATTTACTTGGCTTCAGTATTTTTCCAAGTACAAAGGTACTTTTAAGGGGTTTTTTTAAATGAGAAAAAAACTAATGTTGTCAGCATCAATAAATCAACAACCAGGAAGAGTCACTTCCTATCAGGGTTTCAAAAGTGTTTCATGGTTTTCCGATCTCCTGTCCGTACTAATCATCTCTGATGTTTCACATATGCATGGTATATGATGCCAGGTTTTAAAACATAGCTGAGGAAGGAAAGTAGGAAGGAACGAAGAATAAGAAGTAAGAAGGCAAGAAGAAAGGAAGGAAAAGGCAGGAAGGCAGGTGGACAGGCTGAGTTTTCTCTTTATAACTACATAACATGTTTATTATCTGTTTATAATTACATCCTATTATATGTGGTGGTGGACAGGGTCTCTCAGAGGTCAATTAATGTCAGACACAGCCCAATAGTGGAGACACAAACATATATGTGAACAAATGAAGAAAAGCAACTACCTTATTTTTTGCACATAAGTGTACGTGTGAGAGTATTTACATAAATGCATAAAATAGTCATGCAGCAGTCAATATGGCAATATAGTTACTTGTATTCAGATCAATATGTAAATGAAAAATTAACAAACCTAATATATCCTACTGTGGGTGCTGGAAGGCTGCTCCAAATACTGCTGCCATCTGCAATACAGTTGCTCAAAAGTGCTGTCTTTTCACTAGGAGGGGGAAGTCTTCCTAGCTGCTCATAAAATCACCTGAAGTTCATCTTCATTTCAGTAGTTAATTTAGCTTTTATATGTTATTAGAATTAGTTTGGGTCTTTTGTTTACAGAATCAAATGGCTTTCTTAACAGGTTTCCAGCCTTGCATGCATGTTTTAATTGGGAGTGTTGCAGGGGTATGGCAACACAGCAACCATTTTCATTTTATCTTTCCCTTTCATTGCAGTCAGCATTGCTTTAATCAAGCATTCAGTGTCTAGTTGCACTCTTTCCAGCGTATTTTGATTTTCATTTCAGGCAGGGTTAAGGATAATTTGTGTAACGTGATGTTTGGTATTTTTCTTGATGCTTGAATAGGAAGACTGTGTGAATACATCAGCTTTTTAAAGGTTATTTCTAACTCTGGAGATTTTAGGGAAAGCTGGAAAACTGAAGGCAAAAAGCATTATTTTCTTTGTGATCATTGAAATTTCATGACTTCGGGTAGGTAAAATGATCTGTTACTGCCTGTCAGATGCTTGAAGCTCCTAACACTGCCCTTGTTCTACAACCTTGTCACCTCATTCTGTTATTAAAAATGGTCACTGATACCTGTCAAACTTTATGCTTTCAGGATACTTGCTGATTTGCATACTCATCTGAAGGAGTCTAGGTAAACGCACAGAACATCATGAGGATGAGGCTTCTGATAGAAACAAACCTGTTTTCCCTCTGCCCTGTCCATACACAGCCATCCAGCTAAACTGCAGCAGAGCTGGGGGTGCCAAGGAATGACCAGATGAAAGACCCCTCTGAAACCAGAGCATGGTGTTGAATGGGGCAGCAGCAAGCAGCCCTGCAGCCTGCCTGGCTCCCTGCATATACTGGGACAGAGCTGAAGCACAGCTTCCCCAGGGCCTGGGAAATGTTTCTTTGGGCCACCCTTTGGAAAACCTTTCTGAATCACCAGCTTGTCTGCTCTGTACCGCCTCCTCCAGGTTGTCTGGTGGTTATCGCCCAGCCTCAAGCCCCTGTAGTAAAAGTCATCTTGCAGAATGCTTTCTGTGATCTTAACAACCGTACATCATGTTTATAGAGTATTAATGTCACCACTTACCTTAAGACACTTTCTGAGGAATTTATGTCTCGATGCTCAGCTAAAAATATCCACAAAGCTGTCTGCAGGGAAGTAAATTGGCATGGCTCTGTTGGGTTCAGCGAGGCCAAGTCAATTCCAGTTCCAGTGGTGCTTAAGTAGTAATTTTAAAATGGTTCAGACTGTTTAGCAAACTGTAGCTAATATTGTTCAGATGCCATAGTATTAAAAGTAGAGTGAAAGGGGAGAAAGAAATATAGAGAGACATGTTTTCATGTAATTTATATACCAGTTCCCCAAAAGGTCTCTTTCATAGTGGTGTCACTTGGAGGGATGAACACCAGCAGCTAATCCACTCAGGTCCCCCCAAAATAAAACTGGTGGAAGAAAAAATTGAGGCAATATGTGAAGATGTAGCAATAACATCTATGAGCATTTTAATGGTGCCCTGTTACTGCCAAAGAGGTAACATATGAAAAGCAGTTTTAATGTAATGCAGGAGGTTACAAGTGATCAAAAATATTGGTTAGGATTTTGCCACTGGCCTCCATGGGAGAAGGATCAAGGCCTCAGAAAGCTATTTAGTTGGCATTTAACTTTTAACAGCTGAGACAAATTTATTAATCACATGCATTACAACACCAATTTTGAAACATTAAGAAACAGCACAAGAGAGGAAGTACTTGGCTTCTGCGGGACACAGTGAGAAGTGTTATACAGATAATTGTAGAAATTAGCTAAGTCCACTACATTTCCAGCGTATGACATGACTGAAACGTATAGCTGTTCTAGTATGTCATAATTTTTCACTTCTTAAAAGAATTGTTGAACCTGATGAGGAACAGCTTGCATCGGGTCCCACTGATTTAATTTGTACATACTGTAATTTACTAGGCTGCAGTAAAAACAGTCATTTTGTGAGGCTATCATAAGCTCATTAGAAGCGTACTGGGAAAGCTTAATGGCTTACAACCCACAGCTTCATGCATTCATTTTACAGAGATCCCTTCCCAACAGAGCCTGACGCATGGTGCTCTATGCTGCTGGCAGTACAGTAGTTTTCACACACACCCCAGAAAATTAGAGGTATTTGTGAATAACAAAATTAAAGACAAAGCCAACATTTCAGGAGTACTTGAAGTGCTGCTGGGACAAGGAAAATCGTATGTATTGTTAACCATGGTGAGGCTGGTTAGCTGTTAAGTATTGTAAAGTGTAACTAATCAAAAGCTCTAACATCACAGACAACGGAACAGAAATAATTACTCTCCCAGAGCTACTATTGTTTCATGCTCAGCCTTCTCTGGACTAATAAAGGGTTTAAATTTAAATTGTGTTAAGAAAATGTCAGTATTACAAAGAACTACAGCATTCAGTTGCTCTGAACACAGCATCAGGTAAACTGCATAATGGATTTAAACATAATGGGCCAATGGAGAGTGAAGTACAAACAAACTCCTTTTCCATCTCCTTCTCCATTTGCTCTTTTTATTAGCCTCTAATGATTCAGGATACAAAATAATAAGGGCACTTTGCCAAAAAAAGAAATAAAAAAAATAGAAGAAAAAGCAAAACGGGAGAGAGAAAATGCAGAGTATTCTGGATTCAATTAGCTGAGTTTAGAGGTGGATAGATTTTAGCATCAAGTGGGCTGATGCAATGAGGTAGCCCCTCAGCTGGTAAGAAGGAAAAACCCATCAGGAGAGGTCTGTTCATATTAGTGGGGCTGCTCTGTTCTGAAACCAACTAATATAAGGATTCATATTAAGAAGCTTTTGCCTGTCATTCTTGACCTGAAGGGCAGGGCATATTACTCCTTTAAGATGCTAAGCACTATGACTGCTCTCCAGGAGAGCACTTTAAACATATGCACGTTCTCCTGGTAGTCTGTAGGCCTCCTCTTCCAGGGTAAAACACTGTGTTTTGCTGGACTAGAACCACAATTCTTAGCTCTCAACAGGTTTGAGCATGTGACTGTCTCCATTTGCACATCGTGGCTGTGTGAGCCGAGTTATTTGTATCAAGAATAAGTTGATAAAATGCCAGTTGTTTCACTTTGTCTTGTTGAGCAAAGACATCATCATGGGCACACAAACTTAACATTATTAAAAAGAGCATATATTTTCCTGGAAATATGTTTCCTTTCATATTTTATAAAATATTCTCTAATTCTGCTGATGTTTCTTAGTTACATAACTGAGGGCTGAATGGCAGGTTGATTTTTTCTGAGCAGCTGACTGAAAATTCAAGGGCATTGAGACAAGAGCAAGACTCCTGGGGGACAAAGGTTGGCCCATGGCAGCGACACAAAGAGACTTGAATGAGTCTAGTAAACCGGCATTTGCATGTTGGAGGGATTAAAATTAAAATGCACAGAGGCATATTGATGCCTAAGAAGTTGACTGCTTTTGAGATGCCAGTTTCAAGTTTACTTGGTTTTATCTTCAGTGAGGCTGAACTGGTAGGTGATCAACACCCACAAAATCTGCTAGCCCTACCTTTATCAGAACTTGGAAGATATTTCTGCATTTTTGACCTTATTCTACAAAGGCTGCCTCCAAAATACAGTGCTTCTGGGAGCTGCTAGACTTGAAAATGCTGACTGCTTGCACTACAGTCAGTTTTGTTAGAACCATTTCTTTTCATATGAGATTAATATTATTCAGTTGCAAATGAAAAAGTGGGTTGGTACAGCACTTTCATTGTAGCTCTGAGTGTATGCTACGGTTATAGTGAAAATAACACATTCAGCATAAAAACTCTATTATTAATTTACTTCCTGTCTGCTGTATTCAAAATGTCTGTGATATTAAGTTCAACCTATTTATGATGTGAATTCAAGGACTCATCTAACCTTGGAGGTCAGAGGAAGCAATATATAATTTCCTGGATCACAGCCTGTTGCATACTTGTATGTTATAATGTAAAATTCTTTCAGCAAAAAAAATGAAAGTCTGAGGCTTTCTGAGGTTGGCATCTTTGTTTTTGCGACAACAGCTTCTTTATCAGTTTGAGTAAAAAATAAATATGCACTACCTTAAACAAAAGCTTCCTAAAACTTGCCACAGCTTAGACTGTGTTTTGGGCTAAACGGAGAAGTTTGTTTGGTTAGGATTTTAGACCTGGAAAGTCCCAGAGATAACATGGCGGAAAAAAAGATCTGGTCCTAAAATCTGAAAGTCTGAAAATTGATTGACTTTTCCGTTTGTTGTTCCATTTCACTTCTCTCTGAGGTACTCGATGAAATAAAAAATTGTGTTTGTGTGAGTGTGCCTTATTTTTTTAATAAATAAAAGGAATCCAGTTAAACTCCATTTAAGAATTTTCATACACATTTTCACCAGGGCAATAAAGGGCATTTTAACTTTATGTATTTCTTCTTTTTAGAATACATTTGACCATTCTCTGACCCAAGACAATCCTTGACTTGTCTTTACGCATGTACTCACTGGGCACACCGTGCACGGCATATTCGAACAACTATTTCACAGAAAAACATGAATTACAGACACATAAAATTTTTGTGAACTGGGCTGTAAAATTTCTGATGCAGTATTCTCTATCTAACTTGACAGCTGGTATCTGGTCTGAAAATAGTGTATTTTTCCACAAATGCTAGTCATTCTGTTACTTTGCATTGCATAGATATGAAAACATGTATGGATAAGAAATAACCTGGGAAAAAAAAAAGACCAGAAAGTCTTCTAGAATAATGGCAATTTTCTGCCACTTTGGCATGAGCATTCCTTGAGTCCACAATGGCCTGCTTGCAAATGTGTTCAAAGTGTTGTGTGTGCTTAACAATCCCCTAGATCAAAACCAAACATCCTGGGCTGAATCTTCCACCTTTATTTTTTAAAAAGGAAGTCTTCTGTGAATTGTATTCCTCAGTAAAATCTTGAGAATTGAGCCTGAAACGTGTATGTTGAGAGGCTGTGGATAAAGGAAATGTTCTGCTGTACTCCAAACCGGATAAAACGGAGTAAAAAATCTGAGGAACAAATGCTCTTGAAAGACAATGTCAGAGCTGGGAGATGGAATGTGCAGTCACTGCTCTTCTTGCCTTGACAACAGGTCTGACGTGGCTTTGAATTGCATCCCTGAGCCAGCTCCAGCTTTGCAGACATGTTTTGGGTGTGTGCGTTGTTATGGAGGCTGAATTTTACTTGAACCAGGAGGGTTCCTGCACACTCACTATACCACCAGTCAATTATGGCAGACCTAGAAGGGAGACTGCATGAGAGTTTGTAGTATCTACCTGGAGAGATGTTTTCCCATAGTAGTGTTTTCCCATAAGAGATCACAGGTACTGCATCTTTTTGAATTACACTGGTAGAATGGAGAGCTGATGACAAGCTGAATTAACACGGTGCTCACCAACACTTTGTATAGTCTGGGAGGCTGTCAGAGAGATACTACTGGCCCAATGTAGGATGCTGGCTGTTGTGGCTCTGAAGTGACAAGTAATAGGTGATTTTCTTAGATGTTTCTCTTACAGTTGGGTGCAGCAAGATAAAGACCAGCCTCAAAGGGAATTTGATTTGGAACATCATAATTAGTAATGCTGTTATGCTGTCAGGCTACCCTTCATGTAAATCATGGACAGCAAACCAGTTATTACATTTTTCAATTTGTTTCAAGCAGTTTTCCTTTGAAATTACACAAAAAATGACTCCTGAATGCAAGGGAGCAGGCAGTATTATTTCTGGTGTGTTTTGGATTACAAAATGTCTGTTTGAATTATACTGAAGGAATGTATGTGTTTGTTGCCGTAAAGACTTGATTAAATAATGTTCTTGAGGATAAGAAGAGTATAGGATTTTATAATTCAAGAAAACAGAGCAAAGCGTGGAGGAGGAGCAGAAGAATAAAAATAGCTTTCTGGCTCCTACATAGCATCCTATATTAATACCTATGCAGTGTGCCCCATGTCCTGTCTTCTCCTCTCCCTTCCTAGAAAAATAACTTGTTTCAGTCTTTCTTTTTTTTTTCCTTTTTCAGTTTTAGGATTGAAGGATTAGGACCTGCGCAACCCCATATGAACTCGTTCTCTTGTTTTCTTACCAGCATTCATCCCCGTGAGACAAATCCCCCTTAACAAACCCTTCCGTGAAGCTTTGTCAGTGACTGCCAGCCTGAGAAAGAAGACGGTGATGAAAACCTCCCTTTGAATAGTATGTGCAAACAAGCAAACAAAACCACTCAAGGCTGCTTTGAAATTGAACTCTTGGAGCTACTTTATGTAAAATTTCCTGTTCAATGTGTTTTGAAACGAATGCCCCCAATTCTTCAGGATATGAACCATATTTTCTCTGCACTATTTGTAAAGTAAGCTGTATAAAATATATCCCATTTTTTAAAAAGTTGGAAAATAATGTGATAAGTACCTGTATCGATCTACATCTATCTCTCTGCCTGAAAGCCCAATAAATGCAACTGTTATCATACCTACTGCCTTGTTACAAATAAACTCTGACACTGAAAAATATCACTGCCTTCTCTTACAGAACATCCTCAGCCTATCTGTCTTCTAATCTGCAGGTTTCTAGGACAAGGAATTTTCTGATCCTGTGAGAATACCTGAGGCCAAATGTTTTTCCCAGCTCATTACGAATAAAAGAACAGAATACACTCAATATTTCTGGGAAATGAAAAAAAAGAACCCCCACCCTACTGAGGCATATCAATGAAAATGTTTTTCTGTGTACTTTAAAAAAATCATTTGGATTTTAATATTTTTTTCTTTCTCCTTTGAGCTATCTAAAGTGTGAATTAAGACTTGCGATTTAACAAAAAAACTTTATAAATAATTCAGATGATATTCAGGAATATTTTGACAATTTCAAATTTTTCCTATTCTTTTTACCAAGCAGAAAATTGGCTACTGACAAGTCTTTCTCAGGAGACACTACTCTTAAGAAATCAACACTTTTCTTGTTGTAAAAATGCTGAAGGATTCCTTCTCTGTCATGCAGGTCGTCCTAGCCTTATCAGGCCTCTGATAAGTGTATCCATCATATCCCTTTGATGATTTCAATGGACAAACCTCAGAGGAAGGTGACCTGCTTAGTGGATGAGAGAAAGGCTGTGGATGTTGTCTACTTAGGCTTAAGTAAAGAATTTGACACCATTTCCCGCAGCATTCTTCTAGAGAAACTGGCTGCTCATAGTTTGGATGGGTGTACTCTTCACTGGATAAAAAACTGGTTCGATGGCTGGGCCCAAAGATTGGTCATGAGCATAGTTAAATACAGTCGGCAGCCAGTCACAAGTGGTGTTTCCAATGGGTCAGTACTGGGGTCAGTGTTGTTTAATGTTTTTCTCAATGATCTGGATGAAGAGATCAAGTAGACCATCAGTAAGTTTGCAGGTGACACAAAGTTGGGTTGGAGTGTTGGTCTGCTGGAGGGTAGGAAGGCTCTTCAGAGGGATCTGGACAGGCTGGATTGATGGGCTGTGGCCAATGATATGAGGTTCAACAAGGCTTAGTGCTAGGTCCTGCACTTAGGTCACGACAACCCCATGCAATGCTTTAGGCTTGCAGGAGAGTGGCTGGAAAGTTTCCTGGTGGAAAAGAACCTGGGGGTGCTGATTAATAGCCCCTGGACATGAGCCATCTGTGTGCGCAGACAGCCAAGAAACCAACAGCATCCTGGCTTGTATAAGCAAGAGTATGGCAAGCAGAACTAGGGAAGTGATTGTCCCTCTCTGCTCAGCACCTCAAATACTGTGTTCAACTCTGGGCCACCTCAGTCGAAGAAAGACATTGAGGTGTTGGAGCATGTCCGAAGAAGAGCAGCAAAGCTAGTGAAGGGCCTAGAGCACAAGTCTGATGAAGAATGGTGAGGGAACTGGGGTTTTTTAGTCTGGACAACAGAAGGCTTAGGGGAGACCTCCTTGCTTTCTTCAACTATCTGAAAGGAGGTTGTAGTGGGGTGGGGGTAGGTCTCTTCTGCCAAGTAACAGGTCATAGGACAAAGGGAAATGGCCTCAAGTTGCACCAGGAAAAGTTAAAGTTGGATATTTGGAAAAATTTCTTCACTAAAAGGGTTACCAAGCACAGGAACAGGCTGCCCAAGGAAATAATTGAGTCACCATCCTAGAAGGCATTTAAATGATGTGTAGATATGGCATTAGGGATATGGTTTAGTGGTGAACTTGGCACTGCTAGATTAATGTTTGGACTCAATGATCTTAAAGATGATTTCCAACCAAATGATTTTATGATTCTGTGAAGTTTGCTCATTTGATTCTTTCATCTGACAGCAGAATTAGTTTAAACAGTTCCAGTAATGGTTAATAGGCTCCCATTTGCCGATGCCCTCAAAGAGGCTTTGTCAAACCTTTTAGTTTGTCAGGCACAGAATGGCTCTTGAGCAGCCTCCTTGCTTGCTTGTTTTTCTCCAAACAGCCAGGAGCAGAGCCCACAGGCAAGCACCCAGAAAGTACCAGGGAACTGACCTGTTCAGGTATTTCACATCCTCATTCAGACACGGTAAAAAGACAAATGAACTTCAAAGACCCTATTTCTAGGCAAGCTCTTGTTCCTCTGGACTGTTCTAGAAAAATTAATGTTACGAACATTTCAAAAATGCCCATTAGACAAGTATTTCCTTTTCTGAATGTTCAGAGATGTGTTTCAGGTCTAATTCTGGTTCTCAGATTTTGCAAAGAGATCCTCCCTGAGTAAAGTCTTAGGCAACTGCCAAAAATCTAGGCAAGGTGCTGATCTGGAAGAATGTGTTTATTTTGCTCTCTCATTGAGAGATTTGAGTGCATTGAGTGTACTCATTTGTTTGCAGTCTCCTCTTACAAAGTATGCTGTCTGCAGGAGACAATTAGTTGAACAGAACATTCATAATTAAATTGCTCATTGAATCTGTCCCAGATTTTTTTTTCTTCTCAAGTTTTGCATGGAAAACCTATTTTTAATGAAATAGGATTTGAAAATGTGGAGAAACACAGCAAAATATCCTACAGTTTATTTTAACAGAAAAAGGCTATGATGTACACTATCATTACTGGCTTTTCAGATATTTCCAACTGAACTGAAATAATGAATAGTTGTTTAGTACATTTGTTTTGATTAAGTCTCACTTATGACATTTCACACAGAAATAGACTTTATACTGCTATTAATAGTAAATGTTGACGTCACCCTTGTCCACTAATGCAGTAAGTAGACCTCAAGGTTTGCTGTGTACCTACTGACTTCAAGGAAAGTCATTAAAAAAAAGTCATAAGATCCATGTGCCTCATAGCTATATGAATTGGAGCACAGTTCTTGAGGTCTTAGACATATTTTTCTTATCTTGAAAAATTGTGTTGCTGTAACTAGTTGCTCTTTATTCATTCATCTATATTATTCCAGTACCTAGAAATGTCTCCCAAAGTATGGGTACCTATTTAACAGACAGTCTGCACCTATCAAATAAAATACAGTCCTTGCTACGCAGTTTTCAATTTCAATAAAGCGTGTACGAGAGAAAGGAAAATTACAGTAAAAATGGCATTATTATTTTTTTGTCAAGGAACTGAGGCATAGCCAACACTCAGAAAGTATTTAAATTCAGGCTAGTAAGAGTAAGTACTCGAATGATTCTGAAGATTTTAAAGTTGCCTTTGCAGTAAAAAGGCCTGCATAAACCAAGATTATGCTGGATTTGGAATTCCGAGAGTTATAAATATTTCTCAGTTAATGCAGCATTAAAACATAATATTACTTATGACCGAATATGTTTATGCAACCCTCATCCTGCCACCATGCAACTTTCCAGAAATTGACTTTGCAAATGTAATGTTCTTTTAATAAGCTTCTCATATGTAATCTAATGCTGAAAAAAAATTGCAAGAAAAAATAATGTTAATGCTGGCAATCGAATCTTTATAATTGGTTAACTTCTTCATTTACTTAACAAGGCATTTACATGTTTATATTAAAAAGCTGCATCATGACAGAAGACATCATATGAAATCTGAACCCCAAGGAAGATGAAGATATTTTTCTCCATTGGCCTCTCTGAGAGCAGGATTTCCACAACAGAGTTTTACATTCAAGAAAGACAGGAAGGTATCAAAATCAGATACATTTCTGACTTTGAAAAATCTCATCTCTGCTAAATAAAAGAAAAAAGAGAAAAAGAAGAAGTCGAGGGAGCAGAGCAGCCTTATGTTTTAAAAATCTAATTCTTCTGAAGTTCCATAAAACAAGAAACTTTGATTCTTAATGTGGCTGAATTTTAACTGTAAAGCTCATCTATTATTTTTATTCCTGAGTTTCAATTTATACATAAACTGGATCAATACATAAAATTCTTTTTAAATTGTGTGATAATTAATTTCAGTAGACTTTACTTAAATATTAATTGCTCCACATTCTCTGCATAACTGTACTAGTCAGATATCCTGCCTCATAACTGCAGTTCTAGGCAGACAATTAGCACCAGTTATATATGTCCTTTTCTAGTTTATAGATGACACTTTCTGTGACAAAGCACACCCATATTATGTGTAGCCAACAGTGGGATTATGAATTTGGTATTATGATGCACACTTTTATAGATCAGGCAAGACAAAGATGTACAGCTACTGGCTTTCCCACCCCAACGAACAGCAGGAATCCTTGAAGTCAGGCCAACAGCGTGCCAAAGCTGTTTTGCAGGAACAATAACAGCACAAGGTAATATGTAACAACACTCAACCAGAAGAAAACTGTAATGGACGTAAGATGTGAAGATTTAAGGTCTCCTCAGAGATGTTACTGAGCTCAGAAGAGCTGTATTCCAGTGAGTGGGATACTGGAGAAGGAGTCAAGCCTTCTGAGATTATGCCTCCCTTCTCCTGTACTATGCAAGATTTCAAACTCATTTAGAGATGCAAATTGGTGGAATTTTTGCTTAAAGCTTTTCTAGCTGTGCATAACCTTACCAGAACCATGGGTTTTCATCTTGTTCTGCTGGGAAAACAGCTCTGGTTTTTGTCATACTCTAGGTTTTACTGACTTCAGTACTCCTTTTCCAGGATTTAAGCACTTTCTTGCTGTAAACAAAAAAATTGATGATATTTAGAAAAAATCTGCAAAATAGACTTTTCAGAAACTGTTCATTTGCCAATAAACTGTGCTTTGCATAGGACTTTTTTAACACAGTTTAAAAAAAAATGACAACAACTGGTTTTCATCTTAATACTGAGTGAATTAGAAAAGATGAAAGCAATTAGAAGCAACTTGGAGAGGCAGAAAAAGTCCCTTCTTGAACCCATGGAAAGGATTTGGTTAAGTGGCAAAGTCTGAGGGATGAGAATTAAAATAAAATAAAAGTAAGAGCACATAAAATGTGCTCTTCTTATTGCTATTTATTTTTAAATATCCTGTATTATAACCTTCAGTGCCTTAGGCTGGCAATCTAGATTGCAAGGGCATACCATGGAGATATGGTGCTTGGGAAGAGGATAGAAGTATTTTTCATGAAGTCCAGAAACCTGTGGAACATCATTATGGAAGCTGCAATAGTTGGACTAGATGATTTTTAGAAGTCCCTTCCAACCTAAAGCATTTTATGATATTTGTGTGATGAAGGTTCAACTTGCCTCTCTGCACTAGCGTCTGATGAACCACTTTCCCTTTCCTCGCCTGAGTTGGATAGTGTCTCACAAACACTGAGTTATGATTTTCCACACTAACTTTTCACCTCCCGCAGGTTATTTTATTTTATTGTGAAAGAAAAATGCTTCTAAGTATCATTTTGCTTTGAAAGGGGAGCTTATCTCCAACATTTAGATTGGCAAAAGCATTTAAAGAATCATGTATCTTGTCAGGCTCAATTTTCATTTCTTTAGAGTGTATTCGTCTTGTTCCCCTGTTCTTCCATGTATTCTAATACATAAATAACATCCTATTGTAATTCTTTTTATCTGACTCTTCTGTTTACCTCCTGCTGCATGTGGAAATCTTAGAAAAAGCCTATGGAGTGGAATATGGTTTTATCTCTATACCATATATAGCAGAATAAACAGTGGGAGCTGAGGAGTTGATCAGCAACAAATAGAAGCTTTAAAAGAGAGGAAGAGTCAAACATGTCACTTAAATGGAGCTTTTACTCTCCAGTGCTTTAATGAAGAGGCCCTTTAGGTGCATTATTTTAATTTATCTGGAGCAAAAGGTTTTAAAGCTGAAGTCAGATATTTCCACCTTCAAGCAAGTAACATAAAAGTGTTTACAAAATCATTAGCAATTTTGAAGACAAATGATACTTCTCCAGGTCAATTAATTTAGGATCACTGTGAGCAAAGTCTTCAGGACAATTTAAGAGACAGCTTACACTAGGAAGTGTGAATGACAAAAGAATAGATTTTGAGGAAAGAAAGATGCCATTATAGTGGTAAGAAATGATGGTTTCTTATCCATCATGCTTGGGTAAGGAGATATGACTGTGAGGCAAAATATTTGCATACAGTGTTGTTTTGCAAGGTTTGCTGCTAATAGAAGCTCCTCTAAACACCCCCTTTTTGCCTTTCTCCATTATATTGCAATGGTTTTCTCCTTAAGTGGTGCTGATATTTTAACTTCTCAGTGCCTAGAAAGTGTCTGAGACTTTAAATTATGAAAAAAATCTGGAAGCAAATGTGTACCAAAGTGTTTCCTCAGTAACTGTGCAGACTGCAGGCAGCCAAAAAAACCCAAAACAACAACAAAAACAAAAATCCCACATATCCCAAAAACAGCCCTCAGCCAAGCAAAACCCAACCAAACAATCCAGTATGGTTTAATCTGCCCTGATATATAAAGAAATATCAAGACTTTTAAAATTACTGTTTAAGTCTGTGGTGAGCTGAATTTCTTCCTGGATGTATCCATCTAGCTATATTTTCTCTAGTGGCAGCCTGAAGGTAGGAAAATAATGATGTGAGTGCTTCAGTGTGTACAATTCAGCTAGATGAGTACAGACTTTTGAGTGTCTCAGCAGCAGAAGAAATGTTCAGAATCATTTCAGAAATGTTTTGTCTTCAGAAATAGCCAGAGACCAACAATAGTCACAGCAATTTGCATCCCTGCAATTCAGAGGTTGCATGGCCAACTATAGTATTGGCCATTATAGTATTTCTTTAGTGTGTGCTATGTTGCAAATGACTCTGTCAGAAAGGTGCATGCCCATTATTTTCTTCTTTTTCTTCTCAACTGTCTTTCTTCCCACCTACTGTTCATTTTCTCAGTGTACCTGCTCGTAAGCTTGCTATAGAAACTGGGCAGAGATGACTGTGGATCTTAGTTAGGAACTACAAAAGTGCTCAGTTGTCCCCACAAAAGCATCCAGGATGAGAATACAAGATGTCATAGAAATCCCAGATTGCTTACATGGAGCAAAAGGTATATGATCATAGAAAATTACATCCTAGATGCCCTTTGCATACTTACATCCATGGTCTACTGGAACACAACACAGGTTTTCTCTAAGTGTATGTATACCAGCAACAGGAAAAGCAGCTGCTGAAATGAATTCAAAAGTGACTCATGCAGTGCTACTAAAAGGTTGATTTTTGCGTCCTGTAGGAAATCCATTTGTTCTTTCTTTGTTTTTTTACATCATTTAAAATAAAAGTAATTTACACTTTGCAATATGTATGTTCTCCTAGGAAACCTGTGATAGTGAAAAACACATCAAGTCATACCAAAGCTATCATGCTATGTTACAGAGTTTTAAAACATTTATCACTTGCAAAAACAGTAATTGAAAATTTAAAACCTTCCTATAAAAAATGCACAGCAAACAGGTTTAATAATTTGGGGGCTTTTAAAAGAACAGTTCAGCTAGATCTGTTTGATTTGGGAATCTGGATTACAAAATATATGCCTATTGCATAACTGAGAGTTCTGCTCATTCAGAGTTTTTAAGACAACAAAAGGGAACAGACTACATTTAATCTTAAAGCAGAGGACTTTCTGTGGGTTATAACATTAAATGCATTTCATTTTCTCTGGTAGAAAGGCAAAAGGAAAGAAAAAAACCCAGAAACATTACAAAGTAAAGACAAGGTGTCTGGAAAAAATGCTGGCGACTAGCAGTGGTATGTATGATTTTATAGAGGTTACTGGATGGAAAGCACAGAAAGTTTCTATAAGTTGGAAGAAGAAATTTGAGCTAGGATCCATGAAAATTAAATACCATGGACATTTAAATCTAAAGTAGAGTGAGAGGCAGACTAAACTGCAATAGTTTCCTTGAGCTCTTTCTTACTGTTCCATGGCTTAATATTCTCCAGAGTGTTATTCGGGATATATCCACATGAGACCAGGGGAAATAATAGTCAATAGGAAAAGTGGCAAGATAAAATGTATAAGACAGAAAATTGCTCTAAAACATTGCTCAGAAAATGTTTTTTAATATCAAAAGACATTTTCAATCTATATTTTAATTCGTTTTTCTTCTATATCTCGGACAACTGGGATGAGGGTTTTAAGGCTTGCACATCTGTTTTAAGAGTCATTCAAATATTGTTTGGAAGAAAATTCTCTCCGGTGAAGAGGGTCATCACAAGGTCTTTCTATCATTCATGCCAACGTCCACCATTCATGTGTTTAAGTAGGGCAGGAAAAGACAGGTAGGAAGAAGAATTTCAGCTAGGAAAATGATAGCAAAGCATCTACTCAGGCTTTGAAGCACATTTACAGCATATGGGATCCTTGTTTCTGGATGTATTTGCTCTGCATATTGTTCCAAAGTAATTATTGCTGTTGTAGCAAGTGACATCAATGATGCTTTGCTGAATAATGCTGTGCTCAACATCAGCTGAGAACATCACCTATAATATTTTAGAATTTCTATCCATATTTTGTTACGATTTTTTTTTCTACATTGTTCCAAATGAGATTGCACACAATGGTAACAGTTAATTAATCTTGAAATTAAGGGACAAGCAGTGGTTCCATATATCAGCATTTTGCAGGACAAGAGACATCAAGTATAATTAAAAGAAGGGACAGTGGACAGGTGGAAACTTTATTTATTAATTTCTGTCTATAAAGAAATTCCATCATAAGCTCTTTAGCAACACTATCTTACTCTATTACTGTGACTCAGTTTTTTGTCACATACCCACCCATAAGCAGATGTGTCCTGCATTTAGATAGTGTTGGCATAGAGCCAGCGTTTTAAAATGCCTCAAGGTGTATCAGTTGTCAGCATGGGACCAAGTCCAGGAGATCACTTACTGCCCCTGACAAAACAGCATCTCTCCTTCACAGGGTTATGTAGGTGGGAGGTATTCTGCAAAATGACATCAGCATTTCTGATGGGCTATCGCAGACAAGGACATAGTCTCCCAGGGTATTGACAGCTCAGAGCAGAGTGCAGAGTTTCAAGTTCATATCACCATTTTGCTGTGGGTATACCTCTTTTTCAGTAGCTTATGGTGTTTTTTCAGGCACCTTCATTTTCTCTGTTTGAAAAAGGGAACTGCTTCTAGAGTTTTAGTGTTTCTGATCCAACCCTCTCCCTTTTCAAGGGAAGTTGGAAGTAATAATACTGTATAATGTTATTCCATTAGAAAGCATCATGCACTTAGACAGCTAGCAAAAGGAATGTTTCAGCTTTACTCCAAAACTGATGATCAGCACCAAAAACTGAGGGGTTAGGGCTTGCCTATTCACTGATAGTCAGGTCATTCTTGGTAAATCTCTTTTGTAGGCTATCAATCCAATTTACTATCTGCGCACTTAGAAACTCTTAGAGCTTGCAGAATGTCTCAGGATTTTCAATTAAGTACACTAAATAATGTTGCAAAGCTGTAATTTCTGTTTCAGTATTTAAATTTCCTTCTGTTTATTCACATGTTAGTGCAATTCATGTGTTGTCTGGAAAACCAGCAAAGGGCCCCACACTTTTAAAATCTCAAAGGACATCCCTTACAAGAAGTTCTCTGTAGAATGATAAGCAGGATGTGCTGAATGCCATGTTAGAAGGCAGAGATATACCCTTAAAGATGGCAATTAATGTCCATTATAATTAGTGGAAATCTTATGTATATTCCAAACAAAACATATGAGAAACTCCAACATAATACCAATGCATAAATAATCAGACTTTAAAAACTAGGCAAGTCTCAAACATTTGGCTTTCCAGATGAATTATTTCTTTATTTTTTTTTTCCTTTTTTTTTTTAAATTCTTTCCTTCTTTCCTTCAAATTGCAAAATTGGTGGATGGGTGATAGCATTTGCACCTAGTATTTGATACAAATAAGAATCGAGAATGTAGTTAAGCTGGAAAAGAGACACTGATCTGAGACCTGAAAAGTGACCAGAAAAACAGTAAACACAAAGTAATGATAAATGAAATGCACTGAGTTGGAGAAAGTCTAGCGAGGCGCAAGCAGGATTGATGATTGGTGCAAGTTATTTATAATTTTTGTTAAGTCGTTAGTAGTCAGGTCTGTTAGTGAAAGACTAGAAGAGTTTAAGCACCTCAGAGGCCAAGGAAACAGATGAAAGGACTGTGCTCTGTAACTGTATAAGCAAAAAAGAATAATTAAATTTGGCATGATGTATAATAATATTTGGCAGACGTAATGCAAGGATGTTCATTTGATGAAGGAGACAAACCTGGGAAGTAATAACGGTGCAAGAAACACATTGGATTAACTGTGGACAGCAAAGTATTCATCAATTTGCAATGTGCAACAGCTGCCAGAAAAAGGGCAGTGCAATTTTAGGCTGCATGTACAAAGACATCATGTGGTGGAGGAGCCAAATAACAGTATCACCACAGTTCCTATGTCATCCCAGTTAGACTATTGCATGGTGCGGGATTTTTTTTTTTTTTTTTTTTGGCTGCACATTATCAAAAAAAGATACTGTAAATCTGGCAAGATTTAAAGAACAGCAACAGAAATGATGTGCTGGCTGGAGAGATGGATATCCTTTGGAAACAAAAGCATATTTAAAGAGACACCACCATCCTGAAAACTGCTTTAGTTTCAAATAAAGAATTAAAGCAGCTTAAAGTACTCTTACTCTTTCCTTGACTTTCTCTGCCAGATTCTTTTTTCTTTGCATTTCTTTCAGTTATGCTTTTTGTAGAACTTATATGGAGTATAAATAAGAATACAAACTGAAAAGGGCTTTCAGGGAAAAGAACGCTTCTATTAAACTGATGGTGTCTCTTAGTACATATAATTTCATTAAACTGCACATAGAAATGGAAATGGAACTACAAGTGTTTGATCTTTAATGACAAGACTTTATACCAAAATATTTAATTGTGAGGAAGAAAAATTAAGAGTAATGATGAGAAATTTAGAGAAGGAAATTACATTTGGATACCAGGACCCCATTCTCCAAGCACAAGTCATTTTCATATAAAGGAAATAAGTGCTCTACTTTCAGAATCTGACAGAATTAAATTAAAGAAATTTTACCAAATATACTGGTAGGATCAGTTCTGTAGCGTCAACGAAGTTATTGGGTCCTAAAACATCCCTGAGATTGTTCATGATTATGTAATCTCAGCTGCTGCTTATTATTTGTGAGCTTTAACGGTGGATCCTCTCAGACATCAGACTTCCTTCTCTTCCTCTCTCTCATCCACACATGTATACTGTATGCACATTTAGCATATACAACAAAGAACAGTTTTCCAAGCAACACAGACAATGTAAACATACTTTATCCATTAGCTGCAGTAAGGCATATACATTTAAATTCTTATCTGGGTTGGGATATATAGATAGTTTGGGTCTTATTCCCCTGCAAGCATCAGTTAAAATTCAAAAACTTTTAGTTTATCAAAAGTATAAACACCAAATGAATAAGCTGTCAGTAGCACTTAGTAATGCTCTGTTAGCAAACTAAATATTTGGCTTTCTTCAATACTTCTGCTTTATTTTATTTCATTTTATTTTATTTTCAAAAAAGATAACTGAGATTGAACAGGGACTGGTAACTGTGGGTTGTAGTTGTCTACAGCACTTAAGAAACCTGTTAAGAGTTCTCTAAACGGAAATTTATTCATTTTCATGGAGGAATTGCATTATGGACATTTGTCTCTATGTATTATGGGATAAGCAGAGTCAGGTTCTCTTTGACATAACTGTTCTGGGGAGCAGCATGACTGAAACTGATGCCATCAGTCACCAGTGTCTTGGTATTATGGCAATAGTCTCCCATTTCAGTCCTCAAATCCACATTAACACCTCAGAACAGTGCATAATCATTCATGTTATTTCTGAATCTTCCTGCCCTATTACCCACCTGTTTAACCACGACAGTTCAGGAGTCCTTCCCTTCCTCTCTCAGGGTTTTGTTCTCAACTGAAAGTCTCAGTGCTGAGCAAATATATAATTTGGCTGGCAAAACTGGATGGTAGGAAAAGCTGGAGTTCCAGCAATACTTTCAATTATATATAAGTAAATATAGGGTAACTTCAATGAAGAACAATGATTTCTCATAGTCAATACTAAGATTTTTAAATGTGTTTTTTTTCTCAGAGGATGTCTATATTTTTTTTAAGATGGATGGTGACTGTTTCTTAAGCCTAGGGAGAGGCAGATAGGGAAAAATAGAAATGGATATTTAAATATTTCCTTTGAAAACAATTCTAAAAGATCCCATTAAACTTACATTGCTTCCTGAAGAGTTATTGTTTCAGATTTAGGAAGTCAGACTTTAAAACTATGAAAAAGAGGGTTTATTTTTCTTCAGAAGTAAATCTCAATGGTTCTTCTAATAATCAATGCCTTCTGATATCTCTATAGCATACGAGGTAACATCGTGAAGAGGTTATTTATTTTCTGTCTTCATATATATGCTATAGACATACAGTATAAAGTAACATATGGGTACAATAATTTGTGTATATGTATATTTTTACACATATATCAAAACCATGGGCATATTATCTTACTTTATTTGTGTTATATCTATGGTAGCCTTTCAGTAAAGCATTCTTTAATCTGCATTGACCACTTCCTCAACATTAAGTTATTAAATGTTACTATATTATTTAAATGATTAACATAGTTTTTCTAGCTATCTACTAGTCTTATGAAGCATTTCCTATGAACTGCATGTTTTGCAACGATTCAGGTAAAAGGAGTTGGCAGCATGGTGTCAAGAATAAACTTTAAAAGGGCTCTCTAAAAGTAATGCTTGGAAGGTATTCCTTTGACCTTCAGTGACAGAGCTTATGCCTTGCAAATTGATTAATACAGATACAATATCAAATCATTTTTCATACAATTTTTTAATGTTTGTTAAATGTTGGAGCAGTATGTAAACAGAGTATTTGGCATTTTTATTAGGCTACGGAACTCAGTCATTTCCTTTGCAACAACATCTCATAAACTATTTTGACAGTCTAATAAACTATAAAAAGCTGTGGTAAAAACTGGCTCTGAATGTTATAACCGTACAAAATGGAAAGAGCAAGAGAAAACATCTATCACTGAGATTATTATCACTGTTGCCATGGCAACCTGGTTGCAATGGCAATATCTCCATGGTTCTGCTGTTTGTTATCATCTTTCTTGATTTTACATCATTGAAATTGTAGTAATTACACTCTGCCTGATGAAAAATGCATGCTGTCATGGCAACTAAGTCAAATATTCTTAATCATTTCACCTCTTCAATCTAAAATGTAATTGTTTGTCAGTAAAATAGGTTATACAGAAGGCTTCTACGGACTTATGATTGCCTTAAGTGTTTTGCAGAAATCGTGCTTTTAGGCTCAAGACCCTAAGCTAAACTAATAGTCTACAATGGTAAACAATGACTCATTAGGGAGAGTAATCAGTTCTTATTAATTGTAGAGTAACTGCTCTAATGTGATAGAATAATAAAATATAAAACATATTACTTGAAATCAAATGTACCAGAGAACATTGACAATACTGCTAGAATCTAGTGGTAAATTTTACATGATTCAGATTCTGTATCCTCTTCATTTGAGCCTGCTTGCCAATTACGTCTCAGGACTATCCATATAAAACTTAAAATACATTTTTTGTCATATTCATTGATTGCACCCTCATCTCCACATACCCTACTTATTTTGTAAATTCAAGGCTGAAGATATAAAACGCTAAAGACAGTCTAAGGGAAAATAGTAATAAGTGCATCAAAATTTTGAGCATTACATTATAATTCAAATCTCTTGCTTTTCCCTCTGATAATATACTGTGCATCTCTTCAAACAGATTGTAAACCAAATTTTCATAGGGATTGCTGTCCAGCCTGATCATTGGGCCAGCCATGTCAGTTCTGCAACGCAATGGGAACATTATCTTACAAGGTACCAATTGCAGGTACAAATGATCACATTCGTAAGTCTTGTTTCCCAGATCATGCATTTTTGTCTCCCAGAAAGCTGCTTGCCCTTCAGACTATCATTTAAGCTGCACTTAATTGTTGTTTCAGTCAGCTTTCATGATTAGTTACAGGGTCAGACTTGCTGAGGGCCTTTTTCTTTAATTGGACCTGTTTGCTTATTCTTGAGCATGTCTGATGATAAACTTGTTCTCATCACTTTGCAATGGAGTGAACTCTACTGATACTTATCACCTAGGCTTGTGTATGTGCTGCACTTTGGGCTTCTTTCAAGCCTTTTACCACTGTTCCTGAACAAGCAGATGGTTCTAGTTAAATTGAGGAACAGCATCAAAGTTTCTGCTTCAAGCACGATTGCTTGTTCTATTGATATTTTGTATATATTGTACTTTGTGCCCTCTGGGGAACATGGAAGAAGAATCAATTAGGGATTTGTTTTGTTTTGTGCTGGGAATAATAGTGTGCACACATGTGCCCAGCACTGAACTATTTCTACTTCAGTAAGTTCTTCTTTTAAATACTTCACACAAATATTAATGAACTCTTTAAAACACTTCTGTGAGAGAAGGAAGAATTGCTGGTGGTAACAGATATATGGGGAAATATGGAGCCATATTCATGGCCATTCTAGAGGCTATGAGATACTCTGCAGTCAAACATAGATTTTCATTGAGGTCTCACCTAACAGATCATTCTGATTTTAAGGCCAAATCATGAGCTATTCAGCCAAACAATGTAATTACTGGGACCTATTCCCCTTATGTGAATCCTCTTGCGACTCCATAGTGACTACCATGTGTGGAGTTAAGGTTTCAGGAAACTATGCTAAAATGACATAACCACTAGGAATGTGCTGAGCCACTGGCAATTATTCTCCAGTAGGGAGCATGACTTTTCCCACAGAACTACACAAGTTCAGCCACAACTCAAGTTGGGTAGAAAATTTGTCCTTTTGCGATAAACATCCTGCTACTTTTAATTTAACTGCTCCTTTCTCCAGCAGAAATCAAAAGCTACATATGTCCAGTTTTCCCAAGAGGGAATCATGCTGTCAAGCACCATTACTGTAGGGAAAAGAAACCAAAGAAAATAAAATAAAAAGAAAAAAAAAAAGAAGGGAAGAAACTATCCACAAAACTATAACAGTAGCAATTTGATATTGTCCATGAAATGCAAATATCAGGCTTTAAAGCACAAAAGCCCCAAGCTACTCAGTTGGCAAAACAATAAAAATGGGTCAGATCCCAAGGAGCTAAAAAATGGTTCAGCATTCATCCTGTACCAAATTTCTGTTGCTACTGAACTTACTGGCTTATGAGTCACTGGGACAAAGTAAGAGGGAAAAATACACAATGGCTTTCAAATGAAATATCTTTTTTTCTGGTAACTGTCCTCAGGTTTCCATCCCAGACTTAGATAAAGTTCTGTCATTCATCCCACTTTAGTTTTTATTTCAACTTTCTTAGTGGAATCTCTTCATGTTTATTGCCAACACTAAGGTCCATGAAGTTACAGATGTTGCTCTTTTATTTTTAGGAACCCAGGAGCCTTCCCATTTCTTAATGTCATCTGGTATTTTCAAATGCTTTCAGATAGGCATCTTTCCATTGACTTTAATGGGGTTATTATCAGGCCATGAAACCCTGCCTTTGTTCTGTATTTTCTGCAGCTAGATGTTCATCCAGGGTGCTACTGTCTGTGCCATAGATGCTAACATTTGTGCTTGGTGTCTTTTGGTCCTTTTTGATTGCTTATCACAGTAGCTGTGCCTTCAGGTGGCACGTCCTCCGAGATTACCACTCTCTGAATCTGCCATATCTTTCATTAGTGGCACCCAGTGCTTAACTTCCCCACTTGCACCCCAGCTTGGCTATGGTCTCCTGCTCTACACAATGGCTTTAGGTGGTCTGCAAACCCAAGAACTCTTATTCCTCTCTCTTGCTGGTAAACTTGCCTATGACTTGAGATAGGTTTTGGCCTCATAGACTAGTAACCACAGCATAAGGAATGTAAACATTATGATATAATTTATTAAATAACAACAGCCTGAGAAGCAACATAGCTTGAGGAGGGCATTAATCCTTTGCGCTGCTTTTTGTGAGCCATTGACAGAGTGGAAGCCTAACTTCCACTGCTAAATAATACAGCAAATTACAGGTGATCATGCATGATTCACTGCTAGCAGAAATTTAGGCAGAACGAATAAAATTAATTCATTGATTAATTAATACTTCATATCTACCTTCTCTTGCCTCCTCTACTGTTACGTTTAATTTCTCCTAAACGACTTCTCATGACTGTTTACACAAAAAAAGATTCAGCCCCTGTGCAGAATATTTTAAGTCTTATTTAAGCTTGACTTGGAGCAGATGCAAGACCAAGACAGAAGGATTAGTAGTAGCCATAGGCCCTGTATTACTAACAGATAATGGATTTTAGTTTGCTGACAAGGGAGAGGTTTGTACCATGACTACAAAAAGGTCAGCTTTTCCCATAAAGTGAGACAAAGCAGTGTTTGTGAAATTTCAGGTGGTTAAGGATTTCCTTATTTTTTTTTTGAGATTGGAACATATCTATGAAGTTTACTGTGCAAAATACAAACATAATTTAAAATTGATAGTATAGACATGAAATGGAGTTCCACATAAGGTCATCTGGTAGATGACTTTGCTAGCTGTTAGAAGTATGAAGATAGGCTGAGAAAGTTGGGGCTGTTCAGCCTGGAGAAGAGAAGGCTGCGTGGAGACCTCATAGCAGCCTTCCAGTATCTGAAGGGGGCCTATAGGGATGCAGGGGAGGGACATTTCATGAGGGACTGTAGTGAGAGGACAAGGGGTAACGGGTTCAAACTTAAACAGGGGAAGTTTAGATTGGATATGAGGAAGAAATTCTTTACTGTGAGGGTGGTGAGGCACTGGAATGGGTTGCCCAGGGAAGCTGCGAATGCTCCATCCCTGGTGGTGTTCAAGGCCGGGTTGGACATAGCCTTGGGTGGCATGGTTTAGTGTGAGGTATCCCTGCCCCTGGCAGGGGGGTTGGAACTTGATGATCTTAAGGTCTTTTCCAACCCTAACTATTTTATGATTCTATAAGTACTCAGGTACTTTCTATGCTCTAAATAGCATCTCCTGTATAAATCTGTTAAGCAATAAAAATTGTCACTTGCTTTCCTGAAGAAAAGAGGCATAGGGGTAAGATTTTCTTCTGCAATGAAAATTACTATTATAAAGCAGATGTAATCTGTGTCCTCATTTTCCATCCCACCTTTTGGTGAATGTATGTGGCATTTGAAAAAAAAAATAATAAAAAATTAGAAGATACTTTCATAATATCAAATGGTTTAACAGAACTGCAATTGTAATTTCTTGAGATTTTTTTGATCAACAGAGCATTGTAACTGCTCATCCTAGGATAAGTAAATATGTGCTGAATGAGGGCATAGAGCATGAAACAAAAGTAGAAAAGAAGAAACCGAATATGTAACTAGACAGATTCAGTAAGGCAATCTTGTTCAATGTATTGAGAGGTGAGTTTTTGCTGCCCCTACTTTTCTCCTGCAATTTCACTAAATATTACTTTTGCTCTTGCTTTCATTCTTACTGATTCTTTGCTGTTTTATTTGTATTTATACTCAGAAGCTTTAAAGAAACCACAGAAGTGTCTAGATTTTTTTCCACAGAATGTCTTTGTGGTTACTAAGGAATTGCACAGGCCTCTGACAATACTTGCCCATTAAGAATAAACATGATGCTATAAAAAGCTCATCTTGGAACTGGAAAAGTTCTGGATTATAGACAATCTGTTTGAAAAGAGATATCAAAAGCAAAAAAAAATTCTTTGTGATTCTAAGAAGCAATATTAAATATTTTCCCAAATCCTGAAGTCAGAAATACTATTAATGTGTAGAAATATGGGAAAGACCTTATATGTCACTTTTGTCTCAGTAGATCTTTCATTTCATAATGAGGCCGAAGATGTGAATTACTATTCCTTCTTTCAAAAGTTTCCGATAGCAGCCTTGAGGCTGGTTCTAATCATTCTTTTAACAAAAGTGCACTCTGTAATGTGAATCCAGAACATAAACCTAGTGTAAGGTGTCGGGAGTAACCCATCAATTCTTAATTCAGACAACATGATGTTATCTTATTTAAAGATCTTCAAAATCAGCCCAATGGGTTTGTGTAACAACTACTGTTTCACTGAACTGGTGACAAATTTGCTGCGTTGGGACTGGTTTTGGATAAGAAGATCCAGTTGATTTTTTATTGAAAGGTGTCAGTAGATCCTGCTGAGTGTGGCAACTCACAGGTAGTAGTTGACATCTACATTTTAGTTGGAGAATAAACTGCACTTTGTATTAGCTCACAGCAGATTCCTTCAAATTGAGAAACTCAGAGACTACTTGTAATGATCAGACTTTTTAACACCTGTAAGGCAATAGAAAATCTCAAGCTGAAAGGCTCAAATTATTAAAGTGTTGGGGTTTTTTTATGCCAAGCAGCAAGACTGGAATTATTACAGGATAATTTTTTTTTTTGGTGTGATAGGGAATATTCCTCGAATAAGGCTACCCCAAGAACTCAGCTTATTGGAGCAGTATCCTCCTAAGTGCTAGAATGGGTTGGATATGCTTCCTGTCTCTTCTTTCTGGCATATAAGAAGCCAGCTGAAGCAACCTAGTTAATTAAAAATAATGGTGACCCTTCAAGAATTGGAATGATTAGGTAGACATGGGTACTGGTGCTTTATGAGATGGGTTCAAAGGTAAGTTCCAGTTTCTTGTGTTATCTAGAGAATTACTCCTCATAAAAATACTTTTTTTGAAAAAATAATGGCCATGATAATTAAAAAAAAAGCCCAAACCAACAAAACCAAACAGAAATCCAGGCCCTGAAATATGTTTCTGGATCTAACATTTTATATTATTTTCCCTGTGACTGACTGTGTCAACTACACTATACCTGAAGTTTTCTTTAAGATGGGGGAGAAAAGAGGTTGAGGAGATAAATGGAAGTACTTCTGCAACTCTCTTACATCACTGCCTACATTAATTTTCAAAGAAGGATCAAAACAATTCAGTGTCGAAGATACTCACTGATTGAACTTACCACCTCACAGCCTCCACTCACACTCTTGTCAGCCATCCAACCTTACCCTCTTTCTCAGCTACAGTGGATGTCATAGTATACTTTCATTTTCCTAAATACATATGAGAAGTGTATGATCCATGGAAAGCTTGAGTTCTGTCTCCAGGCCTTTATTTTTCTCGGATACTTACTACACAAATGACACTGAAATCTTACTGTTTTCCTAATGATATGTAAAGACATCTTTGACTGCAGAGCTAATGGTCTGGGATGCAAAGGCTGATGGAAGTGTGGTTCACTTAGGCACGATGGTCCACTCTCTTTTTACCAAATGTATCTCATTCAGACAGATGCAAGTCCTTTCACTTTTAACATAATCTCTGCTCCCCAATATAGCCTGGTGTCCCGTCACCTACATTTGAAAATTATGAATTTTGGAAAAACAAAAAATAAAACCAAACTAAAAGTGTATGTTTTTCTAAAAAGAGCAAATTAGTGAGTTTTTCAGTATTTCAAGACAAGTTGTTCAGCTTTTCCACTGGATCTTTTAAGGTCTGTGAGACAGGCTGAGAGAGTTGGGGCTGTTCAGCGTAGAGAAGAGAAGGCTGCGTGGAGACCTCCTAGCAGCCTTCCAGTATCTGAAGGGGGCCTATAGGGATGCTGGGGAGAGACTCTTCATGAGGGACTGTAGTGAGAGGACAAGGGGTAATGGGTTCATACTTAAAGAGGGGAAGTTTAGATTGGATATGAGGAAGAAATTCTTTACTGTGAGGGTGGTGAGGCACTGGAATGGGTTGCCCAGGGAAGTTGTGAATGCTCCATCCCTGGTGGTGTTCAAGGCCGGGTTGGACATAGCCTTGGGTGGCATGATTTAGTGTGAGGTGTCCCTGCCCCTGGCAGGGTGGTTGGAACTTGATGATCTTAAGGTCCTTTCCAACCCTAACTATTCTATGATTCTATAATTCTATGAATTAGAATTTAGCAATGGATTTAGCATACTAGAATTGATATATGGACAGGTAACATGCCTTCTCCAAGATTTAGGCTTCTCAGAATAATAAGACACTGGCAGAGGATAGTTTTAAATTACTTTTTCTTTCTAATTGGCAATTAAGTCTAATTAACTTTTAGTTATTATTCAATGATTTCCTTTAACAAATGGAACCCTGAAGAGATCACATCTGTTAAGACCACTTGGTTTGTGCCTCCATTTTCTGCATATTTCTATAGTTAAAAATTAATTGAACTTCAGATTCAAAGAAGATCATGTATCAGCTGGAATGAAAGTATGCATTTATCTACAGTTACAATGAGTGCAGAGAACTGAAACAGTAATTTGAAAAATAACATTGGTATGTGATCCTCAGGGTTTGGGGTGGAAAACTTGTAGAGAGCAAGCTAGGAGTTTGAATATATTGGGGTGTTTCTTTTTTATTAGCTGGATTCTTTTTGTGAAATGATTTATAATACTGCTCTGATTCTTAGACACAATGGGTAGAAATTTAAAGGGTCATGTCCTCAATTACTAGCTTCAGGGGAATAAAAGACCATTGGATTAGTACTCATTCAAAACAAGCTGAGGATTCTGTCTCAGTGTGTATATAGTAAATATATTTTACTTTTAGGTCTTCAAAATTTATGGTAAAATTTATTTGAGTCTCCCAGGATAAGGAACTGTAGACAGCAGATTACATTATATTAATGAAACATGAACAAGCAGACATGTATTCTTGAGGTTTTTAGGAACTCAGCTGTAAAATTTTATTCTTACATGGACAGTCCAGCTAAAAAAATAGAGCTGTTTTCATGAACACAGAACATTTGTCTAAGTAGAGGTTTGCAGGACAGACATTAGGCACATTTTGTTCCCTTAGCTTTCCAGGCACTGATTTCATTCAGTATTTACTTTTGTTTATTGCATTTTTATTTTCTCACATTGCAATAATACGTGTTATAGTTGGATCTCTTTTTTTTTTTTTTTTTGCTACTCACCCTATGTTTTTCCTTCTGTTTCTGTCCCACTTTGAGTATGTTTTATGCAATCTCTCAGTAAAATAACATGCAAGTAATTCCTCAGAGACTGTCTCTATTTTAACCCTAGTGATTAGGAAGACTTTTCTAACTTTTTTTCATCAGTTCAGTATTTAATAAATATGCAGGTATTGCTCATCTTATGTGGATTAATGGACAATTTGGCCAGCAGAGTAATAGCTTTCTATTTGAGGAAAATTCACACCATGCATAACACAGAATTGAAGTTTGGTGGTGACTAGTTTTTTGTATTTAAACATGATATTCTATTTCCTTCATGGAAATAAGAATTTTTAAACTTTGCTTGAAGAACCAAAACAAAACAAAAATGTCACTGCACAACACTTTTATTGTTAAAATATGGTGCTAAAGTTCATGTAACAGGCAAAATTTACAGTGGTACAAAGATACATAGAGTAGCCGGATGGAAAAAGCAGAAGTCATTATTCTTCGTATAAACACCACGTCATAAAAGTTTGTTTTGGCTTAAATATAGGGTCTCCATGTATCAAACCTTTGCCACTTTATTTTTGCAGTTCAGGATTATTTTTTTTTTTCCTGCCTTTTGAATTGAACTCTAGTTGTTTGAATGGAAAAAAAAAAAAAAAAAAAAAAAAAAAAAAGGACTTTCCTCCTGTCACATTTCTCTACCTAATTTGGATCCCAAATTTCACCTTTACCTTGGATACAACAGTCCTGGTTCAGTTCTCATTTGCTTTGGTTCATGCTGATGTGAGTACACTGACATTGTGAAATTCCAGCTTTTATCTGTGACAGTGAAATGGGAAGGATAGCTGCTCATTCTGCTGCCAATAATAAAATCTAATTAATTTCCAGCAGTCAAATAAGACTTGGTTAGGTAGAATCCTTCCAAAAACAACCCCACATGTGGTTAAGGAAAGTGTAACTATATATATATATATATATATATATATAAAAAATATATATATAGTAACTATATATATTATATATATAATATTCTGTTGGATATGTTTTTATTTAAAAAAAAACCACTTAAGAACAAAAAAAAAATTCCTATTTTAATATTGAAGGGCACTTTACAGATATTCTTGAAAGCAAGATCATAGAATCTTCCGAAAATGTATAGTATTTCTCATGAAAGTCAGGTTGTTCATTAGCTCTAATGCTTTGCCTTGAACAGGCTTTTGTTAATTTTATATACCTAGGTTAAATATTAATGGTTAGCATTTATAAACAGCTTTGCATTTTTTTAAGTACTCAGCAAACATAAACTAATTACATGTCACAATATCCTGTCTAATTAGATGACTGTGTAATTTCCCCACAAGATACATTATTTTTCATTTCCTGTCACTGAACTATTGTGTAGTATTGCTTTACATTGCTAAATGGTTTCTTTCCACTCCAAGAATGATTGAAGTAGAAGGAAAAAAAAATACATGAAAGCTGCCTGGGAAATTTCATTTTCTCATCGGAAAATTCTAAGCGTGCGGTTTACTTGAAGAAAAGAGTCAGTTTTGCTGAACTCCTGAAGAGAAAAAAATGGGTGGTTTCTTTGTACAGTGTGGAAATGTTACATATGGTGTTTTCAATAAGAAAGATTTTAGAAAGTCTTTTTGCTCCACAAGTTTGGTGTCTGTGTAAATAAAAACAAAACACACCTTACATGCCCCTTTTGCAAGAGCCTTATGAAATCTTTCATACTCCTGGCTTCTGGCCTAATCTGCTCTCTACTGCTGGGAAACATTTGCAACTTGTGGTGTATGTAGCATGAATGAATCTCCTGTGCTTCCTTCTGGACAAAATACATGTTGCCTTTGATTTTAACATTATCGAAACAGCATACAGTGATAAATGTCTATTTTTCTGTCTTTTTTTTTTAAATATTATCCATTCTTAACATTTTCCGAAAGCATCAGTTCTAAGATCAGTTTCAAATAGAAAAATTAAATTTATACCTTGAGCATTCATGTGATATCATGAAATCAAGAATATGTTATCAGTAGAATACCTGATGTAGTATCTGTCTGATTTTAGCTTTATTGGTAATGGTGATTTTTGCTACATTTGCTCTCCCCTTCCATTCGTCACATGAGCGCTGAGATATGTCCGGTGAAAACTGATGTCACTGCCTTTTGTGAATGGAAAACAAGCTACATCAATGCAAATGGGAGTGATTTAAAATGATTTTGAAAAATTTGTTTATTTCTTTTATGTAGGATGAGACCTGTCTCTTAAGAGTTACCTGTCTGTGATATACCCTGCCACCAAACTGCACCTTGGTATTTACCATAGAAGCCTGAAAGAGCTTCTGTGCTTCTGTTTTCATGACTCACATGTGTCAGACCAAAGGTTTGTTAAGATTCAGTTAATGCTACAGGATTTGCTTTTACTATTTCCTATTTGAACAGAAAACAACTTGAGTCAGGACCCACACAGCAGCACCCTTGGATACTGGGACATGAAAAGCCCTTTATGCACTATAGGCAGAAGGAACAGCCATTTTTTCCTAATGCTTGGCAAGGTTATGAAGTTGCCAGTTTCAGTTGCTGTTCACAGTCGTCAGTTTGCCCAAGCAGATCCTTGGCACCAGAAGGTGACATGGCATTTTCACTGAGGCACTAATAAATAAATACATCTACACAAGAAATTTTCTTCTTTGAAGGAATGAGTAATGGTTAAATTTCTCATCATTTTAGAAGGAGCTATGTGAATGAAGTGCTCAAATCCCACTGAAAGTCAAACATATAAAACTCTTAGGCACTTAAAGGTTAGGACTGCCTGTTCCTAGGATTACCACATAACAACTGTTGTTCAAATTAGAAACCTTGTAAAGGCAAACCGTCACTGAAAATTAGGCCACATATTTAGGTACTCAGGGAAGGGCTGAAGTACAGTGGCAACTGACCCTAAATCACTTAGATATTTTGATCATGCTACAAAACAGGTTTATCTTAAATTTAATTTTTGGTAATGCAGCTAAGTCATCTTTGTCACTCTGAGAAAAAGAACTATTTCAGTCATCGCATAGATTGTGGAAAACATCATGTACATGATGCCATCAAGAGGGACCTTGACACGCCTGCAAGGTGGGCTGATGCCAGCCTGATGAAGTTTAACCATGACAAATGGACTCATTCTAGATTCAAGTCAGTGGGATTTTTGGGTGTGAAGGACACTAATGGCTGGCTCTCGTGAAAGAAACAGGACCTCAGCAATAGGACTTCAGGGAATGGCTTTGGTTACAGCCATGCATCCAGACATACTGACATAGACTTCTCAATTCAAACAGTTTTCAGGAGTGTATGTGTTAGTGCATCAGCAGTCCTCATGCAGGATCCAGTTCTGAAGGCCATTGTAAGAATTAGTTTAGTGCCATTTATTTTGAGTTCTTATGCTTATGTTTTCAGAAAATATTACACACTGTGGTTGTAAGTAATATTTGGTATGGCAAAAGCAACCTGAAGTGCTTAATGAGTCCCTTAAAGCTAAGATTCTGCTAAAGCATAACACAAGTCAGGACAGGCAAGTGAACACTTTCAAACCTCCATGAAGTGTACAACATTTATAGTAACAGAATTGAAGGTGAGTCTACAGGACATCAACTGCTTTTGCATGTCAGAAAAATATTTGGGGGACTGCAGGCTTTATGGAGATATTTAATTCACATATACCCCTGATCCCAGAGTGCGTCCTGAGTGCAAACTAGATCTACAGCACTACTGGGATCTGTAAGCTATTCTAAAGTGCATTTCAAAGCAAGGTAATAACAAATTACTCACAACTGATTAAAGAGTTGCATCCCATTTCCAAATTTGTGGGGTAATAAATATATATTTTTATATGTAAAAATAATTTATTTAGATAAGAATCAGGCATATAATTTTAGTCTGATAGCATTTCACATCACCTGTAAAGCTGAATGACTACAGAAGTGAAAGGCAATAATGAACTAATACTCTGCTTCAAGTAAGATCATATTTTAAACAAATATGTGTAAACAGATGGAGATTCAGGGATAAATCTAAGGAGAAAAAGCTTGACATGCATTAATGCATGTGCACTCTACAAATCTTCAACTTAACCCCAGGGTATCCACCTTGTGTACTGTGTATTAGTATTTAATTTTTTCTGAGTATACCTTTCTTTGTTATTTCAGACCTCTTACGCAACTTCTTGAGGTATATTTTTCGTGACATTTTGTATTTATCCTACTTTTTCAATATTTTTTATTTATCTCCCTCTATTCTTCTCCTCTTCTTTTGGTTAGGTTTTAGAGGTCTTTATTGGGCTTTCCTGAGATAATGAGCCAAGAAAGCCTGGAGACCTAGTGGTACAGTCTACGTATGATACCTCCAAGACTCGAAACTCAAGGCAACCCTCTAAAATTAAGAGCTTTATTACTTTCTTCTCCCTTCAGTAACCATACTTAACTTTAGTCTGCAGGTTATGTAGAGCTCCAATAAACACTTTCTCCAAAGCAGAATATTCTGGGGCAATTCTTGCCTGTGGTATGGTGTCTTGCCCAGCTCACAGAAACAAAGGGTTGGGTCAGTTTCTTCTGGTTTTCTAGGTCTGCAGTATTTCTTCTGAAGAGAGATGCATGTATTCTGTGGAGTAAAATACTAAGTCTTATATGCTGGGACTTGGGGGTGGTTGATCTACCTGCCCTTAACTCAGCCTTAGGCCATACCTAGCCAAACAGGCTACCACAGGAAAACCTAACAGTTATTATAGCTCCGCATAACCTTTTTGTGAAATAGATGATGGTGAAGGTTTGTATCTGACCCTAAGATATAAATCAATGTTATGCTACTAGATTTTCCTTGACAACAGAAAGCAAGCAGGCTATCATTATTCCGGCACTGAATATTTTTATTTTCGTAAATTATAAATATTACTTTTTCCTCTCCACCTTCAGTCTTAAGAATGTGGTTTCACATTTCATTTAATGCTAAATGGTTCATTACATAGAGTAGCAACTTAGTTCTCTTATTATGGTGTTATCTTTCACTTTGTCAAAATATGTCTACTTGATAAGAAATCTGACAGAAGTTGCTTATGATGGGATCACTAACAGCCATCAGTTTCTCTCTAGCAAATGAAACTGTAACCATGGAAACGGCCTTTTTTTGCCAGAATGAAAATGAGACAGCACTCTGCTGCAGCCATTAGTAGAATACACAAATGTCCCTCAAGGCAAACATCTAAAGCAAATGGACTGCAAAGTAAGGAGCACTAATTTCTATTTATTTAGGATTTGTAAACCTAGCAGAGCAAGATATTAACAAAGGAACAAACAAAAGGAGGTTAAAAAAAAAAGATGTTTGTATTTTTCTTTCTATTTAGAAAACTCCTTATTTTAAATAAAAATACCTCATTCTGGTTTTGTAAGTATAAGCTTAACTAGTATTATAACAATGCACTTAAATAATGCTGTGCTTTGATTGTGCCTGCTGTATGCAGAAAATAGTAATAAAAAAAATACACTAGAATTGTTGGAGAGTTTTTTCCAGGTTTTGGCATTGAATATTTTAGTGCCAATATATTAAAAATACTGAGTGTGAGACAATGTCTTTTCACACTTTTTAATTTTCAAACAACCGTGTTAATACTTATAAGACACACCAAGGTTGATAATAAGTCTGTTCTAAACAGTATCAGCAATAGGCCACAGGCTGTCAAAGACCTTTCAAGTGTCAGACTCTTCTTACTGTCCTCTTTATTCAGTACTATGCCCCTCTTGCTACAAACTACTTATTGAATGCATAGATTCTTTTGACAGATTCGGATTAGGTGAGAGGTCTTCAACTGTTTGCAATGTCGATCAGGAAGTTCTATCTTAACTTGTTTGCCTTCTCTTTTCACATCCAAAATCATAGTTACTCTGGGAACAGCAATGTCTAGCCTCTGTTCTATTTCCAGTTCACTGAATAAACTAAAGATACAATTTCCTACTAGGATAATTAGTTTGTTAACCACAACTGTTTAGATATTTAATTCATAGCTAGCAATGGATTGGAATCATCATGCCGATTACTTACAGATACCTTGGGGTGCTTCAAATACCTGTGTGCTTGTAAATATGACAAAATGACATGCTGTGACAGCCACTTTCAGAGAGCTGTTTGCTATAGTGTGATTAGAAATACCCACCATTATTCTGATATGTTTCACATAGGTCAGGCTTAAGACATACTTAAGGAAGAAGTTGCCTACTGCCAGCTTACTGGCTGTAGCTGTAAAAAAATAAAGAACAGGCAGTAACAGAGTAGAAATACAAACCCGAGACGAATCTAAAGGCAAAGTGTTCAAGCTTTTATAAACGCACAATTCTTGACATTTATGATTTTGTAAGTGTTAACCATGTCACAAATGAACCAATGTGAGTCATTAAAATAGCATGACAAAGACCATTTCCTCTGCAGAAAACTATTTGGTTACTCTACCTGCAAAACATGCCTAAAATACTCCCTCTCAAATCAAAAGTGTATGTTGAAATAAACATAAATAAAGGAGAGGTGTCTGGATTTTTGTTTTTTGCTTGATATTGTCTTTTCATTGCCCTAAGCATATGTTCAGCCATATGTGTGAGTATACATGTATACTCACATACACACAAAGATAGTAGATTAAGATTGCAGGTAAGTCTGCAAAAGGTTTTTTCAGACTCAATTTGATTTCTTCCTGAGTAGATCTATGTTTGGGAAAAACCAAGCAAATAAACAAATCTTGATATATTGGAAAACTGGGGGGGTGAGGGGGGTGTGCAGATGGGAATACACAAATAGCTTTATTTTCTGTCTTTTACTATAAAAGCATTAAACTTCACTGACCTTTTAAGGTGAAGAACACGTACTCAGACATGGTACAAGTGCAGTGCTTATACATATTAGTATATGTAATAGTTAATTAAAATTGGCAAAATTTCCTGGTAAATAGGTTTGTTACTGGCTGCTGGAAACTGACAGCTGGAGTTACAATTCTCTTTCGTCCAGACATCAGAAAAAAAACCTGAATCTGAATAATACTAAGCTAGTCTGAAACTCAGAAGAACAAAAAAAGATCAGTTAGCATCTGAAATGTCGAGTATCAAAATACATTTGATATGAGACAGCAGAAGATATATGATGCATACAGCTGCATAATCACTATTTGCATTAACTCAATCACCTTTATCATCACCTAATACACTATCTTTGTAGTTTAGGGGACAGAGCTTTATTGGTTGCCCATGAGTTGCTATTTTCCTACAAGATGGTGAACAATACCACTAATTATATAAAATAAACAAATACATGTAAATATTATTATATTTAAACTAAATATGATAGCAATATTCCATTGCTCAAGTAGTTTGCTATTCTGCGTTATTGCCATACATCCAATGGGGATTATGTATTGGGTAATTTGCTTCTCAGCTCTCAACTGAGCATTTATCTTTGTCCCATAATCCTGAATTGATCTAATTTTTTCAAGGCAACTAAGATGAGAGAATATCTCTCCTAGACCTCTTCAGTATTGAATATCTTCAGATTGAGCCACCTAAAATCTAGATGATATCTTGAAGGTACTTATTTTTTCCTTTGACATTACAGAGGTCTGACAGCCAAGTGGACGAGCATTCTGCAGAAGTAGGATAAGCCACCTCATATCCAGAAAAGAACAGGTAAAACTTTTGAAGAAAATTTAAAAATGCACAGACTTGCAGTACATTTTGTCACAGCAGCAGCATCATTGCTATTGCTCCTTTACCGCTCCTTCTGTATGAATAAAGGCAAGAAAAAACAAGAAAATTGAAAAAACCAGATCAGCTCGCAGGGAGTGAAAGAGTAGCGTTCCTTTTAACTGTATTATATACGTATTTGCTGTCTCTGGCTCTGAAACAATGCTAACTCTGCCAGGAGAGACTGGTATGACTGGAGCTTGCAGTAGTATTCACAGTCCAGATGTGGCCCTGGGATTTGTCACTTCCAGTGGGCATGTACCATGCATTCATCCAGCAGCAAGCACTCACTGCAGGGCAGGCCAGAAAGAGAGTTGCTGGCACGACAAATCAGTTTTACCTGTCTTTACTAATACTACAGTGGGATCTGTTCTTCATCAAGTAAATGGACAAGTTGAAATATATCTTAAGAAAGCTTCTGGATTGATTTTTTCTCCAACAGATCATTCTGTAATGGGCTTCGCTGTGCATTTCTGCTAACAATAACACAACTGAATCCCACAATACTGCCAAGCACCGTGGGTACATTGCACTATTACACATGGTTATATTGAAAAGGGATCTTTATGTACAACTAATGGCCTCTGGTATCTTCAGTTCTTTCTGTCCTGAAAAGGTTGTTGTGCCTATATGACAAAACAGAAATGGATTTTCACTGTTATAGAGACAGGTTAATTTAAAAAAGATAATCCTGCCTCACACAGAAGTGATGAGAAAAGTTCCAGATAGTATGTGCTCACTGCATTCAGAAATTATTAGATTGTATTTTACTGTTTGTTGGTGTGATGATGACCTTAGTAATATTCATTGCTTTTCGTTGTTTAATTTGTATAATTTATTATGAAGGAATTCTACTTTATAAGGTAAGAAAACCCTTGAAAAGGAAGGATGTGAATCTGTGTGTATTTTTCAAACTGCAGATGAAAACAGAACATTTACCACTTTGTTTAAGAAAATGTTATTTTAAAGATTTAATTACTTCTATTATCAGTGCAGTTCCTTGGGAGCATATTCACCTTAACTTTACCTGACTCTAATATTCTGAGATTATTTGGTGAATCACTTGTCATAGAGACCTACCTCTTCCAGCTTCTCTATAGAAAGTCTAGAAGGTTTAAGTTCTTATTTTGAAGAATTGCATCAGTTCAAAGCCTAAAGCTAGGAAGCCTTAACAGTAAACCTTGACAAAGGACCATTGATTGTTCACACTATTTGTCCCTTTCAAATAGCCCATTTATCCCAGAGGAGCAGGTTAAGTGTGAAGTTTTTGCTCTATGCAAGTAGGTACCTCGTTGGATTTCAGGTTTTTTATTGGTAGATACTACCCTGGCTGAGTGCACAAGGCAAATATCTGAATCATTTGAACTATTAAGTTAAGGAATCACCACTGAAATTATCCATGTTTATTAATTTGTGTAGCATACATACTTCAATATGTGTAAGAGAGAGTATACTTTTGATTTTGTTTTTTCAGTATGCTTAGGCATCTAATGGTACCTTAGGAGCCCTACTGTCTGTTGTAGCTTTGAATATTCTGGGCATCATGAAAGTGCATCTCATATGTTTTCCTTAAAAACTTAAAGCACTCCAGTTATCAAATAAAATATAATTGAAAAGCAAATGGAATCTGCATAGAGAACATTAAAAGGCATATTGATCACTAAAGCTGGTAACTCTTAACTGTGGTAGCACATATATTACAGCAATAAATTCTTTGGCAAAAAAATAGACCCTGTTTCCAAACACTAGGAATAATCACATACAAACACATTGTTACAATTGCTACAATGAGTATAATTTCTAGTAATTTTAAAACCTTTTATATAACAAACTAAGAAGTAATCATGAAAAATCAAATTTAAGGGAAAATAGAAGTCTGAAGATGTCCCAGTCTTAATAGATTCCAGGTCTGTACAGTTTGATTTCTCATATATTGTTGGGCTCACAGTCAGTATGTCTATAGGGATCTGATCATGATAATCCTTGGTTAGTTTCAAATAAACCTGTGTTCTCCCGTGCTGAGCTTCCTACATCTGTGCAATAACTTTTTCCTAGAAACCCTGCCAAGAAGGAGCACAGTAACAGGGGTCAATTCCAACCATGAACTTTATGAATTGTTTAGTGACATATTAAAGGACAGCATCAAGTTCACTTATAAGCTTTGAAATGATCTTATTTCTAGGCTGTGCAGGTGGATGATTCCCTGTGCATTTGATTCACTTGGTCAAGATTTAACCCATTGTCCCTTGCAGGTCTCCCCTCTGCAAAAGTCTCTGCTTTCTTCTTTTTATACTTTATAACAGTTTTACTGGAAAACCAAGCGGAGGGGAATCTGGAGATTATTTATGATGCAGAGATATTGCTAAAGCACAAGGCTGCTTCTTGACCCCAAGTCCACATCCAGGATGGATGCCCTTCTCCACAGATTTGTTTCAGAGTGGAGAACCACCAAGTTCACATGACATACATAGTGCTCCAGGCTCAACATTAAAAAAAACAAAGCTCCTGGTTTCTTTGGTGTTTGCCCTTTCAATGCCTTGGGGAATGACAACAAATTTACCTAGTTCAATGACTTGCAATTACCACTAGCTGAAATCTGTGGGATCTGCTTTGCCAATTTCTTTCAGCATACACCCTAAAGAAAAAAGTGAGACCAATGAATTAAATCTTACAGTGCCAACTTCCACACTTTCAGTGTCACTACCTATCCACCCAGCAGATATTAAATTTACCCTTGAATAAGCTCTAAACCGAAGGTACACCTGAATCCTCATGAAAGTATCAGCTTGGTTGTTTCCTGAGCAAATCCAGCTCCATTTTCTTACCACACTTAGAATACAAAACTGACCTCTTTCGGGGGATGTGGAACCAAATAAACAAGCTGACAGACAAGATAATATTTGTTATCTAGAAATGATTAAGTCACAATCCAGTTTCTCTTTTGTTAGATTTCATGTTTGGATTGACTCTACTTTATCTGGGAATGTTGTGACAAGAAATTTACATGCCAGCAGAGAAAGAAAAGAATCACTCACTGGCTACAAACTGATGGGTGCTATACATGTTATGATAGCAGTGTAATCCCACAGTCCCTTAGTGTAGAAATCATATTCAGCACATCCAGAGAGACCATATCTATGCAAATGGGTTTTTTTCCTCTTATGTAGCCAACTTTTTTTTCTCTTTATCCCTCCTGTTAAACTTTCGGCAAAAGGAAGGATGTTGGAAGCATGAGTTCTATTGGGACTAGCCTTTTGCTTCCACCTACTGCTCTTGGTGAGGTAATATTCCTTCTCAGACAGGACATCTTTTCTTAGCCAAAGTTTCATTAATATTTACAGAGCAGTAACATCAACAACAGATGCTTAAACACATCACTCAGGTGCATTTAATGGAGCTGAAATGGCTTTTGAGCCTATGATAGTAGTGAAGGGGGCCTATAGGGATGCTGGGGAGGGACTCTTCATGAGGAACTGTAGTGAGAGGACAAGGGGTAACGGGTTCAAACTTAAACAGGGGAGGTTTAGATTGGATATGAGGAAGAAATTCTTTACTGTAAGGGTGGTGAGACACTGGAATGGGTTGCCCAGGGAAGTTGTGAATGCTCCATCCCTGGTGGTGTTCAAGGCTGGATTGGACATAGCCTTGGGTGGCATGGTTTAGTGGGAGGTGTCCCTGCCCCTGGCAGGGGGGTTGGAACTAGATGATCTTAAGGTCCTTTCCAACCCTAACTGTTCTATGATTCTTACAGGAGTTGTAGAGGAAATCTGTGCAAATAACTGATTTTTTTATCAAGTGGATAAAGAATAATTAACTGGAAAAAATAATTTGAACATTATTAATATTCCCAAATAAAAGAGATCAGAGACTTTATTTTCAGATTGACCAAAATATTAAATAATCAGGGGATAATTTAAAAAAGAGGTAATTTTTTCTAAATGAAAAGTTGTTTTGAAATGGAAAAATCAAAACATTCCACTTGAAAATGTCACAGTGATGTGTTTTGACTTTTTAAAATGCTTTTACTGAAAAATGATTAATTATACATGAATTTGTGAATTGTTTCATCATCTAAAGTATGCATTTCAGTTAAAGTTACAGCTCCTTTCATAGTTTTTTTTTTCTCATGTCTCTGGTCTAAGTAAGCAACATTTCTTCTCCAGTTTTTGTCTTTTAATTTGTTTGACATTTAACATATATAGCTATCATAAATCTCAAAGACTTGAGCCATACGGTTGTGTTAAGAGTAGATCTAACTTCACTGAAAAGTAATATTTACATTCATAGCCACATGCACTAACACAAAGAGAGTACAATTTCTGCTCTAAGTTACAATACTTTGGAGATGAATAATTTTTCTAAATTAAATTGAGTTATTTCAGAGTCAAAATGATAAAACGTTTAGACCAATGTGAGGGCAGTTATTGAGAAAGCTGTGATAAATCATGGCATGACCTATTAGGTGCTCAACAACATCTACATAATTACTACAATGATTATTGCAAAGTTGTCTGTATTGTATTGTATGTTGTGGCTTACATGATAGAAATTAAATACTGTCATAATATTATTTCTGTTTTCAGAGAGTTGTTTGGGCAGCTAGGGAAATGAGGTAGCATTCAATTTTAAGTTTTAAGCTAAAATGCAATTGAGATCGGTGATTACTAAAAGTCATTACTGAGCTTGAACCTGCTATTTCCTCCTATATTTCTTGATTTATCTGATTTATATTTGGTAAAAATCAAATCCTGAGAGGAATAATTTCTGATTAGATCATATCTGCTGTTTAGTATCTGTGGGGGATTTAATGCAATTGCTGCTAATTCTTGAAATTTGGCCAACTGGTATTTAACATCCTATAGATGAATCGTAAAAAAAAAAATACCTTTTCTTGGCTCTGTACAAAATGCAAATATAGAGAACATGAAGCATTATCTCTTCTTTTGGCTATGAAAAATAGTTATTCCTTTTCTAATCCTTTCCTGTTATATGTTTTTTTCATTATTTTCTTTTAAGAATATTTATTTTCACTATTTCCAAACTTGCTCTACATCAAATATTGGGAAAGGTTACTGACTAGTGTAGTTTTAAATCATAAAGAAAACTTTTTATCCTTTAAGACTATTAGGAATGGAAAACCAGAACTAATACTACATTATTTATTTATGTTCAAAACTAATTATACCTCTACAGTGAATGTTATGTCTCTCTGGGTTTGATATAAAGATAGTTTTTATGTCAATTATAACTGCTCAAAATTTAAGAGTTTAATAGGAGAAAATGAACTTTCTACCTTATAAAACCTTTGCCCCATAGTCTCTGCTCTTGTAAATGGCTGCAGCTCAAGGAAATTCCTTAATGTTCTTTCATTTGTTTACATCAGCAGAAAATTTTGGCCTCACAAATAAATACTCCCATAGGACCCAGGTGAAATGAACGGTCAAGAGATGTATCACATAGAATTTCCCACATGTTTTTGTTTTTCTGTTCTGAAATGGAAGAATGATTCAAGCGAAGCTAAATAGCACATCAAGCACTGTCATGTGTTTGTGTTAGCTGACACTTTCCTGGCTATTTTAAATAATAAACAACTGAAAAGAGCCTTTCAATATCTTGCTTGTATCAGCTGTGTTTGGAAGACAGTAGCTAGCCAGGCTGTAGTCTGGAAGTTACCCAACCCTCTAGTGCGAATGTTATAAATAGTGACTAATGAGAACTTCCAGACATCAGAGCAAGATTTCATTTGCTGGGGAATTGTGTGGGAGTAGTGTTCATACAGAGGTGCAAAAAAACCCAAGATAATTTAACAATAGCCTAACTGGTTCTCTTTGTTTAAACTATTCCCAGGACATTCATAGGGTCTGGATTTTTAGCCACAGTGTCAGAAGGACTGAATGACCTTTCTGGAAAAAGATATATGCCAACATTACAGTTTATAACAAAGAGGATATGAGTTGAGGTTTAATTTGGCATCGTTTTCCCTGCATCAGTATTCATGCCTATTTCAGGCATCAGCATTACTTTCAGATTAATCAAACTTCATAATATAACTAAGTTAAGTAAAACATAAGAAAATAAGTAAAAGGTTTTTATCAGATGATGGTAATATTTAGGTGTTCAAAACCATCAAAGTTTGCTTCTGTTCAAGATAAATCAAATTTCTTGTGTACTGTATTGAAAGTATTTCGGTTTACCTTGATTACATTTCCATTTACATTTCTCTCAATATGTTTGGTTTTATTTTCCAGTAAATATTTCACCAACATGAAAATATTTCTGAATTATTCTCTGTTTCTATCAACTGCAATGCTAAATATAGTCTGCAGCAGTGGCTGCCTTCATTATATGATTTCAAAACAGCAAACATGATGCTCAGTGCATACTTTATTTCTGCTAGAAGACATCACATTTCTAATTAAACTCAAATCATTATTAAATGAAAATACATGGAATTCAGCATGATTATTTATATTGTACTTTTAATTGTGGGATGGGTTTTGGTTTTGTTTTGCTTTGTTTTTTTTACCAGGCAGAAGAAAAAAAATAATCATAGGGCAGAGGATGACATTTGAAAAAAATGTATTCTCTCTATGAGCAGGCTTTGTTGTCACAAGTACATATGGACAATAAGAGCTTTGGGAGAGCTCTGTTTGTATCACAACATGTAGTATTCCTCAGGAATTAGTAAATTTGCCCAGGAAAGAACTCAAAGCATTCTTTCCTATAGTTTTTTGCAGTACTTCTCAAGAAAAGTTTTGCTCTTTTAGTCTATGGAAAACTTCTTTGTACTTAAAATGAATTAAGAGAAGGAAAGAAAAAGATTTTTGTTTGTTTGTTTGTTCCCAAAGAGCAGTAAGGGGATGATGGATTAAAGCAGATGCAGACTGTTTGCAGTTATATAAGACTATTAGGTAGCCTGCTTGTTCTGGCTTTTGTAATTTGTCCATGTCCTAGTTTATATAACTCAATCCACTGTGAGCAAAAACATGAAATACCAGCATAGTTCATATTTCATTTTGTCAGCAAATTAGAAAAAAATATAAACCCAAACACAATAGACATTATATTTGCTGAGTATAGAACTGAGTATTTTTCATATCAAAGAAGTCTGAAAAGAACAGAAGGTTAAGAAGATTTTTATTTTTTTTACAATGAGCAGATGTGCTTGTTACTGTTGATGGACAAGCTTATCCGTTTACATCAATTAATATCAACAGCAAGCACATCAATATGGAAGCTTGTCCTGACGCCTTGATTTTTTCCCATCTGACAGGTAATAGTAGGGCTGGGAAAATGTCACAACAATTTAGTCATGCTTCACTGGCTTTAACTAGTTCAGTGACAATGGGAATGCATCATGCTAAGATTCCTTATGATTCATAATGGTACTGCATTAGTCGGCTATTGCCGAGGATTTAAACTAGTCTCTGTCAATTAAGGGTTTAAGCTCAAATCCTTTTTATGGGTTTTTCATTTGTGCATTAAGTAAAAGCAAGTTAAAATATTTATGAATGGCACTGAAATGTGGAAACTTTCTTTAGGAACCTGTCTTTTCATATTGAGTCATAACTGAAACCAACTATGTTTGACAAAGAAAGGCTATTTCATCACATGGTATGGCTTATCCCTCCCCTTCTCTAAAAGCCCAAGCTGCAATCTACTCAGATTAGGCATGAAAACTTCTGTGGAAATAAGCCTGCAGTCATAACCATTTTACACTGTAAGATGAAGTTATGCCCCAGCACATTTAGCTATGATCAAGATACAACCATATTTTTAAATTAAAATATGACCATAATATTTGTAAATTGTTTGAGCGCTTAACAACCCATGAAATACTTAAAAACCAGAAGAGAACACTGTATATGGGTCACTGAAAGGGATGCAGGGCAACCTTTCTGCTTTCCCAGCAGGAAAACCACAAGGCCAGACAAGCCTGGTTAAGACGTGCTGTTCTCATGGCTGCAGTGGCTGTTCAGCCCACCATCTGCAGGGTGTCCATGACTGGCTTCCACAGGCCCACACATCCTGCTTTGGGGATGGTTCAGGGAGCTGCCAGCTTCACCCTTGGAGCCTCCCCTGCTGTTCAGCCCATTCAGCTCAGGGGTACCTCTGTGCCTTTCCGTTATTTTATATGGTGAAGACTGCTGAATATCCATACGTTTTCTTCTGGAGGAGTAAGCAGCAAAGGGCCATGCTTTGCTTATTTTTTTAGATACTGTCTTGCTGTTTTCCATCGGTTGCACCAGGGTAGCTAAGAGCTCCTTATATCCAATATAAGCATATTTTATTGTTATGTGACATATTATTGCTTTGGGTTAGAAATAGTGACAAATCCTTATATGTAGAGACACATATGAGCACACTTTCTCCAGTCAGATATTTTCAACTGAAATTGCCGTGTATTCAGATAGATAGGTTTTTTTCTGCTCAGTCCTTGCAAAAGGAACTCTAACTGAAGCAAAAGAGGATTCAGCATTCGGCTATAAGTCACTGATTTAACCTTTCTGTCATGAGAAAAATAAAATCAACTTGCTTCCAATATAGTTAAATGTTTAGTTGTATATGAAACTAGGTATTTGGAAAGGATAGGAAATTACGTTTTCTATAATCAATCAATCATCTGCAAAGAGAAGTTTATTTAAAGTGACTGCTTTCTGATTACTTCCAGAAGAGATAAATAGAAAATTATTCATAAAGAACTCAATGTATTGATAATATGACAGGCGAGAGGTTGTGCTCTTCAATGTAGATAATTTTCCAATTTTATGAATGCCGGCGAAACCAGACAACGTTATTTAAATCAACTTATACTAATGGCATATGCATATTGGATCTACAGCCCTATTAAAAATTAAATAGCAATAATTAAAATTGTCTAGTCAATCTATGCCAACTATATGTGAAGGTATCAATATGACAAATATATAAATACTGACGACATTTTTACCAATTCAGAAACTGACACAAAATGTTATAAAACCAGATAATAGAGCTATATGCCCACTAAATGTTTTTTATATATTTACCAAATGCCTCAGCCAGAGACTGGCACTGAAGTTGCAAACAGATGTGTGGTGTTGCCCCCATGACTCTGCCCTGGGCCCAGAAGCTGCAATTTGTAGACATGAATCATGTCCTTCATCATGGGACCTTAAAGCATGGCCTATCTTTGTGCTCACTGCCAAGGTGATGGGCAGATAGCAGAATGTTTTGTGCAAAGGACATGGAGATTCTCAGACCATATGGAATGGCATTCCTTAGGACAGCATGACAGTCTTGAGGAAACTCATGAGACGGAAGTAACAGAAATTATCGTCCAAAATCATGAAGGTGGCAGTTTCTGTGTGTTCAAATCCAGTGCTTAATATGGCTCTGAGAGCAACAAAGGAGGCATTGAAACCCCTTAAATATCATTAGTTTCTCCTTTTCTTCCTCCTTTTGAGAAAGACCTTTTTCTAGAATCCCACATTTCTTGGGGCAAGGTAATAAGAGACGCACCATTAAAGTACTGAACCCATATATTTTTTTAGCTGGGTCACTTAGTGGGTTTTTTTCATTTTGCTCATTAATTAAATCAGATTTAGTATATGAAAAAGCTTGATTCTTTTCAAAGGTGAAAGTAGTAATTTTCAGAGAAATAAATACTTGCATTCAGAAAATTCATTTTTTCTAAAATTTCAGTTTTCACTACAAAAAACCTTTCACCATTGCTATGGAAAATTCCCAGAAAATGAGAGACAAAAATCTCATCCTAAAGAAATTAAGAGATGGAGTACTAAAATCAGTGGAAATGTTTTTATCAAAATTTAAAATTGGTTTGGTTTATTTCATCTCCTATTGTTAGTGGAAGCACCCCGTAATTTTTTTTTTAATTAAGCTATTTGGTGGGTTCAATGTTTAGAAACTTATATCTTCACTTTTTAAAAAATCCTCTTATAACATACATAATATGTGTCCGAAATGGCATTTTGCAAGGAATGAAAGAACAGTTTTTTTGCATTTGGCTGACCAGAAGAGCTTATTTCTATTCCAAAATTGAATTCAGATGCCCACTAATATCTCATTTTGTTTTGGTCTTTGACATATTAAGATGTTAAAGCTTATATATTTGGTCTAGAAAGTGTAGCTCTATAGCTTGGAGCCAGCAGATATATTCTTATAGAAATGAGGTCCTATTTTCCCCTTAGGTGTACTAATCTCACCAAAATCAGTGTTAAGTTATCAGCATAAGCCCAGATGACGAGTGGCTATTGTAAAGCAGCCAGCAGTTTGTGTTGCCAGTGAGACCTTTGCTTCAGTGTCACAGAATTCCAGGAAGCAACTTTCTTCCGTTTTGTTGGAAAGGAAATCAAGGGGGTTGCTGTTCTGGAGGTGCTGTAGAAACATCTTGGAGCAGTCATGTGATCTGTTCTATAAGCCAAAAGAGGTGTTTCTTCAAGGCCTTTTTTAAACTGAGATGTGCTTCTGCTTGCTCAAACCCTCCCACATGCAGATGAGGACATAAGATAGGGCTATGTCTCATTATGCAACATACCTCCCACAGGCATCTTCTAAAAGAAAGCCCTGAGCAGCTGCATAACACTCCTTTGGTCATGAATAGAGACTTTAATATGAACACTGAAATGAGAATGATTAGTACTGTTGCTGGCACACACAGCACCTGAGCGTTCATAGTTCAGCTCAATGCAACTGATGGAACATTTTGCTTTCTAAGGGGATTTTTTTAAAGGCAGATTTGCCAGTGGGATATGCCATAGTGACTTATGGCCCAGGCATTACTTGCACATGACACTCTTATTCATGCTGACTACATAATCAACATCAATATTTCATTAATTAGCAACTTACTGTGATTGTTTTGCAAGAATAAAATAACAGGGGCAATACTACAAGTTACAATCACGAGGATGCTACTGAGATCCCACAGCCAGTACCAGGATGGAAAGTGAGAGCATTGTCTGACCTGCTCAACAGGCAGAGACATGCAAATAGCACTCATAAGAGGTGTGCATCATCACAGTGAAGAGAATCTCACTGTTGTAGATGGATATGCTCTCTGACAGCTCAGAAAGAAAAAGGAGAAATAGATTTAGTTGTAAGCAAGAACAGTATACTGGTAAATTAGCCCTATTTATATTCCTTGTCAAACTGAGCATTTTACCCGCCCTTCCAGGATCACTGCCTGACCCTAGAAATCTCAACTGTAGGAGGATTGTAGAAGCTAGTAACAGGCAGTGTGAAAAAATACTACTCATAGCTCATAGCTCATGCAACAAGGATTATTTATTCATTTAAATTCCTTCTAAAGTGAAAAAGCAACTTCTCCTTATGGCCTAAATGCCATTGATGTAATCTGAAAATACCTCCTGATAAAGCAATTTAAGAAGCATCTCTTTACACGCTGATCCTTCCTCCCTGCTCGATCAATGCCCTGCTTTTACAATAGCTATTGTATACCCCCATTTTCAAACAGAGTGAAAAAAGATGAGCCTTGCAATATGCCCTGCAGGTCAAATTCAGGTTATATTAAGTCAGAAAAGTGGAGGAATCCATTTCGATGTTAGTGAGGAGTGGATCTATTTATAAGGTCTTCTTAAACCCTTGCTTCATTTCACGGTATATATGACATCAGATTTTCTACAGCCCAGAAGACTGTGGCTGCTGGGGTATCATCTTATCAGGGAAACAAGTCCGTTGGTTTCTAGTTCTTAAAAACAGAATAAATAAAACAAATGAACGAGGCAAAAGAAAAAGAGACCTGAAGAAAACAGCAGCAGAAAGTTTTTTCCTGCAAGGTATTATGATTTTTTTTCTGTTGATAATACAAAAGTTGTGACATCTTTCAAGATGTCCAGTGTGGCATTTAGCTCTGGGACTTTGTTCAGTACTCCAGCAAAGAACATTTGTGAAAATGTCCTGCAATAGGCCGAGTTCCAACAGTAAAAGACAATATTTGTGGAAACTGGGCTATGGATTTCAAAAAACATATAAGTGTGGGTTCTCACGTTTCTTAAGTGCTAAAAATCCAAATAGTTTGCTATCTAAAGATCTAACTTTTGCAAATACTTAAGCACATGATAAACAGGAATCTCATGAGTAAAAACACACCCCTGTTAAAGTGTTTTGCAGGATTAGACATCTTTGTGCATACACTATTTTTAACATAATGTTTCATACTTACTTTCCCTGCAAAATATAGCACATGTATTTGCCAAATATCATATGCAGATCAATTCCCATTTTTTCTTAAGAACTGAAAAAAATGTCTATTTAACAGTGGCTGAGTACAGGAACTATTTTTTATGCAGGCTGTGAAACATCTTCAGTTTGTATATTAAAAAAAGACCAATTCTTTGGCTTGTTAAAGAACGAAGCTTTTTGAACCTGCATAATAAATTGCTTTGTGGTTAAATTCATTAGATCAATCAGCTTCCAGGGAAGCTAATACAATGTGAAGCTTTTAAGTCATCCTTTCAAATTATAGCACAGGAGCTCTGTCCACTATCCTGGACTGCTTTTTGTTCAAGAAACAGCTATTCTTGTAGAAGAACATTATGAACATCTGAAGGTAATTTCTAGTCAAGGAGTACCTGGTAGAGAAGAAGAAAAGGTAGCTTGCTGTGATTTATTTTTCAAAACACAAATAATTACATATTTGTCTAAATCACATAGAGTAGATGTCTATCTTTGAAAAGGGTAGACAGAGTATCTTTGCAACAGAATGCATAATCCATAGCTGACAAAGCTTGCTGATATGCTTTGGAATATTCAACATTCAAAGAATGGTGATCTGTTACAAGGATTTGATGGCTATGTGCTTTTGAGTGCCGGTGCCATCAGGAGCCAGGGTTGCTTTGCTTGTCTCAGAGAAGTGCCCATAAACACTGTATCTTATCATGCTATCACAAATATGGCACTTTTCACACATTTTTTACCAAGACAGTTATATCTGAACTTCTGGAGCTATTGATTTGTATCTTGGAATATTAAAATGTGTATGAAAGCTGCATTTTCTGACTGTGAGTCAGTTAAACATGTCTTTCTTTCTCTGCGACTCACCGAGAAGTCTGAAAGAGGCCAAGGTAGGCCCTAATGGTGAATTTACCTAATTGCAGAAGTCTAAAAGATAAGCCTCCACTGTAAGAGAGTTGTCTAGGTTCTTTCTATGGGCAATGGAGAAAGTGCCATATTTCATGAAGATTTATCTTAGGTACCTGCTCTAAATACAGTGAAACGACCCCTGGAAATGCCTAAGTCTCTCTGTAGGCAAAAATTTTTAATGGCTACAATTAGAGGAGCAACTTATAAATTTTAAAAACATCTAAGTAGTGCTTAAAAGAGTCCTTAACCCAAATAATTACTCATATGCAGAAATTGCAATCCAGTATCTCACATAATACTGAAAGCAGTTATCAGCTGTTGAAAAAGTAGAGGTTCTGGCTTTCTAAAGCTGTCATTATAATAGGTAGGATGTGGGGCATTAAGTATGACAGAAATATGAGCCTTAATATTACTAATGATGGGCCTTAACCCAGCTATGTTTTGTGAAGGAAAACCTATGCTTGGAGTTAGAGCAAGAAGGTGGTTCCCTGGTGAAAGCATACATATATGACAGCTGTTTAATGTTTGGATAATATTGAAGGGTAAAAGCATCATTTCTTATAGAAGGTGATCGGTGTGTTTAGTGGAGTCATGAGATGATGCTGGGAGGTTGTAATAAATGCAGCTGGATGCTTTCAAATAGTCATACGGATACCTACCTACTAGTGATATAAATGGAGATGATAGACAACAGCAAAATACTGTACTCTGCAAATTGCCTATTAATTTTAAGATAGTGTGAAAAATAGGGAAGTACTATCATACTTCTCAATTCAGGAGCAGATCATCTATAATGGGGCTTTTCTCAGCACAGCACCGTATTCTGTAAAAAAATAGAAGGAACATAATGCATGGATACTCAAATGCCAGCATTATCCTTGGTAATATCTCCTTTTGCTTTGTCCACTTTCCCAACCATTTTTTGCAGAAATCCACAAGAAAGAATACTGGCACAGGTCTTTTCACTCATTAATATGATTTTTTGAATCTGATGACACTATTTTAAACTATATTTCAAGGTTAAGTGGCAACCTTTTTCAATCTAGAGATATGGGGTAGTTGACTAGCACTAGTCAACACCCTTCTCCAAATGTCTAGAAATTCTTAAGATGCAATAGTCAGATATGACCTATGAGGGGTCCAAATCAGACCACCTACCCAGCTGGAGACTGAAATGTTCGTAGTTCATTTTGTAGTTGGTTTCTAGCCTTGATTATGCTTCAGAGAACAGCCGATGTGAAAAAAGCTTACCATATTTCTGAGTAACTAATACTGAATTTCAGTGTAGACCATCAAACATACTACTGAAGCATAATCTTCATTGGACCGACAGGATATAAAATGCATACACAGTGTCTCCTCTTGCTTCTTAGTTACAAAGATATATCAAAATACGTATGAACAAATAAACATTGTAGGGTTAAAAATAGGCTTTTTTATACCAGGAATGTGAGATTTTTCTTATTTCATTTGGCAAATAGCTGAACCACAGTATTTGTTCTCAGTTCTGAAGGAGTATTTTCAAACTGTTCCAGCAGTTACGAGAAACCACTTATCTCTTCATTGAAGACAAACTGAGAGGGTGGTCTTTACTTGGAACTCTTTGTTAAGGATTTACTAATGCTTAACTTTGCTAAGCCTTGATGCTGCCACTGAAGATGTTTGCTGAATGGCTTGTGCAAGTCACTTCACATCCTCTTGCCCCATATTCATGCCCTGAGCATAACAGCAGTCACTGCTTGTTTAAAACATTTTGACCTTTATGTCTGAAAGGCTGTACGCCATGAATAAGCTGTAAAAGGATGTTGCAGGAGCATTTTTGTTAGTATCATCATGATTACTTGTAGCGTTGGACTCCTGAATTACTGCACTGGTCTTTCCTAAGCAGGATGAGTATAGCAATTCCATTCTAAAAATCACTAAAATAGAATAAGTAAACATTTGTTTTTTCATATTTCTCTTTGTTAGCCAGAATCAGAAAGTTTTTAAAGCTGGAAGATCTTTGTTTGTCTCAGTTGTTGAGGTGGATTTCAGTCTCCCAGAGTTACTTTTCCCTCCCATACACAAATCTGTGTGTGAATAGGTACAGGCATTACTGAATTACTGGAAAGTCATTTAGTAGATGTTTACAACAGATCAGATTTTTATGGCAATGGCGAGAAGTGAAGGGAACACTGTTGCACTATTTATGCTGATATCAAGTTTCACTGACTGCCCTGTATTGTACTACAGGTACAGTAGTTTTCACTTCCAGAAACTGGGAATAATTCCAGAGGAATGCATCTGGATAACATTTGCCTATTACCCTCCCCAGAAAAGAATTAGTCACCAAGGGCCCTATTCATAAAAACTAATTCAGGCCATTTCCACATGAATATCACGTCTTTATGCAGAAAAAGCATGGAGCATGCTTTTTTTCTACATAAAGAATCCTTTTCTGTGATTAATGGAGCTGTTTCCCCCTGTTTGTAAATGGACACCTCCCTGCTTTGTTAAAAAGGAGAGTGAAGTCCAAAGGAGAAGTGGAAGTGGGATGGATAACAAACTCCTAGTTTTAAAGACTATATATGAATGGTATTTGAAAACTGTTACAGTATAAATTATTTGGCTGCTTGAGCAGATGAATGCTTAAAAATGTACAGGAAAAGAGACTGGTCCTTACCTAACACAGAGATTTTTATGAACTGGCCTAACATTTTTCTTGAAGTTTATAGTTTCCTGTTAATTTCTCAATGTTAAGCAAGCCAAAGTTTCTGCTTTGTATTGCACTTTGCAAAATCCAGCAGCAATGAGTTAAATCATAATGGTGTGATAGCTTTAATCAGCCTGCAAGGTTGATAAATTGGATTGATTGGAAGCACATCGTTAGCGTGTGAATTTTGGTGGAATTTTAATAGCCACCAGGGGTGCACAAGATTTATGGCAGAGTCGGCTTATGATTTTTTTTTTAGTTGAATGCTCATTTTAATGCCCTGTAACATACACTAGACCTTGCCTACTGTTCAATTTGTGCTGTGACGAAGGGATTTTAACATACTGTAAGTTCAGATCATTACATTTCATGTGAGATACAGTATATAACTAAAATGTTATGTTTTACTTTACTCCAGGGAAAAGTACAGTTTTATTGAAGACATTTAATGTAGTTACAACTACAGCTGCAGAATACTGCTTGAATGAGGCTCACATGGCAGTGAATATTGCTGGGTTTTGATGGATACAGTTCCAGTCTTGGTTTTACCAAGAAAATATTTAGACAAACTTGTGTAGGAGTTTTCTAGATGCTTATGACACTCCCCAATGACAGTGAAATACAATGTATTACATGTACAAATTAAGACAAATTCAATGGAAAGAAGAAAAGAACCCAGCTTTAAGTTAGTGGTTCAGACTGTGAGACTGTACTGATTGAATGCATCTAGTGAAGATGACAAGGAGGAAAAACAGACTATTAGGGCTAACTTGATCCATATGATAGACTCTGGTGCCACTAGATAGAAATAATGAGATAATGCAGCCCATCTGAAACATGAAGAAACAAAATGTTTCCTGTCATAAGACCCAAGCCTTCACTTGTTACACAGTGATGTATACCCCTTGCCTATGAGTTAGACGTCTGTCAAATTGTGAGCACTTTCCAGATTTTTTTATAAAGTATAATAAAATTTTCAACTGTAAAATATGCATGCATGTAAGTACAGTGTAGTAAAATGACACCAACTCCTTCTTCATTGCCATTTTTACAGTGAAGCTTACCCTTCTTGTAACAAAATAAAGACACCAAATATTGCTGCAGACTTTTCTTCATGCACTGTTTTCCGGTTTTCTCTTTTTTTGCACAAAGTTTTATAATATGATGGCCTCAGATTATTTGTGATACAGAACTAAAATTCCTGTGCCATCCAGTCAACTACAAAGAAGATTAACATTGCACAGAACTAAGAAAATTAGGGCTGTTGTGTTGGTTTGCGTTTTTCTTCCTCTGATAAACAGTAAGCAGCTGACTTTAGTTGAAATCGGATGTTAACATCAGCCTTTTCAGGTGCAGAGCCAAGTGTTCCCTACTTAACATCAGATGTCTATTGACCATTAAGAAACATAATTTAGAAGTACAGTCAGTTATCGCTGCTTTGCTAGAAGGACGGCCTTCTGAACTCGCATTTCTGAGTGCACAGAGGCTCCATACTGGAGGGCATGTTTAGTGATCATTCTGTAATGGTATAAAAACATCAGAAACCCAGAATAAATGGAGCATTCTTGGGCAAATTAGATTAGCTTGAGCTCTTTCCACATGTGATTGGAGATGATCTAATTGGCCTGTGGCAGTAAGTAAGTTATACTGAGTGTTTGAATATAATGCATGTATGTTTACAATAATAAATGCATTAGAAGCATTTTTATTGTTTGTCTTTCCTTTAACATACTTCCTGTTAGCATGAAGTGCATGGTACTTGCTGTGGCAAAATGGAATATCGCTTCTTACCCATGTAAATTGTTGTCCTTTACCTGCAATTTCACCTCTTCTTGGGATCTGTCCTTATTCAAAGGACAGATCCTTCAAAGCAGAACATTGCTGAAGAGCAGCAGCCATATAGAACTACACTGCTAAAGAGTAGCAGCCACACAGAACTGCAATGCTACACAGGAGTTTGCTTGGCATACTTAGCAAACTTATAAGCATGAAACATTTGTTACAACTCTGACAACAAATACTTATTATTAGCTTCTTTCTACGTTGGCTGACTTCACACACTCATTGTCTTATTCAGGTCCTGTTTACACTCACAGGAATCAGTGAATAAGAACATCCTTTACAGCAAAACCGCAAGATTCTCTTTGCAACAGCATGATCATTTCTGTACAGGTCAATTGATAAAGTGAGGCACAGAAAGTTACAAAGTCTGAGGCAACCTTACGTTAATGGCCTAGTTTCATACAGTGCAAAGAGTCACAGGATAGTGACAACATATGAAATCATGACCCTCTCACATTCCTTAGAGTTTCCTGTAGGCCTCAATGAGGTCAGATTTTCCCCCTACAACTTACAGTTGTGGTTGCAACATATCAATTTTTAGTCCTCCAAGGACTAAAAAACACTGGGACTTGTTTTCAGTATAGAAAATAATAGCTCCTAATATGCCAAGTTTTTTTTATAACCCTGCAAAACAGTTCATCTTCCACCTTTCATCATGTTCTTTTGACGACTATGAACTCAAGCTTCTCTAAGAGAGATGAAAGGATGACAAGCTAAAAGGCTAGTGGTAGCATCAGACACAGAGAATATCAGTTTACTTTGTAATATTTTACTTTTAGACAATAAATTTAATTTTGTGTTGAAACTAAGTAAAATACTAGACAGTATTGACTTGAATATATGGCACAATAACAGGACTTTCTTTTTTTCCTTGAGGAGAATCTAGCATCCAGAAAATAAGTTTCTCATATTTAGCTTCTCCAACTGTTATCTATGCCCTTAAATCTCATTTAGCTACACTATCTGCTTTGTATAAACAATCAGATGTGGCTGAGTGACTCCAACAAAGTTACAACAGAGATGAATTTAGCTGCTAGTTTCAGAAAGCTTTCTCTGATAGTGATTTCAATCCTCAGAACAGTTTTCTAGCTGTTTGGAAGGTCTCAGATTTGTGATTACAGTTTGGTCTGCTATAGACAAGAAACAAATCACAAAGCCTGGTCCTGTGGAAGTACCCTACCATAGATCTCCTGGTTTTGCCGAAGTAGTTTTAGCCTAATCACTAAATGATGTTTCCTATAAAAAGATGAGGTCTAAAACTCTGTATTCACTAAATGCACAAGCAGAGACAAAACAAACTACACATAAAGGAAAGGGTTGCATTTCTTACCTCTAAAACCCCTAGAAAAATACTAACATAGAATGTATTATTTTGTCTTGTTCTGTTTAGTTCTCCACTGCTGGTCTAATTTCTTACGTTAGGTAAAAGAAACTACTACTCATACTACCAACAAAGATCACTGCTTTTATCTTCACAAATGTAAGAAGCTTTCTGCACGTCTTCCTGAAGGAAATTGCTTACTCATTGTAAATAATTATACACGCAGTACCAGCTACCAGAGGCAGTATACTTTTTTGCATTTTCCCACTGCTCTACTCCATGTGTATGCGTGACATAATTTGAGTGGGATATTACGCTTCCGCTGAAATGCTATCTAACTGCCAAAAGATACAGAAAATTTCAGAAAGGGATGAATGACACCCAAAACAATTAATATGGCACTAGCAGAGCAGAAGTTTTTAATACAGCGAGATTTCTCTTCATCTGTTTTCATCATTGATATTCCTTTTGACCCAAGGGTAGCCACTGGGGCTGGGAAGGGAAGTAAGCAGTCTGCAGTTTGCTTACAGTTCACATTAGAACTTGCATTTCTATGATGCCATCTGTTTATTCAGGTTCAAGTTCTCTGTGGATAGCAGGGATGAAGCAAGGAGAGCCAACCTATTCCTTCCTTGTTTGAAGCCTCTTCTTGAGCAAGGCTGTCCAGAAGCTTTTTTGCTCCCGAGTTGTTCCTCAGGTTTCTGCTACAAGTGCCTGTGAGGTTTCCTGTTGATTGTTCTGCATTCCTCTGCAGTGTTTCTGCTGTGCTTTTTTAAAATCCCACTCCTAACCCCTCAACACCACCTTATTCTTGGTAAAATGGGGAAATCCTTCTTAAGAGAAAGTGTGAGATGCATGTTTATACCTAGTACTTGTTACTGGAACAGCGTGAGGTAGCAGCCTAGCTATCAACTCAGTTTGCTTTAGTTCCATGGTATACATCTATGCTCCTGCTCCTGAAGATTTCAGGCTTTTCAGGGGTATGATTCTCATCCCTGTGAAGTCCAATTCAGATTGCTCTAGATGAGTAAAAACAAAAGAAAGTCCCAAACCTTAGTTTTGTCATACCTTTAGTGTCTCCTTTGCAAATGTACATTCTCATTTATATTCTCATACAGATGAGAATCAGGTCTTAATTTTCTAATGGGATTTGACGTTGAAAGAACACTTCAAAACAAAGATCTAAATTGGTTGCTTTTGAATTCATTTCTGAATTAAATGGAAAACAGCTTTGTCTCTTGATATAAATCTAATGGTATCTGGCCTTGCTGACATTTACAGGACTGCTTCTTTATATTTTCACTATGATACGAGCACTATCTCGGGGGAAAACACCATCAGACTGTAGTTCTTCTGGCAGCTTTCTACAGTTAAACTTCTTTGCATCCACTTCCTTTCTCATTATTTTGAAGTGGAAATCCCATGGCTGTAAACTTGAAAACACATTATATCAAGTCAAACCATTACTGTAGTGACTGGATTTTTCTAGCTCTGGTGTCTCTGTGTCTAATTTAAACTTCATGTCTCACTTTCAGTTTGATCCAAAGTTTTCTCACCAGAAAGCAAGACAGGAAACTAGTCAGCTTAGCCTTCTTTATTTTCATTTCAGAAATGAAATGTTCCAGGGGAAAAAAAAAAAAAAGAAGAAAAGAAAAAAGTATGTCCATTTCCCTTTTTCATCATGAAATACAGAAAGTTTTAATGCGTGTAGTGCAATGCCATCTCCAGACATCTGATTTGAGTCTAGAGAGGTTTCAGATGGTCATTCAAGGCATGCAAGTGAAGAGCCTGTATGGACTGCGTCATGAATGTTGCTCAGATATGAAACAAGAACCCAGAAATACAGGGACTGCCACACAGAACCCTATCACTAGCCCTACCATCCAATTTCCTTTTTCTAGCGGTAACCATATCAGATCTTTCAGCTGATTCATAGATAAATACATGAAGTCCTGAACTAAACTGTTGGGTAATAATTCGGTAGCAAGTAGAGTTTCTTAATTAATCCTGAGTGAATGATTGAGGGTTTGGATTACTTTGTCTTTTTAGATCTTGGCTTTGGTAGCTTTGTACTCCAGCGTTGTTACATGCTCAGCCTTATGTGGGTCTTTGCAAGCCTTGCAAAAAAATATGCATCAATGAGTTCAAAGGGACAATTGTATATTCAGTGAAAAGGATCCATTTTATTAATGTTAAACTCTCTGCATTCCAGGTTTTGTATACAACTTGTTCAGGCTCCTTTCTGGACCATCAGTCTCTGTCAGTCCATGAGGGCTGAAAATCTTATCTTTGTGAAAGCTGGAGTGTTGGTAAGTACAGGCTGTTTCATAATCGGGTCACAAAGAGCCTGTGCTTTGTTTGTGGGTTTGTTTTTATTATTTCTGAAGGGGTTTGCTCTCTTCAAAAGAAATTATTCTACTGCTGTCACGGCAGAACCACTTTTTCAAATTTTTCCCCTTCCAACTATAAAAGAATTTGAGGATTCAGCAATATTTTCTTTTCTTCCAGCTTTCACTGCTGTTCATTCTGTGGCCGTTGTTTATGAATGAAGAATAGTTATAAAATGAGTCTCATAAAACCTCATCTAAAATCATTATCAGCAACTACTTCTTGGGTTTGGGAGTACAATAGATGAATAGAGTATTCTGCACTTGAATACTCTTCATCGTATATAACGAATAAGCTTCCACCAGAGCGCCAAAACCTCTTCTTGCATATTACTCAGTCTTAAGATGTACCAAAGTTTAAAGTAACTTATTCAACAGACACATTGCTTGTTCTGACTTGTTTAAAGCAAGTTTGTATGAAATGTAAAATGTAACTTCTGTTGAGCTACACTTATCCTCCCCTGCATGAGATTTTTAAAGGTTGATTGAGTATTAAAAATGAATTCGAGGTCCCTGGTCTAAATTCTGATCTTGCATTTCACCACCGTCATGCATTACCTGGCAAAGAATGGAGTGTCTCTGGGTTATATCGGTATAAGTAGGTCTGCAAACTTGAGGCCCAAGTTACTATGACAGTAACTTCTTTTTACTCTGCAAATATTTATATGCAGTTTCTAATGTTTTTGGCGTGTATTTTCTAGGTTTGTTCCAAGGTAAAATGTTATAATTTCACTGAAAAAACACATATTTTAAGGCAAATATAAAAGTTAACTTCTCTACTCAAAGATTTGCATTCAGAAGCATCATGATTTTAGCAGTAGAACAAGCTTCTAGAAAAAAATGAAGTATTTTGCAAATGCAAAACAGTGACTTTAAATAGTGCACAGCTTCCAGTGAAATTCAACAGCAATTAGCTGCATAGGCCAAAGACTATTAGGTTTCTCTGAAACCTTTAAGCTTAAAGCTTCTAGTCTTTATTGACAATTTTACTTTCATCACTCTGCTAGCAGTGAACTGAAAATATTTATCCATAGTCTCAATAGTACTGCTCCTTTTATCATCAGTTTTACCACATAAGGTGAACACAGGAACAGCAAAGATTAAAACCAAAATATTTTTCCTAGATTCATGGAATTTTGTCATAAAGCAAAGTGTTTATGATAACACTTTGTGTAACTTTATGCTTGGTTTTGTTCAGTGTTCATTCGTAAGAAGAAGTGAGTGAATTTATTCCACTTCACTCATTTTACTACAAAGCCTGCATTCTATTAATGGCAAAACCAAATGGTTTTGTTTTCCTTTTTATGGGTTATATATATTTTCACTCTCAATGCCCACTATTTGAAAAATTTTGTATTTCTCCTTTATTTATTAGGATGAGCAAAGTTTCATTTATTTAGCATACATCATCTATCGGAAAAGTTGGTGGCATATTTTTAAGACTGCCTTGATAAAACAGCTCTGTAAATATCAAGTGTTACTTCAGCAAGCATTTAATTATATTATTTTCCAGTGTGTAAATACAAATCAGGATAAGACTACATCCTGAAATGTGGAAAAGGGAAAGCAGATTAAATTATATAGAATTAAAACCCTGGATCCAGATATATCTACTTTGGTGTATCAGAGAGATCAGTCATGGGTTTTAACTGATCTCTTTTTAATCTTTGAACAAAGAACTGAAGCAGAATTTCAGCTCCTTGTTCTTTTTCAGCTATAATTTTATTTATATTAACCAAAGTGTGTTACGTATATAACAGAAAACAAAATGCCTTTGGCATTAAACATTTGTAATCGAAGTAAACAGTACCCAGGGAAAAGAAGACAACAGAGACCAGCTCCTTTTGTAGGGTAATATACGGGGTAATGACCTGTAGCTGTTGTTCTTATTGCCTTATTTTTAACAGATCGTCATGGGAAGGCCTAGAGTTGCAGGTCATAGGGAAAAAAATCTCAAGACTTAAAGAAAGCTTAAAACTGTTGGCCATAGATCTGAGTGCTTTATCATAAATCAACTCATATAATATATCCTGTAGTATTTCTACTGCCAGTTAATGAGAGGATTAAGCACAATATCCTGGGTGGTTCTTTGGCTCAAGATGACCATAAATCAGAATTCTTGCAAACTGGGAAGGGGAATGATCCCTCCCCACAAACTCTGATTTTTAGTCATTTCAGAGTATCTGGCCCTCTGCTACAGACAGGCTCGATAGACCTTTGATCTTATTCTCAATGAGCTTGCATAGACTTCGATCATCATCCTATGAAAGTTTAGCTTCAAATATAGCCTCTTCTCACTGTGTCCTGATTCCTTGTCTACCATTCTCACTTTTCTTTAAATTCCCCATATGCAACCAGCATTAGCAAAGAATATCACTTCTCATGGGTTTTATCTAATACTGCTTTCTATGAGGAGTGGCATTTGATAATTTCTGACTCCATTTTAAATTAAATTTAAATTAAAACCAGCTGTTTATTTTAAAGTAAAAGACACATCTGCATTAAATATAATACAACTTCATCAGGCTTGGGCTGCCAAAACTTCAGTGAGTGCCAGACAGAAGATTCATATGGTTTTGGTCTTGTCACTGACTGTCATCCATTTCCTAAAGATTTTGAATTCTTTTCAGAAAGTTGGGCAGGAATTAAGTCCTTTTTAATAGTTAATGACTTTCCCCCTTACAAAGCACATAGGTTGGTGAATTTGGATAGTGAGTAGTAAAGTTATCAATACACGAGCAGTGTTTGCCTTTGATGGTGGTGTCTCATAAGCACACCAACAAAGGAGGCAGTGGGGAACCATGAGCCCCAAACTCACTACCACTCCTGGGAAGGATATTTTCTGGAGGTTGGCATGAGGGTTTTGCAGCTGTGAAGGCTCCAGCATATGAGTGGCTACAGGTGTTGGCTTTGTTTTTTTCCACATGTATTTGTAGGAAAATGGGCATCAGTGCCAGGGACAAAAAAACGTTGTGCCAAGCTGTTACAGAAAAAAAAAAAAAGAAAATTGCTTGTGACACAATGCAATCCATATTGCTTGTATGACAGTTATATGGTGTTCTGGAGAATTCTGTTTATGAATAATAATGGGGGTTCTGGCAATGTTGGCAGCAACACTCAATAGAGAGTCAAACAAAAGGCATTTTGTTTCACGTTCATATCTTTGGTAGTCAGGCATTCTGGAATCCTATAATCACATTGTTTTCCTTTACTAGTTTCAATTAGGTCCTTCTTGCAGTTCTGTACATTTTTTTCCCCTCATTTAAGCAAGATTGTCTAACACAGTTTTAAATTAAATGCCCTTAAAATTACATAATCAAATGTGATTGATTAGATGGGGAAAACTAGCTCCATCTTTGGGGAGGGAAGGGAGAGAAAAGTGATGGAGATGCAAAGGAAATAGATGGAGAGGAAATCTGTCTGGAAGGAAATTTTGTACAGATTTTTTTATCTGAGGTGGAGACAAGGATCACATCCTGTACCTCATCGTACTGATAAAGTGGTGCAAAAACCAAATTCAGTAGATTGAAATAATGACTGCTCTTTTAAGGGGAAATTTTTTTTTTTTTTCCAAAACAATTATCTCTTCCTCTGAGGAATAACTTCAGAATTTTGAAATCCAACCCTGAAGACTTTTAGTTCTTGAACAAATTTTCTGTAGCATGGAAATAATGACTTTTTTTCTGAAACCCTCTGTGAACCAGTTCTTCCCTGCTTGTCTGAATCCTGGCAGAAGGAGAGGAGACACGCATCGTGGATATGTCTGAGTAGCATACAAGGAGCAGGGTCAGAGAAAATGGTGCTTTGGAGAAGGGAGGGATCCACAGCCCAGCCTACCTATCCGCAGAATGACAGTCACACAGCAGAGCTGGGACTGGTGTCTGCTCAGATACTTAGCTGCAGTGTCCCTTCCCTGGGATCCTGTGAAGAAAAACCACATTGAAAGACGAAATAATATCCTTTCCAGTATAATTTTAGACTTCTCATTTTGGCCCACTTTCGTATTTGTTCACTTAGTGTTTTAAAATGAGATCCTAGAAACAATCCCAAAATAGCTCGTCAGAGTCACGTGTCCTGTGCAAGAGACTGATTGATGGAGAATGCAATCTTCAGAGAATTTGGTGGAACTTGGATTCCTCTGCAGACTTTTCTTTTTTCTTTAAGGAAACAGACAATACGAACTGTGGAAAGTGGAGCAACTTTCCAATCCAGTCTTCTATTCTGGAACAGGAATCTGTCTTTAAAAATAAAAGTCCTGGGCCATGAAGAGGATAATTTTACACACAAATAACCCCTATCTGTCTACAGACTATGTCAAATTTAAAATTGTTTCCCAGACAAGAAGTGTTTTACTTGTATGCTTAACAGGTCTAAGTAATGCTAAACAACGTGATTAAGTTATATGTGAGATTTGCTACACCAGTTTGAAGTATATCTGGGTTTGGCTGTGAGAAGAGCCAGTATCAGACGCTTCGCAACAAGCAGCAAAAAGAAAAGGTAAATGGAGAATAATTTACTTATCACCACCGGATTTCCTCCTTACCCCTAATAACTAACAGTAGACTTACAACTTGAAGCACAGAAATTAGTGCCACTGGCTGATTTGAAATTGTGGCACCTGAGGGGATATTTATTATCGGTAAGTATATCCATAGAGTAAATAGTATAATTCTTACTGAGGAGCAGTTTGAACTGTTCAGTTAGCTTTCAGGGTATAGTTAGATACTTAATCTCTAGCGAACTCTTGCAAAGTAGTCATCCTTTGTCTTTTTTTATTTGGGAGTCTTAGCTGTACATATACAGAATTTTTGCTACTTGTTTGGAAAGCAAGTCAGCTTGTGGAATTTCTCATTAAAGGCCTATATGTTTTGACCTCTGTTCTCACCTTTGCTTCAGGCCTTTTTCACCTCTTGCGTGATTTCTCCTTATTATTAATAACCTTCCCAGGTGACCATTTACCAGATCAGATGAGTAATCCCTCCTGTTTCCCCCATCATTTGGAGGGAAACCCTAATATTTTAGCATCTTGACTTAAAGAAATACTGATCTCTCTCTGCATGCACATGCCTGGACTCCTCAGTTCAGCAGACTTTGTTAACTAACTTGCAAAAGTTTTCCCTGCTGAAACTTAGAACTGCCTTTATAGGCTTTGATTCATTCTCCTGTTTTATATAAACTGTTATTTTCTGGTTAGCTCACATAAGGTGTAGAGCCAGTGATCTTTCCTCTTTCTGGTTCAGTGGCCACTTGCTGAAGGAAGCAGGATAACCCTGGCTCTAGCTGTGACCTCTAGTCTCTACTGAGGGGACCCTGGTTGCCATCCCCAGACCTGCCTGTCTCAGGTGACGGGATGGTGTCTATGCAAATTGTCATGGGTTCAGCAGCAGCAGTCATTTTTTTTTTCTCCTTCTTGGTAGCTGGTGCAGCACTGTGTTTTTGACTTTCGGCCTGGGAACAGTGCTCATAACACCAGTGTTTTCAGTTACTGCTTGGTAATGTTTAGTCTGACCAAGGACTTTCTGAGTCTCATGCTCTGCCAGGGAGGTGGGGAAGCCGGGAGGAAGCAGAGACAGGACACCAGACCCAAACTGACCAAAGAGGTATTCCATGCCACAGCACGTCATGCCCAGGATGTAAAACAGAGAGCAGAGACCCAGAAGGGTGGGGGTGCACTGCTTGGGTATAGGTGGTGAGCGATTGTATTTTTTCCTTGTATTTGCCTTGTCATTATTATTATTGGTGGCAGCAGTAGTGGTTTTGTGTTATACTTTAGTTACTAAACTGTTCTTATCTCAACCCATGGGAGTTGCATTTTTTCGATCCTCCTTCCCATCCCCCCAGGAGTGGGGGGGAAGAAAGAGGGGGGAGTGAGTGAGCAAAACTGCGTGAGTTATAGAGGCTTAAACCACAACACTAGTAAGGCCACTGCCTCAGAGAGCCTTGGCAGCTGGCACCTGGATCCTGTTCCTAGCTAAACCCTGCCAGCCCCTGCCTGCATGTTCCAGCTTGATTGTCTTCATAGAATCATAGAATGGCTAGGGTTGATAAGGACCTTAAGATCATCTAGTTCCAATTCCCCTGCGATGGGCAGGGACACCTCACACAAAACCACGTCGCCCAAAAGTCTGTTCAGCCTGGCCTTGAACACCACTAGGGATGGAGCATTTATCATTTCTTTAGGCAGCTTTTTCTAATGCATCACCACCCTTACAGTAAAAAATTTCTTCATTATATCTGACCTGCATTTCTCCAGTTAAATTTTAAACCTATTACCACTCGTCCTGTCACTACATTCCCTGAGGAAGAGTCCCTCTTCAGCATTCTCATAGGCCCCCTTCAGATACTGGAAGGCTGCTGTGAGGTCTCCACATGGCCTTCTTTTCTCCACGCTGAACAGCCCCAACTTTCTCAGCCTATCTTCATATGGGAGGTGCTTCAGTCCCCTGATCATCCTCATGGCCTCCCCTGAACTTGTTCCAACAGTTCCATGTCATTTTTATGCTGAGGACACCAGAACTGCACACAATATTCCAAGTGAGGTCTCACAAGAGCAGAGTAGAGGGGCAGGATCATGTCCCTCCACCTGCTGGTCACGCTCCTTTTGATGCAGCCCAGGATATGGTTGGCTTTCTGGGCTGCAAGTGCTCACTGAAGCCAGCTCATGTTCATTTTCTCATTGACCAACACCCCCAAGTCCTTCTTCACAGGGCTGTTCTGAATCTCTTCTCTGCTCAACCTGTACCTGTGCTGAGAATGCTCTGACCCAGATGGAGGACCTTGCACTTCGCTTTTGTTGGACTCACCTCTCAAGCATGTCAAGGTCCCTCTGGACGTCATCCTTACTATCCAGGTTTTCTCTGGGCAATTTGGCCCCAGTAAGACTACAGTCCTGCCCAATTTTATTTCTTTACCAGTGTGCCATGAAATTAATCATAAGACTGTGTTTTGATTAGTGGTAACTAGTATATCAAAACAGATTCCTGCTACTGAGAATTTGAACAATATGAGGGAAATAAAACACTTTACAACAGGTATTTTGAGCGTTACATGGTTCAAGAAACTATTCATTGCTCTGGGTTTTGCTTTTTTAAAAACAAAAATATTTTCCGAAGTCAATTCTCTGTTGTGTCATCTATCACGTGCTCCAAAAGAAGTAGACTGTAAGCCAACGCTTCTATTACCATGGAGCTCTGTCAGAAGCTGTGATTGACCTAGTGAAGCACCCCGGTAGCAGAGCAACAGTATGATTCTGCTTCCTGCAGATGAGCCTCAGGGAGGCTGGAGCCCCATCCCATGGGAGACTGTGGCACATGAGACTGCCCAGGAGGTTCATTTGTCCTACCCTTGTGAAACAGCTGCATCACTAAAGAACCGTAAGTCGGATTTCCAGGAACAAAATTTAATTTTAACATAATGGGGACAACATCAGTGGATTCGTTTCTGTTTTCATCAATAGCAGAGCTGTCTAATGCTACGCAGATGCTTTTTGAGATATTTCTCTATGTGTCACCCTATTGGATGAAAGAATATATATGCCATTTTTAGATTATATACCTAACACATAACAGACATGTTAGCAAGTATATGACAGGCAAAACTAAAACGTCAATAACTGTAAAACTTGGGATAAACCTTAATATGCATGACCAGTAGAATATAGAAATCCACTATGTAAGATAATAGAAGCACTTGCTTTTTTAAAAACTTAAGAGAAAATAAGTGAAGATGGGGAAAGGGACTGAATCACTAATCTCTTGACCAGAAAGCCACCAAAAGCTTTTGTAATTGTTAGTAGGCAGGTTATTACCACAATCCTTTATTATTTAGCCACACACTGAACAATCATTTTTTTCTCAGCATTAAACCCTGAGGACCTTTATGGTAGCTGCTGCTGAGAAAACACATGAAGATCAGTCCTGGCTAATATGAAAATCTAACAGGGCAGCTGTCCAGGCAAAGTTCATACTTCTTCACAGCTTGGTTTGGCATTAGTCTTTAATTTTGTAGGTTAAACCCAGCCTTATTCTCTTCATTGCGTCTCCTAGAATCATAGAATAGTCAGGGTTGGAAAGGACCTTAAGATCACCTAGTTCTAACCCCCCTGACAGGGGCAGGGACACCTCCCACTAAACCATGCCACCCAAGGCTCTGTCCAACCTGGCCTTGAACACTGCCAGGGATGGAGCATTCACAACTTCCCTGGGCAACCCATTCCAGTGCCTCACCACCCTTACAGTAAAGAACTTCTTCCTTATATCCAATCTAAACTTCCCCTCTTTAAGTTTGAACCCGTTACCCCTTGTCCTACCACGTAAAGGAAACTTGGTGAGTATGATGCAAAATTATCTTGATTTGGTAAGTCCATAATATTATTCGAGGAAGATCTGAGAAAAACTTTGAAGACCAGAGAAGGCAGACTCCTTTTCACTGTGGTCTTCAGTTGTAAAGACAAACAAAAAGAGCTTGAATGAGGCTCATTTTCTGTAGCAATATTTTAATACCAAGAAAAGATTATTATTTCTTTCTGAAAAGTACTTTTGAATCATGAACCACTTCTACTGATCTGGATAACCAGGATTCTAGAGAATTTAGTCTCCTGTAATTATTTACAGCTTTTGTAGGGCTTTAAAGTATAATATGTTGCAACAAACAGTTTTTCTTGGCTTCTCAATGAGAACAAATATCTCTATATGTCCCTCTTGCTTCCTTTCAGCATTCCCTTCCCACAGTACTGGATTAAAGTACAGTCAGTCATTGCATGTGAGAGCCAAGGCATATCCAGGTTTTCATACAGAGGACTTAAAAGAAATCTACTGTTTGAAAGCCATACTAGAAGTTTTGGTCTGTATACTCTAGAGGACGGTGATGTATTGCACTGTTTTCACATGTATATTCTTGGGAAATCGATAATGTTACTGTGATAGGGCCAACCATATGTTACATAAGGGGCTATATGTTATGAATTATAACACTGATGGGATACAGAATGTCTATTGGCAATGGAGTATAACATTACCACACAGAGCTCTATTACAAAAATAAACTGCAGTTTTGATAGTGGATTCCTCATTCCTAGATGAATTGACTATATTTATTTCATGGAAAAGATTAATGGAATGTTTAAACAGAGATTTTGCAACCTTCATCCTTGTTGGTAGATGCTTTTGTCTTTCTGTCGTGGCTTGAAGCATCATGTGTCTTTCAATGGAGCTACTTGACAGTTGACATTTTCTGCTTTTACTTCTACTCCAGCTGCTAATTGCATATTTACAATCCTTCAATCAAGAGGAAAAGAGAAACAGATTAGAAAAATTTTCAGTCTGTCAAGCAAACCATACATATAATGAAACATCCACTCATTAAACATGGAGAACTTTTATAGCTTTAATAATAAGTGTTATAAAGGGCACAGAGGTATTATTAATTCTGAAGGAACGCAGGATGGGAAAAACAATAAGTCATTTTGACAGTTGCTATGAAGACTATTACCAACTGTTATGTTTACTTGACTAGGTTCAATTTATAAAACAAGACCCATAAAAAATCTGCAGCCTAATCAATTGAGATGCCCTGTTACAAACAACAGCTAATGGAGTGAGGTTCTGATATATTGATTAATGATTGAATTGTGATTTTGGATTTTACAAAATTAAGTTAATTAGTGCTGCTTCTGTACGTTAAATGAAACACTGTGGCAATGAATTAAAATGATAGAATAAAGATTTAACACTGTAAATGTTTTTTCTATCTTAAGGGAGTGAATATATCTGAATGTGCCATTATCTTTCTAAAAGGAATTCACAAAGGTGTGTTTATTATGCAAATATAGATACAGGAGCTTTTGTTGCCTTGCTGTAATCACTGATTAAATTTCCTCCATACATCTCTCATGAAAATTATATTTAGCGGACATAAGAAATCCTCTTCTGTTTTTGAGTGAGCTGGTTGCAATCCTGAAGATAATCAAGCAAGCTGACAGTATGTATGATTATATATGATACTACTCTGCAGGAGACAGTTCCAATATTGTATCGGCACCCCTCCATTCATTATTGGCAAACATGTGCCTGGAACTCATTGCAATGTTACAATTGGCATTTTGAAAAACTGTGATTTCTTTTTCTTGTAGTCAGGTCTTGGATTCCCCGTAGGATTTATGCACACTGCATTGTATTATTCAGTACATGTTCACGACTTCCACTAGTATTAGGAAAAGCTATGTGTATGCATTCAGAGTATAATATATCCCATAGTGGATTTCAGAAAATATAACATATAGTTACTTTAAAACATGAGGTTAACAAAATAGGAACTGAAAGACAAGGAAGGAAAAACAAGCAATTTAAAAACCATTCACCCAGTAGGTTTGATCCTGTTCCCATTCTTTCCATAGTAAATCATGAGTTACTTTACAAAAGTCAATGCAAGTTGGCATAAAGCTGGTAGGAAATAAAACTTGAGCCTACCTTGCTTAAAAACCTGAAATACATTCTTCATTTTAAAGCAGCAATTGTACTGAAACCTGAAAACTGATAGACACGTTCAAACCATTCATTAGGTTACAAAATATTCTTTATAAGATATAGCTGAGTGTGGCAATAATAACACCACAATAATCGGTGGCAGAGCTAAAAAGGCTAGCTGGTGGTTAGGGCACCATAATAGGACTCACAAGCTCAGTTTCCAGTTCTGCCAAAATCAGCAAGTCAATTTCCTTCTCGGAGGCTCTGTCTCCATGAACTTGAAATGATGATACTGCTACTGCTAACAGCTTTGATATCTCCTGACAAAGAGCAGAGGGAATTATATCAATACAGTTTATCAGTTATATCAGTTGGACAGGGATACAACTAGTGGAACAAAGCCAGCTCCTAGAGAATCACAGGCTTCTAGTAAGGCAGAATATCTCTCTGGATCCCAAGGCACCCATGATCACCACATCTGCTGCTTATGCCTGTTCAGAGGATCTTTTTCTTTGGTTAAGAACTGGAATAAAATCTGGTTTACTAAGGGTACCTGCTTCCTCACCCTCATTCACCCTAGGAGGGGTTAAGAAAGTATGTTCACCTGATCCTCTGCAGGCAGCTGCAAGCTATCTTTGGCACTGCACGGAGCAGATGTGGTCTGGCTGCTTCCAAAAGCAAATCTGAGAAATGAAGATTAGTGCTGCTCTCAGCCAGATCAAATAAACCTTTGTCAGAGCCATTTCACATGCAGCTAGTGTCCAGCCAGGGTAGAAGATCATGAGGGCATCCTTGGAGCAAAGGGTGTTGATTTCCTCAGACACCAGGACATGATGCTGCACCCAGCCTATGTTGGGCTGCTCAGAGGAGAAAGTGCTGGGGTTTGGGAAGCCTCTTGAACAAAAAGGTAAATTCTAGAAATTTTTTGGGCTTCCAGACACTTCCAGTAGATAGGTGGAAAAGAAAAGAAATGAAAGGCTACAAAATGGAATCAAAAGCAATCCCTTACTTTGTATGCTGTGCCTGTCAGAAAAGGTCGTCTGTTTTACAAGTCAGGAAATGCAAAACAAGAATGTCTGTAACTATTTGTAAATAGTGTCAAATTCATGGAGATGATTCAACATGGGGAAAAAATAACCCTGCAAGAGAGTTGCAAAACACTGTAAATAACTTATTTTGACATTTTAAAAACTTTAAATCATGTTATTCTCTTACAAATTTATCTAAATTTACATTAGAACTATTTTGAAAGTAAACAAAGGACATCAAAGTGAAACAAAACATTTCATTTGTGTTCAAAAAAATGCTTATTTGGATCCAAAATATTGTCTTCATTACAGCCAGAAAACTGAAAAATATGCAGTTATTTTCATAGCTTTCACTGTAACATCTTTTTTTAACTTCATTTCTGTCCCATTTTTCACATTGTCTATAAAAAGCACTCATATGATTTTCCCTTTAGTGAACCGTAAGCTTTTGATTTTATCATAAGCTGCCATCCTCTTTTGAAAATGTTGAATTCAGTGATTAGCTGTTATCATTAGTGGTAGTAGTAGTATTGTTATTACTGCTAATTAGGGCCTTTCCAATGTAAGAATGTCACCTACTTTTCACTGTTCTCCTTCCCCTTCTGTTTCCTAAAACTTGATACTTCTTTAAATCATACCCTCTCCCTTTCAATTACGTTTTCATTTTTATATTTCAGGTAGAAATGACTGAAAGCTGGCAGCATCAATGACATTTTTCAATAGCTCAGTTTGGGAGAAAATTTTCAAAATGTTGACTGAATCACACTGAAGTTTAGAAAACTATTAAAAGGTGCAAGTAACAACTGAAAAGGAAAAGCCTGAAGTTCATAAGAACTTTTTCAGATTCCTCCACCCTCCCATTTCAGCCTGAGTTACCTTTTTCTCCTGCTTCCTTTTTTCTAATTCTATTTTCTTCCTTCTCTTTCCTTGTAGGTCTGAATCAGAAAGGTCTATCTGCAATTTATATTTATTGAAATAGAGGTAAAAAAGCATAAGAGCAACTTTTCACTGTCAGATTTGTACAAAGGATCCAGTGCAAGTGAAAGCCAAGTTCTTTCCTATTTATCTTTTAATCTTTTTATCTCTATACATTTTCTCTTTTTCAGTCCTTTCCATCCTTATTCCTTGCCTTCCTTCACACCTTTTTTTCCCCTCTATCCCTACTTTTAGTTTTCTTAACCATCCCTCACACGTCCTGACTTGTTATCCGGGGACCTATTCAGCCATAGAAGTCTTGAACGTTAAGTGTGAGGAAGTGAAAGACTGTTGCAACTGGCACAATGGTAGGCAATTTTCAGTGCTTTCTGGGATGTTTGTTTTTTTTTTTTTACCTGAAATGTTTTAATATTTTCAGCCAAAAATGTTCCTATCATTTCAGTAGGTTAAAAAATAACCCCTGAAGTGTTGGTGTTGGTAGTGTATATTACTGTTGTTATAGAAGCCAGCCGGAGGGAGGAAATGACCTTTAAAATGAGTAGAAGAAAATTCTCATTCATTTCTGACTCTTCGCTATTTTCCATTTGCTCTGTGTTTTCTCATTTTCTTCTCCGTACTTTTACATCCTTCTCTTCTGTTCTGCCAGTTCCCGCATACTTTCCATTTCCATTTTTAGGTGGTTAATCAATGTAAGGCTTATAATGCACTTGAAATCCACTTTATTAACCAAATTTGAATGCAGAGTGTAAGAACAAAGGTGAAATGCTCTGTACCTATCTCAGCTCCACAAAACCACAGGAGAAATTTAAGCAAGAGAAAGAGTGTGTGAAATATGTCAGCACAGTTACCCCCTAGGCTGCAGTTTCACATGAGTGCATTTCTAAGCACATTCATTACTGCACCTGCAAACTGATCTCTCAGCATTTCAGGGTGTTGCTGTATGACACCACTTTATCTATTGGGGTCACACTAAAGGATTTTCTTGACTTTGTGATGGCTCACATGAAGAAGAAGGTGCTGTGACTAATTGCTTCCTCCCAGGAAGCTTTTTTGTCCCCTTCGCAGGAGGCAAAGCCAGAGCCTTTCCATGCCTGCTCCTCTAGGACAAAGCCTATCTGGACATGACTGGAGCAGACAGGAGGGTGCTCTGTGCTGCCCTGTCTTTATGAAAGATAGAAAGGAGCATCACCCATGGTTACTGAGGATGTCTGTCTCTAACAAGACCAGCACATGGACCCACATCATTTCAATTCTCATGTCAAATTAATACTTTGTGAAGAGCCGTACATGCATACAAACTCCCTGCACACTGCAGCACGAAAAAATGTAGTCAGGAGACATCCTACAACGGTATCTGTGTTGTGAACAAAATCAAGAAGTGCTGAAGTATCTCTCATAAATACACTTCTTTGGGAACAGAATCTGCAGAATGGATTCTTTGAAAAAAAACATTCAGACATATGCTCCCTCCTCTGCTAAGTGCCCTGAGAAACAAAGCTTCAGATGTCAGCAGAAAGTTAATATATAGAGTTGGGAAACTTTAGAGGAAGGTTGTAGAACGAATTCCTTAAGGAGTTTGACCTTATATGAGCTTGTATAATGTTGAAGGAGGAAAGTGAAAATAATCAAAGGAAAGAGAGTGAAACAACTAATATCTGTCCAAAAGGAAAGAGAAAAATCAATATTCTAAACTTAATGTTTTTGCTTGAAATAGGTTTCAAGAAAAGGAATCTTTGTTTTTTCTCTAGATCTCATATGAAAAAAACAGAAGGAGACTGAGAGACAATTATTTGCCTTTCTTTTAGATTTTATTTTTGAATGATCCAGTGAAGTACTTGACTGCCTTTGTCCTTCACAATTTCTGGTCCAAAACTATTTCCTGATTGCACAATGACAAGTGGTGCATGGCTATCTTGCTGTGAACATGACCAAGAAATTAAGAACACAACACACATAATGAATTTGAAATGTTTGTTTTCTGGGATTCTTTCTTAGTCTTAAGTGTTGGTACTTCCCTGACCGTGCAAATTTGGGAACTTCATGTTCCATAGCTATTGTTCAAACTGGTCTAGTAAATTCACAAAACCTATCTTCACAACCTTAAAGTTCTTCTTAAATTTGAAAATTAAAACCACCCTTCTTAAAATTGAAGTCTGTATTCTTCAGATGTGACTTTCCTGTGTCCAGTTGTTCACATCATGTAGGCTGACACCACACAGACATGGGCTCAGCCCAGATTTAACCTGAATTACCCACAGAAGTCTGAAGAATATAGTTTTCCTTGCAGTTTTATATAGTTAGGTACAGATGCTCTGTGTATTCTCTGAACTCTCTGCAGTCAGATGAAAGTCTGATTTGGATTTTGTTTGTTCATTTTCAAGAATTTACCAAGTCAGACTGTCCTCCCTGAAATGTATTTGTCCTGTACATGAAAGAAAGTGGGGAGAGGAGGAGCTGGCTGGCATATTCTGAACTACTATATATTGCAGAACAGGCTTCCAGTTGTCAGCGTCTGCACCCTGTAGAAGTATGGTTTCAATTTTACTTTTGAAATCTGAGTCGAGCAATGTTGCCAACACATATTTTTCCCTGTCAAAACATTTCACTTATTCCTGAGTCTGTAGACAGCTTTTAGGTTACATCTTTTCCCCAATCTTATTGAAACAGGATCTTCACTCCTTTTGAAATTATTTTTCATTAGTGTGGGAGCAAAAAAAGAGATACTAGAGCTGATAAGTGGCAGCACCTGGCTTAAAGATGTTCCATCACCTCTTAGTTTCTGTGTGATCACTTCTGATAATTGAAGGATGAAAACCAAAGCAGCAGTCACATTCAAATCAGGATAGGTGAAGACAATATCTTCTTTCCTCCTGTACGCCTTTAACGCTGCCTGTGCTCCCTCTTGTTCCACTGAGCTGATAGAACATGCAAAAAAGCAGACTTATGGTTTCACCTCAGCAAAACATTTTTTGACTAATTTGGTCACGGTGAGGACTGGCTCTCTGATTAATTAATTTGTCTTAAAAGACATGCAGTCTTTGTGTTTGTGAACTACTTGTGTACTTATACCTGTGTTTGCAGTTGCCTTAATTATTTTCAAACGTGCATACATTTCAGTCCAGAGGATTCATGCGAATGATTGCTTCAGCTATTTGCTGTTCGTTAACTATTGTTCATGGCATGTGGCAAAGTCATATGAACTACATTGTATGATTCTTGCTTCGTAATTGAATGCTTTGCAAGACTATGAATAATAATTGGACACTAAAAAACAATACAGTTTCCCTCAAAAACCCCCAACATATTAGAAATTATTTGTATTTGAACTAGTATATGTTCTGGGAACAACATAACTGAAAATCTTTAACCTGAGCAGCAAATAACAATTCACTTCATAACCACAAAACAGGATTCCTTGCATCAAAGCACAAAGATATTCAGAATCACTTTTTGTATTGTTTACCAGATGTATTTATTGTTTCCTTCTTGCTTCTGGATAAAAGCTATCCATAGTTCATACCAAACTCCCCAACAATCTGATTTTAATCATTTGCCAAAAATCAGGCTATAAAGGAGGAGCAGATCTGAACACTATAGAGGGAAGATGACACACTATTCAAACCTTCAGCTTTTATTTCTAGCCATGTTCTCTAACAAGATGAGGCTCAACAGCTGTACTGTTTGCAAGCCTGTGCATCAGCAACAGACTTCAAGCCAATGGAAAATGTGTGGCAAGAGAGCCAGAGACCTTATGTAGACCATTCTCCTTTTCCAAGGCATGATCAGCTCTCCCTTAAACATTTTGCATTCACCAGTCTTGCTCTGTCTTAAAGACTTCCTGTGATGGTAATTTTTCCGAACAATCTATGGTGTTGGTCCATTTCCTGTAGTATTAAGATTTCATACTACCTAATTTGAACCTTCCTTGCTGCAGATTCAGCCTATAGCTTTCTGTTCTGCTCAGCTAAGATCTGACATAAAATTTTTCTGTTCCTCTTTGCTATTTACCCCTTTGACATCAGACACTGTATTTACCCCAAGAGCCACTTTCTTTATTCAGATATCACTGCCTGTTGAGTCTTTTCTTGGAGGTTGTATTGTAAAGACTCTGATCTATCTTTTTCCCCTTGTTTGGATTTTCTTCAAATGTTTCAAAATTATTATAATTATAATTAGGAAAAGAAAGTATTACAGGTTGTCTTATGGTCAGTATTTCTATATATTTGCTCTAACTTGCTATTTGTTTTTCTTAAAAATAAAGCATTACTTATAAGGTGTGATCATTGATAATCTATAGCTCATTTTTTTTGCTACCTAGTTAGCTGTTCTTCATCTTGTCTTTGGACAGCTGATTATTCTTTCCTAAATGTAGCACTTTGCACCTGTCCCTGCTGAATTTTTGGTGAGCTCATCCTACTAACTTTTGAACCTGTTGGTCAGTCTCAGCTGAACAGACTTCAGCTGGCAGAGCTCAGCTGACACACAGTAATTTCCTACTCATTTTGCGGAAATAGTCAGCTAGAGGGGGGAGAACATCTCAGTGAAGGGGAAGTTTATGGTGTGAGTTTGATGTTTCTTAAATGCTAGCAACCCAGTAGAACATAACTCTAAGGGAAATGCAGCTTCATAGAAACATTTGTTTTAAAATTGCAGAGCTTTAAGGTTACCCTGTCCTCATGCTCCTACGTCAGATAACTCCTTTGGGGTGTTTTTTTGCACATGCGTCAGCCACTAGAGTACTTACCACAGGGCTTCATGATCCTGGGGTTATGTTGACTGCTGGGTCTTTCTCGAGGTGTTACAGACTCCTGGAATTAAATTCAGAGGTCTTGTATTCAGCAATTACTGGAAATGATTCAGTCAGACGCTGTGGGCTGCAAAATAATGGCCAGTCCAGGAAATGCATGGTTTAAGAAAATTGTTTTCTGAAGTGCCTCATATCTTTAAAGGTTGATTGTGAGTGCATGGCATTACAGACTATATCTTTATCACTGGTAGCAAAGAGTTAAATCCTCAGTTACATCCATTTCACTACCAAATTTCCGTGGTCTTTCGGTATCATCAAATCTCATTAAGTACTGAACTTCTGAATTAATAAAATACAGAATATCTCTATGCTGCAATCACAATAGACAAGAATTTTTCCTCCACAATATTATGGTCTTTGAAACAAAAAATGGTGCCTACAACAATGAGAAGACAAATAGGCAATTTCTTTAAGTATAAACATTCTTATAATGCCGACAAAATTAAACTGCACATATTAAAATCAGAGTAAAGACTGGAAGAGGATCAGATGAAATATAAAATGAACTGGAAAAATAAAGATCTGTTTGTGCATTACCACTATTCCCATTAGTTATTAAACAACAGCAGAACTACATACAAAAGCAAAGCCAGCAATTCAAAAGCCACAGTCAAATATCCTGGTGTTCTGTGGTGACAGTTGTCTGAAGAATATACAATCAGTATGACGGCCTTTTCATCATTTCTATTGAGTTTAAGAAAAAGCTATATAAAAAATCTAACTGGGAGAAAGAATATGAAAATATTTTTCCTCTGTTGGAAAGATATTGCATTTTATTTTGGGGGTATGTTTGGGCTTTTTACTGGAAAAAAAAAACTGAAATCAGAAAGTATCATATTGGGGGGTTGCTTTTTAGGACATCCTGAAGTGATAAAAGCAAAGGTCTCTGTGAGGAATTACAGACCATTCAAAATTATTTCACACCAGAATAAAGATTGATGATGAATTTCTGGCTATTTCTTATTCTTGATTGTCTAAGTAGTAACATACAAGCCAACTGCAGTAAAAGAAAACTGAAGGAGAAATTGACTGACATATGATGGTAAGTTGAAATGCATGATTTGGGGATTTTAGGTCTCTTTCTTCTATTTGAAATAAGAAGTTTAATCCCATGAGAACGTCCAGGAAACAGAAGTGAGCTGGCTGAAAATTTTCTACTCCACATTTTCTTTGACAGAAAGATACATTTTTGATTAAACAGATTCTTTTTCTTTCTTGAAAGTGTCTGCCTTCATTTAAAATGTAACTTCCTTTTGTCTGAAAACAGAAATTCATAACTCCTCTTTTATAGCATAAAAATGAAGCAAGGACTCTAATTTTGGCTTGGTTTGTTTTTTTGATGAAGACACAAAACGCCAAGCCAAGTTTTTACAGTTATCATCATAGTTTTATCTGTGGTTGTTATCTCAGGTAAATAGTTTTACACTGCTAAACTTTGAGAACATATCCTATGTGATTTTATAATGCAAACAAATAGCACAATAGAATATAGGAATACAAAAAAGGAAAAAGAAGAAAGAAAGAAAATAAAACAGAAAAGCAAGATAATTTTTTAACTCAAAATAAAAAGTATTAATCAAGAAAAGCTAAAAGTAATTAACCTGCTGTCTTTAATAATGAACATATGAAAAGCATATGAAAAAATGAAACTTGGGACCAAAGTCAGTAATGTCATAGCTAAATATAAATGCCAACACATCACCTCAGTAGTTTGTTCTAGCTGTGCCAAAATTCACTTTTTGCATCCAATTTTGTTCAGTGCCCATAACAAATGTCCTCATAGGAATCCAGCTGTTGATTTAATTTTATATTTGACTACAGGACTATCATGGACACATCCCAATTTTAGGGTTCAAAAGGTAGTCTTTAGAAGAATGTCTTTCTTACCTTTAAATCCAAAGATGCTCACTCACCCATTAATAGATTTCTTTGTGTCATGTCTTTATGTTCCTATCATTCCACATTTTTTTAATTCTGTGCATGTCAGATGAATGAATGAATAAGAGAGCTACTGTAGATAATAAGATGTAACATGTAGTGCATATAGGTACTAATTGCACAGCATGGTTGGGAAGGTTCATAGGTTTGCCTGAGGCAGTGCCTCTCTGCTATATTTTGCTTGCAAAAAGGTTCCTGTATTGCGTATGCCAGAGGGGATGCATGTTGCCCAGTACCCTGATGCTTATAAGAAAACACTTTAACATGTCTCAGGGTGCAGCTTCTCCAGGGTATCCACCTATGATCCTCTATTTAGAATAGGTCACATCCCTGAGCAATACATGAACATACTGGTAAGTATAGACAAATTAATGTTTTACACAAATGAATAGTTTATATGCCAATAGTAAGTCAAATTCTGCATGAAAGTGAGTTACTGTCACGCAGACAATCCAAACCAAGTCATTAGAGAAAGTTTGTGCCATATACAACAAAACCTTTCCTTGATTGTTGCCTCTTCCCATAACTATGCTTCTTGGTTCTGTGTTCATCCCAACTACACCTCTCTTACTTCTAATGTGAACGTTTTAGATTTAGTGAGGAATGGTCACCTTTCAAACTGAGTGCATTCCCAGGGTTTCTGTCTCTGTCTCCCATTTAATTTTCTGAGAAGGAAATACATTGTCAATTTGAGAGGCTCTTCTGTTTGAGACAGCATTTGTGCACATGTAAAAAGTATTTTCAAATATTATCTTTCTTCACCTTACACATCATAAAAATGTAACTGTATAGTAATATGATCTGTTTCTATAGAGACCAAACATAGTACATTAAGAATACATAGGAGAATTTGTAAGGAATGTTTATGCCAAATGACCTTTCTGCTTCCCCACACTTCCTACCCATTTCACAAGTACTTGGTAAACAACAGGTTTGTACCCAGGCCTTGAGGTAATATCCAGTAGACAATCCTTTTTTCTTTGCCATTATGACCAAACAGAAGCTAAGACAGGATCTACTCCACTCTCCTCTTCCAATACATCAGCTCTATCTGAATCTTTACCTGTCATAAAAAGCCTCTACTGATGCATGCTCACTACTTGCAATTAATTCCAACGCATCATTACCTTTGGCAATGCCCAATTTGAATACTTTTTGCTGAAATGCCCTCGGTACCATGGGCCACAAAATCATATTCTTTTTCTTTCAGTAAGCACTAAAGAATTTTGTCTTGGCCCCTCTTTTTATTTCTTTTTTTTTTTTCTTTTTTGTGTGTGTGCATATTTTCTTTTGTTTCATTGTGTTTTCAGGATGTTCACCACCCAAAGGTCATGCTGTGATCAACCTTGATTTTACATTGTGTATATAGCTTATTGCTGTGTCATAGATTTTAGAAGAAGAGCTGAACAAATCCCAACATAGTCAGAACACTTTCTCTTGCCCCCAGGCTGGAGATACGCCAGGACAACGCCTTTTATTGAAGAACAGTAATATAAAATGTATCACATCTTTTGAACTGACTGACACGTAGAATTTACCAAAATGGAAACCACATGTTTATAAAAATTTAAAACATGGAGGTGGCTGCGCTAGCATTATACTCACATCTGGAAGCAGCCATCTCTCACAGAGGCAGCTTTGTAAATCTTTTGTGGGGCAAAAATGCAATAAGATGTGCTGAAAAACATAGGGCTAATGTAGGAACATAATATAAAGAATAGACAAGAACAAAAACACAGATCAAATGGGAGAGAAGGGAAAGCAGGTTGTGTAATTTCAGTGGAAATATGAGTGTAATTTTTGTTTTTCCTTTTTTTCATGAACTCATTGCAAGAACAGTATCATTGTTATCGAGCTTGTCTTTGTTCAGCATGCAAGCGTATGCTGAGAGTGACCAGATGAAATTGTACCTTCTTACTCAAAAAGAACTGTTTACTCCATGTATTCAAAACCACGTTTTCCTTATTGACTACTTTTTTCCACCTGACAGCCCTTCAGAGCCAGAAGAGCAGTGGGACTGTGAGCAGAGCTGCTCTGCCTCATGCATCATGTACAGAATTGGTAACTACACCTGGATTTCATCAGCTTCATTGGTGGTGGCACAGAAGGCAGAAGCACTGTGGCTTGACATTTGTACTCCAAAGGGATCTGGATAAATCTAGGGAGCAGTACTGCTATTAGGCATCTAGCGTGGAGGATTGATTCATTCCTGCATCTACCAGAATAGGAAATTCTTCAACTTCCAGATTTAAATGAAGGTAGGATTTCCTGATCTTCATCAGAGGATTCTGTGGGCCTCTGATTTAGAAAACAAGTCTTAGGTGTGTGAGCACAAGGAGCAAAGGACATGTTATATATTGCTCTTTCGAGTCTTGGTTGCTTTGCTGAAAAAATTCCTGTTGTGGAGGTATATCAGCAGGAAGCAAATGCCATATGGGTTTGAGCTCTGTGAGAAATGGGTATATCACATTCTGCAATATGGAATAGATCCATATTTTTATAAGGAGTGCTGACAAAGTCGGATAGCTAAGCAGCAGGCCAGAAAAAGGTTACCCATGCACTTGAATGAGTATCCCTCGGAAACATATCCCTCTCATTACACAATTGGGAAGCTCCATTACTGTGGAAATTTCAGCTTCAGAGAGAGAATCCAAGGGAAGCAAGTTCCAGTAGCATCACATGGCTCTTCACAGAGTTGAAGGTAGCTCTTCTAAGTAGCAAAAGGGCTTTAGCTTTTCTGCTTTCTCAGCTGTTGGAGGCAGATTCCTGCCAAAAGGGCTAGCAGTTGGGAAGTCAGAAAAAATAAAAAAAGTAATATGCTCCTTTCAAACAGGTGCAGTGTGCCCGCAGCAAAGAGAAAGACACATGAGAAGAAGCGTTTGCACAAGGAGGCATTAGAATAAAAAAGGCCTGAGCTGCAGAGACTGAAATATCTTTACAAAATGGCAGGCAGCCAGAAAGCTGGAGGGTGGGGGATGGCTGCTTTTTCTTATTTTTCACATTTTTGATTGAAGACACTTGATTCTGATTTCAGCTATGTGGTTACATATTGATGCTTAAAATGTGAAATCAGCTGTTATTCAGAAGCTGATTTAACAAGCTAGGCAGGAATATCTGCCAGCATAGCTAAGTTCAGAAATCAGGCACAGGTTTTCTGCCAGAAGAATCGGGAACCAAAAAGCCAGAGCAAAACACAGCCACACCAGCCAGTATATGTTGCTGAAGATCAGACCCATATTAAAAATATTTTCTCAAAATGTAACAGGAATATATATGTGTCTTTTAAAAGATTTTATTCAGTTTAAGAGAACACAGTTTTTATTTTACTATACAAAGGCTGGAATGCCTTTCAGTGGTTCTGCCCTTACGTACAACTGAGATCTTTGTGCCTGCAGAGCTCTAAACTAACATAAAGATAGATATATGTGTACAGGAACAAACAGATACTCCTGTCAAAGGATTTGGCCTTTGTTATAACAGCCATGAGTTTTCAGGATGTACATGCAACCATCTGTACCTTTCCTTGAAGTGCTTATCTGTGTGATCCTTCAAAAAATTAAGCCTATTTTTTGAGTTACAGTTACATATTTTTCACTCGTATGTAATTGGTGTTTAGAAAATAAAAGCTGTTATTCTCAGTTCCTGTCTCTCAAACAATTTAGCATTTTCAAAGAAAATATATACTTTATAAGTGAATCCAAGATCCCTCTAACTAAATATGTTCCATTTTTCTCACATCTTGAGAATTTTATTCTGCTTCTTCATTGACAAGCATAATGGAAAAAGTGGCACAGCAAGAGCTCTGCTTATTATTTGCTTTGATAGACATAACTGGGAGAAGATGTTCTAAGCTCCAAGTATCACAGGTAGCCATTTTAAAAGGTAATATTTACAGGATGGCTCTCTGAGCTAGAGAAAAGACAATTCAAAACTCCTATCTGATAATATCCTGTTCGCTCAATACAGTTTATTTTTCTGAGCCTTTATATGATGATGCAAAATAAATACTGTCACACAACTACAATTTTTATGTTAGAAATTTTATGTCTGTTCTCATTGACTGTAGTTTCAAATTCTTCACATTTTATGACAATGCATATGAAGGTTTCTAACACAGAATCAAATATTTTTGTAATCTTTTTGTCACAATCTCATTGCCATAATATCATCACCTTTGGCAATCTTGTCTGACAGTTCATGAAAATGTAGATTGCCATCAAACCTGCAAGGAAGGAGCCTTCAGATGCAAATACATCTTTACGGCAAGGAGTCAAACTAAAAAGTTTATTGTTCTTTAAGTGGTTGCATCCCCTTGGCATTTTCCTAGTCTTTCTCCTCCCGAACTTTTGTAGACATTCAAGAAAGTAATGATGACATAGAGCAAAATTAACATTACTATGCAGATTTTTTAGAAGCCTTGATCCTGGATGATTTTGATGCACTTTATGTAGGTGACCAACTAAACTAATGATTTCCATACCTTTCTTCTCAAATGACATACTCTCTTGAGGTTAGAATTTTTATTTGTTTTCATTTCCTGACTTATTATTTTGAGGAATTCAAAATGACCAAATATTAAACAAAAGTAGACACCTTCAAGAGTTTAAAAAAAAATAGGACTAATTAAATGCAATTGTAGCATAAGAGAATCCTCAGTGTATATTGTACAATTGTTAGGCACTGTTAGGGAACAGAATGATCCACAGAGCCCTTCTGAGCATGAAGAAAAATAATTGTCTGCCAAGGTCTACCCTGACCAGGCATGAATGATGCCAAAAAAGATAAGAATATGAAATCTGTAATGCATACAAGAACTACAATATAATAGTCCATCTCAGCCCACATGAATTTTCCAATAGCTTTTTGTCTAAGGCTGAAATAGATCTACTGGAATACAGAAAAATTCACTTCCATTACTATTTTTCTACTTCCACAAGGGAAATACCTTCTACTCCTCTCAAAAGTCAGTCTGAAAAAAGGAGCGACACTTAATTTTTGTGTCTTGAAGACACACAAATGCTAGTGACTGATAATTATGTGCCCAGTGAATGACCAACAGTATGTAAACACCAAAAGCATAAGATTCATTGGAATATCAGCATAAGAAACATTTCTGAGATAGAACACATAAATCATAAAGTCACTGAGATGCAGTTACTGACAGGTATCTGGTAAAAAACAAGATAATCCCCTCATTTATCATCTAATTGACTACATTCTGGTGTACTAATTAAGTCTTCATTGATGAGGGTCAGTTTTTGAGGGTACTATGTGTTTAGAGCAGCTGTTGCAATCTTTGGCAAATGCAGTACTGACCCAATGATTGATTCAAGTCTATTGTTCACAGGCACCTTTGAGTTTCCTAAGATTGAAGTTAAAAAGGGTGAAGCCAAGAAGCATAGAATGGAATAACAAAAGGAGATGAGAAGAAAGACAAAAACACCAGAGACAGATGAAAATCTACAATTACTTTAGTAATTAATTCATTATTAAGGACAAGAATTTGCTGACAAATAAAGAAAGCTGACAAAAGGCTTTCTTATGTCACAATTTTGCATTGTAAAGTAATTGGAGGGTTTCAGGGAAAAAGAAAGAATAGATAAGCAAATGTTACAAAGCTGAGGCTACTGAGGTGATGGGATAAAAAAATATATTATTATTAGCCATTATATTTTTTGTGTATAATCATGTTATTTGTACGTGACTAGAGGACAACATGGTCTCCAGGGTCATTAGCAAAAATGTAGTAATGAGCTGAATTCCAATTGTACACACAGTTACATAAGTCATTTGTAGCTCCTTCTGAGTTACAAAGATTATGCCTCAAAACCAAACTTAATCTCTTAAAATGTACTGCTGTATCATAAGAAGGTACATTGAAGTTCATGTACATACCCCTCAGAATTAGGATGTGGATCACACAGCCACCCCTCAGGAAGGTCAGAGCTGATCCTGTCTGTTTCACCATTACTTAAATTGTTCAGGTCCCATACTAATGCAAGCAGTAAGCTTTTCCATTCCTTTTCATTCTTTTATTTTTATTAACTTAATTCCAATAGTGGATATTTCTTGTTGCAACTATAATGATAACGGTGACTGGAGACACTCTTGAGCTTTTTCAATCACTCTTTAAAATGTGGTTGTATTAGAAGCAGCCTGGCTCTCAGAAGGGCCAGGGCAGTGATCACCCCCTTGTACTTGGCACTGGTGAGGCCACACTTTGAATACCGTATTCAGCTCTGGGTCCCTCACTACAAGAAGGCATTGAGGTGCTCTAGCTGGTCCAGAGAAGGGCAACGAAGCTGGAGATAGGTCTTAAGAGGAACAGCTGAGGAAACTGGGGCTGTTTAGTCTGGAGAAAAGGAGGCTCAGGGGGACATTATCGCTCTCTACAACTGCCCGAAAGGAGGCTATAGTGAGGTGGGAGTCAGTCTCTGCCTTAAGTATCAAATGATAGGACAAGAGGTAGTAGCTTCAAGCTGCATCAGGGGAGGTTTTTATTGGATATTAGGAAGCATTCTTCACCAAGAGGGTGATCAGGCTTTGAACAGGCTTCCCAGGGTTGTGGTGGAATCACCGTCCCTGAAAGTGCTCAAAAATGGTGTAGATGAGGCCCTCAGTGACATGGTTTAGTGGTGGTCTTGGCAGTCCTGGGGTAATGGTTGGACTTGATGATCTTAAAGGTCTTTTCCAACTTAGTTGATTCCATGATTCTATGATTATGGTCTTTCTGTTGTAAGATTAAGATAAAATAAAGTGTTGAAATAATTCTTACATCAGTTTTCAGTTATGACATTAGTAACTGTTGTGTTTAAGATTATTCCAGAAGGCAGTAAGAAACATCATTCTTCCATCTCAGCATTTCCCTGAGAACATACAGCTTCTGAGTATTTTCTTCAGAACTACAATTGTGATTAAGCTCTTCTGGGAAGGCATCTACTGTACCTAACACACTGTGAGTGTAGTACTTATTACCAATATTGTGTTATACATGACTAAAATAAGAAAGGGACTTTCCTTGAGGACACATTGATATAATCATAAAGGAGAATTTGTACATTTTACTACTTTCAGATAAAATCCTTTTATTTTTTTTAGCTTAAAGAAAGACAGCAAAACTAAATGAAGTGTGTAGAGAACAGAACAGAAAGCATGAGGAAGTGAACAAGGATTTATATGTTCCAATTAATGCTGAGTAAAATAGGCTTTTAGGGACCCAATGAGATTTCTGAGATGAAATATGGAATCTAGTAATTTAAAATAATTTATATTTATATTTTTATATATTACGTTCTCTTGCACATGTATATAACAACCACATCTCACAAGCTGTTAAAAACAGAACATATCCACAGATAAGTGGAACTGATTGAGCTTTACTGGTTTCATAGTGGGTCTGTACGACAAGGAATAAAGTAGAGTGTCAAGTGGATCTTTGTGAGTAGTAGAGAATAGATCTCAAACCTAGTAATCAAATTAATCAGGTAAGTTCTCCAAGGAATCATTTCAGCAAAGTAGGTGTTCAACATGAAAAGATGAGATAGCAATAGTCAGCAAAGAGGGGATCAAGAGCTTTATTTAAACGTATAGCAGGATTAGAAGTCCTTTAATTCCATGGCAGGAAATCAGATCAGAATTTATTTTGTTTGGATGTGAGAGAAAGACTGGAGTTATAAAACCAATGAGGCATTAAAAGTTTTGAGTTTTGGTAAGTAGTGTAAGGCTGTGAGCTGCCTAAGGAAAAATACAGTAAGAAATGTCCAACTCAAAGTTTCAGCAAAGGTGGATCAAGATTGGACTTTGCACCTTTTCACTCTTCAGTAGTTAATACACTAGAGTTTCTTTGCAACTCACTTTAACAAGTGAGTTTTTATTTTTCCTTCTCATATATACATTTAGCTGCTTTAATTTTCTTGAGTGCATAGACCAAGTAAAAAGCATCATATTAGAAAATATGTGTACTGCTATGAGTATTTGAAATACAAAAAACACAGATTAGAAAATCTAAAAAACACAGTAGAGCAAACCTTAAGGATGAGCAGAAACTCAGCAGTAACAGACCTATCACCATTTCCAGATCTCCCATGGTATTTGAAATTGTTTTAAAGTGGAGAAAATTAATAGCGTAAAACACAAAGAAGAAAATTAATCCATCTGAGGTATCTCAGTAGGGGGGAAAAATGTCAACGGACAGTTTTTGACAGGGAAATGCATAAAACAAGTATTGTATAAAATTATAACCCCTCAGCCTTCCAAACCCCCCAAAATCCTAGTTAATACCTTCCATGATAGAGGCAGAAAAAGAATACTTCAAATAAATTTTGTTTTACTGAAAAGATAGTCTTGATCTTTTTATTAAAAAAAAAAAAAAAAAGGAAGACAATCTGGTAAGCAGAATGTTTCTCTTTCAGATCTCTAAACTGACTTCATCCTGGTAAACTAGATTATCATCTAGTTTATGACCTGAGGAAAAAGCACTAAGTGGTCCCCATTCATGCTTTCCTGGCCATATCACAAAAGCAGCTGCCTCACACACTATTCTCACCCCCAAAAGAAAAAGTGCCTAAGAAGATCCTGTGGAAGTCAGTGGGATGACCAAAGCTTTCCAATGAACCTTTCTGTATGGATCGATGCAGAAGGGGCCAAGTGCTGATCAGCTCTCAGATTTTCAATGAATCATTCTTCAGTTATTTAGCTGATAAATTTTTAAGAGGACAAAAATCAAAACCTGGTGCAACCACAGAAGAGGATTTTTCTTTCTGGCATTGTCAATGAATATTCAGATAATGATACATGTCTCAGTTCTACTCCCATGACATTAGCTCCTGGTATTTCTGGGACCTGATTACTGTCTCTTGGCACATTCCCTGGAGTGTAAAGTTGCAACATTTCTTTTGTTGCATAAAATAAAAATCTTTCCTCAGATTTTTCCTAGGCAGTTGCTCTTCCAAATTTGCCAAATCATCTACCTTCATGATTCCCACACCAGGGCTGCTCAAAACCAGTAAAGACATAAGCAGAGCTTAGCAGCTCCTAAGGGGTTAAACTTACTAGTCTGAGCTGAGCCAATTTCACTTTGTATGTTCTGCAGTGCAGTCAAAGTTAATTCATTCTAAAGCACAGAGCTTTCCAGCAACATTGTTAATATTGTAATGTTCCTTTGCTGCACTGTCCTAGCTAGTTTATTAGATGAGAGAAAAATACAGATGTGCTGACAAGCAGAGTTATACCTACCCACACTGGCAAAATACTTATTAAAATTACTTTAAATTATTTTCATGCAGAATTATAAGATCCTTTAAAATTCAAAAGCAGTCATTTTTATTTTTAGTAGTATGGTTGATTATATTTTATATAGGCCAGTTGTTTGTTTTCTTTTAATAAAAAGTTATGCTCTTCTGAGTGTGTGATGATAACTTTTCTCTTCTTTGAGCTGCAGTAGAATTTCCTAAATTAAAAGGTAATTGGGTTATATGAGTGTTACATTAAAAGATATAGAAAAAACCCACTAAAATAGTAACATGAAGACAGACATTATGGCTGCTGTTTTCTAATACGAAAGAAAACAATCCAATAGTGCTAGAGCGATTGCTGGGCAAAATAAAAAAAAACTGGTTGATCCCATATGCAATAGCTATAATGAAACAACAAGAAAAAAAATCATGAAATTTCTCTGCAGAATGGAGTGAAGGTTGACAGCACATTCAAAGTCTAATTCATTTACTGGGCAGTCTCATTCCTATCTGAGCCCTAGCAGTCAGATAGCAGCAGAAATAGTTTATTACAATATATAAAGGGCTTTGAGAAAGTCATCTCACCAGGTAAACTTTGGCAGTAGACAAGCTGGGAATAAAGGCTCCAAGACAAGATTTAACACCTTTTCTTCCATTTCACTCAACACAACACTGAATTCTAGGGGCTTTTGCATTATTTAAAGCTCCTTTTGTGCCTGTATCTTGTTGCATGTTTAGATCCCCCCAAAGTATGTATGAGACAGTTGATTTCAGTCTCATTTCAAGGCCTTCTCCTGAGCTATAACACATTTATAACAATGTAATTACTATGGCATCAAAGCATCTGAAAATCCACACAAACAACTAACATCTTGTTGTAGGTGATGAACTATTCTGCTTATCTCCAAGACAGTGGTGGTCATGACCTCCAGTGTCTGAGCTTAGTGAAACCCACCGCTGAGGAGAGCACAGCACAAACACTGCACTTCTCAGAAGCCCATGTGAAAGTGAGACAGCAAGCACCAATAATGCCATGGTTAGCAGAGACAGTCTCTGCTCAGCAGTCATTTCAGCAAAGGTCAGTGCCAAAATCAGTGCTGACTCCAACAGCCATGCTATCAAGCAGCTGGAAGGGAAGATGATCCAGACCAAAGGAAACCCTGTAGAGTGAAAGGTGGGGTAGCTGTGGTCACTCTTGTTCTTTGACTCAGTTAGGTTGACATTACTATTATGGACATACAGCTTTCCTAAACAATCACTGGTTTTGGAACATAATTCTTTGGTTTAGCACCTCAGAAGCAGTTGAGGTCCCAAGTTAAAGGTGCACTTGCAAGACAATATTCATATCTTCTTTTGTTTCAGATTTTAAAAGTTCAGCCAGATGATTTGTTTTGACTGCTCAGGACACAAAGAAACATTGGGTAATTTTGTTCAAGAAGGAGTTCAATGGAGATTTTAAAGGCTTCTCATATCCATAAACCACTCAGCTTTCTCGATTTCTCGTTGACATAAAAAGGGAATGGAAGAATTCTAAAAACGTTAAAGTAAAAAATGTAATGCTAAAAATAAGATATTTTACAAGTAAAAAGATGTTAAAAATCAGATATGTGATAGAATCTGATCCAGTCTTGAAAGAATTATCATTTCCCTGCAATGGAGAGAAGTTATCATTCTTTATCCTTAGGCATTTTTTAAATATGTCCATAAAAGCAAACAAACGAGTGCAGTATTTCAGAAGTAAGAGAGTCAGTCGTTTAATTGCAAGAAGAAAATGAATTAATAGGGTATCTTTAGAAGAAAAGACAGAGCTGATGACAACAAAGACTCTCATGAGGAAGACAGAACGAGATAAACCATATTGTCAAAAGACGAGTAAGAGAATAAGAAAATCCAGAAAGTGACACCTTAGTGAAGAGGAAGATGGAGAATGCTGTTGCAGGACATTTGGATAGTAATTCAAAAATAAAAATTTCACTAAATTTAAGAGCTATTCATTGTGGTCCTCAAAGTTACCCTTTTTTTAAAGCTGACTGTCTAGGTATCTCAGGACTGATTTTCTTTTTTATTACTTCCATCAGCTCTTAGTAGGACAACAATTCTGAAATACTCAGTATGTAAAATTAGCAGCCTTGTGATATGAGAGAGAAATGTTGATACAGAGAGAAAGATGATATAAATGTGATCTGAGCTGGATATTTCTCAAACCAACAAGCAGAGCTAGAAATAAATTTGGCTAAGAAACCAGTCTATCCATATCATACAGATTTAACCTTGGTGAATAACTGCAAAATGCTAATTGAAAAAGTACTTACAGAAGGAGCAATCACAGACATAACAAGGCATGCACGGCTAGTATAGCAATTATAGGTCTTTGGATGATGTTATAAATGTCCAGAATTGAGGATCTGATCATCTTTTCAAGCTCCTGGGTTGACTATGCATCCCAGGCACATCCCACCTCTCTATGACATACAGCTGCCATCTTTTTGAGTCTTAGACTTTCACAAAAATGAAACCAGCACTGCATGGATCAGATGAACTTCAATAAAGACCCCAGTAGTCTGCATGTACTTGAAGGTGCGTTTAAATGCTGGTTTTCTGTTTGTTCTGGTATGCGGCTGTTGTGGATGTGTCCACCAAAGCCACTCTATCACTCCTCTCCTCAGCTGAACAGGGGAGAGAAAACAATGAAAGGCTCTTGGGTCAAGATAAGGACTGAGAGAGATCACTCACCAGTTACTGTCATAGGCAAAACAGACTTGGGGAAATTAATTAAATTGAATTTATCATCAATCAGATCAGGGTAGAATGAGAAATAAACTAAATCTTAATTAAAAAACAAAAACAAAACCAAAAACTCCTCCTTCCTTCTAGGGCTCAGCTTCATTCCTGATTTTTCTATCTCCTCCCCACAAGCTGGGGAGGGGGATGAAGAATGGGGGTTTTGGTCAGCTCATCACACATTGTCTCTGCTGCTCCTTCCTCCTCAGGAGAAGGACTACTCACACTCTTCCCCTCTTCCAGCATAGGGTCCCTCCCACAGGAGAAAGTCCTCAATGAACTTCTCCAATATGAGTCTTTCCCATGGGCTTCAGTTCTTCACAGACTGCTCCAACGTGGGTCCCTTCCATGGGGTGCAGCCCTTCAGGAACAGACTGCTCCAGCATGAGCCCTGTGCAGGGTCACAAGCCCTGCAGCAAACCTGCTCCAGTGTGGGCTCCTCTCTCCAAAGGGCCACAGGTCCTGCCAGGACCCTGCTCCAGTGCAGGTTTCCCATGGGCTCACAGTCTTCTTCTTCGGGCATCTCCCTACTCTGGCGTGAGGACCTCCATGGGCTGCAGGTGGAGATCTGCTCCACCATGGACCTCCATGGGCTGCAGGGGACAGCCTGCCTAACCATGGGCTGCACCATGGGCTGCAGAGGAATCTCTGCTCTGGGGCACCTCCTCCCTCTCCTTCTTCACTGACCTTGGTGTCTGTAGGGCTGTTTTACACAGTCTGAATCCTCTTTCTGGCTGCAGTTGTGCAGCAGTTTTTTCCCCAATTCTTAAATATGTTACCACCAAGGTGCTACTACACCAAGGTCCTGCATCACCTTGGCTAGCAGTGGGTCCATCTTAGAGCCAGCTGGCATTAACTCCACCAGGCACGGGGAAAGCTTCTCACAGAAACCACCCCTGTAAACCCTCCTCCCCTCAAAAAAACTTACCATGCAGACCCAATACAACTCTCTGCTTCTGTAAAAGCATAACTGTATAACTTAGGATTCTTTAATATATTTGTCGCTATATTGATAATATTTATTACATACAGCTGTTGACATGTGATCTTTTGTAGCTTTATTTATAACGAACATGGCTTTGCTTTTGCTCCTAGAACCTGTTGTGTAGGTAGAGCTTGGGCTCACACACATATTGGATGCACAAGCCAAAAATCTGTGGCTTTAATACATCTAAGTACAAAGTTATACATTCAGAGACAAGGAAGATTGGAGAGAGACCAGAGGACAGATAGATATAAAGATAGATTTATACATAGACAAAGATATAGAAAGCTGTGATAATATAGTGTATGATTTTTCATGTAGTAAGATGGAAGAAAGGCTGCTTATAATTTGGGGATAAATAATGGGAAAAGTAATTGCAAGTAGTCCAGTGAGAGCCTGGTCTACAATTCTGGTGAGGTTAATAGGAAACTAATCCTTACTTCCACACTTCAGAAAATGACAGAAATTGGAGGGAGAAAATTGAAATACAAAAATATAGGTCCTGAGAAGATACCTCATAGTGAGACACTTAAAGAGTCTGGTTTATTCACTTTAATAAAGACAGAGTTCAAAGATCTTCCTTTTAGACCGTAGTACTGGGGAGAAAGTAGTATATACTAATAGGTAATTAAATCTAACAGAGAGAGGCTTAACAGGAACAAAATGGCTCAAAGTATAAGGGAAGCAAAACTGTAATTAAAAATAAAGCATAAGTGCTTCTTAAAGAACATCATAAATCATTAGAACCAAACCTTAAGAGAAATGGTGGCTTTTATGTCTTTGCATGTCATCAAATAAATATCTCACTTGTGCAAGAAAGCTATTTTAGCAAAACACAAAATTGTTGGGCCTGATACAGGGGAAGCTGAATGAAACTTAATGATCTATGATTTATAAGAGGTCAGACTAGATTATCTAATAGTCTTTTCTGGCCTCATACACTAAGAATCTATGAATAAATCTATGAAAATGCTGAGCTGACTTACCTACTTCCTTGCAAAAATCCATTTTCTCCTTGTGTTTAAAAGAAGATAGGTTCTCCAGTGCTTTGAGGGTAAATTTCTGCACTGCTGATAGCTGACTGGGAAGTCACGGATGTGTTGATGCTTAGTGCAAGTTAACCTGTCATCTTGCATTGAATTCACAATGGCTAGTTGTGTTGAATATCTGTGATGGTAGCTGGCATTGTTATACCAACATTTGGTTATAGCACTAATTATGCTAGCTGTTTCCGCTTCTTACATGATGACTTGGATTACATATCTTCCTTTTGCCCCAGTTTTGTAGGCCACTCTGGTCTCTGTCCCTCTTTGAGAGTAGATAGCATAGCAGATGTGTAGAAGCTGTCTAATTCTGACCTTATCAGAAGAAACTGTTGATTTTACTGTCTGAAGAGAAACACAGATGATAGTCAGATGGATGAAATCCATCCAAACCCTTAATGTCTCTAAGGATTCTGAGATTGGAAAAATAGCAAACCTTTATGAGTAGAAAAATGTGCAAGATAAAATAAAACAGAAATCTGACTTAATTCCATGACATCCTACATAGATGTTTATGGTAGAAAAGTAGAACTCCCTGAACAGAAGATTTCTAGGGAATATGGTTAAAAATATAAAACTAGTGGCAAATTTTAAATAGCTTTATAAATTCAAAAAGTGAGTGAAGCAGTACTTCTGGGATAAATAGGTTGCTTTGTGCTTTTACCATAAGAGCATCTTTTCATTTCCAACAGGAATTTGGTTGTTGTCCTCCATGAAAATGCTGAAAGACAGTAACACGTAAAATGTGTAATTTTCTCTCAGGATGAATCCTTTCCTGGGACATGAGGGGCAGGCAACTGCCCCTCATACAGGTATTGTTTATACACCTATGAGCTGGTTTTAGTGTATGGGGTTTTTTTGGCAGGTGTCTGTGTAAATTTTACATCAATGCATAGCAGTTTGTCTAGCAAAGAAATAATAAAGTGAAAACCATATCACTGCAAAAAAAAAAAAAAAAAAGCCTTTGGCATGCTATTATTATGAATTTATGTTTAAGATGCTAACACCTCTATATATCCTGCCATAATGATTTTACTCTTTCTTATGACCAGTTCCAATACCCCAGACTGTTCTTTTATACCCCAAAATATCTTCCGCTGCTATTAGAGAAGATTAGTTAGGAAAAGAAGGAGATATTAACCCAGCAAAGGTCACATCATCTTGATTACAGACTGCCAGTAAAGCAGAATTCTTATCTCTAGCAAAACGGAATGGTACAAACCTGAAAAGTTTTCATCTCATTTTATTAAAAGAAGAGGAAGATTTCCATTTCTTTAATATTAATCCCTAGAAATCTTCACAGTTCATTTTAATGCCATGCTAACTAAATGGAATTAATTTGACAATGCCCATCCTTGAACCTCTAACCTCAGGATTTGCTGAAGTAAAACAATTGTTTCTCTTGTCCTCCACCTTTCATTTCTTGAAATGTGTTTTATGAGCATTTGTCTACAGGCAACCTGAAATTTCATTTCCTTGCAAATTTCTGCATCATATAGTTAGGTAATTGTATTGTATTATTTATCAGGAGCCAACTGTCTGTTCACACTCTGCAAATGTAGACAAAGATATGTATCCTGCCCTGAGCAGCTTGTAGGCTAATTCAAATACTCTTATACCATGAATGCCATACATGTCTGAGATAAAATCATCAGGTCTGATATTGTGATTCAACTCAAACAACACTTACAAGGCTAGTATTGTTGATTTCAAGCATACTCCTTATATGACTAAATTATAAGGTGCAAAAGCACTTGCAAATTAAGTTCTTAAAGTGATAATATTAGAATGCAACATGCAATAACCGTATTACATTTGATAAATGAATGATTCCAGAATACTTGGGAAAAATATGCTACCAAGAAAGAAAATGAAATATTTATCTCACAAAAGTGATGTTGTTATAATAAGAAATAGGTGAAGAATCAAATTTTGGGATTTTTTGATAAAACCAAAAAGCCCCCTTCCTAACTGTCTTTCATATATTGAAATGATTTCTTAATTCAGATGTCTTAAATATCAGCATTAATGCTCCATCGCTGGCAGTGTTCAAGGCTGGATTGGACATAGCCTTGGGTGACATGGTTTAGTGGGAGGTGTCCCTGCCCCTGGCAGGGGGGTTTGAACTAGATGGTCTTAAAGTCCTTTCCAACCCCAACTATTCTATGATTCTATGATTCTATGCTTCTAGTGGAAATTTAAGAATTAAATTTTCGGGGATTTATTTTGAGTTCAAAAGTCAGAAGGTGACAGCCATTTTGTCTTATAACTTCACTGAAGTCTGGGGATAAGAGTAGGAAGGGTGCAGGAATTTGTCTCTTTACACAGCAATAAAGAGTAATATAGCTTAGAGGTGAGATGAAGAGGTGCAGAAAAGTAGGGAAGGAGTCCCCTTCTTGCCCAGCAGACAGCATTCTGCTATGTGTGAGCCTTTTGCAGTGGTTCACAGTGCACACAGACATAGTAGCAGCATCCCATTGTTTCAATGACTGCTCTTTTTCTAAAGGGGAAAGGCAATAGTACTCGTTGCCCTTGGTCCTGTGTAGCAAAGTACAACTCTGCTGAAGAGAGCTGGTAATGTTTTTTAGCTACCACTGCTTCTTACCCCACCTCTCATTTGTTTTCCATCATCTAATGTTCTTTCTAATAGACTGAGATCATACTTACACTGCAACCCAACACAGTGCTGGGATCCAAAATCTAGTACTGAATGAGCCATCTCCAGTGCTGGAAAAAGTATAGCAGCAGCACTGCAGCAGGCAGGTTTGGCTAAAAGGCATCATTAATAGGAGGGACTAATTCCCATGCTGTAATGCTATGGTACCTTACATGCATGAGGTTCAGCAGTGCCCTTTTACTTCCCCAGCAATTCAGGCCATGATGTACTGTGCTTCCAGCGGTATCAGAGAGATATAGCAAAATGAGGGAGTCCAAGCTTCACCAACTTAGGCTTCAGTGGCAGAACATCTGAAGGAGGAGCATCACATGTGAAGAAGGCTTGGTGTCAGAATCACTTTGGCTTCAGTGGCCTCTGCTTCCAGCTGTCTGTAGGATGTTTGCAACAATTTTTTCGCTTGTTCTGAAAAGGTTCCACTAAGTTATTTGGCTTAGTTTGGATGCCAGAGAGAATTGGTGCAGTCCCTATTGGCCTTTGAAAAATGTCAGTGCACCTTTGGTTTTTCTCCTGATCTAATTTTTTACAGTGCTTGCTCTGGCATTGCCTTTCATGTATTTTAACATATCTGTTCTATCCAGACAACAGATCCCAAATCCTCACTAACTTCATTTAGAGAACTCATGTATGATACACATTTGTTCACAACATCCATAGTTATGAAAAACTGCAGAGATGGTGGTAAAGTCAAATACGCCGTGGGAGCACTACCTGGTTCCTTGACAGATTTCCTTTTGCAAGACATGTTTCTTTGAGATAAAGATCATGACTTTTTTTCCAATGTGCTTACAGATTATCAAAAGTGCCCTTTCCAAAAATAAGCGCACCCAATCGGAGTTCAATGGTTGGGTAGCCTACACCATAGTTGTGTGATGCCTTTTTAAACCATCACAGCAGCTGATGGTGGATGGTGATTTCTGAGGATCACTGAACTCTTTTTTAACTCTCTTCTCCCTCTTCAAAGTGGCCTCCTGCACACAGCTAGCTGTATCACACACACACACACCTTTCCTCTTAATTTCCTGTGTCTAGCGCACCTCCCTTTTCCAGATCTTGCCCTGCAAACTTCCTAGTGGAGTATTTCTAAACCAGTTTCCGCTAGAGCTCACCTGCGGGCCAGCCTATGAAACAAACCTGCTGCTGCCCAACCTCATGCTGCCTGTTTTCGGGATCACTGTTGTAACCCAGGCCATGGTTGGAAAAGCAAGGTCTTGACATTGTTGCTGGCACTGGCACTGGGCTAAAAAAATGTCTTTTAGGGGTACTGCTGCTTTACTGTGCCTTTTCCAGGGCAGAAGGGAAAAGGCAAGTTTCGGAGTGGGAAGGTGAATTAAATGTATAATTTTGGTCTTGCAAAGAGCGCAAAATGTCAGTCCAGCACTGCAGCTGGGGTAACAGAAAAATAATACCTGTCTGATACGCCACGAGAATCTCTTTAAGTACTTTTACTTCCTACATTGTTGTCATGGGTTCAGCAGCAGCAGTCATTTTTTCTGCTTCTTGGTAGCTGGTGCAGCGCTGTGTTTTTGATTTTGGGCCTGGGAACAGTGCTGATAACACCAGTGTTTCGGTTACTGCTTAGTGATGTTTTGGTCTGGCCAAGGACTTTCTGAGTTTCATGCTCTGCCAGGGAGGAGGGGAGCCGGGAGGAAGCAGAGACAGGACACCTGACCCAAACTGACCAAAGAGGTTATTCCATACCACAGCACGTCATGCCCAAGATGGAGGACGGAGAGGAGAGACCCAGAAGGGTGGGGTCACAATTGTTCCCACCAAACATGACCTTTGCTATGATTTGGGGCTGCAGCGAGGCACATCTTCAAACAGACAAATTAACAAGCTTTTCCTCATGAGGATAGACTGCCTTCAAGACTGACTTCAAGTGGCTACACTGAAGCAATTTGAAATGATGCATACTCTTCTGAATGAAAAGTAAATAAAAATAGGGAAGCATGAGAGTAGTGGAAACATTCCAAACGGAGTCAAAATAAAATTGGAAACTAGAGGAACAGTGCAGTAATGAACCAAAGAGAAATTTAAATAAGAAAAAAAGAAAAATTCTATCTCAGAATAAAATATTGAAGTCAGAAATTCAAATGAAAACACTGAAAATGCAAACACTGAAACAAAGTGGGAAATTTTAAATGAAAATCCAAAATATCTCTGGGCTCATAGACCCATAACTAAATAAAGAAGTGAAAATGAGTCTACTTTTAATCATGTCAAAAACTTTTGGCCAAAGGTTTATCAAGTTTATCTTTTTTTTCAGATAAATTTCTGTGTTTTTTTGCAAATATAAATTGAAAAGCTTAAGTTAATGGTAACTAGGAAACAGGCTGCAGAATAAGACATGAGGAATCTTTGAAAGGAAAGTGGAACAAATGTGAACATTTCAAGGTACGTAGATAACACAGTACCAGGAAGATATCATTTGGTTCGTACTGAAAGAGCTGTTGCACAGACCAGATTCAGCATGGCAGCAGTCCTACACCTAGAGCAAAGGCACCTTTGTGTCATTTGTACATAATGACCTGGACACACTGTGGGTATGTGATGTAGTGCACTGCTTGGCCACGATGCCTGAGTCAGGATTAACGAAGAAAAGATTTTTCTGCGTGACTAGTAATATAGACAGGTCATTATAAAGCCTAAAATGCAGCAAACTGTATCATAGGCAAGACAGAATGGAGAAGCTTCCAGTATTCAAAGATTTTAGCAACAGTCATGGTAAAGAAAATAAAGGTATTAGGAATGTTATACAAACAACCATGGCTCTGTTGTAGCATATTATGCTGTCTGCAATCCATTACTTTAATACAGATATTTGCTTTCAGTCTGGAAATAGAGAACCACTAGTATTTGTTGTATGCATTCAGCATCCTGAAGAAATAATCTCTTTTGTGTCTGATACAGCACTCATTCTCTTCACTATTAAAGTATATGTGCATGAGTGAAAAGAGAAGAGAGGAGTCAAATATGACATGGGTTTCACGGGAGGTGCGGTAGCTTAGAATTTGCTCTTGGAGAGGGAGACAGATTTTATTGTAATTAGCAAACATATGAGAATACGTACAAGATAACCATGTAAAATAATTGTATATCACATTTAAGAATTATATTCTGAATAATGTCACAATTTTTATCTCATTATATATAAAAATCTAAGTAGTGAAATGAGCATTTAAAAAAATCTTTAAAATCTTTTCAGAGCTTTCATATGTTATAGATTAAGACATAAGAATATAGATGTAAAATTTTTGTATTTAAAATGTATTTATGGAAATACCATTGAATAGGGAAATGAGTACACAGAGATATGGAGTATAAGCACAGGGATGTGACAGAGGATGGACATAAAAATGTCGAAAGTGCCACATCTTAAAAGCTGGCACACCCATCTGCTGGTTTCAGACCCAGGGAAAAGCTTGTTTCATATCTTTTATACAATGCAATGTATTATTTCTTCCCTATTCAAAAATGGCTGACTCTAACCATGAATATGGTTAGTAACAGCAAGCTGTTTATGAGTCTTTGTCTTCCTTTCCCTCTTTCCTTTGTTCATTGCCTCAAGCAAACATGAACCTGTATTTCACAGTAGGTCTTCCCCAATGTAAAATACTGTCCATGCAGTTTCCCAAATATAGTGCATCTTGGCACATTTGCTCGGAACAAAACCCCATGCCACATGTGTAAAAATCAGGGCTGACTGAAGAAAGGGTCCTTGAAAGAGGAAAGGAGAAGTTGGGTGTTTGTGGTGCTTGCTGGAGATGCTGTAACCCATCACAGGCACAAGCTGTCAGACCTCACAATTTCTGACTCTAGTGCTCTGGTGGTAGAGGGAGCACAGGGCATGGGGCAGGCAGGGACAGCATCACTACTCGGTGGGGGAAAAACCTCTGTACTACAGGCAACAGTATAGGGGTAGTTCTCCCCAGGGGCACCAGACTTCTCCTCTGCCTCAGTCTTTTCCCCTGTATTTCCTCCTGCATGGTTATTTTCCAGTAATGACTACAAAAATGATACAGAATTTTTAAGGTAGTTAAGACATGCTTAATTCTCCAGCTGTTTTATTTTTTTTTTAATCTTTTAATTTCCTTTATGTCTCTCTTCATCTCCCCGTTCCTTCTGCACTACAGCACTGCTGAACTTTAATAAAGCAAAGCTGGATCTAAGTCTAGACAGTTATATTCTGATTATGAACACCCAGTCAAAATTTTTTCTAGGAATCCATAGGTTGGTTAACCCAAAAATTGAGATAATCTTTAGTACCTCTAAAAGCAGATATTAGAACTCTGTTTCTACTCAATCTACTGCATAATGGAATGGGCTGAACTGGTACCTTTTTCTTTCTGCACCTATTCGCATTGCAATTGTTCTCTCAGAAAGTGATTTGTTTTGTGCTGCTTTCCATTCACATCACGACCCAATCAAACCACGGAATATAGGAAAGATCAAAGTAGTACAGCATACTCGCCTACAGTAATTCACAGAATATATGAGGCATTAAAATTTTCATTCCTCATTCTCGTAAGAAAGTCTATAAAGGTAACAGAAAATGATGCAGAATATGAATCTGTTCTTGAGACAATGATTGTATCAAGAATGGGAAACAGTATAAACCAACAGACCCTTTCTTGTTGCTATCTTTATCACACAGAATGCAGCCCTTGCTTGTGTCGTTCACACTTTTATTTCTTTTTCTTATTCTCCTGCTATATTTTTCTTAAACAGAAAGCAGAATTGAAGAAAAAATGTAACACACTTTTGCAGAGGGTAATAATTTCCCCTCTTGAAATGTCTGGTTTTACTTAGAAAAATTCTGCCCAGTACATAATAGAAAAGAGGTGGACAGGAAGGATAAAAGTTGTAATGAAAATGGTTTAACACAGTTTTGATCTGAACTACATCTACAGACCAGATCTTAAAATGCAAAAGTAGTCTGGAATTGGAAATAAATGGAAATAGTTCATGAAAATTAGGTCTGGTAACACTTCACAAAGACGTGTTCTGCAAGATCTAAATGGCATGTTAGAAGATATGTACAAATATGCAGGCAAATCTAAGGAAGTCTTTATAAAATTTTTTCAACATGAATTTTTTAACTGTGCAACTGCTTTTCTATATTTTTAATTTAATTTTATTTTATTCGTTTTGTTTTATTTTATTTTAATTTGAATGTGAAAAGCAGATGTCATATTGCAGGGATTTGTTTCAAGGCTGATTTAAATTCATGTAAGTTTTTCATTCACTGCAGGAGATTCTGGTTTACAGAGGAATTATACAGAACTGTGATGGAAGAACAGCAGACCACTGGATCATGAGCTGGCTATGACATTTCGGCTCCATGCCACTAGCACCTGAAGTGCAACACTATGCATTAACACAGGGCTTTAGAGATTGCTCTTGTAAAGCACAGAACAATTTGGCCCTCATTATACCAAACCAATTTGACACATGCTTACCTTTATCTGCAAGGTCCTGTTCAGTCACAACCAGTAAAGTCTTCCACATATCTATTCATATCAACCTCCACTGTGAGATCTGGTCAATATTGTTGTGGTTTATCTGTCCCTAAGAGTGCTCAGCTATGTCACACTTCTAGCACCGTATTGACTCATTTTTACTTGGCCACTAAAGTTCACCATAATTCATATAAGCTCTTACTACAGAAGCTGTACTTCAAAATAAAATACTCTTGCTTTGGAGTTCTGTAACTGTTAGTACGGATGCAGTTCAGGTACACAAGTTTTTGGGGCACTGAAAGTGCACTTAATATGATTCTTATTTCATATTTTGTAACTACTATCTAGCCACAACAAAGTATTTATGCCACTATTTAATTTAATGCACCCTGTACAGTCCGATGTTTATTTGGCAATCATTATTACCATTTTTTGTGTTACACAACATTTGCTAATTCATTAGCAGAAAGCAAAGTTCATGGCATACATTCATCTTTGCAGGACAATAGACTTGCTTACTGCAAATAGATCTGCAATCAGATGTCCTACAAAGTTATAATATGCTTTCTCATGTATCTAAATATTAAGAACTATTTTTTTAGAAGTAAAATAGGCAAATCTTTAACAACTAGAGAAAGACAGCTAGAGACATCATACTGAAATGTCTCATATGATTAGGTAGCATGCCACCTAAAATTTAGTTTGTTATACTTAACTGAGATGGAGGTCTCCATTAACTTTGAAAGGACCATCTGCACACCTTGAGAATGAACATATCCACAAAGTATAAAAAAATCAATATTAACACTGTCTGCACACTTTGTCAGTGTTTTCTTTCTGGATATCAATCCAACAGAAAGTGTGTTGGTAGAGATGTTAGCCCACCTATCTGTATGGACTTTTATCTTCTAATCATCTTCTTAAGATACAGAAATACTGAGATATCTTGATAATGGTGTTGCAGATATTTTCAATCTACTTCGGATCTGGTCTTAAGGTTTAGGGCGCTGGGTTCCCTTATGAGTGCTTGTGTAAAAGGAGACTATGATCACCAGCTGAGCTAATGTGTAGTACAAACATCTAATTTGCTTTGGCTTATCATGAGGATTCAGGAAGAGTTCAGGTTTCTGTCAACCTTGTCTGGTTGCAACAGAGATTTAGGAGAGAGATAATGTCCATCTTTTCAGAACAGGAATTCTGTGAGTAAAGCTGATGGAATAGCCAGAGTAAAATGCAGAGGACTTCAACTAGTAACCAAGTACCTTATGGAGACAGGTGACAAGTGAGTTAGCTGCTCCTGGGAAGGAAATAGGTTTCACTTGGTAGAGATTTAAGCAAGAAGTAACTCTTCCCAGTTGTAATAGATGTTTCATGTCAGATAGTGATTAATTAGCAAAAAATACTTGCCAGTATCTAACAACTAATAGATAATATGTATCTTATTACGCACTTGTTGAACATCAACAGAGCAGTTTAAATAATATATTGCCACTTCATTCACATAAAGCTGTCTTACTACACTTAAATTAAATTCTTATTTGTGAGACTAATAAAAAGTGTGACTGTTTTTTCTAATGAACTACCAATTTGTTTCCCCACATTGCATGTCCTAACTTGTGCTTATGATGATGTCTAAAAACATATGGGTGCCAAATGTGGTTATGCTTTATGCCTATTGTCTTTGAGGTATCCTTAAGTCCCTTAAACTTTCTTAGTTTTCTCTCTAGAGATATTTTACATCACATGGCCAAACCCCCCAACGTTTTATCAGATGGATTGATTGTGATGAGCATAGTGGATATCTGTAGTTAATCTGTCCGAAGATTCTCTGCTCTTCAGATAAGATCAATACCTCTTCTCATAATTTACAAATTGTTCTCAAATATCAGATTTCATCAGCCTTGTTATTTTCATATTGCTGTAAACACAAAAGGAGAAGGAGACATAAAAGGTAAAAGGCTTTTTGTGACATAAAAGAGAATGCAAGGTTGATGTATCCTTTGCTCGTGGTATTTTTTGGCAAAAGATACAATAATGCAAGTATCTTTCTGATTGATTAAAGTATTGAAGTGTATTCTTTGCTTCATAAATAATGCTCTATTACTTTCCTTCAAAGACAAGTAAACCTTGACAGACTGACCTTTTTCGGGGCAGAAAGTTGTTTCAGTGCCATAAATTATACTGTAAAACGAGTGGAAATGCTACTGAGAAGTGTGTGACAAAATAAGATTAAAGATTACTACACACAAAAGATTGTTGTTTTATTAATGGAGTCCTGTCAGTAGGATGAAAAATTCTCAGCTTTTTAGTGGATGCTGAGATCACGTCAAACAGAAAATTATGAATGCATTTTCTAAAAGGCAACCACATGTGTCAAAATAACAATATACTGATTAGTTGCCCTCCCCCTGCTTTTATATATTCACTTAAAATAATTCCAGTGCTTTTCAAGTAAAGTTTAAGTGCTGCAGCTCAGCTTGTAATTCTAAAGGATCATACAGCTTTTGGCCTGTGATGTTACAGGCAGGTGTAGGAACATTGTGAGAAGACATTTTCCCAGAACAGAAGCCTAGGCATTTCCTGTGTCAGGATATACTATACGAAGAGGAAAAGTATATAGTATTTTTGTGTCCATTACTGTAACCAATAAGAACTCAGTCTGAAAAAGATAGCAAGAATTCGAGAAACCAAGACAGAGATATCCATGGAAAAATGATCCTAGCTTAAATAAGAAGCATTAGTCCTTTCTTAAACATTATTTGAAAACTAGGCAAATAACTTTGTTGTTCCAACATGTAAAACCTTGTTAAAATGAAAAGCAGCAGCACAGAAGCTTATTTAAAATCAAAGAGTTTGATGTGTTTATTTATAGGAAGTCTGTGCATTTGGTTTGCTTTATAGTTTTTCTCCTTCTCAATCAATTTACCTGAAAGTTCTGATCAATGGCTTTTGGATCAGTGACATTTATTGAAATGATAAATAACGTTAGGAAGTCAAGGAAAATGGAATACAAAATGGTGCCTAAGTGAACAATATAGAAATCAAAGGTTTTCTTGATGTCTGAATCAGTACAGTTCGCTCAATTAATACTAACAATAATAATTAAAATACTATAATAGTGCTATGGAAAAAATCCATGTTACACAAAGCTATTGTAAATCACTACACAGTACAGACCATTATTATGATTGGATAAGATGCCCATGTATTGGCTTTCATTATCGTTAGCAACAAAGGCCTGGACCAGAATTACCCCTATTACTGTAAGACCTACAACGACAGGATGTGTCAAAACCTGTAAACACATTTCAGAAGACATGACAGTTCTTGAATACAAGAGCCAAAGGCTAAAATAATTATCGGTTTGCTCACAACTCACCATCTAATGCAAATGCTACTTTGTACCTGCGGCCAACCTTCAGCACTGCGCTGCCCTGGGCAAACTGCAGGAGATGGCCCCTGTCCTCTAAGCCCACTAGTCTTTCTCCTCACATTTCTCTTTCTTTTCTTTTTTTTACCTTAAAAATTATTGTTTAGCTTAACACACTGAGATCAAGTGTCTTCTAAGAAATATTTATATAAAGCTTGCTACTGTATATCACTTTTCTGCTCTATCTTCTCATTTCCTACAGTACTTTTCCTTCCTGCTAATAGCGTATCTGATCATATATTTTTTTACCCTGCTTCTCAGTATTTCCCTTCAGATTTATTCTCATAATAAGATGCATAAGAATAAAATGCATCCTCTTTCTGAACTTCACCAGATTTCTCCACCTTCTGACTTCATCTCTGTTCAGTGCTCTGCACACAAAACTGCCCACAGTCCTGCCTCTCCTGCTGTCAGCTATCCTTCCATATTCTTCTTTGTAGGTCTGCATGTGAGCACAGACCTGTTGTTTTCCAGCTCTGCCATCTCCAGAGCACACGGTCATAATTTTCTGAGCAACTCCAAACTTAGCTAGTGTTCCCTTCATCCCATCGCTCATTATGTCTCTTCATTCTCCCCCCTAGGAAAGTCCTAGAGAAATTAATAAAGAATTGCATCTGAGTCTTGGAAATCTGCAAACTTTTTTAAATATATATATATATATATTAAAAGATCTCATTCTTTACTGTAAGATTTTACTGGTACATTTCTGCAGATTTCCACACAACTCTGTTGATTAGGTACCTCTTGAATACGAAATAATTTATCATATACGCATACCTGATGGGATGCTTATTTTATATGGATAAATTCCAAGTACCCTACTACACTATAACTTCATTCACAAGCACCCAACATGACATACTTGTTCCCCACAGATGTCCATCCCCTTGCTCACAGATTATCTGCGCTACCACAGACTGCATTCTCAAGGCTTTCCTGTGTGCCATGAGGTTGCTTGGAGGAAATACTACCCTTCATTCTCCACCAAGTGAACAGTGTTAATCTGACCTTCCTAAATGTCATGGCTTGAATGAGTCCCAATTGATTTGCTGGACAATGTGAATGAGCAAAGAGATAACGTGTTCTAGACCCCAGGTCCCTTGCCTTAGCACATTAAGCCACTGAGGGCTGGGCTTAATAAAATGATTTCTGAAGGTAAAAGAATGAGGACAAGAGGACAGTGGGATGGAAGGAGGTCTCATTCTAACACAGGGCTATACCATAGAGAAAGTGTGTTTTAGGTATAATAGACTTAACAGTGTAACTTTGAAGACCCCTTTGGGAAGGACACAAGCTCATAGTCTTTCATTTGGCTTATAAATTAGATAAATAATGTGTGTTTATTTGAAATCAGATATGAATATTGTAACATTTGGAATAAGATGTTGAAGAGAGTTTTCTTTTAAATGTTCAACCAGCTCTGGTTTATTTTACTTGGCCATGTGGTATATTTTCCTTCTTGCCTCCTTTATTCTGCAGCCACATGGTCTGTCTGTAGGGTGGAGTCAGCTCTCTTGATTCCAGATGTTTAGAAAAAGACACAGACTAAGACATTACACATAAAGGAAGGTTAAGATGCCTGGTGGTGCATGAGTTTCATGTTTCCTGTTTCAAAGATTCTGTCATTCCCTACAGCTGTACATAATTCCAGCAGTTCTTTGGAAACCATGAGTTCTCATACCAGGAAAGACTCCTTTCTATTTGTACCAGCAGTATCCTACCAGCTATCCACATTAGCTATTTGGACATTCAGCTATAACTTTTAAACTCTCATCATGTTGCAGCATTTATGACTCAGGGATTTAGAGTACATCTTTGATAATGAGCATTGTTAAATTCACAGCCACAGCAATGACTCAAAGTGAAGCTGGAAAAAGAACATTGCAGTAACTATGTATACAGAATGCAATTGAATGGGAAATATGAGATATTACTTTGATAATGTCAAACACTGGAACTTTATTTGTTCTGGTTTTGCACACAACACACTTCAGCATCTTCCAGAATCATGCATAATTTTTTTTATATTTTTGAAGTCATAATCATTTTAATACTATTTTAATTCACAGCACATGCTGTCTTTCTCTAATGTTTCACGGATTTTACTAAGTGTTGATATTTTTCTCCAAACTTAATTGCAGGTATCTAGTTAATGTACAGAAATCTTTTATGCGTGCGCTTAATGGTCATTTGTACTCCTTAAATCAATAAACCCTTCTCATGTTCCACTATGCTGTCTAACACATTAAAGGCACAGAAACAAATGTCTTTCATGCTGTGTCTTTGCTTAGTCAATGCTGACCTATTTCAACAGAAGGAACTATATACTCACAGGAGCCATTCTGCTCCCTACAACCCATACAGAGAGTGCAAGAAAATTTCCATACCATCACATTCTTAGCCATATAGAAAAATCAGAGCTGCACTTTTTATAAAGCAGATAAACAGTATTCAGCTGAATTAGTGCCAGCCACAGTGAAGAAAGAGCACAAATGAATTTGTCCCATCGAATTTTAAAATCAGTGTGTTAAGATAATTCTAAGTAATATAGCATTTTATGATTCCAAGAATTACATTCTCACTTGAATTTGGCTTAAAACATTATGCCAGACATCAGAGCCAAAAGGTTTATAAAAGAGATGAAACTGAAGTAAAACTCAACATCATTTTATTATTCTATCTGCTTAGCTTGACCTAAAGCAACCATGCAAAAGGTTTCTATTAGACAGTTCCTCACTTGCTAAATAAGTTAGACCAAAGATGATTTTCTTGACTGAGAAAATTCTCTAATGTTGACTGAAGAATTTCAGCTCTGCCTATAAATATTAATGTACTTAGCAATAAATTACACACATGAATGGCACTTTATTACTTGAAACTAAACTATTAAAAGCCTTGTTTAGATTGCACAGGAAAAAAAAATAATGTAATTAAGGTCAGCTAAGCAAGGCCAACCCTACACTTACTAAGTGTCCTGAGCAAAATCTGGACTCGACCCATGTCTCTCTACTCATAACAGAGTGGTTTTCCAACATCAAACTGCCTCAGCTATCAACCCAGTATTCCAGCTGCATCTTTTCCTCTTGTAAAGCATTTATTTCTGTTCACTCACCTGGACCTTTCATTCCTGCTTCTGATTTACAGTTTGTGAAAGGACTGTAAGAAGGAGTGCTGAAATAAGTGTGTTGAAAAGGATTCTGGGATCCATGTGAAATTCAGAGATATCCACGCTCCATTGCAGAGAACAATCCCTGAGAATCTCTGTTCAGAAGAATGGAAGAGCTGCAGGACTGATGGAGAGAAATCTTTAAAAATCCTGACAATATAAGTTCAGTGCTGACTTTATTGTAAATAAGGAAAGCATTTCCAGCATCATTTCAGTGCCTGTGTGAAAATGTGGCACCCTAAAATCTACTAGCACAGACAGCTCTTTAAGGTCTCTCTTGAAGTAATTATCAGAGAGGAAACGTGTCTTACAGAAAAGAATTACATTGCTTTAAGCAGACATCCTTACTTTTCTCTATTAAAGTATGTTTCAGAGTAATAGTTAGTAAGTAAGCATGTCACCAAACGAATGGATTTGTTCTATTTACTTTTCTGGTTTCATCTGGGTGAACAGCACCAAGACCAAACACAACTGGGATTCTCTCATTTCTTGAGCAGCATTGCAAAAGGTTCTCACTCTGTTCCAAAACTAGGCCTAACGGCATTTCTGGACTTGCAAATCCTGTGTTATTAATGATGGATGGAAAGGAAGAATCCAAACTCATTCTCAGACATGCAGCTGAATTTGGACAGGTAAAACAGACTTAGAAGAAGAAAATGTGTTTTCACTGGTCAGAATTTACTTGGAAGTAGCAAAGAGCTAGAGACACAGTGCAGAGAGATGCCAAGCTGAGTTTAAAAAAACCCCAAACGCTTAAGCATCTCAGCTAGCAGGATACCAGTCATTTTTTTAAATCCTAAAAAAAAAAAGCACCTATCTGCATCTCTGAGCATCAAAGCACTTTAAGATGATGGCCCTGAGATTATCTCTATGCAGTACATTCCTTTCGGTCAGCTTCATTTCCCATTCTTCAGGCCACAGAACCCCTTAGTGTGAACTAGACTTTCAAGTTATGGCTGAAATGAGAGTCTTAAAAAATATGTTATCTGATGCTATAGCTCACAACCACTACTAATGGCCAAATACTCTGTAAACACTTATTTGTGACAAATTATGAAAATCAGCTGTTATAGATCCCTAAAATAATAAATCCACCCCAGAAAATAGTAAATACTGAACAGGTTTAAGAATTTAGTATGAGAATAGCCCGTTTGTCTGTATAATGGCATCTAAATTCATTTTAGTAAGAACATAATATTTTTTGTCTGTCAAGAAATGTGTATATACCAGGTGACAACTATTTGCATAAAGTTTTTAAATACAGACAAGTCATATAACATTATTGGAAACTGAATATCAGTGGGGCTTACCTGAAATTCAGTGGAAATACTGTGTTTTCATTTGTTACTAAATTTCCACTTTTAAAGTTTCTAGAATTGCTTGAAAATGCAATTAGTAAAAATGTAGCCATTGAAATATGATAAACAGTTACACTTAAGATGGTGGTGAATCTGTCAATATTCAGAAACTGGAATACTCAGGGGGCCTGATAGACAGATCACTGATGCAGCTTCCTTGTAGTACATAAACTGTAAGAGAAAAAACAAACAGCATATATTCTTCCTTGTTTCTGGCAGTTACTTCTGTTGAATAGGTGACTTCATCTCTCCCTAACTCTGTTTGTAATTCTAGGACAATTGCCAATGACACATTTTCACAACTGCTCAAAGGCATCATTCAAGATTTGCTTACACAAAAATTGCCAGAGAAAATATTCACCTGAAATCCAGTTCCCCTTTCTCTGTCGTCATCACTACCCATCAGAAGCGCTAGGATTACTTTTTTATTATTTTTTTTTCTGTAGCAATTAATAGGAAATTGCCACCATCCATCATTTTTTATACAACTGATATTCATATCCACTAGGGAAATATATGAAAGACAAATACCCGAATTGCTTAAGGTTGATCTCAAGGTCAGACAAAATGATCCACAGGAAACATTCACAGGCAGCTGAAATTGCTTATAATTTGTCAGTAATCTTTTGGAGCAGTCTATTGTAGATAAATTGTGTCTTGATAATTTGGAGTGGCCAACATGAGTTTTGATTCAAAGAGACAGGCTTTGAGTAGGTTAAATGAAAGAGAACGTGTTTATGTAATCTTAAGCCTTCCAAGGCAGGGAGATCAGTGGTAGACATCTCCCAGTGGTGCTCTCTTACGCTGTGTGGGTTGATGCGCTAGTTTGATTTAATACCAGATTATAGAGCCATAACCTTGTACTTCTCTTTTGTTTACTGAAAAAAGCAGAGTGATTTGAAAAGATGTCATTTGTGTGTGTTTATAGAAGACTTGTCAATAGAGAGTATTTGAAACAAATGTCTCAGAACCATAGCAAATCTGTAAATTGGATGTTCAACTGTTTTTAATATAGGTATTGAAAATGTCACTATTTTCCCCATATGAGAGGATGACCCGCCACTGGAGAAGTTTTGCCTGCAAGAAATAAGATACTGAGTAACATAGAACCATTGTATCACTATAGCATTGAAAATTCAGGAACATAAACTACTGGCAGAAAAATAAATATGTATTTTTTGTTGGGCTCCAGAGAGAAACGATTTATGGATCACATCACCAAGGAAGTCAAAAGAACAGTCAGAGCAAGTATTAATGTAGTGGAGCAGTCATCCAGTGTTAAGAAAGGAAAGAGAACTAGAGGGCATTTTCATTTTTTTAATGTTAACATTTGTCAGCTATAAAGAAGGATAATAGCAGATACAGTCAAAAAAGATTCTATGATTTTGGACACTAAACACTCAGCATTTGGAATTAACCTTTCAAAATTCAGTCCTTGGGGATTTTTCTTCTCCCACATGCTTTCTTTCACCTTTATCTTTAAATGAAAACACGGTGCCTAAATATTAGCTTACTAGGCACTTTTGAACAACTGAATATAACTACATAGGGGCAGTTGTAAACTAACAGGTTTTTTTATAAAAGTCAGGAGAAAACTCTGAAAGATGCTAGAATTCATCCAGATTCTTCTGCGTAAGAGACACTGCATGTGTTGAAGGAAATTCATCCCTGTGCAGTTTTCCTATAGACTTTTTGCAGTCTCTGAGTGAATTCAATCTGAAAAAGACTAAAAGAAAGCACTAAATTGCTCCTATTTCTCAATACTTCAATTTTTTTTTTTTTGTTCATCTTGCTTAAAATTCCATATTCTTTCTTCATACAGTTTTTGAAGCATTACAGTCTCCTAGGAAAAACCTATGTAGTTCACATATGAGAAAAAACATCTGTTCCTCTCATTACCCTGGTATCTGTCCTCTGTACCTCTTCTAGGTCTTATCACCTTTTCTGGGAAATGGAAAATGAAATATATATGCTAGATCAGGTGCCACTAGTGTCTTGTACAGCACCGTTCACCGATATTTGGTTTTGCTGAAAATGCCTCCAGTACATGTTCCAATTGCATCTATTCTGTTTACTTGATTTGGCTTATGTTACACAATTTTGGTAACTGAGAAGCATTCTAAAGTAATTCATCCAGTCATTCCCTCGGCCATTTCCACATGCTGCCCCTCAGTTCTTAGTGCTTGAACTTTGTAAGACCACAAACTTCCACATCATATTAATGAGTTTTATCTCACTGTTGTTATTCAAATACTGGGGATCCTCTGATTCTTTCTAATACATCTTAGTTTTGCCAGCAGATTTCATCAGCCACCTCCTAGTCTTTGTGCCAGAGTCGTTAATGATATCTTATATAACATTGCTCCCAGCACTGATCTGGTGGGGCTCCCATTGCTAATTTCCCTCTGGTCAGTGTTCTCTTTTCACCAGCAGACTGTTGTCATCCTTCCTGTAACTAGCTCCTTAGCCATCTTACGATCTTAGCACTCTGCCTGCTCCAATGTTGCTAATAATTTTCCGTATTGTACCACATCAAATATTGTACTACCTTGATACTGCTGAGCTCGTTCTGTTGGAAAAATTTGCTATCTAAAAAATGGAAAGATGCCAGTTTAGTCTGACATAATATATCTTTGGTAAATTTGTATTTTATTATAAACACATCTCTACTTACTGCCATGTCATTAAATGAATCTCTTCTTCAAAACTTATTTCCACAGCTGGAATAAAGTAAATACTGAGTTAAGAAACATATGGTGAACCAGGTCATTTTCCTTTCACTTTTAAGTACAGAATGTGTATTTTCTATTTTCCAGTCATAGAAAGCATGATATACACATAAGGATAAATAATGTAATAAAAAGATTTTTTTTGTTTTTACTTTTGAAATTAAGTTTGTAAAGACTGGGTTGACCATTGTCTCACAAGTGTAAGTGAAATTTCACCTTCGTGGAAGTCAGCAAGTTTCACAGGTACTCAAACACTTCAATGAGAAAGCAAGTAGTACTTAAATGCCATCTCAGCCTTCCCTCATTAATGGTATTAATACATTTATTTTATTTCTTTTTTTGCTGCTGAAGTATTTGAAATTTGGCATGAAGATTAACAGATCTCCTCTAAACCTGATTACTGAAAGGATGGAGCATCTTTTTTATTCTTGTATTGCTACTGATTTTTTTCTAACTTCATTATTATTTAGATGCTAACTTGCACTTTATGTTTATTGTCCATTAGTATTAGATACTTCTTGATCAATTTTTTCAAACATGGTACAATGTCTCAACTGAACAACAACAAAATTCCTTTCCCTCTCAAAGCTACAATAAAGCCTAGTATTATATATGTACTACTTGTTACTACATAACATAGGTGAGGCTGCTACTGCTCCGTGCCCACAGGTCTAACCAGCATCCAGGCTGAGCTTGTGTTCTCAGTAGGCACATGTGCATGTATCACACGTATACACTATATACATCTTTATATGTATTACCAACCATAGAGATCAACACCAACAAACACACAGAGCACTCACATAAACACAGTCAGCACCAGTGGCCTCATCCTGCACTCCTCTCTGGCTGAGAGGGATGGAGGTTCATTGGTGGCAAATGTGCGTGTGTGTATCACTTGCAGTCATGCCCTGACCTACGAATACTCACTCCTTCCAGTTACTGTGTCCATAGACACATGGGCCCCCATGTCAGCTGTGGTATGACTCCATTTGCTGGCACTGACATCCTGCTACACACACAGGCACACTGAACAGGGAGTCCACCACCGAGGAAAATACTTAGACCTTGTGAAAGACTGATCTGAATTCATACTCCACTGCACATTGTATCAAAGGTTGGTCTGAGAAGCTGAGATGGGATTCCACCTATCATCTGTCTTAGAGGTGGGTGGGAGGAGTTAAGAATCTTCTACTCTCCATTGCCTGAGGAATGAGTGGGAAAAAGCTGAGATAAGACTCTTCTCCATTACCTTGAGAACTGGTGTGAGGAATTGCTACCCATTATCCCAAGAATTGCTGCAGACACCTGTGTGTGCAGACGCATGCAGTTGAAGAGCTGGCTGCAAGACCAGGGAAACTGGTCCAACAGGAGCATGTCCACCATGACATGAAGAACAGAGGTACTCCCCCCAACTCATTATAAAAGGGGAAAAAGGTAATCACCAAGAGGCACATCGACAGGGAGCCATTGCCATGAGGATGACTCCAGAAGGACACCGCAGTAAGGACACTCTCCACCAATGTCTACTACAGACCCTGAGAGACCCCCTCTATGAGACGTTGCCATGACGGCAGCTCTATGAGACACACTCAAAAGGTAACTTCAAGGGGACAACTCCAGAAGGATGTCTCCACAAGGGCATCCACCTCCAACAGACTCTTGGGGGTCACTGTGCTCCAATACCAACTACAAACCCTGGAGAACTCCCATCACCGATGATGATGACAACAGATCCCCAGGACACCACTGGATCCACAGTGGTGGCTCTCTCTCTCTCTCTGCGCCTCAAATCCTTCCTTCATTTTCTTTTTCCAATCTGTCTTATTTTTATCCCCTTTATTATAATAATTTCCCATTTTTATAATAACTGTCTTTTTCTAATTTATAATAAACTTACTAATCAATTGCGGTACTTGAGCTCGTTTGCGTCTTAATTTCACTCTTGGGATCACAAATTGAAACAAGGTCCGGCAGTGGGATTTTCTCCAATCAGACCCTGACAGACCTGGAGTTTAATGAGAAGACAAGATGGAGCTGATGATCAAGTGCAGCACATGGCCACGCAAGTGTGCTGAGCAAGAACCTGCACACACAGGTTCCTTATACCTCTAGTTTCCCATGACTGCTTCTCCCCATATCACACAGATCCCTCCCTTTCCTTGCCTTTAGTTTGTCTCCTGAACCACCCATAGTAAATCTTGTGCTATCCCAAAGGACTCTTCCCCTGCATCCCATAGTGAGTCCCATGCCCTCAGTCAGCAAGGTGCATTAGAGACCTGCTCCCCTTGACTCACCATGATGGGTGCCATCCCTGACCCATGGAGTGGCGACGCTCCATGAGCCCTGTTAAATGTTGCCCACTGAAAGTTTTATTTTCACCAGACCTTTTGCAGCAGTATGAATCTTCAACCTTGCAGACATAGTGTTAGGAACAGAAGAGCACTATTTCAAAGGCTGTGGTAATTATAGAAGTAAACAAAGTTATATGCAATTGGTCCCACACACTTTTGCAGAGACTGAGTCAAATTATTACTTATGGCAGGACTAGGGCTTAGTAAAAAGCTGGATAACAGGTGAACAGATCAGGAGAGAGTAAGAGGGATTCAAAAGACTTTGAAAAAGCTCAGGAAATATGACAGGAAGAGAAAGAAATCAGCCATTTTTTTTAACCTACTTTTACATTTTATTTCTATCCATTTCAGCTAGAAATTCTATTTCTTGGCAGAACAATTGCACAAAAGTAGGTCTTGTGTAAAATCTCCAGTGTTGTTATAGCAAGTTATTGCACATCTGATTCTAACTTGGATAAAACTCAATGAAGTGTTAAATAAATCAATGGTTTCTACTTTTTCCTAATAATATTGTCATGGAATCATTTTATAATTATGATAAGGGTTCAGAAGTGCCTGTCAATGATCAAATGGCAATTTCTCTGGGTAATGCAGGCAGCTGTCAACGTTTAGTCTGATCCACAGCAACATACAAAAGGAGCAAGAATACCTTAGCAAATCTCACCTTGTAAGGTTTTACCATCTGCAAGAAGTACCTTTAAGGCTTAGTTTCTGAATTCAAAACAGGAAAACAAAGAAAAGCAAGGTGGAGTTTAGTCCTAAAAATTTTTGGATTAGATTTCCAAGATGAGAGATAGTGTACTTCTGGCATCTACCTTTAGCAAGCATCTGAACTTCGATCGTGCATGATCTTCTCTTTCCACCACTGCTTCTGTCACCAAATAACCTAAACCACACGGAAACTCCTGGGTAATTTTGAAGGCAGAAAGTACTGCCTCAGTAGTGAGAGAGAAGAGGATAAGGGGTGTCTCTTGAAGATATCTCATGGTTTCACCTTGATGGTCATCTGTAACGTGAAGGCTATGCAAATACAGGCCATGAGAGAGCATATACATGAGCTACAGAGCTCCAAATTCATAATTAATATCCACAGTTACCTTTACCATTTATTTAAGAATGATCATCTGTAACCCCAAATAATTCAATAATTTTTGTAGATCAGACAGCTCTTGAGAAATCCTTAAACACAATAATGTTTTCAAATAAAGTAAAAACCATGCAAGCCACAACATAGGAAAACATCAGGACCGTGTAAAGCTTACACGGTAAAATTTAATTTACATGGTAAATTTTAACTCCCATACTTATTTTTGTTTTCCATTTATAAGAAGGGCTTCAAATAAATGCAACTACTGTGCAATTGCTCATGACGTAGAGAAAAATAATAAGTTCCTAAAAGCTCACAGATATTTTATGTCAGCAAAATAAAAGTTGCATGCATAGAACATGACTACAATCTTCATGGAATGCTGGTACAGATAAGGAATTAAATTACTAAATTTAGTTCCCTTTTTGCCCTTGGATGAAAAGCCTAAAATAGCAAATATCTGCAGGAAGATTGTCAGATTATACTGAGAAAAAGAGAATCTAAGTCAGTTTCATCAGCTGATGCTTATTATACCTGAATTATTTGTTCTTTTTAAATATAGTCTTCTCTCCTGGCCTTCTTGGTATGACTTCTGGATGTTTGCTGTACGTCTTATACATATGCTTAGATACCCAAACCCCTTTTTTACCACTAGAAAATTAAGATCACTAGGTAAATAAACTAAACATAGGAGATTAATCCTTGCCTTTTTGTCATAAATGCTAAGTTGTGCCTTGTGATTCTGAAAGACACCATAAAAAGGTTATTGAAGACATGTCTACAAGAACGAGAAAGTACAGTTACAGAGAATTATTCAAAAAAGAAAGAAAATACAGTAACTACAGTGTGAATTTGGGTATTGATACATAGTGCATTGAGGTCCAGACCCAAAGCTTCAACCTTTGCAAAATTAAAACTATTGAATATAAAATATTCATGAAGATGTATTTAAGATGTTCTGAGGCCCGGGTTGGTTCTTGTGGACCTTCACAGTGCTGCCTTTCTGGCCTGGTTTTCCCCTGTTAAGCATTGTCTTGTCATGATATATCAGCAGCTCTGCATCCCAGTTCAAAGAATTACAAGAAAACATGTTCATAACCCAGTAAGTGAAATTATTAGGTGAGATATATCTGACTTCTGTCTGGACCACCAGTATACTTAAGGCTAAATTTCTAACCCATTCAGTTGGAACTGTCTTGTTCAGGAATACTCTTTTTTAAAAATGCCAAGAATTTAGCATGGCAGCATGATAACCAGTCACAACCATCCACTCCTGGAGCACCTAAAGGGAAATCATATTTTCCTGGTGATCAGTCCTTAAAATTTGGATCTGAATGTGACTTCAGTGTTGGTATACTTGTGCATATTTTTACATATTTTCGTAGATTGGGTCCTTTGTGTGTAACCTCAGGCAAGTATCTCAGCATCTCTGTGAAGCAGGATTTTGATGTTAAATGAGATTAAAAATGATTTTCCATATCTCAAGAGGCTTGCAAGGATAGTCACTCAACATAAAAAAAGCTAAGTAGTATTAATATTGGCTAAAATGGTTAAAATGAAACATTGACATGAGAGAAAATGAAGGCAAAACTTCTCTTATGTACTTATGTATTGCTATTTTGCTGAATATGGAATATATCAGTGGAATTAAAGTAAATAACATTGGAAAGTTGAGAAACAAACTGCAGCATTGTCGTGGTTTAAGCCTAACTCACGCAGACTCTCTCTCACTCACTTCCCCCTCTTTCTTGCCCCCCACTCCCGGAGGGATGGGAAGGAGAATAGAAAAGAATGCAACTCCCACCGGTTGAGATAAGAACAGTTTAGTAACTAAAGTATAACACAAATCACTACTGCTACCACCAATAATAATAATGACAAGGCAAATACAAGGAAAGTATACAATTTCTCACCACCTAAAACCACGCCCGACCACGCAGTGCACCCCCACCCTTCCGGGTCTCTGCTCTCTGCTTCCCATCCTGGGCATGACGTGCTGTGGTATGGAATAACCTCTTTGGTCAGTTTGGGTCAGGTGTCCTGTCTCTGCTTCCTCCCGGCTCCCCTCCTCCCTGGCAGAGCATGAAACTCAGAAAGTCCTTGGCCAGACCAAAACATCACTAAGCAGTAACCGAAACACTGGTGTTATCAGCACTGTTCCCCGGCCCAAAATCAAAAACACAGCACTACGCCAGCTACCAAGAAGGAGAAAAATGACTGCTGCTGCTGAACCCATGACAAGCATGAATTAGGATTACAAAATTTGCCAATGATACTTCTAGCTTTTCCCCTGTGACTACAAAATACTTATGATTCTCAGCTAAACCACACCTCACATCTAGCTGCTGCTGTCACTGTCTAAAAAAAAAAAAAGAAAGAACAAAAAAACCCCTAAATTATTCAGTTTCAGTTCAGATGAGACTAAAAAGAACAGAATTAGGTAAAGACATCTTTGTTTTGGGGAACGAAAAATAGAAGGTATACCACGTAGATGAAAGTGTCCTGATACCCTAGCTGTACAATGACAATCCTGTCCATTTAATCTCTTCTGAGTCACTGTTGTCAATTACTTTGTATATATCAATCTTGACAAAACATGATACACCTTAATGTATTATCCCTTACATGCTCTCTGCATTTTGAGTTTTAATTGTTGCTCCACTAGCTAACACTTCTTCGTGTTATAAGTTAAAGCATTAATATTTGAAACCATGAAATAAGAGGACTCTTTCTATCTTTTATAACTGGTACAGGGTTATTTTCAAACAGTGCCTTTTATATGAAGCACGGTTTCATCCAAACTGCAAATTTGTACACTGTGATACTGCAATATTAGCTTATATTTTGGCAGGATGACATTGCTTTTAACATCAATACACGGTATTTATTTTTATTTTATTCCTAGTCCAAGAAAAGTGCAGTGCTGTTTTCTTACTGGAAGAATAAATAAGGCATTTTATTGAAAGTACTCCAATACACTAAAATTGATCATTATCCCAAAGCATGAGCATTGGGCTTAGGAAAATATTTTGTAAAATGGTTAGAATATGCCTTTAAAAAATTTATTACAATAATTAGTATTATAGCATTATTTAAATGTAAACCAAGTCAAATCTACTTTTAACTAATTAAAGACATCGGTCCCTTAGCTAAAGCTCACTAGAGGTAAGGTGATCATGCAGCTCAATATTTATGTTATTTTCTTTGCTTCGGTTGAATAGGTTTCTTAGCTGGCACGTGTACCGAATTCTCCTATGCTGTTAATTCTGACAATCATATCTGGAGATCTGATTGCCCTTGATCGTAGGTACATTAAAAACTCTACTATTGCAGTCCACCTTGCCGAAATCGATGCAGATCTTCTCCTTCAGTCCTTCTGTTGAGTACCTTCCAAGTATTAATAGAGGCAAAGAAACATATATTTTAGCTTTCCAGAGAAATTGCCTTACCTTAAAAGAAGAGTTCATAATAAACGTTTCACATGAACCTTACACATAGCTACATAGGATATTGATTTTATGTTGTCTTGAGAGTCTTAGTAGCAATCACAAAATTAGCTTGACCACGATAAATGTGACTCCACAGTAATTTTGTAGTCTAACAGTCTACAGTCCTGATAGCACATGACTTCCATTAGTGCCATCAAAACCAGGACAATATTGGAAATCAGGCTATTTGATAGGATGAATAGATGGGACTATATAAGAAAGCAGTCTCTGTCCTTTTAGCTTACAATTTGGGTCATAGCAATCACAATTAATCATGAAACTTTTTAACTACCTGGGCTAACTGAAAAAAATGGAGCTATACTTCCCAGCTCATACCACCATTTGTGGATAGAGAACAGGTTTGAATTTCAAAGATGAACTCAGAGTATTTTTCAATACTTACTGTTCAAGGAACAACAGAACTGTGGAATGATCCCGGTTGGAAGGGACCTTAAGGATTACCTGATTCCAACCTCCCTGCTGTGGTCAGGGACGCCTTCCACTAGAAAAAGTTTCTCAAGACCCCACCCAACCTGGTCTTGAACACTTCCAAAGGAAGGGGTATCCGCAGCTTCTCTGGGCAACTGTTCCAATATCTCACCACCCTCACAGTAAAGATCTTCTTCCTAATATCCAAGTTAAATCTACCCTCTTTCAGTTTACAGCCATTCCCCTTGTCATATGGCTTCATGCCCTTTTTAAAAGTTCCTCTCCACTTTTCTTGTTGACTCCCTTTAGGTGCTGGAAGGCTATTGTAAATCTTGTAGAATTCCATAATTATTTTCGCTTGTTTTTATAAGAGGAGAGGAATAATATGCTGAGACAGCATCAAGCTTCAAAAATCTGTACAAAACACAGCCATTGCTTAGTTCCTCCAAAAGGTGCATGGCTTTTCTGTATGTGCTGAGATAGAAAGTGAGGTCCCCCTTGTGCTGTGGCTTGCTTTCAACTTTCTACAACTGCAAATTCTCTGAAAAGAGATGCAAACACTCTAGTCCCACCGAGTGTTATGCTCTCTAATAACAGGTGCTGACAAAAGAGGCTCCACTTAAACACTGCAGTGGATTACGCCACCCATCTCTTCATGAAAAACTGTTGGAACATATGCCTCAGACCCTAATAATTGTTCATTAAGCTGTCAGCTACTCCTCCTATGTAGCTATCAATTTTGTCTCTGCAGAATTGAGAATGGAATAAAGGAAACAATGTTAAAGGTAACAACAGCAGGAAAAAGTGAAGCTGTGTTATTGCTTCACAATAAATTATTTGCCTAACCCGCTTAACCTCATCTTCCACTTGTGCATTATCTGTAAGCAAACAAAAAGATTTTTCTCAATCAACTACATTTGTTGCTCAAAATTAACCAACACTTTTGGCCACATTTTGCTTAACTGCAGATCAAACACAGAAAGCCTTTTGCAATTATTCTCTGTTTCATAATCTCTATTTGGCCAATGTTAGTTAGTCATCACCTCTTAAATATATCACATGCAATTGTCTGTTTCCTTATTACACACCACCGCATTTGGTGCAAATATTTGCATGTAGAAATTTCAGATTTTTTTTTTAATTACATTTGCATAGTATTTCCTCATTAGTAAGAGAGCTAATGGAAAATCAATGCAGAAGAGTTTCAAGCATGGGTGGAGCAAATCCCATTTAAATTGAGAAGGAAAACTTGTGGAGCAGAGGTAGCAGTCTAGTTCCACCTTCTGTATTATCCTGGCTGAATTTTTGAAAAACATATTACCAAAACTGTGAGTAAGCACCTGTAATTTGGTGCACAATACATTTTAGACACACAGCAGCAAATGCCAGTCCATTCTATGTTCATGAAGAAATGGAAAATTATGGACTTCATCTGTCCATGGAGGGATATCAAGGAAGTTAAGAAATCTGAACATGACGGGGAAACTCTTGGGAGACGGCTCCCTGCCTAGAGAACATGGTGCAAGCAGACTCCATTTATACTATGGAAACTCAGCCTAAAGAAACTGTTTCTGGTTTGGAGCACAATATGTTGCATGTAGTTCAAACCTGCAAAACTAATGTGTTAGCAGAACTGGAATACAGGCTGGAAGCTGTGGCTGGATGCAGTAAGAGACCTTAAAAGAAATTTAAAGGATGCAATATCAAAGCACAACACAGCAACCGTGGAAAATTTAGTAAGACAGACAGATGGCAGAATGCCACAAGTCTCATTAAGGTTAGCACGGGCATGGAGGTGGTAGGTATCATATGCAGGAACACAGAGAAAGATCTCTGATTTCATACACAGCATATACAAATACTCAAAATTATGGCCATTCTGTTAAGGACTTGTCTACTGCATAGTGTACATTATTTATTAGGAATGATTTGTCTCTCTTTAGTAATTATTAAAAACCCAACATTTGCTACCAGAGGCTATACATTTGTTATATTTATATTTATTCATGCTTTACAAGAAAAATGCAATATCTTACACAATGTGTTAGTCTTTATTGCCAATGATTATCACACAATTATCGAGATTTCCAAAGAATCTGAAAAGGACAAGTCAAACCAAAGAGTCTAACTGTGTCATCCTTAAAAAAAACCAAAACCAAAACCAAAAAAACCCCACAAAGCACACAAAACACCATGGTTAAAATACATCATAGCTGAATTTCTGTGGAATACCAAAAGCAAAATGTGTGTAAGTCTGACTTACAAGGAGACAGAATTTTCCTAGATATGTTGTCATGAATATGCCTGTGTGAAAAGGAGCAACATGTCTTAGTTTCTGCAGTATTACACACAGATTTGAGGCATTCTACTTAAAAGATTTGCAAAATTTATTACCTAAGGATACTCAAAGGGTTGGAGATGCTTGAGATGCCAAATCCCAGTGTAAGAAAAGACTTTTATGGAAAAATCATTCTCGGTGATATGGAGTGACCTCATCTCACACAGACACTGCATTTTCCATTCTGCTGAGAACTGACCATCAATCCACGCTAACTGAAAATATTAACAGAGCTGAATATTATACCAGTCCTGCTGTTGCCTTCCACAGGTCAGCTCAAAACAAAGGTGAGCCATGCAACAACAAGCATTTATACTAAAGGTTCAGCCAAACCACAGATGATTTGCCATGGATGGTCATATAAAGTATCCTATTTTATTTCCTTAGAACTTCATTGCACTTGACACATTCTAGCTGATTGTCTTGCACATAGCATAAATTGACCTTTCTGCAACATAAGAAGAAAACTCAAGGCAAAGAAAAGCATGTGGAAATGTGGTGTAATTCACCCAATAAAGTATCTGGAGTAGCTGAAAGTTGTATATTGTGCTGAAGAACAGGTATAACATAGACAAGGTGGATGTTGTCATCAGTTCCTTTCACTGAAGTGCTGCTGCCTCAGTATGTTTTCCTCCTTCATCTGTCCCACACACGGTTTATGTAATGATTACTCAGCATTACAACTCAACCTGTCCGATAGTTAGTGGGAATATGCATACTGTGTGAGTGCTGTGAAGTTTAGATTTACAGAGCTTGGTGAGTCAGCTGGCCCTCAGCTGGAGTCACTGTTGGTTTAACATTATTTAGATGTATGCTTAGCAGCTTCTCCTAATGTTTCTCATAATGTATGTTTTAGCAGTTTCTCATCTGTTTCTCATAATGTGAACTAATGTGTCTGACTAAACTAATAAGGGAATGTGGAGGATGCTGAACACAATCTGCCAGCCTTTACTCTCCTCCCACATGTCACCATCTTTTCATTCAGCTTCTTTTTAAGTGAGGAAAAAAAAAAGAATTATGAGAATATTAAAAAAGCAATTAAGAAAATAAATTAAAACATTAGAATGAATGTGGTCCTGTGTTCTCCAGCAACCTTGCGTACGTCTGATACCTGGTTATATATTTACTTGAACTCACCATCTTATGAAATTGCTACATTTACTGACATTCATCCACTACATCTTTCATTTATAGTTTGTACTCTCTGTCTCATAAGTTGAAATCAAATGTCTGTGCTCTGTAGGGAGCACAGCTGGCACCAGGAGGCTCTGCATGGCTACAGAGATTTCCTCAAACATCTCTAATCACACAAGTAGTCTGCAGATTGTAGATCCTTTGGTTCATGTAGTTTCTCCCATCTACTTATCAAACACTATGCACATCTACTTTCCCACACCGGTAAGCCACTACGTGGAAAGAAAAGGCTAAAGAGTGGATTACGATACCTTCCTCTTAGTTTCCTATTTTCTACTCAAACATGTGTCGGTGGTGGAGACTTGGAAATAACACTTCATCTTTGTCTTAAAGAGATATGGTCTGAGAACATCTTCTACACACTGTGCTTAAGTGTTCTGGCTTCAGTTGCTAGTGTTCCCTATTCTTTCAACTTGTATGGTGGTCAAATCGTATGTGATAGAGGGTTGTTCAGCTATGCAATTTTTCTCAATCTTCAGAAAACTCTTCCACTGGTTGACCAACAGTAGATGAACGTTAAACCAACAGATGGGATGAGCAAGATTGCCTATGTCCAAATGTGATTGAACACAGTGAGTTTGAAACAACCTCATGCTTTGTAGAGTTCACAATATGCTGAAAAACAGATAGGAAATTCAAAATGAGAGAAAGTGAAAAATGACACAGAAATAATTGGGAATGGGATAAAATAGAAACTGGATGCTATAAGAAGGAAAAGAGCAAGGAAAGGAAAGAAGAAAACGTTTAACAGGAACAAACATAATGAAACCTGCACTTAGATCATTTAAGCCTTTTGGTGGGTGACCCATGCTTAATACATAATAAAAACATTCCTTTACCTGAAAAAAAATTATAATTAAAATTGTTATAATTAAATGTTATAATTAAAAGAGAAAAAGAAAAATAGTGAGCCTGAGCCACACAGAAACCTGTCTCAAGCAGCAGAATGAGCTGCTGACAAAACTGGCTGTTTACACAGATCTCCACCCAGCAGCGATACCACGTGCCTCTAGAAAGGCTTCCACTAACCAGAAGACTTTGGATCACCACCTTCCAGTATTCCCAAAAAGACCAAGTGCCACTCTTGCACAAACTCTATCAAATGGTCAGATGTACACATACTCAACCCTACTTGCCATATGACAGTTAGCATCTTATTTATGTGGATTAAGAATCATTTAATGCCATGAGGTAGTGTGGGAAAGGTTTGCCCAGAGGTTACTGCTGTAAGCACAGGACTATTAGCATCAGCTTACTGGGTGCTTGCCCAAAGCCCCACGATCTGGGCCAGCAGTGATGTGAATGTGTCTTCAGTGACACTATGCTTATACCCAGGCTAGTTTAGAGTTATGTCAGCTGTGGTCAAAAGCTGCGGTCATCCCTCTGGTCAAGGCAAAACCTCAGAGAACCTGGAAACTGGGGATATAGAATCAAAGAATAGTTAGGGTTGGAAAGGACCTTAAGATCATCAAGTTCCAACCCCCCTGCCAGGGGCAGGGACACCTCCCACTAAACCATGCCACCCAAGGCTCTGTCCAATCCAGCCTTGAACACCACCAGCAATGGAGCATTCACAACTTCCCTGGGTAACCCATTCCAGTGCCTCACCACCCTTACAGTAAAGAATTTCTTCCTCATATCCGATCTAAACTTCCCCTGTTTAAGTTTGAACCAGTTACCCCTTTTCCTTTCACTACAGTTAGGTGGACGGGTGATTAGGGATGCAGTTTCCTGACTTTCACACTTTAAACACCAACAATCTTTCCTGAGTGGGTGAGGGGTTTAGGACTTTCTATAGTCACATTTGCTGTTCACAGTTAGGTAGATAAAAGACTATGAAGTTTTCTCGCATTTATTAGTAAACATAAAATTGCTATCAAAGTTGGTTTTATGAGTATTTCTTGGTGTCTACATTGTTTTACATCAGCTGTGACTTTCATTACTCTGGATCTGCTGATTAATCTTGATCAGATTCAAAGGACATACAGTTTGTTTCCTGATGGGTTCATAGCAGATGTTTGGATAGCTAAAATTACTCCGTCATGCAGCATTCTGAAATATTTCTTTTGTTCTAACCAGAATAAAAGTGTAGAAATTCAGGGCAAGGAGCTGGTTTGCAGTAATTTTTTGCTGGAAAGAAAAGTACTTCAAATCTCAACAGAAAGCATGCTCTTATCTTACTTCCAGCTCAGTTTTGCAGAATCAAGTTTTGGATAAGCTTATCTGAATCAAACCAGAACTCTGAACTGCCCCTCACTGATTCAGGACAGATTTGTTTTTCAATGACCACAACTTCAAGCAATGCCAACAGCTGTTTGACCAGGCAAAGGTAGTGATATAAACAAGTATTGACTTAAATTTTTTTACCTGTCAGATGAGGCACCAGAAGATATGGTTGTAAGCATTCACATTAAAGATACATCTTCCTTGTAGTAGTGTGATTATAGTGCTGTAGAGTCTTATAGTGTTACCTCTATTCCTCTGGCCTTTGTAAATCTCGACTAGATGCACAAAATCTCCAGGGGTTTTAAGGATCATCAGGTAAGGAACAACCCTAACTCTGGAATCAACCTAAAGCTGTGTAAAAATTCCTGAACTGCTTTGTAGTATGTGATTTGCCAACTTTAAAACCCAGCGGAAAATAATGTTCCCTCTCTAAAGAAAAGTGTTAACATTCAAGGTGGTACGCAAGCCAAAGCATCCACCAACTGGATTGTCAGTCACAGCCACCACTGCCATCATCATTATCAAATACGCTTGAGGTTTCTGAAGTCAGAAAGGTGAGACATAATACAAAATTCTGTTCTATTTCTATGTCATTAGTATTATCATTAAAAAGAGTTTTTCAAATGACAAGCCGGGGAAATGGCATGCATTTCCTGTAAGGTTAAAAATTATTTTCCAGCTGATAAAATATTATGCAGGGTTAGAATCTGTCTGTTCAAATACAATGATGAGTCTCATTCATTGAATTAAGTCCTAAATATCTATAAAGGGTGACACACTTAATAGCATTGTGAAGACAAACTCAAGAGATTTGATAAAAATAATAGAAACGGTAGGAAAAAGCAGGCTTTTTCTTCCTGCATTAATTCACCCCTACCACCAGCAGCAAATTTGCCTTAATTCCTGGAGCACAAGAAAAACACAGTCATTGAAGTATGCTGGCAAAAGTGAGTACATCTTTGAATCAGCATGCTATAGCCTTCACAGTTAATATCATACAAGAATTTGTACCCCTATTCCTGCAGAGGTGTTCTTACCTCAGTGCTTGTGGGGCAAAGCTGGAGCCCAGGAAGATTACTGTGTCTGTAAGACAGGAAAAGAGACAAGGGAGAGAGTTAATGTCAATCATTCTTTGAAATATGTGTACTGAAAAGATGTCTCCCTGGGTTACAGACAGCCAGCAAACAAGTTCTTGCTGGGTAAGATACGAAAAGGCACTAGGGTTTTTGTTGGGGTTTTTTTCACTTCTAAAGGGTTTGCTTTTTTGTTACAATAGGACTGAAAATTTTCCCTCAGGGAAGGTAAGAATGACTTCCGCACTTTATATAACAAAGATTTTAAAGCTAAGTAACAGAATGACATTAGTCTACAGTGGAAGAAATATGCTATGGGCCCACAAAGCATTATAGTGTTGTGGCAACATCAAAACAGATTTCTACCTCGTTAAAGGAAACATTTTGACTTTTCAAAATGTAATTTCTATTTTCAGAATTACTTTCAACTGAGACATTTTAAATTTCCACAGTCCATCACAATTTGAATTGAAATGAAGTTCTGAAATTATGATCTTCTGGTGGAAGGAGTCTTTTTTTTCATTTCTGTGAAGCAACCAAGCAGCTGCTGTTGCTCTGCTTAGCTTAGTTTAACAGCTCAAAAAAACATCTGCAGTCCCACTTCTTTCTTACACCAAAGAGTGAGCTGCGAAAGATCTTCATAATGATGAATTTCCTGATCTCATACTTATCCTGCCTCTGTCACTGACCCTCCCCCATGTCAGCTTACCCCAGCACTTCACCTTGCACTTAAAAGAGCTGTAGTCCTACAGCAAGAAGTTGATCAAGGACTTCAGTAAGTGACAATTTGGTGCACATTTTGTATTAGCTACCCTTGTAGTCAAATAGACCTTGTGTGTGCAATTATGTTTGTAGTCTTGCATAATACAGTTTTCTTTGTAATTGTCAGGTTATTAGCACAGTGTTTTAATTTTGCTTTCTCACAATTATTTGCATGTTTCTTAATTGCAAGTCATTAGCATATGTAAATACTCCATTTCCATGGTGTTTTGCAGCATGAGCTCATTGTATTTAATTAATTTGTTAGATAAATAACCCTAAATGTTAAAAGAAAATCAGTGTGTATGTACACTGCATGAATTTATATATAAATATACAGGAAAATTGTATACAATGTCTTTTGTACATTGTTTAAAATGAGTTAAGTGTCTACCTTCAATAGTTTCTCAATATATTTACTGTTACATAATTGAATATAGGAATCCTGTTCACACATACGGAGAATAAAATCTGAATTGCTTGCTTTTCAACAGAATTAAATTACTTTCATATCGTAACATCAATTATTGTTTGGCAGCTGAAGAAGATACTTAACAAGTCAACATTTGCCAAAGGTTAACACAGTTATTACAGATGCCTCCTATTCAGAACTAAGTGGAAAGCTACTGTAAATATATTTATATTTAATGGAAATTTAACTTTCTAAAGGAAACCACAACAGAAGGGTGTAGCCAATGCCTCTTGAAGCTGATAGGTTAGGTTTATATCCTTTTAAAAGAATGTATGACTCACATTGGCAATTCAGAGCAAAGAAAAAACAGATACAATAGCCTGGTTTCTTTAGTTAGACTTTTTGCTTATCCTTACCATTGCATGCAGTAGACTTCCTGCTTACAGGCATTTTACACTGACAGGCTGCTGTTTCACAGACCAGAGAAGTTAGGACTCGGAGTGCTCTGCTCCTGCATGACCTTAGCATGTGACTCCAGAATGCAGCACTGAACTGACCTGCAGAATGGGCATGAAAATATTAACTGAGATGCTTGAGAAAGCTTTAAGATCAGTAGTTGAAATGTTCCGTAAATGCAAAAGATTAATCTCTTACCAGCTCCCAGATGTCTGTATATACAATATTCCAGTAGATCAAGGGGCATTCTTACTTAAGTAAAGTGGTTTTCCATCAGATTCAACAAAAAAAAAATTACTGTTACAATTTAACAATTTGCCTTTAAGAAAAATTCTGCTTTCTGAGGGGGCTTTCCTCCAATCCTACCTTCAGAGGTTGCTTAGCTGCTAACAGTACCAGTGATCTAGGGGTAGTCTTTCTGTAATTTGTATACTCTGATGAAAGCTAACTGTTCTTGGTTAAGGTTTTCACCCATCTAAATTTGCTTAGCTAGAACAGAAACTGACCACATCAATTTTCTCTTGTAAAACAGGGGTTGTATGATTGCATTTACAGCTCATCCAGCTCCCCACAGAACTTCTTGAGGAGAGCAAGAGAAACTATTGGGTCCTGCAACATGTACCTATAATGTGCTGGGAATGTTACCCACTGGTTTTATACATTTTTTTTTTTCATTATATGCTTGCTGTGGGGGGTAATCCTATGCAGCAACTGTTTAAGGAGCAATGGTATTTAAAAGGTCTAGCTCATAAAATTCGTGCACATATTTTACGTTAACCTTGAAGATTTCTCTCTACTCACCTCAGTTATTCATCCTTGCTGTATTTGCCATGCAGACCAGCTGTTTGTCAGCTCTAACCAGACAAAACCATTGCACAATCTTACTATTAAGAGTTTAAGAAAAATAAAACAATTGATAAGAGAAAGAAAAATATCTTTTTGGATTATTTCCTAACAAAACTATCCAGCATCAGGATGGTGCTGGTATGTGCCAGAAAATTCACAGTGAGGGTTTTTTTTCATTTTTGTAATAAAGAGAAGAAGAAATGTACTATACCATAATATTTAAAGGTATCAGAACCTTTTTGTCAACTTTCTAGCTCTAGGGCATTGGAGAAAATATTTATTCATTTATTTATTCATTTATTCATTTAATTTTAGGTAAATATCACATTGCTCTATTCATTCTTGAGTAAGGGAATGAATCATTTCTACAGTATTTTTGTTTCTTTTGCTTCTTAACCAGGCTACTTTTTAGGCTTTATGCTGATTAACTTACACATTTCCCTCTCCTACATTCAACTGTCTTAATTCAGAGAAGATCAGGTTTTCAAAGCTTCTTCAATGCTTTTTACTCTTGGCCTTCTCTCTCTCCCCTCTCTCTCTGCAATGCCCCTTTCTAACCTAACCAGTAATAAGACCTGACTACCAGTTCTGTAGTCCTCTGCTGATGAATTACTGCTTTGTTTCTCTGTGCCAGTTCATGTCTCTAACTCCTCCACCTGAGCCTCTTTGGCTATTTCCCCAGGATTTCAACCTGAATATCCTTATGTCAAATAGACCATATTAAAATGAAATTCCTTGTCTTACTTCACCAAAATGTAGATTATCCTTTCCCTTTTCTCTTATTTCAAATACATTTATGATCTTGCTGCTCATCCTGCTTCATAAATACTTTTATGCTTGATATTTTTTCTTTCATGATTAGTTTCAAATCTCACTTCTTCTATCCAGTATCTCAAAAATCTGTCTTCTCTCTTTGCCTGGATGTAGAGATGGAGTCTTTGTCCAGAATTTGCATTAATCAAGATAAGAACCCACTGATCTCTTTTTCTATGACTTGTACTCTACATTCTACATAAAAAAGAGTTTTCTTACCTTTCTTAAGGTAAGGAAAGGCTTCTAAAGGCATCCTTACCACAGGACAGCTTCTCTTGCTTGCCTCTGGATGTCTGAGCCCTGCAATGCCCTCTCTATCTCATCAACCTTTCTCTTTTTCACTTGCCCAGTGAAACGCCCTCCACTCATTCACATTAACTTTTCATCTTTTCATTTTTGACATGTCCTTAAAACATCTATTGCTGCACAGGTTTAGTAGCTTCACTTCTTTCTTTTTACTCCTGTTTTAAAAATTTTCCAAAGTAGGGACAAAGACATTCTTATTTCAGCCTTCAGGATGGGCCTGATTTGCACTCTTCAATTTGTATTGAAAGTTTTTGAAAGAGTCTTTAAAAGCATTTAAGACATTGTTTGACAATCAATTAAATATATTTATCTTTTCTTTCAGGAGCATATAAATAGCATAATATAGTTTAAACTGATGGATATAGTATTGCATATATAGAAACAATATTTTAAAATTATAAGACAAATAAGGCTCTTCATTATCATCTAGATGAACCTCAAAACAGTAATGACACTGGAACATAGCTGGTCTATAGGAACGAAAAAGATTAATTTTTAATTGTTATCAGTACCAGCTTTCATTTAATCAATGCATTTCAGAACCAACTTCATTTTTAAGGGGAGTTTTCTTTTTATCCCTGGATATAGTTTTATTTTGTCTATGATTTTTCTTACATCTGCTAGCCATCTTTCTTTTGATCATTGCAAAAGTGTGACCTTGATCAAAATGTGAGGATTGGGCAATTGTTCTAGGAATGTGTAGTTTGAACAGTTAATATTATATTCATCTCTGTAAAAAATCCCAAATCTTTCACACGAATGAGGTTACATAAGCCAAGAAATACATATCCCACTACTTTCACTTTTATGATTTTGGAAACCATTAAATAGCATAAAAAAAAGAAAAAGAACATTTGAAATGCAGCCAAGTAGTCAAAAAAAAAAGACTCTGTGTCTTTAAGCTGGGGAGAAAAATAAAACCCAATCATTCCAAATGTATTGCTTTAGTCATCTGGTTTCATTCTATTAATGACCTTTAACATCTGCAAAAATATTGTGAGAAGCTAATTTTGTTTGTACTGAGGTGGTGCAGAACATTTTCTGGCTGTCAGTCTAGGATGTGCTATAAAATAAAATTGTCTTTCTGGGAGTCTGACAAAAACATACTGTACAGATTCGGTTTATTTACAACAGCATGAAATGAAAAGAAAACAGAATTTTACAACATGCCAACATTCAAAAATGAATAGTACTTACACATTTATATATATTTTAGTAATAAGTTTTCAAGATAGCCACTGAGATTAAGGGATATATTTTGTATTTTGTGGTATTCCACAAAAATTTTAACCAGGGCAAAATATTTCTCTGCAAAACTCCTTCCCTAGAATTGTAAGAACCCATTACCATGATATTAAACAGAGCTGTCCTTAAAAAACAGAGAGTTAACTTAGGCACAATAGGCCTTTAATTAAATAGAAAGCCTTGCAGAGAAAAAATGTCCTATCTTTGTATCATGGTCATAAAAAAAAAGTACAGCCTAGTAGAAGAGGAGTGACGCAAAGCTGTTGCAGCAGACAGAAAACGTTTACCTCTTCTACCTCCTTCCAATTCAGATAAAGCTCAGAGAGAAGGTAGAGAAAGGGTTGAGAAAAAATCAAAAATATCTTTGCCTAAAGAAGGCAAATTGCAACAGGTACCAATGCAGGTAGAGAGATGTAGATTTGTTGTTGCCTACGCCTGCTATAAGAGCAAACTGCACTACCCATTCTGTGGTGCTGCCTTGTTCCTCCACGCATTGAGGGCTGCAGGCTCCCAGGTAAGGCCCAAAAGGTCTGCTGAAAGACAAGTGTAAGCACTTTGCTGAGCACAAAAGCCTACATTTTAGCTGGCTTGGAAGTGAAACACACAGACACCCAGAGGGGAACTCCTTCTATCCACTGGAAGAACATTAAAACTTGGGCTGGTGACTTCAAGGTGAAAAGCATTGTCTCCCATTAGGAGTCTCCAGATCTACTCCACCTCAAGCATTTTATCTGAGATAATATGATAAAAGCGCTATTTCTATTTGTTAAAAGAAGGAAGATCATTAAGAAAGACACTTGAATGACTATAGAAATCTTTTTTCTTACTGTTCAATGACCATAGAGGGACTTCTTGAGCCATTATTTTCTGTAAGTTTGGCTACCATCTGAGGATATCTATGTACAATTATATCCCCTTTGTCTCTGGATCAACCCAGTTCAGTTTGTATTCCTTAAGTTATCCAGAAGTAAATAATAAATTTTCTTCTGTATCCAGAGATTGACCAGAATATTAAGTACTAAGAGAGGCGAACGGGCATAGTAAATTGCATTGCTTGGTAAACTGCAATGACTCAAAGTGCAGTAAAACCAGAAACTATGCAAGGTCTCTTTATCAGCTGAATTATATTAATCATCTGAATTTCACGTGACATATGAAGGCAAGAGCAAGTCATGTGTTTCTCAGAGCACAATTTTGGGGACTCAAGCCTAGAATGGTGGAGACACTTCCTCTCTATACAACTTTAGTGAAACATACTGGAATCCTGAGTAGGGCTGTGTTGTCTATAAGTTTAAAAGAACACTAACAAGTTTGACGAGGAAGCAGAAAATAGCTATTAAAAAATACTCAATATCTAGAGAAACAGTTGTCAAAATTTTAAAAAGCATGATTAAAAAAAAATAGTAAAAATGTTTCAGTGGCCTAATCATGGTACGGTATGTTTTTTCTTGGGAAGGAAGCAGTGAGAATTAGCTTGTTGATACAGAGATAAAGGATTAGCAAGAATTAATGGCTAAAATTTCCTGACAAAGAAGTTCATATTGGAAATTTTGTCAAAATGTGCTGCATATAGGTGCCTGGAACAAGAGAAATGGTGGCTTCTCCATTTTTTATGTCATCTGCTCATTATCACAGACCTGTAAGAATAATATTTTTTAGCTATTCTTGTAAATAACCTCGCAAAAAATACCTCTCCTATATGAATTATTTCTTTTTGACTTATATTCTGCCGCTTTATATGACCTATATATGACATTATTGAGAAATAAGTATGTTGTATTGTTTACTTTGTAAAGCATAAAGGGAAGCTTCAATGCAATACTAGTTGAGGCATCTTAATTTTGAACTTCCTAGATCAAAATGTCATTACTCTTTGGTGTAGCAAAATATTTTGACACATTAACACTTTGAATAAAAATGGAAGATAAGCCCCTTGTCTACTAATTAGAGAAGCAGATGCTTTCAGTATCCTTGTGTTAGCCTGGCATCATTTTTCTAGGATATTGAAAATAGCGGCTCCTATAATTAGTGCACAGAGCTGATTATGTAAATAAAATGCATCCCATCTTGTTGAAAATAAGTTGTGTGGACACATATAATCAACAACTTCAGGGAAGATCATGCTGATCCAAAAGCAGAGATGGCTAGCACGTAGAATCTAACACATACTTTTGCTATCCAAAGCAACAAAAGCACAAAACACTGTTTCATAAAAATGTTTACAAAAATCATCAGAATTTAAAGATGGAAACATGGAGTTAGAGTAAACAGATTTGTTCCTGATACAGTCCAAGGACTGTACTAAAATGATATACAGTAAACAAAAGATCCTACGAGTGAAAATTTATGGACCAAAATTGTTATATCAGAAATTAAGCAGAATTAATGAGAAAAATAAAGAGAGAATAGCATATTCTATTCATTGCCTTTAGGGAAGTCCTTGATTTTACAAAAATGCCTGGAGAACAGATGAAGAAATAAAGTATACCATCCTTCTTTCTCACAGGTGTTAAACTCCTCTATGATATCTTCAGGCCCCCATCATACTATTTTGCACAGGAAGCCTGTCCATACTGACCTACAGAGGACAATTCAGATATCATCAACACCTCTCTCAGTATCTTCAGTCTTGAAGAATCTCTACAACTTGGAACCGAGTTCTTAGGGCTTTTTTTCTTTTGGTTACTGTTTAACATGACTCTGACTTAGCCAGCTATTACCTGTTGGTTGCATGCATAGATCTATGAATAAAAAGACACAATGATAATAATGTTTTTAAATAGCCCAGTATTGGTATGGATTTTGCCAAGTATAAGACTGGTTAGCAAGAACCTATGCTATTTCGAATACATTTTCAGGGAGTAAGACTGAAAAGTTAAACTGTAAACCAGAAGCAGATGTTTTCTTTATATTATTGGTTATTATTTTCTACCCATTCTGCATTTGTTGTTCTCACTTTGCCTTCAGGAATCTTAACATCAATAAAGCAGACAAACCTTGAATGCATTTTTTTTTTATAAACCATCTGAAATCCTGTCAATCAAAGGATTTTTCTTCAAAAGTTCTCTGCTGTTGAAGAGAATGGGAATAAGGAATGTATTAAAGTAAAAGATGAAATTACTATGCTATATTACAATTCTTTGTGTCTTGTTCCTTTAAATATTGTTTAATAATATTATACAATATGTATTAAATTTTTATTATACCATTAAATATTGTATTTAAATATTGTATAATATATAACTTTGTCTAAAATACTTATAATGGTAATTGTATGTCATGGAACTAAACAGATCAAGTCCTCTGCAATTAAAATTTTAACCCTACTTTTTTATTTAGTGTTGTTCCTGTTACCATCTTTGAAGCTTATTTATTCCATCAGAATCAGTGCAAAAAAAACATGGTAAGTACAACACAGAAATCTCATTTGCTTTCTGTATGTTTCAAAGCTTGGTCTTTGCTCTTTCCATCTTGCTTTAGCATGGCAGATGTTCTTATGTTTATGAAACATTTTATGGCTGCTAATTTTTTTTCTTCCAAGAAATTATTTTCCAGTTGAAAAGTATGCTTTGAAAAGAAAACGCATATATATAGCATTCTAGTCCAGTATGGTTTCTTGAATTGCATTATGTTATCTGAGCAATTAGTAGGAAACTCTTCTATAGTTTCTGCCAGCCTGCCAAATATGTACTTGCTTTGCACATTTTTTTGGTGGTTGTCTCCAGTAGTTTTCTTTTTGAGGACTCCTTCACAAACTTCTTGACAGAGCTCCCAAGACTTCAAAAAACATGTTAATGAGTCAGTGTGCAGGCTGAGAAAGACAGTACAACTATCCATTCTTCATGTAACCTTGCCGGTGGTTTGGCAGCTCAGATCCATCCAGTTTCAGACAATCATACTGAAACACTATATGCAGGGAGAGAACTGGCTGCAAAAGATAACCCAGAGGCAAAGGTCAGTGAGGTTGTCTTTTTAGTCATTTCCTTTGCTTTGGAAGCAACACACCTACTGTAAACTGCTTAATGTACAGATGCTGGTCGTGTGCCTATCAAAAACCAAAGCTTGTGATTGCATTGAAATTTCTCACTTAGAGAAGTGCTGAATGAAGATAATTCTTTACATAAATTATTTGTTACCTGTTTCAGTAATATTAGATATTAGCTAAAAAAAAATCTAAAAAAGAATGAGGGAAGGCATTCTAAATAAAAACAAAAAACAAATGGGATCAAATATCACAACATCTGAATGCTCATGTAAGAAAATCTTTCACAAACACAATTTTTTTGTCCTCAAAGTAGTGGTCTAAACCCACGCTCATAGCCATTAATTTAACTTCATTGGTTTGCCAATTATTCATTGCATCTCCAGTATTTTGTATACTGCTATCGAATGTGATTGCATTTTTTGATAAAAAGGTGGGCTGAATAATGAGGCAGAAATCCAAACTGTCCTTTGGGACCTGTCATCTCTATCTTTATAGGCATATCTCGAGAGAAGCAGCACAAAATACATAAATATCTATTATCAATCAAAAAATGCTTGCCATATGGCCTGTAATGTTCTGTCCTTAACACTGTCACTTAGTATGAAACAAAGATTTGTGTTTGTTCAACCAGGCTACTCTGTAGGCAGAGATGTTTTGCCCCTTGTACCAGTCATCTCCACCCATCGCCTCTGGGAAGATTCCACAGTGGCAGAAGGCATGGAGCTGCTGGCTGCCAGCCTGGTTAAGACAGGACTTCCCTCCCTTTTGGGTCTTGGTTGTAGAGAATATTGCCATCCTTCTCATTCTTCCTGAGAAGCCATTGCCACCATGAACCATTCCAAAGTGTATCCCTCCATTGTGGAGACAAACACAACATAAAAAGGAAAACCTCCAGAATATCCATATGATCTTCTGCCCTGGTTTTCATTTCACTTGCCTTGGAAACAAAGAGAAATTCTCCCTTGCTCTCAAAAAAACACAGAGGATAGTTCAGGGGACTGACTGAGAAAAGTAAACAATTTCTTTTTTAATAAAAAAGAAATCTCACTAGCTTCTTTTGTGAAAATGGGAGCATGAGGTTTTACAGAGGTTTAGGAAAAAGAAGAACATACATTAGGGTTAAATAAACTCACTTGTGATCTGCACTGACACTTAGGCTCCCATGTTTAGAGACACATTTTTGTCAAAGCTACAGTCTGCAGCATGTGTAAAGCCATGGTTCCTGGTGTTTATGGAGAGGGGGGGAAATGGAAGATGGCAGGTCCTTACTCATCGTTAATGGGGATTAAAAGAAGACTTAGTCATCATTTGCACATCTACCTTTTTATTAGTCCAGGAATTACAGTTTCATGCATGGCCCTGAATATAAAGTCTTTTTTTCTCCATTTGTTGTATAATCCCCTCCATTGGTGGGGTTTATACCCTCCTTGAAGTCATTAGGTGTGGGTCATCAGCAGGAGCAGAATACAAGATAGAGGGTACTTGTAAACAAAAACCTGTGGTCAGGTTTTTCAAATGTTTGGAGGAGCAGTTCTCCCACCCACCCATGGCTAAAACAGCTGCCAACTTTAAGAAGAGAAGGCAATTTTACATAGATCCAGATGGAAGTGACCATGACGTTAGTTTTGCTGTCCTCTATACGGGGTGCCCCTATGATCTTAGGAGAACAGACAAATAGCAGCCCTGAAGAGAAAGATTTGGGGGTATGGGTTGACAAGAAACTCAATATGTCCTGCAATGTGTGCCTGCAGCGCAGAAAGACAACCATATGCTGGGTTGCATCCAAAGAAGCATGGCTAGCAGGTCAAGGGATGTTATTCTCCCCCTCTACTCTGCTCTCATGAGACCCCACCTGGAGTACTTTCATCCAGCTCTGGGGCACTCAACATAAGAAAGATGTGGACTTGTTGAAGTGAATCCAGAGGAGGGCTGTGAAGATGCTGGAGCACCTCCTCTAGGACAGGCTGATAGAGAAGGGGTTCTTAAGCCTGGGAAAGAGAAGGGTCCAGAGAGACCTTATAGCACCCTCCCAGTACCTAAAGAGGCCTACAAGAAATCTAGAGAGCAACTTTTTACAAGGGTCATGTAGTGACAGGACAAGGGAGAATGGCTTTAAACTGAAAGAGGATAGATTTAGGTTAGATATTAGGAAGAAGATCTTTCCTGTGAGGGTGGTGAGACACTGGAACAGACTGCCCAGAGAAGTTGTGGATGCCCCATGCCTTGGAAGTGCTCAAGGTTAGGTTGGATGGGGCTTTGAGCAACTTGGTCTAATGGAAGTTGCCCCTGTCTATAGTAGCAGGGATGGAACAAGATGATCTTTAAGGTCCCTTCCAACCCAAACTATTCTGTGATTCAATGATCCTTGGGGAAATTTTACTAAAGAAAACTGTCCTTGTGGGAGCACATAGCCCTTATTCTCTTCTGCTTTCTTCCTGAGGCACAGTAATAGTTATAGCTTTAGGCTTTAACTTTCATCTTGAAGTTATTATAGGCTGGTTGAAAAATGAGTTTTAACCATTCCTATGGATCCTTTTAGAATGTGTATTTATCGGTCATTCACAGAAAGAGAATCTACATACAGCATCTCACACAGCTTCTCTATGGCTAACAGATCCAACAATCTTGATTTCTTGAGAAAGCACAGGAATGCAATCAGTGTGGTATGACCAATGGGGGGTAGGAAGTAATACTTTGATGTGCAGATATGCAGTCCATATGGGCAGTAAAATTTTAGATAGGTCAATTGTTTTATAAGGAAAACCTTTGTTTTCAGTCTGGTCCAGAAACTATCATTTTCAGGAAGATCCGGTAAGAGCTGGAGAGTTTATTCTTTTTCTTTCTGGGCAGTCACACAAATATTCAAGCCAAAACAAAAGAACTTGCTACAGCTACAGGCAAACCTCTCTGGGGAACCTGATATTTAGAAGTCAGTTTCAAAGGGTTTTCCACCTTCCTCCAGAGCAGCTTCTATGGAGAGGAGACATTCAAGACAAGTGTAAAAGTTAAATGGACCAACTCCACAATGGCAATGATTTTTATACTAAAACCTGGGAGTTAAGTGAAAAAACCACTTGTAAACTGGCACAAAACTTGATTTTTATGCCCTTTATCAACTGCCAAAGGGGAGAGGTGGGAAAGGGATGAAAATTTTCCTCAACAGTCTGAGGACAGCTAAGGCTGCCTACAGGACCTCTGTAGCCCTTCGTAACCTTTCACAGATGAGCTATTTCTTTCAGTCCCACCTCCAGCCTGTAGAGAATACCACTACAAATCTACTTATCTCAGTACAAGCCTCATACACTTTCAGCTACAATTCCCTTAAAACTCCAAAGAAGCAAATGGAGAGATTTTATTTGTAGCTATGTGATCTTAGGTGACTTGCTGTGATCTTTCAAACTGATATGATGCTAGAACCATGATACAAGATGATAATCCTACCCATCTAGGCTAAGAAATTGTGGCCACTGTTACAACACTCCAATAACCCACTGTACTAATTTATTCACTATTGGAAAAGAACTAGAAACCTACGAGGGCAAATGTATAACAAATGTTGAGATTCATCAGAGAATTCCTTGCTCCTCTTCACAGTCAAATTATCCAAAAGGTACGAAAAAAAAAAAAAGCTGGGGTATGTAATTAGTCAAAGCATCTGTCATGGAAGATGAAATGGATGACTGAAAGCATCCTACTGCTGAATGGCATTGAGAAAGTCAAAACTAATAAGTTTCAGGTAAAAGGATATGTGAGGAGTAGGAGAGAGAGGGCAGTGAAGTTGTTCATGTCCTGTTGATAATGTATGCCATAGGAAGGGTTCGTACATAGATTCATTTAAATCCATATCTACTTTGCCTACCAGATCGTCTCCCACAGTGGGCCCAGGGTCTTCATTCTCACAGTCCCTGCGTCTGCCTTCCAAGACTTGGGTGGTGTGGCCAGTGCATTTGTCAGTGAAGACTGAGGCGAAGAAGTCATTAAGAACCTCAGCCTTCTGCAAATCCAGGGCAGTCAGTTCTCCTGATAGCTTCAGAAGGGGGCCCACGTTGTTCCTAGTCTGCCTTTTATTCGCTATGTACCTATAGAATCCCTTCCTGTTATCTTTCATATCCCTAGTCAAGTTTAATTCTAAGTGGGCCTTAGCTTTCCTAACCTGGTCCCTAGCTTCCCGGACAACATCCCTGTATTCTTCCCAGGCCTCCTGTCCTGGCTTCCACCTTTTATAAGCCTCTTTTTTCCTTTGAATTTTCCTCAGCAGGTCCTTATCCATCCAAGGAGGTTTCCTGGCCCTCCTGCTGCACTTCCTTCTAGTTGGGATGCAACACCCCCGAGCTTGTAGCAGGTGATCCTTGAATATCAACCCACAGTCTTGGGCCCCCTGCCCTCTAGGGCTATATCCCATGGAACCTTACTGAGCAGGTTCCTGAAGTGGCCAAAGTTTGCTCTCTTGATGTCCATGGCAATGAGCTTGCTGCACGCTCTTCTCACTGTCCTGAGGATCTCGAATTCGACCATCTTATGTTCACTACAACCAAGGCTGCGCTGGTGCATCACATTTCCAACCAGCCCTTCCCTGTTGGTGAGGACGAGGTCAAGGATGGCACCTCTCCTTGTCGGCTCCTCTATTACTTGCAGAAGGAGGTTGTCTTCCACACAATTGAAGAGCCTCCTGGATTGCTTGTGCCATAAATCAATGGAAAAGCTGCTCCAGGCTTTAAGATAAGATGTCCAACTCTGAGGGCCATAAAGCAATCCATAGTAACTTTCATATGATTAAAAAGAGGAGACACTTGGGTGCATTTTTAATTTCTTGCACTTAGCTCAAAAAAAAAAAAAAAAAAAAGAGAGGCTGACTTAAGCAATACTTTGATCACATATCCTAAGGATGGAACTCTTGTGAGGTTGGTCACTGCTGTTTCCCAGGAACTGAGCTCTCTTCTGTTTGAATAAAGTGTAACATCATAATTTTTTCATAAAGCCTCTTCGCACTCTTGCTGCCTACTTTTTTTAAAGAAAGTTTCTTCTTCAATTTTTTTATACACCAAAAGAAAAAAAAAAAGTCACTTATTGTAATTTTCACTTTATCATGTGTGCATTGTTTTCAACATGCAAGCAAGTGTTCAACATTATGTCATTTATCGTTTCTGATTTTTAATTGCCTATGATATTAATTTTAATTGCAATGTTTTGATGATGATTATGTATTATATATTATATAAATAAATCATGCTGCTTCTTTAGGGAGATGAAAGAAAGAGTCATCTTATAAAAATCTGGATGTTAACACACTTTCATAGAAACTTTGTTCCATTCTCAGTAGCAAATCAGTGAAAAGAAGGATTTGAGGGATGTATATTGGACATTTCTTTCTTCTGTGTGTTCTTTAAAGGTAAAGACACCTTTCCTGTCATCAGCATAATGAGCATAGCTCTGAGTGACAGAAATGTAGTGGATTTTATAGTCAGGAATATTTTTGCCTATGGACTTGAGCCAGCTCCTAAAGGCTACTGGGGATCTAAGTTTAGACTAACTGGTAGTTAGACGTCCAAGCACCTTGGTGGATTTAGCCCTTAATTGTGGAGATAATGTTTGGCTGGCACAATGCAGTGTCATACAAAGTTATCAAAATGAACTCTAAGGTAGATAAGGAGCCAGAAGCAGAACAGCGTCCCTAACCTGCCACTCCTGTATCTCCTCCAGGTAGGACTCTACACATAGTAGTGTTAGTCTAGTAACCCTAGTTAAGTTAAGATATCCTAAATCTACAGCTCATTCATCCTTGAAACTGAATTTAGGGTATACAGATAATTACAACTGGTCAATTCTCTATGAATCAGAATAAATTCTGTGCCACTGTAAGCAGACACACCCCCAGGGGAAAGATGTGGGAAATGCTTTTTTTAGTATGAAGAAATATTTTTGTGTACATGTAGTTTTATCATTTTAAATGGCAGCTGCTAATTTAGTGGCAATGTTAAAAAAAAGATGGGCACACAAGTCACTGGGTAAGGAGCAACCAAGGTACTGAGATAACCATAGGCATGTTTAAGTTCTTCAAAATCCAACTCACCACTAACTGTGGAATACAGTACTTGGAAATATGTGGCCCTAATTTATTAAAATCTTATGCCTATAAAGTGGAAGCTGCTTCCACGTCCAGCAAAATTCCTGGGACTGTACCCTGGGTGGACTCAAACAGGACATGGGCTCTGACTCTGAGGCAGATACAAGTTCTTCCCAGTGCTGCCTCTTTTGCACCATCTTACTTTTCTCAAAGGTTGTTACATTCTGGTTTGTTTGATATCAGAGTAAGGGCAAAGGTTTTGTAAATGCTGAAATTAGTGTATTTCTCCCTTTTATTTCACAAATGTCTGTTTCTCCAGCTCAAGTTCCATTGTCCAGTACATGATTTATATGATCTTTCAGGATTTTTCCAGAGAAGTACTAGATGAAGGTGGACATATTGTAAATTTTAATTATAATATGGTTCTTTTACCTCTTCTCTAATTTTTCATATTTGTAAAGTAGTCTGATAGTCTAGAGCTAAAGAAATTAATAGCTTGCACTTCTGTTATGCTGCCCCTGAGGCTAGATCAGAATCAATATCAATTCAACAAATGCAACGTAATGTTAGAAGCAAAATATTGCTTTTCTATGAGTTTGGAAAGCCAACAGTAAAAAAATAAGAGTAGGCAAGTTTGGTCCTAATTTAGGTGTTACAAATATGCAAAACATATTGATTAACTAATGAATCTAGCTTATTCACCTCAAACCCTTGGTGAAACTGTTATGTAGAAAAGAATTAATCAAGTGTCTTGCTGTTGAAGACCTACACCAGGACATGGTATAAATCTCAGCCTACCCAACTGTTAGTTCTGTAGTTCAAATCAGAAGACATTTCCCTCCGATGTGCAATGCACACAAATAGACTTTGATGTTCATGGCTATAGCTTAACCTGGATTTGAGCTTCCAGTAAATGTAACAGGCCAAAAGACTCCACATCCAGCACTCCATTTGACCTATCTTTGATGGAAGCCAAAAGTGATGGTTGTAAAAGGACCTGCATGATAGAAATTCACAGTGCTATTCAAATTTTCCATGGACAAATATCTTCTTCAGTTATGCCAGGTGGTGTCTGTAGTCTTGACAGATGCATCAAAGATTTAATGATAAGGAAGTTACACCATTGCAGTGCTCTGATGCCCTGGCTTATGAGAAATCTCTGTTGGAGCTTAAAACTGAGCAAGATTTTAGCAGGCAAAGCAACAAATAGAGAGCTTAAAATGTGGAGTGAAAGAAAAGGTTTGCTCTTCTTTTTTGCTAATGAAAGCTCTCACTAGCAAAATTGTTCTAACAAAACTCTGCACAGGAGTGTCACATCTACACAGAAAACCCCTGAAATCTCCTTACAGTTAATCTCTTCTCTAGAGTGATGGCATGATGAATTTTAGGTAGTCCTTGGCTATTTTGTGCTGTGAACAAGCTCACTCTAGACATTTCAAATGCTGGTTTGGATCATCCTAATGGAACTGCTTTGTAAGAAATTCCCTATTGATGTAGCCATGAAAATGAAGCCATTTTATGTAAATGAAAGTGGAAAACCACTGTTTGAGGATTCCCAGAATATTCTTTTTAAAATCATTTATATTGTCTTTATAAGCAATTTAAAAGCAAATATTTAAGTTAGCACTTTTCTAAAATGCTTAATGTTTCATTTATTTCTTGAAAAAATAACTGCAGGATAGTATTACACAAATGAATTGCATCAATTAATGACCAAGCTGGTAACAACCTAAGTGTACAATCCTGAATTTCCTTTTTGTTTTGTGTTTTTGGTTTGGAGTAAAAAGAGAAAAGTGATAAAGAAGCTGAAGCACTCTATCTATAAACACAGGAAGATGAACTAACGACTTAAAACCTTTGGTCCATGTTCATTTCATGAGTGAAATCTAAAACTTAATAGCACAAAGTTATGTCTGACCACATATACTCAAATAATTTCTCTGGAATGTATACATATCGTCAGAGAAAGGTGTAAGGACAAAGCACAAGTAGCCTAGACTTTGTACATAAAGTGGCAAAGAGTATTGTTTCAGATTTTTTCCTTATTTTTTTATGTCTTCTTCTTATTATCTGTAAAATACTATTACTTGCAGTCCTTTGGCTAGTCCAGTGCAGCTTAATAGCATGTGATAACCTTTTTATGGTCTTTAATTTATTTTTATATATATCACTATTTATATATATATCACTCTTTAGAAATCTCATGTGTTCTAAGTCCTAAAGGAGTCTTAAGAATTATCTGAGTAACCTTTTAAGTTTATATAGAAGACTATTGATATAGGTCCATATACAGTAAAGAATGACTCAGCTCAAAATTATGATCTGAGAAACCTCAGTAATCTACCACCTGATGCTGGAGGTGCTTAATCTTTCTCTTTCATTTAAATTCCCCCAGGAGCTGTGCCATCAGACCTGTATTACTCTGAATAGCTCTACATCTAGCACACTCTTGTTTTAGAAACTGGGGATTTCTATAAGCCTCCTAAAAGTCTTCACCCAAGGTGGTATTTTTAGAGAAGGACAGATAAGCCCAGCACATGATTTTCTGATCAGTTACGCTTTCAGTACTTTCCACGGCACACAACCCACATAACTTCCAGCCTGTCTTCAAGCAGCATGATTTCCATGTGAGTTCTCTCCTTAGAGCACACTCTCGGTACACAAATACCTACCACAGCAGTCTGCCCGAGGAGGAACTGTGCCCTTGTGTCATGGCACAATACCCCAACAGATGTCCCAGTCATGGAAAGATGCTTTTTTAGGTGTGTAAGTGCATATTGCAAGGATTTTGAAGACAGCATTTCAAACCTTTACAGGAAAAGCCCTGTGATGCAACACAGGGCTACAGATCCATATTCCTCAAGAATAGGGCTCCCCTGCAATTAGAAGTCCAGAACATTCAGACACCATGGGTGATACTCCAGCTAAAAACACTGCCATAATATGCCCAAAGCCATGACGCTGTTTAAGCTAAAATGGGCCTACATGTAAAAAAATCTTGGATTATTGAGAATAGGCTTCTTTGTCACTTATTCTTGCACAGCATAAACTCTTAAATACTCATTTTGCCTGATAGATGCAACTGTGAAGAATCTTTCTGCTGATGTGAGCAGTAGGCTGAAGGAGGTGATCCTGCCCCTTGACTCTGCTCTCGTGAAATCTCACTTGGAGTATTGTGTGCAGTTCTGATGACCTCAATATGAAAAGGATATGGAACTGCTGGAACAAGTCCAAAGGAGGGCCACGAGGATGGTCAGGGGACTGGAGCACCTCCCCTATGAAGATAGAATGAGAAAGTTGTGTCTGTTCAGCCTGGAGAAGAGAAGGCTGAGTGGTGACCTCATAGCAGCCTTCCAATACCTGAAGGGGGCCTATAGGGACGCTTGGGAGGGACTCTTCATGAGGAACTGTAGTGATAGGACTAGGGGTAACGTTTTCAAACTTAAAGAGGGGAAGTTTAGACTGGATATGAGGAAGAAATTCTTTACTGTAAGGGTGGTGAGGCACTGGAATGGGTTGCCCAGAGAAGTTGTGAATGCTCCATTGCTGGCAGTGTTCAAGGCCGGGTTGGACAGAGCCTTGGGTGGCATGGTTTAGTGGGAGGTGTTCCTGCCCATGGCAGGGGGCTTGGAACTAGATGATCTTAAGGTCCTTTCCAGCCCTAACTATTCTATGATTCTATGATTCTATGTAGGAATTTTTCGGTACTATTATTAGCTTAGTGAAATGAAACTGCTGTTAATATGAAAAGCTTACAAATGAAACCAAAACAGGTGGCCTAAAATGAGGATAACTTCATTGTCTTGCCACAAATCATATTCCATTACGGCCTGTTGGCAATGGGCATGAAGAAGACAGTAAGGATTTAATATCAAGGAATTATAATACTAGTGTTATAAAAGACAGTAGCACTGCTTTAGGGAAAGAGAAAAGATAATTAATCTAATAAGATCCCACCTCTTTCACTGAAGAGAACAGCACCCAAGAAGAACCCAAAAGCTGACAAGCCCAAATATAAAATTACAGATCTCTGATATGACTACCTTGCCTTTAGTGTCAACAAGACCAAGTCATATATCCAGGTAACCTTATGTATCTGCCTTAAAAATAGATAGGTAGACAGACAGACAGAGAGATAGATAGGTAGAGAAGTCAAAGAGAGATCCAAAACCAAAGGCTGATCCCGAACTAAAAAGCAACAAGGAAAAGCAAAGAAGAAAACCAGAGGAAAAAGCTAACAGACCTTTGGAGAAGTTTACTTCATAATGTTAGAATATTTTAAAAATAATGATTTTAAATCTTCTATGTTTTGAGGAAAGACAGTACAAAATCTAGTCCCTGGCAAGAGCAGAAGCTGCAAAGAACATTTCATCTCTGCTAAGAATTAAGAATTAGATCACAAAATAATGGTTCTGCACTGGAGATGCATTTGCTGAGCACTAAACTCCATATTTGCAGGTGTACTGGGAGTTCTTTGAAACTTTGCATCTGAGGCTCGGGTGAGAGTTATCCCCAGCAGGTTAATGTAAAATTAACTTGTTTTCTGTATTAAGATTATTTTTTCTTATCATTTTACTTGAATTTGACTTTGCCATTGATTTCAATAATATTAAAAATGCAAGATTTACCTTCTCTCTCACTATCACTGTCTTATAGCTTTTTTAGCCACAAACCCACCTGTGCCCTGACCCAAAGTTCCACCTTTGTCCAGAAATCATTGCAAATCTTTATGCTGGCTGGACTTAACAGAATGTTTCAACACTGTGACTCAACAGAAACTGCCTTATTCATACATATTTTATGCTCTGGAAAGGAGGATAACACAGCAAAGCAGCTCAGCTTCCACAAAAAAAAGTTTGAGGACCTAATTTGCCTAGGTTTTAGCCCAGTTTTATGCCAATAGAATTTCCATAGTGTACAACATGAATAACACCATGGTGAATCAGTCTCTGAAATTATACCCCCTGTGTGCAGATACATTAACTAGGAGCTCTTCTGTTTTCAAATCTCTTTATAATCAGGTTGCCTTAGACTGTAGCACACAAGATTTGTAGTATTTCTAATAGCCTACAAACACACACAAATAGAGAGAACAAAATCTATAAAGCACTGAGAGCACTGATGCACTGCCTTAACCTTTTGAATACATGTTGTTTTGTTTAATGGTTATGTTTTCCACAGGGTCTTAAACTATATAAAAGAAGTAAGCATCCAGAGAACTAGAGAGAGAATCAGAGAACTAGATTTTCAATTAATGGGAATTATGTGTAAAAGACAAAGCAGATATTTTCCCTCCTTTTTCAGCTGAAGCATAGCTGAAGTATTTAGTTAAAAAAAATTAATAGACTATCTTTCAACCCAATCCTGATGGCAATGGGACATAAGAGCGTAGATAGTATACTTGGCTTTGTAACCAGAAGTAACAGCCCACTTTCTTTCATCAATTCCCTTCTTCCATTTATTTATTATTATTATCTTTATTATTACAATTACAAATATTTTATAATGAAAATACTTACCATTATGCAAGCATTAGGAGGATTAAATGTATACTATGATCAAAAATTAATTAGTAAGGAAGACATCTCTGCCTGCAAGCAGGCACTGATAAGGAATCAATGGCTTGCTCTTACATACAACTTTTAACTGGCACCAACACAGTGAGAGCTAGCCTAATTGTTAAATGCTTGTCTCTTGCTTCTGTTTTCCTTCATTCAACTTGCTTATTTGCTTTATTGCATGGAAGTCAATGTGTATAGAAGTGGGATTTTTTGTTTATTTGGTTTGATTTGAAGTTTTTTCTCTTTTCGAATGTCTGTCAGTCACAAGTACCTTACGGGCTGAAGACTGTAAAACAGTGAACTATAGAAGACTAAGAAGCTAAGGGGAATGAAGTTCGGTTCTTTTTTGAAATGCGTAAGGAGTGCTGAAATTCTGATATCTCATTCTTGCAAAAGATTGCAATAGTCACCAGAAATGGTACATATATGGTAGAGCAATCAAGTGAAGCCAGTAAGTGACAACATTCTTCCCTGGAGCGAATCGAGGATAACAACTAGAAATTCTAACAAGTTTCTGATGCCAGTTGTAAAATTTCTAGACATCACCTGGAAAGGAAACCTGACACAAAAAAGCGGACAAGAGGACAGAAGGAAGGCAAGCATAGCCTAAGCTCTTGTTAAACTGTTTGTGAAGGATTGCAGTCTATCCATCAGCCACTCAGTCATGCATCTGAAGAAGGCAAAATTCTGTAGCCAAACATTTCACTGAAATGCCAAAACCAGCATTCAGCTGAAATATATATCCAGTTTTTTGGTTTTCTGGTTGCAATCCAGAGTTGTAGTCCAGCTGTTCCTAAGTGTACTGGGTGTAATGCCACAGAGAAGTGGTTATATATTTTTGAGGCAATCAGAATGGTACCTCTATGAAATTTCAAATGTGAAGTTTAAGATACAGCAATCTTTAGCTGGTCTGAAAATGACAAGAAATGGAAATTCTTTCATCAATCAGGCTTAAATGCATGTAAAAATTATTTATGATATGCTTACCAACAGATAAATTATCCTGTGGTGAAATGTAGAATTAGTTTAATAGGTAAACCTTGCTTTGGCGTCAAGAGTGGAAATATATTTTGGACTACATCTGGTCCTTGAATTGATTCAGTTCTGGAAAAAAGAAATAACTGGTTTGGAAAAGCAATCAATTATCTGTTCTGTGACAGAAAAAAATATTGCCACAATATTTAACATGATCTGGCATTAAAAAGCCTTTAATTGTAGCACAGTGAAATAATTGCCATTGAATATAGGAGTTTATGTCGCTATCTAAACCATTCTGCCATAACTTGTAAAAACACATGCATTTGGGAAACACAGGGTCAAAAAACCTTCTCTGCCTGAATTCTCATTATAGCCCATTGCTCCCCCTTACTGCTATTAGCCTTTCATAATGTAAAACATTTCTTCATTTCCAACAGATAATACTTTCAGTCGAAAGGTAATTTTTGAAGTCTATTACTTGCATTCTTAGTGAAGAGCACAATGTAGCATTTTGTTCTAATATGCCATTGAAATTGTTTGAGTAGACACACCATGGAATCAAATACAAAATGTCAAAATGGTTTCCATTAACTATGCACATTTGCACTGCTTCAGTTAATGGGTATGTTTTTGCTCTTCTCCTTCATCTTTGCATCTATAAGACAAAATGATTCAGTTAATGTAACTGAAAAGTACATTGAAAAGGTAGAGCAAATTACAAAAGCATCAAACCACAATTCCACCCACATACTTTATTTTCTAATGAAGTTTAATAATGACTAAAATTGTCTTCAGATTTAAACATCAGTCATTTCTGCAATTGTGGTTAATGTGAAAAATCTCACCCACAGTAATGTTTTAGGAAAACATGGTAGAATTTGTACATTATATTTTATACTGAGATGTCATAATGAAATCCTAACTAGATATCATTGAAATATATAGTATGTTGAAAGTAATTTGCCAGTACGAGCAGGACTGAACCTGGGACTATGTCCCCATCAGTATGATAACAGGTAGTGAAAGTTTTGCTATATTGTAAAACCTCTTTTGTGCTTCACCACCATTACTGTGAGAGAGTCTTTGAAACTAGGTATCATCTAAAATACTGCTATAATATCTAAATTACTTGGTTTGTACTGATGGTGTCATAAAATACAGAATATTTTATGAGAATGAACATCAATGAGAATATTATTTTCTCAGAAGGACTCAGAACGGATCCATCTTGATTTTGAACACAGAAGTCTCTTACAGCAGTAAGGTTTTTTGGAAGGTGTCTTTCCTAACCTTGTCTTGTAAGGCTGTGATATGCCACCAAAACCTCAGCCCTTGAATAGACCATGTTTAGGATCAGGATCCCTAGGAAAGTCACCAGGCTGCTTCTTGCACTCAAGCAAGAATTCTAGCATCACCAGCTAGCTTCATTATTATATAGGTTCCTGCTGCAAAGAGCAAAACAGGGGCAGAGGAAATGTTCTCACACAGCTCTGTGCCTGCTTCAGAGGGCTAAACATTGTCCTTCTCTGGCTGAATGGATTTTTAGATGTTGAAATTTAATTTGGGTCAAAGTTGGATTAACTGCCATGGAAACTGTATTTAAGCCACTCTTAAAAGAAGAAAAAAAACTAGAAAGAAACTCTATGTTCTGCATATTCACGTTCTTTTAGTGCGTGAATAAACTCTCCCAATAATTAGATTTACAACCAGCCCTGCTCAGCACCTCTCTCTAAGGACCCGTGTGGTGAGGAAAGGAGGAAAGGCAGCACAGGCGCAGAGCTGGGCAGGAGACACGGCTGCTGATGGTGCCCCTGCGCTGGCAGCTGCTTGCCCCTCCCCCGGCAGCTGCTCGCCCCTTCCCCACCTCCTGACAAATTAAACGCTACATTGGCTAGGCTTGGGGGGTTTTCACCTCGAATGAGATTTTCTTGCAGTGGTCACCAGATGGCAGTATTATATCATCGCCCCATTTCCACCCCGGACTTCTTAAATCACAGAGCAAACAAATGGATTCGAATAGCCCATGGCTGGTGCCACTGAGCAGTGGTTTAGTCTGCCACCAAATCACAGTGCATGTGGCTTGCTAGGACTGGGCTTGGAAAAAGCATCCTGCGTCCTTCTGTCCTCATAAGAATTAAAAAACAAAAAAAGTCTTAACAGAGATTCTGCACGGCCTAGCCTGCAATTCCTAAACTCAGGGCTTTCCACTGAAGATGCTTTTGACATATAGTGAAGGCTATTTCTCGGGGGGGGGGGGGGGGGGGGGGCGGGGAGGGGGAGGGAGGAAGCTGTGTGTTTGTGGTGTTATATATATAATTTCAGATATAGTTAGTCTCACAGCTGAGCTAGCTAAGAGTCAGGTTTTTTCCAAGGCTGAGCAATTGCCACTTCCACTAAATTTGATGGGCAGTGTGCCACTAAATATCAGAAAGAGACTAAATAATTTATTCTAACTTGATTTATTTACAGTATATATTACTTCTGCAGAACATAACTTTCTATAGGCCCCTGTACACCTGAATTGCAGATGCCCTAAGGAACCAAACTTGATTATCTTGCCAGCTGTCTGCTCAGACTCAGTCCCAATGCTCTTCAAGTCCAGGTTCTTATAATGGTCTTTTTCTTTTTTCAGTAGGCTGTATGGTTAACTTCCTCAATAAATTTAAATGGACATAGTTTAGATGTCCATAAACACTGGATGAGTCGCACACCGTCTCTGGGATGCTGCTGCACTATCCTCTGGGGCCATGTTGCAACACAAAATACGTGCTCCCCACTGTTAGACATGTGGCCACAACTTGCAGATATTTAGTAAATCCTCCTTTTCTTCCTCTGCTCCAGTGCAGTTGCAAATGTGCATAAGCAGAAATAACACCAAGGTTCTTTCTATATGCGACAACTACACATCAGATTTTAAGTCCTCTGTTCCTCCGCTTGAATGTCAGTTTTAATGGGTATGTCTAAGGCTGCAAAATCAAAGTGGAAAGACAAGCATTCTGTGATTCCTGCAACACCATTATGATGCAGATATGAGAAGATCTGCTGCTGCCAACAATACTGGACCACAGCATGGTATCATCAGTACTGACACTGATGCTTCTTCTTTGTGTCTTCTTCAGAAAATGATCAAAAAATGACAGGACCATCATTCCCTACACATCATGCATCATATGCTTCCCAAATCTGGTGGACATAAGCGGCAAAGATGATCAGGTATTACCTAAATTATCTGCAATACTTTGGCATGTGAATCCTTTTCCCACAGGTAATCCCCTAAAATATAATTTTTTGTTCTACACAGAGGAATGTGGCATGGCAGAAAGCACCATGATCTGTAATCATCTGGATTAATTCTCCAAGCTATATGCTAAATCACACCCACAAGGTCTTATGTGTGCCCAAAGGCGCAGCATATGACAATGCTAGTTGCCCAGTTTTCACTGAAACCTGGAAAAATTCTTTTCCACTGCAGGATATGGGTCACAGGTATTGTGCTCAGGTCATTGATTTTGTACACTGCTATAATAACTGAAGATACTCTATTCAAGGCTCAGCATCACATGATAAAAGCTATCATGGGTTGCTATTAGCTCCTCCTGTTTCTCCCTAGGGAGTTTGTGTCAGTTAGAAAGGTGTTATTCCATAAAATAAGTGGAAGCAATTTGATTTTCTACGAACTTCAAAGATCAGGAGGAAAAATCAAATGCAAAACCTCTTATCATCATCATCTCCTCGCTAGATGCAAGCTACTGCTTGGTACAGGTGAGAGAAGAAATAATAATGAATGCAAGTATCCCCCTTTGGGAGGCCAGTTACTGAGCTACAGAGCAGACCAAGACTCAGATATGCCATACCCCCTACGCAAAAATATCTCTAGGTCTTCTTTCTTTGGGGGCAAAGTCTAAACTATCAGATTCCAACATTTGCCCACATCTAACTTGATATCACAACATTGCATTAAAAGTAGGGTAGCACTGATTGCCATTGATGCCCCTAGATCAAACCATTTATTATTTACTTATTAAGCAGATCTATACAGAATAAGAAACTTGTCTTTGCCTCAAGGAGCTTTCTATATGTTCCACTGGAAAAGCAAGTCGTAGGTCTAGATATTATTAAAACCTATTTCCTGCTACAACATGAAACAATTAAAAAAGCTGGATTTAAGCAAAAGGTACTGCTGGCTCACTAATGCAGTGATGCTTAGAAACATTTGTAGGATTTTTTTCTAGCATACTTACTGGAGCTTTACCTTTTTGTGTTCAAAGTAGAATAATAAAGACACAGAAAAACAATTATGAGTGTAGTGGGATTTCTGTCTTTGATGCTGACCAACAGCAGAAGATGACAATTGTGCCATTGCACCTTTCCATTGGAACTGATTTGTTTTAATGGGTGAATGTCAGCCCTGCCAGATACTGAATAAGTGCATAGTTTTAAGAGAGACATGAAAAAAGAAGAGGTAATATTTCATGCATAAGGCTGAGAAGGAGCACCTTTATTAGTGATACAGATAAAAGAGACAAGGGTAAAAATGTGTAGACAGAGCTAAATGTGAAGATGGAGACTGGGAGAAGCAGAGAAACTGGTGGCACAGGGACACAGCATTGCAACAATGGAGAAGAGCTCAACACTTTCTGCAATGAACAACAGCCAGTGGGAAGACTTGAAGAAGAGAATGGCTTCGTGATGGAGAATGAGAAATCAGAATTAAAAAAAAAAAAAAAGCCTTTTTGGCTTTTATTAAATCTATTTGTCTACATAAAATTTTTGTGTCTTTTGCTGTGCTATAGGGTAGTTATGCAACTTGTCCACCCTCTCCCCCACCCTTCCTATAGCTTATTGAAGATCCAGAGAGCTTTTATTTACATTTTTGGAAGCTATCTGCCAACACAATTTTTTGCAAGGGTTTGTAAATACAGTTCAGCATAGGGAGCAAGGATCCTTCTGTATCTAAGGGTAGTCCATTGCAAAGGTGAGTAGGAAGTTCTCATCTAACACACCACACATGCAGGCACAATCCTCTTTTTGGAGCCCAGGCAGACTTTACACTCATGGCTGCTTCTTAGACTTCAAAGCTTAGGCATGGAAATCAGTTGCAGTGCAGAGAGGGATCTATTTTAAACATACGTCAATCAATCCCATTTGCTGTTTGGAGTCTGTACATGGATTTTCATGTTATTTCTTGGCTGTTAAAGTTGGTGCCAGAGTGAAGGCATTTGTTTTTCTAACACAATGTTCTGTATGTGGCAAAGAGGACTTCAAAAGCGGAACAAAGTTCCTGTTGTCAAAACAAAATCATAACTTTGCTGAGGACATAGCTGAGGATGACAGACATCAGTTGCAAAAGGAGTGCTACTCATCTATATCAAATGAAAATCAAATATGGAGAGTTGAAAGACTTTAACCATCCCATTAAGGTATTTTTAAATGGGAAACAGGTGGCATCCACAAAGGTAAGTGTTTTTCGTCTGGGTTTTTCCCTGACCCTTTCACTGAAAGTGAAGCACATGCACACACACAAAAATAATAATAACCATACAGTGTGGAAAGTGATTCTCCATTTTTGCTTAGATGGTTAGGATTAGGACAAACCCAATACCTGATGACATCCAACATACTAAGCAAACATTTTTCTTCTGCGTTGTGGTGCTGGTGACTGTCAAAATAATATTTGAACAGTGAAAAATGTGGCAGGATGTGTAATATGCCAAATGAACGTTAAAGAAAGATTAATAAGCCAGGAAATAGTGTTGTAGTCTTTTTTAATGCAACCTAATTACATTGCTATAATATCCTATATGACATTTAGCAGAACTGTAAATCCAGAGGATGCTGACACTTTGTTTTTCTTTCTCCTTTTTTGCTTTTCCTGATCTCTTTCAAGCTTGTATATTATTCTCCACAATTTGCCTTTGCTTCTCATGTCTCTGGAGCAATCTTCCTATCAGACTAGCTTTCCTCATGATCGTAAAGAAAAGTTTTTTTCTCAAGTTACTTTAAAGTGCCACTGATGACACAGTAGAGTCCTCCTAAGTAAGAAATAAAACTGAAGGTCATAAGAGATCTCATTGTCAATGATTACAGCTGCATTCATATCCAGTCCTGGGAAGGCTTGGTAGGTGTTTAATGGAGAGTATCTATCTATTCAGAGTACCCCTACAGCACCTTCATAAGACCATGAAAAACATATACAGAGCATTTCAGATGACTCAGGTTTTTAGGGGGAGGGAGAAGGGTGTGCCTATAAGTGACTATTGAAATAATTGTTATGTTTCTTGCTGTACTGCTGTTAACCATCCAATGCATGTATCTGGGTGAACATAAACATGAACTAGGGAGAAAGCCTTGAAGTAACGGGGGAGGCGGGACAGACAGAAACCAAATTACACCAGTGTAGTGCAGTCAAAAAGAAACACAAATGGGCATCCTTCTTACAATACAGATTTTGTGAAATGGTGGAAATACTCCTATCATTTATGATTTCCTGAAGAGTGGACACCTATTTATAAATGAATGGCTCTGTTATAAGTCAGTGACACCTTCATAAATCTCACCAATGTAAAGCAGTGTGTGACAGATCTGATGAGAAATGTGTTTACTCCTTTTGGAATAAAAATAGAAAAACACAATAGAACAAGTTCATTGGCAGGTTCAGGTGGCCACTTAGTATATAATAGAATCAGGAAATGAAAGTGCCCTGTGGCACGCAGAGAAACACTGCTAGCACCACTTTTTAGAGAACATGAGCAAGTGTGTTACCTTGGGTCGTGTGGTTTTATTTTCAGCATGTAAATACCAGCAACCATACCTCTTTACAATCAACTAAATATTTATTCATTTCTTCATTAACAAGGTTTTTCCTGCTGTGCGCTGGAATATGTAACTTTGCAAATGTCGGAAGCAGTCAATTTGGATCAACTGGAGGAAGTGATAACAAGACTGATAATCAAGTAGAAGTAGAATAGTGGCACATTTCAAGCTGCAAAATTATAGATTGATTCAGAAGACTCTCATGGGATGATACCTCCACTTGTTTTTGTTTTGAGATTTGTTTTCATTCACGATCTCAGTGGAATTAAGTATTTTTCTTTCAGTGTCCTATTTGGAGGCAGAAATTTTAATTATATTATACCACTAATTGTTGTTTTATAAAAGAAATGTTATATTTTTAATAAGGATAAAATCAAGCTAATATAAAGTGGTTTCAAAAAGCTTTGGAATAATTTCTAAGGGTCTCACGCTTCTTACATGTCTGTGTTCTAGCGGCAGGGAGTTTTAACAGCATAGTGAAAAGTATTGAGTGCCCTGTTTGACAAGAACAATGCTGAATCAGTCCAAAGGACCAATCCTGGCAGCAAGGAAGGACCACACAACAAGCTAAACAGCGTTTTTATGAAAATTGGGGCTTAAAATTTGAAATAACACAATTTTTACCTTACACTATAATCTATAGAAGTGCTGCAACTGTGTAATTTAGTAAGGAAAAGTAGAATATTTTCCTTTTGTCTGCTGAATCTCTGGATTTCTGGTCTGTGACAACAATAATATGTCATTAGATTCATTTCATTGATACCGCTTACTGTTCTCTCTAGATCCTTTTGCAGTGCAATGACAGGTTAATATTAAAGTCTAGTTCCATTATTTTTCAAAGAGATTAACTGTAGAATATTGTCTCAAAATTACAACTCAGAGGTCTTTCTCCATTTCCTGTTTGCTAATCAGTCTGTGGCTTCTGAGTCATCCTTTCATTTCAAAACTGAAATTAATTAGATGTGTCCTATTGTTCTTTCTCAATGGAAAAAAAAAGTATATATCAAATTTATTAAACATGATGGTCTTTATTCAGGAGGCCATTCTGCAGGACCCTGTAGGTTTCAGCATGATTATTCATGTGATTAGAGGCTGTAAGATTGATGAGTTTTTAGATGATTTTGTATTTTTATACTCCTTGACCAAAAAGATGCTCAAACATAATTTCCAGTCAAAAACCTTCTTTATGCGGTAAATCAATCCACTCAGCTCTAGATACAGCAGGTACCTAGGATTCCCTGACATCTGACAAAGAGATGAGAACAGTCTCCTCAGGCAGCAGCTTGGCACAGCAAGGCCAAGTTCAGACTTAGAGTCACCCTGTAAGAGGAAGAGTTCCCCTTGTTCCAGTTTTGTAGCTGATTTAGACACCTGAGTGATGGAAAAGAAAAATAAGAACTCACTTCATTTCAGTATATCACTAGACACTGAATCTTCATCTTATGTAAATTGACATTGTTTTTTTTAAAGGCATTGATGCCATGCTGATTTAAACTAGTGAAAATTTGGTTTTACAAAGCTTTCACCTACACCACTGTATGGTTGAGCTTTCCAACCTTACCTTCCTTTCTAGAGTAAAGGCTATTCAGGATGTCTTTTCATGTGGTGTTACTGAGTTGTAGGAAAGTTGGTTTACTGGTCTGGAATTGGTCCACGTAGAGCAAAATATCTGTCTATAGATCAGCCTTAGAAATCTAGCTATATCGTAATCTCTTTCCATGTGCCACTCTGGCACAGGTGCATTCCCAAACAAGATAAGGAGAGGAGCTGGACCTTTTAACACCCTCCTGTCTCAGTTGCCTGGTCCCTGAGATCATTCTCTCACCATCAGGGATTCACATCCTAATCTACAGGAAGCTTCCCTTGGCTCTTTCCATGCTAGGGAAATCACTGAGACCAGTGATTTAGTAGGATTTGAAGAGGATCATACATTTATACTGGCAGTAAGTGTGCTTTAAATTCAGTTAAACAGGATTTGTTGCAAGTTAGAAAGGGATATAAACCTTACTGCTTCCAAGATCAGCAAATTTGTAACTGCTGGAGCTAGAAAGAGTTGTTTTCTTCTGGATAAGGACACTGCACTGCTACCATATGGGGAGCTGTGCGCCTTCCTACTGGTGCTTGCATGTCCTGAAGACAGTGCTAGAGACTTGATTCTGATTTGGCCTCAAAGAAGGACAGCTGTATGGCGAAGAGTACATCACATCAGATTTGGGCAGTAATCGCTATGATTCAGAAGAGCCAAGAATCCTGTGACCAAGCCTCTGTGCCCATCCTGCACATCTGAAGCGCTTCACCATACAAAAATTTCAAGGAAAATTGCACATATCAGTTCCTGACCTGTAAGTAGTTCCTTCTGATTGCTTTCCTGATCCTATCTACAGATTATTTTGCTGGCATTAACCTGGATGTATGATCTGTGGCATGGGTAGGAGATGAAGGTAATATTTTATGCTCTGAACATTTATCTTCCACATACTTGTGATACAAAATAGCTAGCAACCAGATAAAAGGTGGCTAGAGAAAGAAAGGATAAATTGCACTTATTAATTTAAGGGAAAAAAAACCCTACACAATACATAAAAATTTGTGTTCACTGCCTCTCCATCAAGTTCATGAACAATCTCCTACAGGCATAAACCAATTTCCTCCAGGACTGCTGTCTGAAGGACAGAAGAATATGGATATTTATTTTTCTCTCTACTACCTGAGAAACTTTAGAAGTGTTAAGAACCCAAGTTCCATCAGATCAGCATGACATGAAAACAGTAAATCTGTCAAATCAGATGAACACTTTTCGCATTGCGTTTTGGAGATGAAAAATTTTTTTCAATCTTCCTGTCCTAATCTGTTCTTGAAATTTTGTGCCAGATTTCTTGTGGAGAATGGTGAATTATAAGCAAATTTTGTGGTTTCTGCTCTGGGCTATTGTGATTGTTTTAGTACCTGTTGTTTGCTTTTTTTAAATTGCAAATAATATTATTCAGACTTTAACTGTTGAGTATGTGCCCTTGTTGCCCAAGACAATGGAAATGGAAGTATAGTCTAGAAATATTAAAAATCCCTAGACAACATTATTCTTACCACTTTCGCATAATAGAAAGTAAATTATTTTTAAGATAAGTAGCCTGGTTGGAAAGCTTTGTTTTTATCTTTTTTTCTGTATAGTGTGATGGCATGGTCACACTCTGATAAATATCAACCTTATATGAATGGAAAAACCAATCTTTCTGTTTTCACTGATCTGCAATAACCCATCCACCATCAAACTCTCTATTTCCTTTGAATGTGATGACATCATTATGCAGAAATCTAGCGCTACTCTGGACTGGCTAAAAGATGAAATGTGAATATTTCTAAAATTGCCTTAGAATATGTTTATTTTCAAATTACATAAAAAGATTACAGTAGAAATGTGGGACTGAGATATATACATATAAAATTTATAGCAATCAATGTTGATATAAACCTCATGGTTTATATTACACACACATAATGTTCAAAAAGTAAGTTTTCAGAGCAGGTAGTTAGGAAGTGTCAGAATAAAGGTTGCCATTGTAGGGTTGTGTGCACATTCTTCTATTGTCTTTAATTATAAAATTACAAAATAATTCCTCACACACCACCTAACTCATTCAGCATGCAAAATGGTCTTAAGAATAATCTAATCAATATTCTGTTCTTTCCTTCTCAGCCTGTAACCTCGGGCCATATTTTTTGCTAAAATATAGATGTAGAGAAGGAAAAATATTTTTTTTTCCAGTGACACTCATCACTTCTTTACCTGAGACATAAATAGTAATTAATTTTCACAACATCTTTATAAGCTGAAGAGCAGCCTGAATATTTTTTGTAGCCAGAGTGCCTGAACAAGTAGATTGAAACAAATATTTTCACTGATTAGCAGGCAGAATTTGAGACACAGGAAAATTAGACTCCTCGGAGTACTTAATGTCTTATAGGGGCTTACATAATCTTATTGCTTTGACTTGAAGTTACAAGTTCTAGTATTTATCTAAGTCAGATTATCTGGCACTGCAGTAAAAATTAGTAGTGAGCTGTGAAAACTCCAATTTGATGCAACTTCTTGCCATTTTATGACTATATGTCTTCTTGGTTGGTGCTCTAAATTTGTCCAAAGGGTCTGGAGTTAAGTACCTCTAAGAAAGGGAGTTAAGCCCACTAACAGGGAGCAGAAAAGGAGACACTAAAGGTGAGCCTAGCCTCATGTCTCCATTAGACAGTGTGCACAGAGTGATCCAACCTCCAGCAACAGCTGACCTTATTCTAGACAATACAGTTCATCATGTGTATTAGCCAGCAGTGGAGCTAGCCTATATGAATTTCTCTGATCATCCTTCTAAACTTGTTTAGAAAAATATACCTTTTGTGCATGAAAAGTATAGCTTTTGTGTCATTCAAAGTCTATAATGACAATTTCATTTGGTGGCATTACTTGCACTGTGAGAAGAGTTGTTTGCTATTGAGCTACGAATCTCTATTCTTGCCACCTTTTTTTTCAAATTCTGATTTTTTAACATTTTTTTTAATTTGTTCTATAGATGTATGAAAGACAATCCTCAACTCTGTTTATTTTTGTTGTCTTTGCCTTGATCCTTGCTCATTCTATTAGATCTTTTTCTTTTGCTATGGCATACCCAGGACCACAAGCTTCATTTCTTAGATTTAGAATAATGAAATCTTGAAATATTAATCGATGATTAATATACACTGGGACATAATTCTGCATTCTTTTAGGCTGCTCATTATTCTTCTACTTATTCTTCAAATTCTAATTACATTTATAGACATTGCTGAACTCTAAACTGTTGTTCTGAAGAACAGTTTTCAGTAACTTCAAGATCTCTTTCCTGGATGGTGGTAACTAAGCTGTTGGCCATCATATATTAATACTTGTGGGTTACTTCTTAACCTAGGCTTTATAATCTAATTATTAACATTTAATTTCTTCTACCTTTGTATCACCTACTTGTAAATTTGAGTTCCTTGACAATTTCTCACAATCAGCTTTAGATTATCCCAAATAATTCTGTATCATTTTCAGATTTTGTCTCCTTATCATTCAAGCAATATCCATTAATGAATGTGTTGGATGGCATACTTTACATATGTAGAATATGTTTGAGCTCCCTTCTTTCTGAAAATCAGCTACCCACTCCTAGCATCTATTTCTTATGCTTTCACCTGAACCATATACTCAGTAAGTGTCTCCTCTAAAGGTGTCTGACTGATATGAGTCATGACTTCTCTGTGCAAAGGCTACATTGGCTTTTCCCTAATACACCACATTTTCCTTTTATTACTCAGTCTGGTCTTACAGAATGAAATCTTCCTACAAATTTGTTCTTATATAAAAAAAATTTATCAGTTTGTAATCATCTGAGTTACTTTAGAAAATCTTATAAAATTATGCCATGTTTGTTCTGGTTTTTGACTCATTTAGAGTTAGTTTTCTTCACAGCAGCTAGTGTGAGGCTATGTTGTGGATTTGTGCTGAAAACTGTGTTGATAACACATTGATATTTTTGTTATTGTTGAGCAGTGGTTGCACAGAGTCAAGGTGTTTTCTGCTCCTCATGCCACCCTATCAATGAGCAGGCATAAGAATCTGGGAGGGCACACAGCTGAGACTGCTGACACCAACTGTCCCAAGGGATATCCCACACCATATGGCATCATGCTCAGCTTATAAAGCTGGGCAAGAAGGAGGAAGAGGGGACATCAGGAGTGACGGTGTTTGTCTTTCCAAGTAACTGTTACATGTGATGGAACCCTTTTTTCCTAGAAATAGCTGAACACCTGCCTGCTGATGGGAAGAAGAGAATGAATTCCTTGTTTTGCTCTGCTTGCATGCATGGTTTTTGCTTTACCTGTTAAACTGCCTTTATTTCTCACCTTCACTCTTCCAATTCTCTCCCTCATACAGCTGGGGTAGAGTGAGAGAATGGCTGTGTGGTGCTTAGCTGCCAGCTGGAGTTAAACCACAACATCACCACTTTCCATTCTTCAGGTAGCACAACTCATTTAAATAACAGATTATTATTCACAGTTAATATTTAAGCAGTTGCTTATTTCAGTTGCTTAAGAATTCCTAAGGGAAAGAATACTGTGGGATTACCCTCTGGAAAAAATAGCTCTGAAGTAGGAATCTCTCTGCCACGTGTGCAATAAACGTTGGCAAAAAGAATTAATTTTGAGATTTTATTTTTCTCTAATAGGAACACCTTAGTGAATGTACCCTTTACACCTCAGTCAACTATTAGACCCACATATTTTCTTGAAAGCTTTTTGTTCCCATTGTAGGAGAACAAGGAGAGACTTCATCAGGGACTGTAGTAATAAGACAAGGAGTAATGGGGAAGTTCAGGTTAGATATAAGGAAGAAGTTCTTTACTGTGAGGATGGTGAGGCACTGGAGCACGTTTCCCAGAGAAGTTGTGAATGTTCCATCCCTGGCAGTGTTCAAGGCCCATTTGGACAGAGCCTTGGACAACATCCAGGAAGTTCCTCAATTGTATGGAAGACAGCTTTCTTCTGCAAGTAATAGAGGAGCTGACAAGGAGAGGTGCTATCCTTGACCTCATCCTCACCAACAGGGAAGGGCTGGTTGGAAATGTGATGCTCCAGGGCAGCCTTGGTTGCAGCAATCACGAGATGGTCGAATTCAAGATCCTCAGGACAGTGAGAAGAGCGTGCAGTAAGCTCACTGCCCTGGACTTCCAGAGAGCAGACTTTGGCCACTTCAGGAACCTGCTCAGTAAGGTTCCATGGGATATAGCCCTAGAGGGCAGGGGGGCCCAAGGCTGATGGTTGATATTCAAGGATCACCGACTGCAAAATCAGGAGTGTTACATCCCAACTAGAAAGAAGTGCTGCAGGAGGGCCAGGAGACCTCCTTGGATGGACAAGGAGCTGCTGAGGAAAATTCAAAGGAAAAAAGAGGCTTATAAAAGGTGGAAGCAAGGACAGGCGGCCTGGGAAGAATACAGGGATGATGTCTGGGAAGCTAGGGACCAGGTTAGGAAAGCTAAGGCCCACTTAGAATTAAACTTGACTAGGGATGTGAAAGATAACAGGAAGGGATTCTATAGGTACATTGCAAATAAAAGACAGACTAGCGACAAAGTAGGCCCCCTCTGGAAGCTATCAGGAGAACTGGCTGCCCTGGATTAGCAGAAGGCTGAGGTTCTTAATGACTTCTTCACCTCAGTCTTCATTAGCAAATGCTCTGACCACACCACCCAGGTCTTGGAGGGCAGACGCAGGGACTGTGAAAATGAAGACCCTGGGCCCACTGTAGGAGAGGATCTGGTTCGAGACCATCTTAGGAACCTGAACATGCACAAGTCCATGGGACCTGATGAAATCCATCCTCGGGTACTGAAGGAGCTGGCAAATGAAGCTGCTAAGACACTGTCCATCATATTTGGAAAATCATGGCAGTCAGGTGAAGTTCCCAATGACTGGAAAAAGGGAAATATAATCCCCATTTTCAAGAAGGGGAAAATGGATGAGCCAGGGAATTACAGACCAGTCAGTCTCACCTCTGTGCCTGGCAAAATCTTGGAGCGGATTCTCCTGGAAGGCATGCTGAGGCACATGAAAAACAACAAGGTGGTTGGTGACAGCCAGCATGGCTTCACTAAGGGGAAATCCTGCCTGACCAATCTGGTGGCCTTCTATGATGGGGCTACGGAACTGATGGACAGTGGTAGAGCAGTTGATGTCATCTACCTGGACTTGTGCAAAGCATTTGACTCTGTCCCACATGACATCCTTGTCTCTAAGTTGGAGAGACATCAATTTGTTAGGTGGAGCACTCAGTGGATAAAGAACTGGCTGGATGGCCGCACGCAAAGAGTTGTGCTCAATGGCTCAATGTCCAGCTGGAGACCAGTAACGAGTGGTGTCCCTCAGGGATCGGTGTTGGGACTGGTCTTGTTCAACATCTTTGTCGGAGACATAGAGAGTGGGATTGAGTGCGCCCTCAGCAAGTTTGCCGATGACACCAAGCTGTGTGGTTTGGTTGATACCCTGGAGGGAAGGAATGCCATCCAGAGGGACCTTGTCACGTTTGTGAGGTGGGCTGATGCCAACCTTATGAAGTTTAACTATGCCAAATGCAAGGTCCTACACCTGGGTGGCAGCCATCCCAGGCACAGCTACAGGTTGGGCAGAGAAGAGATTCAGAGCAGCCCTGAGGAGAAGGACTTGGGGGTGTTGGTTGATGAAAAAATGAACATGAGCTGGCTTCAGTGTGCACTCACAGCCCAGAAAGCCAACCGTATCCTGAGCTGCATCAAAAGGAGCATGATCAGCAGGTCGAATGAGGTGATCCTGCCCCTCTACTCTGCTCCTGTGAGACCTCACTTGAAGTACTGTGTGCAGTTCTGGTGTCCTCAACATAAAAGGACATGGAACTGTTGGAACAAGTCCAAAGGAGGGCCACGAGGATGGTCAGGGGACTGGAGCACCTCCTGTATGAAGATAGAATGAGAAAGTTGTGTCTCTTCAGCCTGGAGAAGAGAAGGCTGCGTGGAGACCACATAGCAGCCTTCCAGTACCCAAAGGGGGGCTATAGGGATGTTGGGGAGGGACTCTTCATGAGGGACTGTAGTGGTAGGACAAGGGGTAATGGGTTCAAACTTAAAGAGGGGAAGTTTAGATTGGATATGAGGAAGAAATTCTTTACTGTGAAGATAGTGAGGCACTGGAATGGGTTGCCCACGGAAGCTGTGAATGCTCCATCGCTGGTGGTGTTCAAGGCCGGGTTGGACATAGCCTTGGATGACATGGTTTAGTGGGAGGTGTCCCTGCCCATGGCAGGGGGGTTGGAACTAGATGATCTTAAGGTCCTTTCCAACCCAAACTATTCTATGAAAAAATTGTTTTATTTTTTTTTATCTTATTAGCTTTCCTGCTGGTTTTTTCAACAGACCTCTTGGTTTTGTATAAAAAAAAAAATAAAAAAGGAAAGAAACTGGAAGGAATCCTGTTCTGTAGCAATGAATGACAGAGCCGGAGAAGAACTTTGGAGATTTTAGCAGAGAGCAGACAGCAGCAATGTAGTTCTTGCAGGTCTGCTATGGAGCCCTGAGATAACAGTTTGCTATTGCATTGTCATTTTTACCAGCAGCAGAACAATAGTGAGACTTAGGATACTTGTGTTCACCCTGCACTGTGCATATTGTGCAAAGATTCTTTCTCCCATTCCTCCCTTTTTTGACTCCTTCTTTGACCTTGGCGTTTGATCCTTATATCAGCTCATTTAAACTATTAGGTTAGCTTTTTCCAAGAATTGCAACCTGAAGTCAACATTCAATACGTAAAGTGTCAGCCCAGATAAGATGGCAAATTTAGAAGTCAGTGAAAACAGGTTTTTATAATGGAAAGTGTGAAACTGGCATATTAAGAGACAACACTATCAGTTCTGCCTAAAATTGCTACTGTTCAAGAAACCCATTTCTAGCTATGTGTTTTCAGGAGCATTAATAAGGAAGAACCACAGGATGTCAATGGTGTTATGGGATTACAGCTTCCATGCTGTAACTGAATCTAAATATAAATTATTTCAGTCAAGCATAAAACATGTCAAAATTCAACATCTTTGTGCCATCACTCCGCAAGCACTTTCTAAAAAAAATTGTTGTTACAAAAGGCTCATAAAACTTCCTTTCTACCACACTCTCTTTCTTCCCCTCACTGAGCTTTACAGGAGCTTCACACTGGAAATCAGTCCTCAACTACTTATTCATGTGAGTCCTGTGTGCTAAGAACCCTTGCCAGGGAACTCTGAGAAAGGATTGGTGCTTTCACAGTCCTAACTTTCAGGGAGGTCCTCTGCAAAACTGTGAAACTAATCTGAACCTTACATTTAGTTCAGGTTTCATTCTCTGACCTTGCACTGCAGATCCTATGAATAAAACATTGTCCTCTCTATGCAGTCTCAGTAACTGGACATTTTCTGGGTCTGTGGATTTGTAGAATAGGATATCTACTCCAATCTTTGTACATAATGCTCCAATGCCTTCCAGGAATGGCTGCAATATTGATGCCTTTCAATGTAGATCACATCATTCACAGAGCAGGGTTCAATAAAATGATACTGTAGTTAACAAGTTTTAGAACACAAAGTTACTTTAAAACATGGAACTAATCAGGAGGAAGCCTGTTTTTGCATGTCACTGTTGCATTGAATTGTCAGTAAATAAACAAAGATTTGCTTCACCTATTGTCATGTATATCAAGTAAATCATTAATCTAAACTAATGAAGCTTAAGATATATGACAGGCAGTTTTTATGGAAGTCTTTCCTAATGATATGTTTGCTTTTCATTATAATGCCGAGAGAGCCCATTATCTAGAAAGCAGCATGTTACAGCCAAAAAGCCTTGAATCCCCTGCTTCTCTCTTTGTTCCTGGCTCACAATAAGTAGCACTTGCACTTACATTTTCATAGAGCTCTCCTGGATGAATAGTATTACTAAGAAATGTATAAAAAGCCAGATAAAAATTGTAACAGGAAAATAGAGTGTTCATTGCTTGATCTTTAATCAGTTAGTTATTCATTAGATACCTAGTTAGTTAAGGATTTTTATCTGGCCTGAAAGAGGAAAATGAAGGCTAGATTCAAGCAATTTCATATACATGTTGATTTTACATTTATGAGAGTATCGATTCTACAAAGCTTTAAGTGACTGCTTGCTGTTGTCATGAGCCTACCTTTCTTATGAGGCAGCACAGAATAAACCTATTAGGAATGTTTCTGAGAAAGTAAACAAACTCCCATGCTTCCCTGCAAATTTTGAGAACAAGATTACAGACCATTTTGATATTATAGAACGGAAAAAAGAAATGGCAATGTCTTTTTCATTTCTTCTGAAAACGGTCAGAATCAATACAGGAAGACCAGCTATCAATAGATCAGTTTCATTTCCTATTGTACAAGGTGCATAGTCATAAGTATCTAGCACCAGTTTGGACCCCCCAAGGTATGAGACATATACCCAGAACAAGCAGCTGTGACACCACTGTCAAGAGAGACCTGTATTTGCACAACACCTGGAGACAATATCACATCTTTTATAGCACCTCAGATGGCATTTGGCACTCCTGGTTTGGCTTCTGAATAAAGCACTGGATTCTTTCCACATCCCTATATTTGAATTCAGTACCTAGAGGTAGGTGCTAAATCTTGCTTGTAAGGGAGCAAAACCTTTCAAAATCTTCATATTTCTTTTGGTAATCTGTATCAGAAATTAATTACTGCACTGTCAAAAATTATTGCCCTGCTTCTAACTTCACTTTAACTGTTTTAATTCCTAGCCATTATATTTTGCAGTACTTTGCCAGAGTAAAGACACTGATAGCCTTTATGTTCCCCTAAAGGTATTGAAATGTTTGAGTGTTTAGTACTCTGGCACCACTGAATGTCATTTCATACAAAAGAAAATCTTGACAAGTGTTAGAGATGTTCTTTTCACATAAAACATAAGCTTGCATTGACATTAGGACTTCCATTAATCCAGGTTGCATGAAGGTGGTGTGACTATTTGGGGAATACATACGTGCCAGTGTACATACCCCATTTTTACACTGTGAGTTCTTTTCTAAGTTGTAACCTTTCATTTGTCTTTGAATCTTCATTTTATACCAAATATGCAAAACTCTCAAATGCAAACTTTCCAAGTCAGCGGAAACCAATAAACTGTCACATCAGGCTAAAAAGACGAAGAGCTGAAATGGCTGATATAACTCAGATCAAAACCAAGATTTTGTGGGTGACAACATTCTGCATTAATGAATTAACATGCTCAGGATTTTCTACATGTGTAAGTTTCCTATTCTTGTTCTACTGCATACTTCATGTGTGTGCACATCCATATAAGAAGTTACTTAGCTGAGCTGAGCTCCTTGCTTTGTTGACACAATCCTGGTTGGTTGATTGGAAAAATTGGTTCCTACAGCCAAGTGAATGGGAGAGGTAAAGGCAGGAGAGAGGCTATGCAGCTGGTCTAACAGCTGGGGCATTTTTTTCAATATCTAGACAACTGCATTATGGTCTTAAAAAAAATGCCTCCGAATAGTAACAGGCATTGCATTAACATCTGAGAGATACAGAATTTATAAGAGTCATTAAACAGAACCAAGATACCTAGTGTTTGGGTGACATGGTTTAGTGTGAGGTGTCCCTGCCCATGGCAAGGGGGTTGGAACTAGATGAACTTATGGTCCTTTCCAGCACTAACTATTCTATGATTCTATGATCATGAACTTGTTTGGTATTTATATAGGAGACTTGAAATCATGGAGGCCAGGATGGAGCAGGCTAAAGGAAACAAGGAGAGAAAAAATAAGTGAAAAAATAAAATAAGTTGTTTGAATCCTAGCTGTCAAAAGAACACCTAATGATGTCATGTGGTTATGGAACTTCAAGGAGAGCACATCCAACCAGAAATTAGTTGCTCTGAGCATGTTTCTTTTATGTCTATAAAATCATATCTCTGAAGAGCTGCTGATATACCAAAATATTCCAGTGACCTCAGTGGCATTCTGATTTAGGATGTCAGTACATGTTTTCTTGGGAGCTCAGAACCTGAAAGGAAATATCTTGCGTATTACTTGAAATAAGGTTTCAAACAGGCCTGCACTTTATTTTTTTTAAATGATGGAACATGCAAGCTTTGTAAATTAATATGTTCCATAGGAATATTTCAATTAGATTTCATGTTTTCGAATCCCATTGAGAACTGTTTCAGGACTGGTATCTATAGAGCAATTTCTTCCAAAAGTCGGTATGACAGAGCTTACAAAGATGTGCAATATTTCAGTGACATAATGCTGAGTGCATCATCCAAAATCTAGTACCTCTACAAAACTTGAGACTCTCTAGTCACCTCAAAATTTTGGCCATCTATGACTTTTATGAACCAAAGCCACTGAGAAAGAGTGAAGTATGCAGTTAGCATCAAATATGGATACATCCCATTACATTCAGTTGCATATGCAGTACACAGATGCAACAGACCTGATATGCATGTTTGGATGTTAAGGCTTTAGTGCCTTGAGTAATAGCACTCTCCCAGCCTGTGTAATGTAGATATGATGGCAATCAAACACTGAGAATATCATAGATTTTCAGGCCTGAAGCAAGAATTCAAAAGAAGGTATCCTATACACTGAAAATATGTCATTATAGGAATTAGATGATATCAAGGGATCATTGTTCAGTACTTATTTTTCAAGAAATATCACTTTCCAGAAGCTAGGCCTGCACAGGCTTTTACCATTGCTAAGAAACTATCCATTATGAAACCTACCCTCACACTATCCTCTAAAATACTTCTTTTTTTTTCCTGTTTTGGACCACAGGGAATGCTTTGCACTGGGTCTTTAGCTTCTATGAACAGAAATAAAATGTTATTTCTCAGATCTTTTTCACTAAGCAGAGAATCTAATCTTCAGAACTGTTGTAGGACTAATTCAAAGTAACTGAGATTTTCATTTAGTATAAGCCATCTGAACACACCATCCTTGCATAAAATGGTCCTGTGAATCACTATAGCAAATCTGTCAGAGATTTGTTCTCATCTGCAAGTACTTTGCCACTGATGTAATGCAAGCTGTTGTCAAATTCTCTCATGTATAAAGTATAAATATTGGTAATTGTTCAGTATGAATGTTTATCTAATAGATATTAAAGAAAGCAAGCTCTGGAGAGAAAGTGGGTTATTTTTCAAAGCTTTGATATAACTTTGTAATAAGAGGAAGGTTTTAGTTTTTTCTTTATTTTCAGGGTTTAGAAAAGGATCTGCTCTGTTTACGACATAGCCATTTACATTCTGGCTTTGGATTTTCAAGAAGACAAAAAGTCTGTTTCCATTAGCACTAAAACCAAAAAGAGGCTTTCACCCTAGAAATGTCAGGCACCATTACTTTCTGTAGAGTCTGAAAGCACTGCATCTGTTGATGTCAGAAATGGGCAATATGTCTATCCATAGAAGAGCAACGAGGCCCATGAAAAGAATTTGTAAAAAGCCAGGCAAAATTGTATTCATAGATGGCAAATATGAGCACTGGTAAGAAAAACATCAAATTTCCCTTCCTTAAGGAAAAAACACATGACTAAAAGAAGGTACTTGAGCCAAGTTTTTTATTTTGGGGAAGGAAAAGTAAATGCTTTGGATGGTTGAGGAGATGTGATTTACGAAGTTTGTAATACACTTCAGATGGAATAGATGAACAAGATTTTGGCATGTGATATTCCAATTCAAGCAGCACTTCAAATAACTAGTGTTGACTTGAGCTGATTTATTTTTGTTGTATACTCCAAAATGCATTTTTTTTAGAAAGATATTATGCTTGAGACAGATGTTTATGAGAAAGTACCAAAGCAATAAAATGCCAGAATTGCTAGCATGTGAATTTAACCATACAAATTTTTTACTGTTTAAACCATTCTCATTACATAACAGACTCACCTTAAGTTGGATAGAGGTATTAATGTATATAAGGCATTCTAGGTGCATTTTCAACCTGTATTCAACCAGAAGTCTATGCATGCATCCTTGTGTGCTCATTCATCTGGCTTGGATACTCAGGAATAGCTGTTGCAGAGTTCACTTCTTCATTGAGACCATATTCTTCTCAATAGTCAGATGCCTTATATGCATGAGTTTTTACAGATTCCATGTCTGAAAATAGGCCAGTGTGGACTGCTCAGGTCAAAAATTATGTGGTACAGCAATATACACTCTCAGATTTGCTCTGGTATTTAAACATGTTTTAAAATGTGGTCTATATCAACATAATAACATTTTCATGTATTTGGGTTAAAAACATTAAAAACCCAAAGAAACACATGGAAAAGCTGGTATTTTTACAGCTATTAGTTATTATTATAAATGTCTTCAATGCAGCAAATTAAACTGACAGTGATTTTAGGTTTATGCCCATATCTGTTCCAAGTATATCTAATCACTGTAACTGCCATCATGGTCATGAGTCATATCAAAAAGGGATTTTTTTTTTAAAGCTGTGAAATTCATTCTTTTCAACTGAATTACAGATACTTCATTTTAAATATAGGTATTGCTTGGAAAATACTTGTAACACAGCTCTGACCACCCACTCAATAGTTTTTTTATTAGTTTTTAGTTTTCAGCTTAAAACAAACATAGTGAAATGAAATTCAGAAATTAGTAAAATGAAAGGGTGATGCTGAAAGACAAGATGCCCCTGAGAGCTAGAATAAAGTCCTAACCTAATCATTCTTGCAGTGATTAAAGACAGTATGATATGGGACACAAGACCAGAGCCTTGATAATCAGATTTTTGAGATGAAGAACTAAAATACCATAAAGTGCATGAAAAAAGTCTCCGGATTGTGCCTACCCAGTTAGCCAGGATTGCTGATAAGTGATGGAAGGTGGCTTGTCAAGCACTTCTGCCAGTTTCCTCATTACACTTGGGTGAACCCCATCTGGTTCCAGAGAGTTGTGTGTCTAAGTGGTGTAGCAGGTTACTGGCCATTTCCCCTTGGATTATTGGGGCTTCATTCTGCTTCGCATCCCTTCTTCCAGTTTCAGGGGATGGGCACTCAGCGAACACCTGGTCTTACTATTAAAGACTGAAGCAAAGAAGGCAATAAGTACCTCAGCCTTTTCCTCATCCTCCGTCACTATGTTTCCCCCATATCCAACAAAAGATGGAGATTCTCCTTAGCCCTCCTTTTGTTGCTAACGTATTTATAGAAACACTTTTTATTGGCTTTTGTGGCAGTACCCAGACTAAGTTCTAGTTGGCTTTGGCCCTTCTAATGCTCTCCCTGCATAATCTCATGACATCCTTGTAGTCCTCCTGAGGTCATAAACTCTCTTCCAAAGGTCATAAACTCTTCTGTTTTTCCCGAGTTCCAATCAAAACTCCATTCAGCCACAATGGTCTTCTTTCCCACTGGCTCATCAGCATAAGGAGATGGTCTGCTCCTGGGCCTTTAAGATTTCCTTCTTGAAGAATGTCCAGCCTTCCTGGACTCCTTGGCCCTTCAGGCTGCCTCTCAGGGGACTCTGTCAACCAGGCTCCTAAACAGGCCAAAGTCAGCCTCGCAGAAGTACAAGGTAGCAGTTCAGCTAACCCCAGCTTACTTCTCTGAGAATCAAAATCTCTTGTCATTTCATGATTGCTGTGCCAAAGACACCCTCCAACCATCACATCACACACAAGTCCTTCTCTTTTCAGAAGCAACAGGTCCAGCGGTGCACCTTCCCTAGTTGGCTCCCTCATCACCTGTGTCAGGAAGTTAACTTCCACATGCTCCAAGAACATCCACGACTCTTTCCTCTGTATTGCATTTCCAGCAGATGCCTGGTAACTTGTATATGCAGCTATTGGGTCTACTGCCTATACAGTAAAAGATGCAATTACTTCACAAGGCCCCGATTTTACTCCTTGTGTCTAAAACCACTATCAAAAGCCATGCAGGACCTTGGTAAACATTGCTTAAAATTATGGAACCTCTCAGTAGGGTCATTTTAAAAAAAAAGCAGCAACAAGTCACAAATTCACAAGTGCACTCTGTGTTGAATGTATTATGGTAATTGAACTGTCATCATAGTGTTGTCAGTGTGCATCTGTGTCTAATTGAAAATACATTTCATTGCAGTTTTAGCCATAAACAGCATGTGAAAAGCCTTTCTTGGAGGACTGGGGGATGGGTTCTACAGCTTTTGGTACTTTTTTTGGTTCTGCTGTGAGCTGAAACCAGGAACACTAGAAATGAGAAAACAGAAGAACTAAATGAATAAAATTATCCATATACTTATGAATTTCAAGAAACTTTGGGTTTAGCTGAATCTTAAATTGATTTTCCTGTCACTAACACTAGCATTGATCTGAGCAGGAAAAATTTATTAACAATTTTCTATTGTAGATCATTTTAAAAGAGTTATGTACTTTAGGCCTGAATAACACATGCAATAATTCATTGCAGAGCATCCATATGCTACACATCTCTGTTAATCTGTCAAGTGAAAATGCTAAACCAGGAGCAGATGAGGAGAATAGATTTATTCTGACAACATATTTTGGATCCCTTCTTTGCTTTTCTCACCTAAAAACTTCTACATGCTAGATATTATTCTTAGGTAAATACTTATTCATGACTTTATGTTCCTTCCTGGTGAGAATTTCTCTTCTCTCACCAAGAATCTCAGCAGAGACTGCTCAAATCACCAGTTCAGTATTCATTACATGTCATCCTGTAAGTAATGCAATACTTAGTGCTAGCTCTAAAGAAACAGAAATTAATTGAGTAGAGGGTAGCTAGAAATATAAGTCTGCAGGGGAATAGATTGGAAAGTATTGTGGGTATTGCTTTAAACTCTTGTTACAAATTAAAGTTACAGAAAGCTCACATACTGCCATAATGAGTTTTTGGTTTATTCATACGACCAAAATTACTTAACTTTCAAATCTGAATAAAATCATGATTATTGATGGATTCACATCAGTGGCTGTATCTGGCAGAAGTCAGAAGGGCACGCATGCAGGTGGGTTTCAGCCTTTTAGCTTGGGGACCTAACCAGGGTATGGGTTGTTGGCAGTCCCTGTGCCCTTGTCTCCATTTTTGCTGACTTAGCTGAATTTAGGACACAGCATAGGTTCACACACTTGTCTATGAGCCTGAAAACAGTCCTGGTTTCCCCAGCTTAGACACAGACCATAGGAATGCCACGCCCCCAGTCATCATTACAAGACATAGCCAGTGAGGTCAAAGTTCCTATTTTATGGAGCACATTTCTGGTTATAATGTGAAAACCAGCAGCAGTCAGCCAAGAACTCTTGCCTATCAGAAACCTGTGGAATCCTGTGTTTCTTTCTTTCATGTTACCAACATTTGGCTATTAATTCCAGTAAAATTTAATTAATTAATTAATTAATTAATAGAACTGGTTTTCATGTTATTTTTCAGCTTAGTTTCTGGTTAAGGAGATAGCAATATCCTTACTGAAGAGATGGACAGGATCTTCAATGCCAATCTTTCTCACTTGTGTGTAACCAAGCAATGAAATACACCTGTTGACCATTTTGATTCATCACTTGTCATGTACTGATATGACTGATTAAGGCAAACTGCAGTTTGCAGTTTGTAATGATTTTTAGACATACCTCCACTCTTCTATCCATCCAGATATTGAAACTACTTCTGCAATCACCACTTAGTTCCTTATCAGTCAGTCATGACTGTGAGGTTTATTAATGTAAAATAATTCTCTCATCCTCTTGTCTCCTGACATCACTTTCCCCTCTGGTTTAACAGTGGAAAGCAATGAAGAAGTAGTATAGATATAGCAAGTGTCAGATAATCATGGTAGCTACCAGGCAGCCAGGTCATCAGACCTTCAACAGAAGGAAATAGAATTACTGCTATGAGAAGGCTGATATCAGATGAAGATGCTTTGTCTATGAGAATCAAAATGAGCTTTTTACAGATTAAGGAGAAAGATAGCTGATGAAACTATACACTAGAGAACATCCATAATCCTGCTGAGGAATATAAATAAACAAAAACCAAATAATGAAACCAAATGACAAGATGTATACATAAATTGTTAGCACCTCTATAAAGCCTACATATGTGGTGATATTAGAATATTGCTGTATTTCCTTCCCACCACCTCTTTCCTTGATTTTTTTTTCAGATACATACATCCTTTTTTCTAACACTTAGCACCAAAAGCATACTTAAATATTGGCTGTTACTAGAGAGAGAGATATTTCTGGATAAAAATAAGACAACAGAATACTAAATCCAATATTTAAACACTCAGAAATTAGAAAATCCTGAAATGAAAATTACTACTTAGGTAGTGGTCCCAAGTCCACTAGTTACAATTGACCACTGAAGTACACAATATTCAATTTTAAAACATTTTTTTTTAATGTGCATGTTGCACACACACATTATAAGCAAAAAATATCTGGTTTGCTATCTGACAAAATTTCAAGATTCCAAATTAGTTTGTTACAGAGAACAGCCATATTTTCATAAATATTACAACTTATCTTTTCAGGGATATTTCAGAATCAAGGTCTTTTAGTAAGCATGTTACATCTTGCAGCATTTTATTCATCCCGCTCTTACATGCAGCTTTAAGTGCTATAGTGGTATAAATAACATGGTGCAAAATGGTGCAAAATTATTTTAGTGTGGTCAAAATTTTTACTTAGCATGAAAAATGTAATTGAGTCTATCAAGAAGGTTTTTTTCCATATGTTCTTTGAAACATGTCTTTGAAGAGGCTAAAAAATTATCCAATGCTTGCTAAAGTTTCTTAGGGAAAAGTTAGTGTCTCCATACCTGTGCAGAAAAGAGCACAAACAACTATAGAGGTAAACTACATGCACACTTAAGCTTAGCTTATGGTAGGACTCAGGATTTGCTAGTATAGTATATCCTACAATGTCACAAAGTCAGAGGTATCCTTGCTTCAACTCCATACAGCATTTGTTATAAAAAAGTAGCTGTTCTGGATGAGAGGTTCACAGAGGAACTGCTGCTATGGTAGCTCAGCTATGGCACACATAGTCCAGCACAGCTACAAAACAGTAGTAGAACGTCACTGAGTAGCATAGGGTGAAGAGGTGAGCATTTCCAGTAGCTAAACAAGGACAGCACCACTGACTGGTGATTACTTCTTATGCAAAAGCTAAACCAATGCCTGTCTTAAACTGCACATAGAATGGAAAGTGAAAGATTCCAGGCTAATTCAATACAGAAAGGATGCTGAAAACATGAGTGGGTGAGACAAAAGAAAAATAAAGATGAAAATAATAAATAAAACCATAATGCTAACTGATACTTAACTTCTTGATTCAATGTGAAGCAGCTGTAAAAAAGGTGACAAGTTGCCACTTTGTAAAGAAATAATGAGGTATTTTATGTGGCAAGGTTTTGGTAGTGGGGGGCTACAGCAGTGGCTTCCATGAGAAGACACCAGGAGCTAACCCCATGATAGAGAGCATCAGTTCCGACCAGTTCCAAGATGGACCCACCACTGCTCAAATGTGAGAGCTTCAGATAATGTGGTAACTCTTTGATAATGTGATAACTCTGCAAGAAAGCTGGGCAAGGGGAAGTGATTGAGCAGCTTGGTTGGCACCTGGCGGCCAGCCAAGCTCAACCCATAGGTAAATGCAAAACATTAATTAGCTCTCACTCTGAGCACCCATTTTTGTTGTACTCTAGAGAAATATGGATTTGAATTGAGAGTAACAGGATTCTAAAAACGCTAGCTCAGCTTCTATGCATGAAGAGAATGACAGGAGTCTTCAGAGGAAAATGTAATGTGGCATTAGTGAAGTCTCTATCCCACTAAATATGAAATAAAACTTAATGAGCTGGTTGTGATTGCTCAATAAGCCAAACCAGGATACCACTATTAAAGTGAAAAGGGAACACGTAAGAAGAATGTATAAGCTTACTGTATAAACTTAAAGGTCTTATGAATAAGCAAATTATCTCTTGTGACACCAGTTAGGTACTATTAAGGTAATTAAGACAAAATTGGAAATATTTTTGAAATCGATTCACTTGAAAGGAATTATTAATTAGTTTGTAGAGAGGAATGGTTTGCTTTAATCTGTTGGGAAGAATTTTTAACCAAATTTTTCTCTTTACTTTTTGCAAGAAACTTTTTTGACAACAAAGATAATACAAGAAAACCCACAAGTCTCTCTTTATTTTCCTTTTTACACTAGCTGTCACATGTGAGGGAGGATGTGATGGGATGCATCCACAGGTCCTGAGGGAACTGGTGGAAAAGTGGCTAAGCCACTATCCATCATATTTGAGAAGTTGTGGCAGTCTGGTGAAGTTCCCGCTGACTGGAAAAGGGGAAACATAGCCCTCATCTTTAAAAAGAGGAAAAAGGAAGACCCAGGGAACTACAGACCAGTCAGTCTTACCTCTGTGCCTGGCAAGACCGTGGAGCAGATCCTCCTGGAAACTCTGCTAAGGCACATGGATGAAAAGGGGGTGATCTTTGACAGCCAACATGGCTTCTCTAAGGTCAAATCATGCCTGACAAATTTGGTGACCTTCTACAACAGGGATATAGCATTGGTGGACAAGGAAGAGCCACTGATGTCATCTACCTGGAATCGTGCATAGGATTTGACACTGACCTGCACGACATCCTTGTCTCTAAATCAGAGAGGCATGGATCTGAAAGACAGACCACTCATTGGATAAGAAACTGGCTGGATGATCACACTCAAAATGTTGCAATCAACAGCTTGATGTCTAAGTGGAGATCAGTGACAAGTGGTGTTCCTCAGGTGTTGGTATTGGGATCAGCACTGTTCAACATCTTTGTCAGTGACAGGGACAGTGGGATTGAATGCACAATCAGCAAGTTTGCCAATGACACCAAGCTGCACGGTGTGGAGGGAAGGGATGCCATCCAGAAGGTCCTTGACAGTCTTGAGAGGTGGGCCTGTGCAAGCCTCATGAAGTTCAACAAGGCCAAGTGCAAGGTCCTGCACATGGGTTGGGGTAATCCCAAGCACAAATACAGGCTGGGAAGAGAATGGATTGAGAGCAGCCTTGAGCAGAAAGACTTGGGATTATGGTTGACAAGGAGCTCAACATGACCCAGCAGTGTCATCTTAGGAGAAGTTTACATACAGCTGATCCTGTTGAGGAGGTGAGCAGATGGTCTCTGGAGGTTATTTTCTTCTGTGTTTTCTGAGATTTTGGGGAATTGAGTGATAACATCCATTTCTTTGTAACAATGGATATGTGGGCTTCAGAAGGGCAGTGAAGAGTCTAAAGTGAAGCTATTATCATTGGTGAATGATACACCCACTGAAAATCCAATCTTCAGCCAGCCTGTAACTCCCTAACTGTTCTTAGTGAGCATTTCTCATTTAATTTTAGCTATATTTTATTTTTAAAACTCAATTCACCCACAGTTAAGTAGCTCACATTCTAGGTTTGTAAATTGCATGTCTGGTAAACGCAGGAGAGATGCTGGCAGCAAGCAACCACCTTCAATGTTTTGATTAGTTCTGCTTGGGCTGTATCGTCAGTTGACTGAATGTACGATTGTGCACATTAGATAGAGTAATGTCTTTATGGTGACTTAGCAATTATTTAACCACTACACTGTACCCAAACTTCATCTTTCCCAGATGAATAGAATGAATCTGTCCTTACGCATCCAAAGCAAGACGGAATTATTATCACATACTTATAATTCATCAAAAGACATAACACATTTTTAATATGCTTCAAATTGAACTTGCACACGCACATCCTGCTGTGGAAAGAGCTCCACACAGATATTTCATGTTGGTTTTCAGGAGGTATTGCTGTTCAAAAGCATTCAGAGCCTGCTGTATCTGTAGATATTCTGAGTCTAAATCAGGCCCCACTTTCTGTGATATCAGGAAAGGAGAGGATGAGTTCTGTAAATTTGCCCACAATAGGTGCAGAGCTATTCAGTTATTTGTAAAATGCTGGGGATTCTTCAAATGGTGGATAGGCTACTTCCTAGACATAATGTACTAAAAAAATAAAGCATGGGTGAAATATAATATCTTTATTACATGCACCAATCCATGGCAGGGGGGGAGGGCGGGGGAGTGTGAGCTAGATGATCATTAAAGGCCCCTCCCAACCCAAACCATTCTGTGATTCGACGATTTCTGAAGTATCTTCACATTTTTTCTGAACCCTCAGCCTGAGACTTGTAGGTGTGCTGGCTTTAGAAAACCAGGCATGCACCAACAGTAACACTGCATCACTGGGGCACCTGATTTGTACCTGAGCTGCAGTACTTGTTTCTGAGTTCTCTGTTCACTAAACGAAGAAAGAGAGGAAGCCTCTTTAAATTTGGATTAATTTGGTGACTGAGGAGACTTACCTCTTATGCTTGATGAATAAGGTAGTGGGTTTGGTCTATCTCTTTTCTGCTTTCCTTCATGTTTACATGCATTCTTAGACAACAATTAAAGCATGGGTTGAAACAGCTTGGGGTTTCATAGAGCACTGGTCCAAATGCAGGAATTATTTTCCATGAGCTTTGTTGACCGTTCATTCAAAAGAACTGACTGCTGAAAGGACTATTCATTCTTTACATCAGGTTACACTTATCTGGTCCATCTTTCATCTGACTACTGAGTTTATTAGGATTTTATATTAACTGAAAAAGAGTTTATTAACTAATTTTATAAGAATTGGCAAAAAGAAGTGTTTAAAACTTTCTTACCCATTCTTTTGAACCATTCTGTCAAAATATAAAAGATCAGTACTGCAAAACTGTGCCTGTAATATTTTAATAATCTGTTAAAAGATAATGTTCTTTAAAAAACTCTTTGAAGCAGCTATAGCAGCTTCTGCTACACAGTTACTCTGTGTAGGTGGTCTCTGAGGCTGTGCACAGACGGTACCCGTGCTTTGCAATTCTCCTTGTGTGTATTTACTTGCAGGATTGGCACTATGTCTCATGCCTTTGAGAAATGCAACTGTTCCAGGGAAAGAAATAAAAGGTATATCTCCAGTTTGTCACTGTTGCTTTAAAACTTCAGAATCTGGCAGCAATGTGAAAAAAATATTTCACCCTTTGTCAACGTTCGCTTTAATGCTTCTTTGGAAGATGTGGCAGCAATTTGCCATCAGACAGTTCAGTGTAGTTGGAAATATTTAATTTCCAGAAAGTGAAAGTTCTGTGCTCCTGTGGAGACCTAAAGCTTGAAGCTAATATATAGGCCCCAACCTTGCTTTCATTTAAGTCACTGACAAAAGTCCCATTGACTTCAAGTGAAGCAGGATTGGCCCAGTTTCAAAAAAGGAGTATTATTAGGTTTAACATTTTAAGCCCTCAAACATAAGGAGCAGACTTAACATTATCATGATTGAGCATTTAATTTTCAAATGCATTTGACAGTATATTCAAACAAAGAAATGTGGCTTATCTTTTAAACTTTCAAATTGGTAGGTCCAGCAAAATGGGACCTGCTTTCAATTAAATAATGCAATGAAAAGTATTGGGACAGGACTGCATCTAGCAGAAGAAAATATTGTATTTATCTCATTGTAATCCATTCATTGGTTTATGGCTCAAGTCCTCAAGTGGATATCATAAATCCACATAATGTCCTTGCATGTTCTAGCAGATCTTGCATTTGGGTCTCAGACTTAGCAGAAAGATGTGTTAAAACGCATGTAACCAGGCAGCTTCCTGTCAGCCACCCCTCTGAGAAGCCTCAGAAGGTCTAGTGATTACAGTGAGGTTTTGGATGAAGCTACACAGCAGAAATTGGCTCCGGACATCACAGTGGAGAAGACCACATGAAGTACAACTGAAATCTCCCACAACAAGCAAACTGAAAACACTTCAGAAAAAATCAGTTTAGGGGCATGTACATAAACCCGAGAGCTAGAAGTGATGCCAGGATGAAAGTCTGCTCTAATCAGCTCTGTCTGGCACAGTTTACCCGAGTGATGGATTTTCTTATGCATTGTCTTACTTTTTGTATCCTGCGCAGGGTTTCCTACTTTTCAGTTGCACAAGTGACAATACCTTGTTGCAGACACTGTGCTAATCATGAAAGGGCAAAAGAGATGTTCACCAGTTGCTCCTGGGGACAGTGAGCTGGATCCTGGTTTTAGTATAGGTTTGGTTCAGCAGGAGGGAAAAGAGGGCTGCAGGCTTTCCAAGTCCTGCTTGAAGTCTCCTCTGGAGGTTGTGCTGCTTTAAAGAAGAGACTCGAGAGGTGTGGGACTGGATCCATGTTAGCAGCAAACAGCATTGACTTTATCACAGGGAATAGCTGGGCTAGACTAAGTCTGCCTGGGTCTCCAGTCTCTTCATCAACAGAGATCTCAGAATCAATCTCTTCACCAAGCTGTCCTGCGGAGCCTCTCGTGTCTGCTAACCTAGTGTTTCTGGCTGTAATGGAGTTGCTTGGCATACAGCTGGGCACAGAAGGTCCTGTATCCAGAGGATACTTCCCCCCTGCACCAGCATGCTGGGATCTGTGCATGAACGGGCTTCTGAGAGGACAGATACAGAAAGGCTCTAACAATATAAAAATATTAATATCTGAACTATGCTGTTCCACTGCACCTTAGATGTTGATTGGGTTTTGTTTGCACAGTTGTGTATACATGTGTATGAGACTTCTATGATGTTTGATTTCCTTTTGTATTATTTCAAATAAAGAAAACCGAGAAGATTGAAAGGCATCAAGAATAGGTATGTTATATCCTAGCTTCTTAGAACTAATGGATTTCCAAGAAAGTACCATGAGAAGCTTCAGATGCCAACTTGTGAATCACATGGGCCAAAGTACTCGCACTGCCAATGACTCCAAATTCCCTCTCTATCTGCTTTTACAGGGCATAAAGAGTGGCTCCACCTTTAGAGGACACGATCAACGCACTTCATGTGTTACAGGTCTGCCAGGTCTCTCCAGCAGTCATGGACAGATACTTAACAGTGGCCATGAGAAGACAAGTGTGTGAAAAAGTACTCAGGATTTTGTCCTTTATGATTGGGAAGAAATTAAGAGATACATGCTTTATAACTGGCTGCTCGATAAACAAACTTACTGCAACATTCAAGCTTCTTACCACTTGCATGCTGAGTTCAAACTGGCAGGATTAAGTAGCTAGTGATAGCACCAATAACTGAAAAAGTGTATGATTGGTTAAAAAATGAAGCCTAGTACACTGCCAGCTGAAAGAACCTGATTGTATTTATGATACGGAAGATGAATTTGTTCATCCACTTCTTTCTACTACAGCAATTGCAGATGTTGTGAGCACTGTAACTGAAGGAAAATTATCCTGCTAATTTTTATACTGACAAACTCATTCAAATAAACAACTGCAATTTTCCATATATCCAGAATAATTCTTCTTAGCTGACTTCAGCATAGACCAGCGAATATTTCCTTAATCCATCTGATTTCACGTTTGTTTATCATAATACAGAGAGGTTGTGAGCTGAATAAAGAAGTTGTTTTAGAAAGTTAATAACTGCTGAGTTATTAAATGAGACTTTTTGCCTAAACAAACACAGAGACATAAATGAGTTAACTAGTTATAGTCAGCTCTAGGAAGGGATCACAATCACGTAACTCAGTTTATCCATAGAAATAAAACTCCTGTAAAGAGTCATTTTCATTTCAGGGTGCAAAAAGGATTAGTTTTAAAACATAATTTTAAAGGCTTAATCCTATTCCACTGAATGGGGTGGTTTGCCACTGAATTAGATATTGAATCATCGGGGACAGACTATTAATGAAGTTTGGAAACAATTAATGCAGAATGCACATTCCTGAACATTTTGCTGCATTATACATTTTCAGAATGTACCTTTTGAAGTATACCTGTGGCTTCCTTGAAATATTGAATGCTTGTAATGAAGAGAAAAAATGCTGGGACGATTCTTTCAGTTAAAGGTATAAAAGGTTCTTTCAGTTTAAAGTATAAACTTTTTTGTTGACAAAGGATGTAACCAATAAGTAATCTTTGACATCTGTCTTTGAGAAGATTACAGATCTTTCTCTAAAACACCAGTTTTACATGCTGTCTTCTAATCTACACTTCATAATCTTAACATTCCATTTTATAGAAACCTTTTTCCAAGTGGCTTTTGATTCAGTGGCTCAGTCCAATAGCCACTGCCCCTTTGAACAGTTTATTCTGCCCAGTGCCTAAATTGCTGGCTACACCAGATGAAGATGAATTACTTCAATGAAAAATATTCAGCCATCAAAATGGCTGCTGTCTTTGCTGAAACTGCATTAAAGACTAGAAGTGGCGTAGTGTAGATATTCTCAGTATTAGTGATGGATTAAAGAAATCAGAAATACATTTACCATTTAATATGCTCATGATTCAAGAGCTGGTGGGATAAATGCATCCAAAAATACAGTGAGAACTTCCTTGCCTCTCTTTATGTATTCTCTTTTTCATGAACTGTTGTTTACACTGAAATTTCCTATGTCTATACAGAAGTTATGCTACCTCTGCTGGTAAATCTAGACATTTTAATCTGTTTGTGTTGATCCAGCAAAAATGTGCTTGCTACATCCTCTGGTGGTAGTACTTGGAAACGTCAGTTGGGTGTGCAAAGAACAAACCAACCACGTTTTGTCTTCGTGTTTCTTTTCCCTGCTTAGACAAAGGAGACCTGTTGGGCAAGACTGTCCAGAATGAGCCATTGGGGAGCAGAAGATCACCTTCCTCCCAGGATGGGCTGTGCTGGGATGACCCACCAGCCACAGGGCTGTCCACCACTTAAGCTCGGAAGGCTGATGCTAATACCACAGCTCTCCATTTGCACCCCTCTATGCCATCCTGACACCTCAAACTACTATGTTTTCATGGTACACAAGAGGAGTTGTGCAATTCTTGTTTGTGGTTTGTTTCCTAAGAGTGCTTTAAGGTCGAAGGAAACTGCAGCAGACTTTTTGAACCACTGGTACTCAGGACAGGCACAGGTGGAAAAACCCTGCGCCAGGGAGGGAGGTAATATAGATGAGAACATACTCCTCCTAGCTCTCTGTGTTTACGACAAAGTAAATATCATTGAAGCAGTTTTCCACTAGGTCGGACGAACCTGACTGAGCAGAGAGCACCAGCCTGGCTGTTGAGAACCAGGACCATGAAGACCCCTTACCTCTCCTTTCTTTTCCCAGGCAGCCTGGGCACTGGTGCTCCTTCAGGGAGCAGGACAGCATCACTTCTGGGTTAATAACACTAATAACATGCACAAAGAGCAAAGAAAGATGGATGAAATAGGTGTGAAATTATATTAATTTGTAATTAGCTAGCATGTGATTGAATGATGAGCATGTGTAAATAGCTCTTTTTCTGATTAGAAGGTCTTGTTTTACTCAAAACATAGTTATTTGCTTTTCTTCTTTATCCTCCTAACTTCAGGAGATGGGCAACATACAAATGTTTTACTCTACTACATTTCAGTTTAACAATGAAGAGGGATTAGTTGCTGCTTAATCAGCTTCTTTATTCCCAACATGAGCCTGCAGTATGCGCTTGCAGCCCAGAAAGCCAACTGTATCCTAGGCTGCATCAAAAGGAGCGTGACCAGCAGGTCGAGGGAGGTGATCCTGCCCCTCTACTCTGCTCTCAGGAGACCTCACTTGGAGTATTGTGTGCGGTTCTGGTGTCCTCAACACAAAAAGGACTTGGAACAAGTCCAAAGGAGGGCCACGAGGATGATCAGGGGACTGGAGCACCTCTTGTATGAAGATAGGCTGAGAAAGTTGGGGCTGTTCAGCATGGAGAAGAGAAGGCTGGGGGGATACTTCATAGCAGCCTTCCAGTATCTGAAGGGGGCCTATAGGGATGCTGGGGAGGGACTCTTCATTAGGGACTGTAGTGAGAGGACAAGGGGTAACAGGTTGAAACTTAAAGAGGGGAAGTTTAGATTGGATATGAGGAAGATATTCTTTACTGTAAGGGTGGTGAGGCACTGGAATGGGTTACCCAGGGAAGTTGTGAATGCTCCATTGCTGGCAGTGTTCAAGGCCGGGTTGGACATAGCCTTGGGTGGCATGGTTTAGTGGGAGGTGACCCTGCCCATGGCAGGGTGGTTGGAACTAGATGATCTTGAGGTCCTTTCCAACCCTAACTATTCTATGATTCTAAGACACTCTGATGAGGCTCATGAAATTAAGACAAGCAGATTTCTCAGCCCCGGGCAGTGGGTTGTGCTGAGGGTGAATTTCTGTCCTCCAGGGTGAGCCCTATGAAGGAGGAAGAAAGGACAGGAAAGAGGGACATCAGGAACCACAGGGAGGTGGTGTCATGTGGGATCAGCACCTTCTGGTCATCAATTGCACCACAGTCTTCAGGTGGCATGGTGGGTTCTCTGTACCACAGAGATGAGATCACAGTCTTGAGGTAGCAACACGCTGTTAGGACCAGGACCAACATCTGTGTCTCTGCCTGAGGGCACTGATAGGCCAATCCCTGTCCCCAGGGAGGTGCCACAGGACAGGGGCTGCTTCACTGTCCCCGGCTGCTCCTAGCTGAGGTGGTGGGACAGGACAGGTTGCTATGTGCTGCCCTGCAGGGAGCCCACAGTTCTCATGGTGCCCTGCTGCGCTATCACATCCATACCCTGAAGGACTCAAGAGGGATGGAGGCAAGGTGAGAGGATGTGATCACTGAAGCTGATTGTAGTTAGCACGGAGGAAATCTTTCTGAGACAGGCAAGGTTCACGTGAGAAGCTTTCTAAAGCAAGTTATACAAATACTCACAAGCCACCCTTGCTTCAATGCTAGGATAGACTAGACAGTGCATCCCAAAATTCCTATGCTTTTACAGCAGCAACAAGCTCATATAAGGCAAAGGGAGATCTTCTCATGGAGCAAATGCTCCTGTCAGGCCTGCTTGAAGGTGCCACATTGGACTTCACCCACAGAAAGCCCATAGGAGGGAGGATAAAGCATTATTTTGGCTACCACTTTGAAACCCAGGAATTATCAAGCACTTTCATTAAGTCCTTCCAGCTCAAGACCTGAGTGCCTGGAAATTTCAAACCTCCAAAAGGCCCATGAGGGCCATTGGGGTGGCTCTGCCTTTTTCTCCCAAAGCAGAGGTGATCTGACTGCAGGTACCATTGAGCCCATCCATTTCCAGCCATACCAGCAATCCGCTCTTCAGGAGACTGACTCAATGGCTAGCCAGAACCATGCCTTTTTTTTAGTGATTTGTTGTGAACAGTCAATAATTACTGCCTGCAACCCTAATATTCAATTATTTATTTGAGCATTTAAGTATTTAACTGCATTATTAGAAGGGCAAACTATTAGATTCTCTGGGTATTAGAATGTCTTACCACAGATCTAGCAAGAGCAAAATGCGTTTAAGTATATAACATGATAAGCAGACAATAAATAGCTTCTAGGCCATGTCTTACTGCTCAGAGATGATTTGCCTGAGGTACTACATAAGAGGCAGATCCTGAAAAGTACTTTGAAGAAGTGAAATGTTTGGACTATCCCTACTGATTCTCCAGTATTTGAAAAACAGGAAATAAAGAGATATTTCTTGTTTAAAAACACAGGTCCCGGAGATCTGTGAGTCAGAAAAAGAGAACTGGCTCATTCATCCCGCAACCCAAGCTGAAGGACTAATAAGAGTGAGAAAGACTGAAACCCATTTCTGTCACTCATGGTGGGTCCACAAAGAGATTCATATGTCTGTGTTGGAATTGGTCAGCATCCTTTTTCAGCTCTTTCCTCAAGACCCATCACGTGACTGCAGTGACAGGAAAGATTCTGGATTTGTTTTGACTGTTTTGTGTCCTGTCTGGTTTCCTTCTCATCTTCCCACTCAACTGCGTCCCTAATTGTATACTTAGTCTTAGCAGGTATGTGAATGAGCAGGGAAAAATTTTATCTCATAAAGATCAGAGTTCAGCCTCAGATCTGACTTTTCCCCTTAGGGCTGGAGGAGCTTTTCCTTAGGTTGCTGTCTTTCGCAGTCTCTGGGGCTGGAGCTGCTCTCTTAGACTGCATCTTGATCTTATGTCTGGCTGAGGCATAGGACCTGGATGTGCCAAGCCTGCTAACTCCTCGCAAGAGTGGTCTGCCTCCAATGGCCAAATGCAGATCTCAGATGGCAAGCAGCAGACAATGGAGTTGCCCAGTGTGGAAACCATCAGTCACAGCTATATTTTATCCACAGCTGGTACCTTACCCTGAGCTACATACACTGGCCGGATGTGGGAGCAAAACTGGCAGCCCCCATCTCCCAGACAGGCTGATGCTGACAGCCACACTGCTCAGCTTGTAGCACGGCAATGGCAGAGCAGCTCTCAGACAGGTTGGGCTCTGGCAGCGGCTGATGTCTGCATCTCCCTGATAAGACCAGTTCTTTCCTAAGCTCCTCTTTCCATTCTGGTGGTGGCTATTAGGCTGCCAGCATCAGGAGAGCAGAGGGCTTCTAAGCCATGCCAAGCAGCACATTTGCTCTGTGCCTCATCTCTGCTGGCAGAAGAGAACAGGCAGTACTGTCTCCTGGTGAGGTCAATATGAATGACCTCTCAGTCCACAGGAGAGTGCCCACACCCTTGTCTCGTAGAAAGCAGCTTCCCAGAAGGAAAAGATCGGCAAAGCCCTCTCATATCATGCTCCAGTGGTGAGTTGCAAGTAGCTGCTGAAAGGCAGCTGGGAGAAACATCCTATGGCAAGCGTGTCTCCAGCCTCTCCTTACAGCACACCATGGTTCAGTGTGATGGACTGACTTAGGCAGTGACAAGACTCACGTTAAAGATGGCTGTTTCTAAGCTAGCTGATTTGCCAAGTTTCAGAGTGAGTGGCTTGAGGTACAAATTTCAGACACATGCTGCCCAAATGATGTGTTGACTGTATTGGCCAAACAACATTGCATTGCTGGATGCTTCATGTATTTTCTATCATGGGGCCTTGTTATTAAAGAGCACAATGTGGATTAATTAAAGAAATTCTACAGTCTGAGCCATTCAGGGATCAGGTGAAATTGTCCTAAGGATTCTTTCTGGTCTTCACATCAGGAAGTTTATTACTTTGCTGACACTGGCATTACTGAGGCTGTAGTTAGACAAGATGGTAAACCTGTTTCAAGATGCTTATTACAAGATCAAAAACCCTGTGTCCATATGACAAAAACAGTAAAACAACTTCAGTCTGTCAGTTCAAATTTATTCCAAATATTTTGAGTTCTTAGTACAACTTCAATCTGTCTTGACAGATCAGTTTTTAGCTCATCCTGCCCACTCTGATTTTATGCCGAATACACATCATCTGTTTACCCATAGCTGGGATAAAGCCTGGCACATATCCATACCCTGTACTCTGGCTAATTCATCAGAAATATGCCCGTGCCTCATTCACATCAGATTTGTACCACAGGATGATCCAGGAGCACACAGATCTTACTGCTGTGGAAGCACAGACCACATGCACCCTGTCGACAGAAATGATGGGTGATGGAAAGAATCTAGGAAGAAAGTAAAAGTATAGAAGATGGAGGGAAGCTGACAAGCAAAAAAGAGTGATATCTGACTTAAAAAGAGAAAAAGAAAAGAAAAGAAAAGAAAAGAAAAGAAAAGAGAAAGAAAGAAAGAAAGAAAGAAAGAAAGAAAGAAAGAAAGAAAGAAAGAAAGAAAAAAGCATGTGAAACAAAAGATGTGAAAGCCACACACAAAACTGCATGCAATACAAATATGGTTAGACTTAGTACCAGAGCTAAAACACTGAGAATATGGATTAAAGGTAACTCAAGACTAGGCAGATGGTTAATGCAAGCTTCAGAACTTGATGAAGGAATTACTGGGTGAAAATCTGCAGTCTATTTTATGAAGACCAGGCCAAAAAGAGTCAACCTTTCTGCTTTAATGTTGGTTGATCATAGGTAATTGCAAGTCACTTTGGTGAAGCAGTCTGGATTGCACATATGGACTTCAGTGTATTTTTACTACAGCTCTGAAAGTAAGGCTGTACATCTGGAAACAAACAGGCAGAAGGCACAGACAAAATGGGAGGACTCTATCTGGAGGAGATGAAGAAAGTCTCATTAAAAGCTAATGAAAGACAATTTAAGAGACTAAGGAGATAAAAAATACCACATGATCTCATTAAATTAGTAATTAAAAAACTCTTGAGAGCAAATTTAGATTTGACAGATTTCTAACTCTTCCCCTTCCTCTAGCCAAATGTACGCCTCTTATGGGTGCAACTGCTTTGTTTTGGCTGACAACAGCTTTACCCCTGCATGCAGACATCCACTGCAGCTAAAATGTCAGATGCAATTCATTACTGGGAAGAAGACCATGTTTTGACTTTTTTCTCTCCTTCTTCTGGCTGTTAGGGAAAGGGACAGGCACATGGAAAGTGAGGGGAACAAGGTACCTCATTACCTGGTTTCTTGTTGCCTAATGAGCTTGCCAAAGTTGAAGATATTTGAGTTATTCCTTCTTAGAAATAGGTGGGAAAACAGCATTATTAAAAAACTGCAAAAGCAATTTCACCTATGCATAGCTATACGTCTTTCTATATGAAAAGATTACCAAAGTAATACCAGATTTCTCTTTTCTAACTGGATAAGTAGCAAGAATCATAGAATCATAGAATGGTTTGGGTTGGAAAGGACCTTTAGACAATCTAGTTCCAACTGCCCTGCCATGGCCACGGACACCTCACTCTAGACCATGTTACCCAAGACTCTGCCCAACCTGGCCTCGAAAACTGCCAGGGATGGAGCATTTACCACTTCTTTTGGAAACCTGTTCCAGAGCCTCACCACCCTCACAGTAAAGAACTTCTTCCTTATATCTATCCTCAACTTCCCCTGTTTAAGTTTTAACCCATTACCCCTTGCCTTATCACTACAGACCCTGATAAAGAGTCCCTCTCCAGCATCCTTATAGGCCCCTTTCCGGTACTGGAAGGCTGCTCTGAGGTCTCCAAGCAGCCTTCTCTTTTCCAGGCTGAACAGCCCCAACTGTCTCAGCTTGTCTTCATATGGGAGGTGCCCCAGCCCCCTGATCATCCTTGTGGCCTCCTCTGGACTCGCTCCAACAGTTCCATGTCCTTCTTACGTTGAGAACACCAGAACTGTACTTAGTACTGCAAGAGGAGGTATGTATTCAAGACCACAAAATCTCTCCTATTTAGAGATAGCAACATAACCACACGTTACCACTTTCTTCATTTACAGGACAACTGCCAGATATTTTCTCAAAGAGCATGCCTTTTTTCTTTTTCTTTCCGCTTGAGAAATAAAAACAATTACTTAGCAAATGTAGCATGCAGGTTGGTCTAGAAAGGAGCTGGAGGCCAAGCGAAAAGAGAAATAGCTGATATAAAAAAAAGGCATATAATGTATGAATAAAACTGGTTGAAATTTGGAACCTCCATAATTTAGTGGATCCTGACATAATTAAAATTTAATTCTGGTTCCGAAAAAAACTAGAAATGTTCAAAAGGGCACTTTCTTTCCTTGCAGCTGAAACAAAGATCCATCTTCCAAGGGCTTCACTGGCTCCTTACTTTTGAAAGCCCAAGATTATGCACACTGTGTTCTTCTCTCAAGACAAATTCATCTACCTACAATCATTTCAGGGGGTTTGTGAATTAAAAAATAAAGGTGTTACTGTGCAAAAATGCAATGAATTACACAGTCTACCATTCATGTATACAGCAACAGGATTCTGCTCTAATTCAAAAAGTGGCAAGAGAAGCCTATTGGTTGCATCTCCACTTCTTAAAAACAGAAAATCATGCTTGTCACTTTGCCCCTCAGATTTATGAGTTTGAAACTCAATGTTATGGACAGTAAAAGAAAGTTTCTGCAGGTCATAACTGCAAGACACCAGTCAGATCTTCCTTTTCTGCATTTACTAAATGAAGAGGGTGTGAAATGAGCTTGTTAGCCTTTTAGTGATTAAAAACAAAGTTAATTGTGATGGCACACTAACCACAATTATGGTAATCAACTCTAACATGAGAATGAATCCTTAATATTAGATTCAATTTTGTTAATGAGAAACTGGATTTAAGAACTGTTACTTGATTAACTAACCAAGAGAGGTAAAGAAGCAGGGAAAGCCTGAACATAATACACCACTTAAATCCTTTTGGGAAAGGGAAATACTATAATATTAAGCAGTACACAAAAAGCAGCTGTGTTTTGCAGCCACCCAATACTAAATGCATTTGGGAAAGAAGGCACACCAGAAAGAGAAGGCATCCAATCAGGAGAAGCAAGGGGAGGTTGTGTCTTGGAGCAAGCAAACAAAAGCAACATGATACAGGTGTCAAAAGCCCTTGGAGGGAGGAAGCGGAGTTCCAATTTAAGTGTTATAGTACACCATTAATCTGCCTCTATAGTGGTGCTCATTCGTGGCACTGCAGGTACTGCCTTGCATAAAACAGTAATTTTCACAAAACTTCATAAACTTCACTTACCCCCAGGCTGTGGCCAGAGATAACAGGGACCTCTGAAACCGGATGCCTAAACTCAAGTAATACTTGCTTTCCAGACAGTGGCAAAGACCCTGAAAGCATAGGATTTTTTTCCCCGATGCCATTCTTGCGATTTCAGCACAGTGAGCACATAGGAAGGTGTCCCGATCATTGTGCCTTGGGGAAATCCTGTGGGAAAAGTGTTTGTGCCAAATAGGTATGCAAACATCTGCCCATGCAACTCACACTTAGGCTGGGCTATCCTACTGTTCAGGAAAGTTGTGTGTGTTGCTTTTACGTCATAAGTTATTATGAAGGAAGCTCTTGGGGACTATACCTGGGCTCGCTGTGCTCACAGCTTTCAGGTTTGCGTTTCCTAACAGCACCGATTGCATTAAAAACGAACAAACAGAGGAGCTCCATTTTGCAAATAAGAAGCAGCAAAAACCAGTGGGACTCCCTCAAGAGCTGGAGACAAACCAGCACCAGGACTCATGGTGCTCTTCAAAGCCACTCGTGGCTCTGCTGCCGCTGGCCCCAAAACCTTGGAGATCTCGGATACAACTGCAGCAATGCTGGGAGAGCAGTGCCCTGGGTGTGCCAAGGACCTGCTGGGGCCACAGGACTGATGTTTTAGCCACCCTTACTCCTGGGGACATCGCTACCATAGCCTGATTTGCCACTGTCTTTGTTGCAGGTTAATGCTGCTTTGTGTGGTGCCACATGACCTGCTTAATTGAATTCATGACGGCTTAGGTAGTGGCAATTTGGATTTAATCTACACTGTTTATTTGTGAATTTTATCAGAGTAGGTGTGATCTCAACAAATGGCTTAATCTACAATTTTCTTTCCAGGTTTAATAAAAAACAGCCTTAATTTTCATATATGTAATTTTTCTTGCAAAGCGTCTCTTCCCACAGACCCCTTCATGAACTAAGCCATAGCTCAGAAAAGATAGATGCCAAATCATGATACAGAGAGAGACATCTGCAGATACGGATTTTCTTTGTTTGCCTTTTATGCTGGGGAGCAAACCCTGCCTGAAGCTCTATAGTATGCAGACATCTAGTGGTTAGATAATATAGTGCAATTAAGTATTTTTACAGGACACCTGTACAAATTTTACACAGTCAGGTCATCACCTGAAGGTCAGATACCTCAGGCTCTGTTGGAAAGAGATTGTTTGCCTCTCTGCAAGTCCTTTTTTTTCATTCATTCAGCCCTCTTCACGGGTATTTGGAGATGCTCTGGCCTCATGCATTTCTAGGATTCTATTTTAAATTGTGTGGAACTAGGGTGGTCAAAACATAAAATGCCAAGAAATCAGGAAGGTTTAAAATGCTGAAGCACATCTGCTAAATCACAGCCTATAATTTCACACTGAGACTCATGCACTTGGTAGTCATTACTGGCTTCCCTGCCAAGAGCGCACAGCTCTCCGGGCTTTTTGTGTTTGTTTTTCATTTGTCTCTTGAGTAAACATCTCCTTATCTATGTGAATTACTACAGGTTTCTAAGCCATGAATAAATCTTTCCACTACCTTTGGTTTGCATCCTTTTTCTTTTTGCTCAGCCACGCATATGTTTACCCAAATAAAGAGACCAAACCTTTTTCTAATTGTGATTCAAAATAATGAAATGCACTTCAACTGAACTATAGTGCATCAGGACGAAAAAATCTGGTATCTTCACAACATGAGGTTAAGCACACATTGTCTAGTACTGCTTTATACCTGCTATTTAAAATACTGCTGACAAGGTATGTCATATGCCATTGTATGTGTTTCACTGACTTATCATATCTTTCATCTCTTTCATGCTCACCACTGTTAGATGTTTACATGGGAGGCTCTTCAGAAAGCACTGTTTATAGTGTATATTTATCTTAAAGCTCAAGGGAGGCAAAGAGCTTATGGCTATGTAAGATCAAGATGTTTTTGTCTCCATTGCAGGCACAAACATTACCTTAAAGAATAAGCACAAGAGTTGCTTGTGCACTTGAAGCTCCAGTCTTCGCAAGCACTTTACTTTTTAAAAGAATGGAGTTTGTGTTATGACCTTATTTCTTTATTGTCTTCCAGTGGGTGAGTAGGGAAGGTTACCCAACAGAAGGAATGCGGTGAATAGTCAGGATCTGGGATAAGGATTGGTACCCAAGGACAAACAGCCAATTCTCTCCAATTCCCTGGCACTGGTGGGAAAGGGGCAGGACAGCAGCAGTCTCAGGGAATAAGTCTTGCTAGACATAGCTTCTAATTGCTGATTTGGGAACTGGCTGGAGTCAGTCAGATGGATTTTCACAACCCAGAATGTACCACTTCCAACATAAGCAAGTTGAGATGGAAATACAGAAGAAATATTTCTAACCACATCCCTGCTAGAGAAAAGGACACTTAAGGAAGCTTCTTTATGTTGTTTTTGCTTCATGCTCTCTTTATGCTCTTTTTTCTTTGTTATTCAAGGCTTAAATAGCTCACTGTTACTTTACAGAGCAAGTTAGTTTCAAGTTTATCTACTATTTCCCCTTATTATTACTCCATCTTCATTGTTTGCCTGATATTCTGGGATAAGAGCTTCTGGATCAAGATGGGGTTAGGCTCTGGAGAAGGCCAAGCAGAAATAAAGAGCTGCCACAGCCTCTGTGCACAGCATGGTAAGAACACTGGTGAGAAGGACTTGAAGATACTGGACAGAAGGGCCTCAAAAAGTGACCAGAACTGAAAAACTAACGTTGCAACAGAAGTCATCTATTGCAAATTCATCAGGGAAAAGACTGATGAGGTAACCTGACAACTACCTTCTAGGAAGGCTGGCTGTGTTTCTGGGCAACCTGATCTAGTTGAAGATGTCTCTCCTTACTGCAGGGGGGTTCAAGTAGATAACCTTTGAAGGTCCCTCCCAACCCGAACTGTTCTATGATTCTATGATTCTCTACTGAGTCAGTGCTGGGTTTCTAATTTTCCAAATAAGGTCATAACAAGTTTTCCTGGACAAACACCACATGTGTTGCAGGTCAACATGACAAGTCTCTACCTGGCTGGCTGCTGAGCCTTTTTCTTATACCTGGCATCAAAAAGATAGCCAGTCTGTGATGACAGAGGAATCCTCACATGATACAGGGGAGAAGGCATTTGCAAAGTGAATGCAAAGATAAGTTTGCTAATACACTTGAAGCATTCAAAAGAATACTGTAACAGAGAAAGTCCCATGAGAAAAATTATTATGTCTTCAGAGCCACCCTCAAACAGTATCTAGGTCCTTTATTGATTATAAAGGACCTGGAACCGAATAATGGATGATGGGAGGAAGAGAAGGGAAAATGGCTTTAATACATGTTCATAAAGCAAAGGGAAAAATACCCCATCATACAAATACCAACAGTATATATACAGTACTGGCAGATGATGTCAGTCACAGCCTTCATACTGAAATTTATTAACTATAATTAGAAGTTCTAAAATTCATTTTAAATTGTCCTTGGTTTAAAAATAGCTTTTCTATATATAGCATTCTAAAGACAGGAATGCACACACAGATGTATGCTTACAATGACATTTAGGGTTTCATAATTAAATGTGCACATAAACACTTCTAAACACATCCTGCGTGATCCAGCCTCAGGAGATGTGTTCTCCAGATGTGCAGCACTGATGTTTAAAGGAAAAACACATCTCAAAGCTAACTCCATGGTTGATGATGCCACCATGAAACTCAGTCAAGGAGGAAAAGACAGGACAAAATTTGTCCTATGTCCACAATCCTCAACCTAAGAGAGGGTTTTCCTCTGCAGCCACCATTCACCATGAGGATCCCCCACTTCTACAAGGAAGGAAGCTTCTCCTCATTCTCATTGGAGTTGATGTGACAACCATGAGAGGATTAATTTACACAAGGCCATTACTGCACCAGTGCTGTGCCCACAACTCAAACAATGAATGCGAGTCTGAGCTCATGGCAGCTGCCCCTGGCAGGTTCTGGAGAATGCTGATGTGTATGACTCCTTGTGAAGCTGCCTGTGCATGGATGGATCTCCCCCTCCTCAATGCTTCTGCAGTCTCAGCAAAATTCAACTGAAATTTCTTAGTAAAAATATTTTATTTTTCTTATGTTGTGCGGTTGTTCAGCACTTTAATTCTTCAGCAAGAGTAGGCTTCAATTACCCTCTGGGATTCAGGAACACCAATGAATCAGCCTTTAGGAGACAGACAGTAGCCAGGGATCACTCTTATTTCCTCTCAGACTCAGTGTCCTAGTTCACACCTGTTTCTATACACAGCTACCATAACACGCTTGCCACTGTAATGTCTGGGAACAAGCCTAGCCTTTAACACACACTGATTTATGCCTGGTTACCTCCTAGGTGTATGTGGGGCACAGGCCTAGTATTCATTATTGCTCCACCTACGCCTTGATTTTCACACAAATGTGAAAGGCAGGGCAGAATGCAGCCATAAGGAGCCATGGTGCTTTCTAAGAGGCTCCTCTGATCTGAACAAGAAGGAGCCAATCATGAAAACCCAGAGTGCAAAGCACATCACACCATAGTCTAAAGTCAATCTAAGAGCTTAAAGCATTTTAAGGTTTCCTGGGACCTCCAGAAAACTACAGAGGAATACAAAGAATAAATCACCTGCACAAGGATGTTCAACAGCAGGCATCCTGTCCCGACTCACCTGCCTTCTCCAAGAGCTGGATTTCTTCCTACAGTTTACCAGAAGGCTGCAGGTCCAGCTTTTGCATCATGAAGCACATAGCTGCTTTGAAGTATTACGCCACTAATTTCTTGATCAACAAGTGTGTAACCACTCAACACCTCTTGGAAACTTGTAATTCATATTTCTAATAAATCTGTACAGTTATGTGGAACATTACACAAATAAAAACTTACCTTTAAAAATACTTCCATAGAAGCAATTTTTCATATATCTCTCTCTATATATCTTCATATATACAAAGAAGTATTTCTTCGTATATCTTCACAGAAGATAGCAATCTGATTTAGAATTTTAGTGGCTGTAGGTTTGAAAAGGAAATTATTACACTGCCCTCAGAATACCTTTATCAGTGTTTATGATTCCTTAAGAATACTAATACAATGGCAGGCGTGTGGAACTCTAATTGGGGAGTAGCAGAGTCTTGCCACACTCAATAAAACCTCTCATGGGTGCAGTGTAACTGAAATGATACAGAGAACCCTTCCTGCAAACTCCTCCCTGCAGATTTCTACCAAACCCAGAAAGACTAATTTAACTTTTCACAATATACCTCAAATGTGGTTTGACCAATCTGTAATTAGAATGGGTGTGTTTTGTGAATGAATCTGTTGTTATAATTAGATCTAGTTCTAAAGACAAAACACAGTTGTAAGTATTTTTACCGCTGGGTTTTTTTTTTCCTCTTTCAAAGCCAAGCATAGAAAAAGAAAGTCTGACAAGTGCTGAGACAAATATACTAACCTCAGTTCCTCAGTAGTAATATTTATATGACCTGTACAAGGCAATGCAGGAAAGAACAGCAAACACAGGAAGGGAGCACAGGAAAGGGAAATCATGGACTTTTTGGGGGAGACATTACATCACTCACTTTGCAATGTATCTGTATCACAGCCCAAATAATATCAGCCAGTTCCAAGATAAGGAACATGTTTATTTAAAGAATAAATCTAGTTCAGATTTCATCATAATGTCAATATTTGCCATATTAATGTTCCTCTCAGTTAATACTCAGCAGTTAATAACATATTGTGTGCAAAGGGAAAAGATCTTTCTAATGAGATGTGCATATAACCTGGGAATTGCCAGGTTTGGAACACGGTTCACTCTGCTTTTGGAGGGCTCCTTCATTGCTGGCTGCAAAGAGATAGCAACAGGCCTTCAACTAGCAGAAACCGATTGACTTCCATCCCAGAAGTTTGGGGGTTGGTTTTTTCAAGATTTTAGTACCAAACCTGACAATTAAGATGAATTATCAGGCTCCTGTCACAGACTACAGACAGTCCAGCTGTTATGCTGTTGTTCAGCACTTTTAATTCTTCAGCAACAGGAGGCTTCAATTACCCTCTGGATTCAGGAACACCCATGAATCAACCTTTAGGAGACAGACAGTAGCCAGGGACCACTCTTATTTTGTCTCAGACTCAGTGAGTCTGCACTGCAGGCCACTGCAGCTGACTTCATCCCCTATGGCAGAATGTTGACCGGTGGGAAGCCAGGCTCTGGTGACCAGCATGTTGGGTTTGGGCTCTGGCTGCAGCTGCCTGGGGAGTCTTTGCTGAAGGAAAAGGGGCAGAAGCCAGCGAAGTTGCGACATGGACATCATAGAAGTGGTAGGGACATTGAAGGTGAAAAGTGTGGTTTTAGCCAGCACTGAAATCTTGAACCTCTTGACTAGATTATGAGGCTATATTTCTATGGGTGGAAGGTAGAGAGAGACTTTTTCAAACATAACCCTAAGACATAAAAAGTTTCTGTAGGCCCAAGGAGCAATCTGACAATTGCTATTCTGCTAAGCCCAACGAACAGAGATGACTTCATGGTGGGCTGCATGCTGTCTATATTCTATGCATTTATTGCAATTCATGCTGTCAAGGGCAGCTGTGTGCCTCTCCAAAGGAAGCACATGTTTCTGCGGTATACACAGCTATGAACACACAATAGTGAGTAGTTTCCACTCCCCCTCACCCAGCTCATGTGTGGTGGGTGGGTTTGTCCTATTGTTTCTGCTGTCCCTAATACAGCTCAGAGAATTCGTAACTCATTACTCAGCAGCAGCTCTTTCCATAGCGCTTGATGAGATGGCTTAAGCATGCCTTCTGACACTTCATTTACCATGGCCTGGTGATGACTTTGTGATTGATGACTCCCTAATCTGCTCCAAGGGAGTAATCTCTCCTTTGTGAACCCTTGGTTTGCATCTCCATTGTGCCCCGGCCTGCAGCTTGCCATCTGTGCCCCTGGTGTTCTTCTACTTGCACAGGTCCCTACATAAACCTGCCCTCCTCATGCTAGTAAAGTGGACCTTGCTGATAGCTATGGTGATCAAAGCTACTGCCCACCGCATTATTACTGACGCTCCTTCAGATCATTCAGCTCTTGGTGTTTCGCAGGAATCAGAAGCTATGAGCTTGACTAGCTGGCATTGACTACAGTTCCCTTATCTGCTGTGTCAGAATGGGTCATGTGTGGCCCAGCATGACAATCCCCACACTGTGCAGTGAGCTCAGGACATGCAGAGCAGGTCCCCTGACCACCATCCTCAGCAAAGTGCAGAACAAATGGAACTGACATAATTCACAAGAGAACAAAGGCTGATCATTTTCTGCCTGAATTGAACATTTCTTTGCAAAGTTCTATGAATCACCAAGTAGAAAACAATCCAGATGATTCTGTTTATTTACATTGGTTAAATGTCCTTATTTCAAAATCAGCCGTTATTTTAGTAAGGTTCCTAGTAACGCAAATGTCATTCAGATTTATTTAGATAAGCCATGTTAAGTGCATATGCTTGGCAGAGAAATGCTCCTTTCTGCCCAGAAATTAATTCTGAATCTGTATAATGCTCTCTGTGAACAAACAATGTTTTTATTAACTTTATAGAATGCATCTCCACTCTACAGAAAAGCTTGTTACTAACAGCACAAGAGATGATATGGAAAAAAATTCAATCTAACATTTAAAACAATAATGAGTATGTCTACATATTAACTTTCATACCAAGCTTAAAATTAGTACTATTTGGATCACAGACTGCTGCTGAATGCTATGGTAAAGAAACTGTATAAGCAATGATAATTACCATTTAAAAATAGCTAACAGTGTGAATTGGAAGATTTAATGTGTTTTCTTCTTTTAATGTACAGCCCCATTCCCAGAATTTCACTGGACCGTGTGGACAGACCAACTGTCACAGCTGTCTATCAAGGCTGAATTAGATGAAGAGAAACAATACAGGCTTTGTGGTTCAACTGAAGCAGCAGCCTCAAAAGTTTCCATTTCTCATCTGAGGGCACTGTGGGAGCATTGTCTTCCCCCTCTCTGAAAAGAGAATGGAACAATTATGTTACTGAAATTCCTCCACAGTGGGTCTGAAAGACTGTTTATGTCCAGCCAGGGAGACAGGGAAAACTAAAAGCTGGGATTTCATGACAGCAGGTGGGGGCAATTTCAGGGTATATACACCAGTGACATAATGGTCCTGATTCTTCTCTTTTAGAGTAAAACCAGTGCTGGAAGATTTACTAGCAATGGAGAAAATGGCAACAAAAATGAAAAGTTAAATGCAGTGGCAAAATTATTAACTTGAAACAAAGCTTTACAATTGGCTTTCTGAATCAATCAGGTAATTGATTCCCATGTGGAGAGCACGGCAGTAAACTAGAAAGGAAAATATATTAGTCACAGACTTTTACCAGTTACTATTTTAGGGACCCTAACAAGTGAAGTGCTGAGTAAGCAGTTTTCATCCAAGTCAGGTGGGCTCAGGAGATAGAAAGCAATCACTCAATTTGTCCCTCCTAATAGCAGTAATATTCATATTTGTTTGCTGCAGACATAAATCAATACTTGGCTTCATGTAAACACATATTCATGTGCTTCGGCATAACCTTAGGAAACCAGCTGCTCAGATTCCCAGTTCTTCAAGGGTTTTTTTATAAAGCTGTACCATAAAAAAACATGCAATAATCATAAATTATTCTCCACCTCTGGAAAAACTCTTGGCATGTTTTTCAGTGGGCTACTGATACAAGGATTCAGGGACCCATTCCCTCCCTGAAATGAACAGCAAGTTTCATCTTGCATGGACAGAAGATACTGGATTGGGAAATCAGACTGCAAATCTGAGTAAGGAAGCTCAAAAGAAGCCAAAACCTGCGTTCTTAAGGTTCTGCATAGGCAAACTAATGCTGTGACACAGTGACACTTTCTCAATCTCAATTAGTACTAAACTAATTAAGAAAATTGTTTTATACACTGCAGTGAGTAGTATCTCTCTTCATTCTTGGATAATCCCTAGTGTGATGTAAGGGTGATTGAGTATCTAATTACTCCTTAATTGAATGCACATTTTGTACATTTTTCACTCGTTCAAGCTTAATGCTTTTAGCCCGAAAATCAAAGTCAGTGAAATTAAGTTGAACTGGGATTTGGGCAGCTATTGTATTAATGGATTACTTTTGGAAAGGGGCCTAATTACAAGCCAGCCTGAAGATTCCAGTTGTTTGCTACAGAAATACTTAACATATTGTCCGACAAAAGACTGATTGCATATATTGATAAGTGCTGTTATTCACGTCTACGTTTTATTCTTGTTTAAGAGTAATTTTTCTACCATGCTAAATTAATAGCACTGTACCATAATATATGTGGTCAAGTAACACACAATTCAGGCTAAAGGTTTACGTAGATATGAAGATACCTGCTTCCCTTACTCTTCTGAAGTTTTTGGAAATGTAGCATTTGAACTACAATTGTACGAATGGGCATATGTATTATAATCAGAAAACTGCCTAGATGCCTTGCTTGTTTATAGATCATATTCCTGCCTCTGAAATTTCTTTTGCTTGGGTTGAGTCCTAAATATATTAAATGGAGCACCACTGCTTCTGGTGCAGTCTGCTACAGATCGGAAAACCATCCCCAAAGAAAAGCTTCCAGGATCAGTGCCATAAAGTGTATGTATCTGGGAAATCTGAGAGCTACTATTACACTACCCATGGTTTTTAAATAAGTAAATAATAACAAGGACAATCAAAATTCAGAACTCATCCTCAGAATGTAAAAATATCACTAGGTTTCCAAGAATACTTATTTCTAATTCTTTCATGTAATAATTTTATGTACTTATATTCCTCACCAAGAAGAGACTTTTTTGTATAAAACCAGGATAAATGCAAGACTCTCAGAAACTCTCAGAAATGAGCAGCAGCAGGAGCAAAGATAGGGCCAAGCTGGTATATTTTAAAGAACCAAAGATCCCAATGTTTCCCTAGTAATAGACAGAACACATTTAAAAGAGGAGATATATGAAAGCTTCAGTGAAAAGGATTATTTTTCAAAGTCTTCCAGAACTGTTGAGAAAGTACAAATAAACGGACTATAGAGAAATGAAATAGGATGGCCAAAATCATAGAATCATAGAATCATAGAATAGTTAGGGTTGGAAAGGACCTTAAGATCATCTAGCTCCAATCCCCCTGCCATGGGCAGGGACACCTCCCACTAAACCATGCCACCCCTTTCCATTTGATAGGGAGAAAATAAGATGCCCCACTGCAGCAGCCTTAGGTCAAGATCACTATATAAGATCAAAAACTTTCCTCTGATAGTAAAAAGTAATCAATCTGCTTTCTGGAGAGCTTTTCCACCTCTTTTGAATATCATAATCCTTACCATTATTGTCACACACAATATTTCTATTTTTTTCTTTATAGAAGTTTCTTGCCTCCTCCTCCTTAACACTAAGTTTAAACAAAAAGCTTAACATGTTACAGAAAATCAAAGGACATGGGTGGCAAAACCAGTTTAACACTGGCTACGCACTGCTATTATCCTATTCCTCCCTAAAAAGAGCACCTGAAAATATGGCCAGATATGGATACAGAGTGTCACAGGAAAGAGAACTGACCACCTTACTTATCCCGAAACACTCTGCATTCCTTCCGTGAACAGGTTACAACCTATTGTGTCTACATCTAGTACTGTGGCACCTAACAACATACAGCTAACTAAAGTGTACTTTTGTTTCTCTTGACCTCTGGGGATGCCTAAAAATCTTTTAAAAGTTACAGTAAGTTTTGCTGTGCAGCACTGCTCTGGTGTTAGTCTTAAAACGTTGCTAACAACAGTCACTGCTGGTATTTCCTTGAGTGACAATTATCAGTTGCAAAAACATTTTCAATAACCCAAATAACTCAGCTAGTTTTGTTTGCTATTTATTTTCAAAACATTGCTATCTGTTTAGCAAGAGTCTGTTTGCATCCCTTCATTGCACTGTTTTCAGCCACATAAAATAATTAGAATTACAAATTTCTATAAGAGTAAGGACCTGTGACTACCTGGATCTTCAGTTTCAATGAAGTAATAATGCTCTGCTTTAAACTCCCTGTATGATTTCATGTAGGTAAAACAGAGTGCACTCTCACTGCCTAAAATGTACAACATTGCTGAAGGAAGAATGCACATTGCGGGCTTTCTCCTCTGTTTGCAGTTAGACGCATGTGCACGTCCTTCCAATACCCTTGACATTTGAGAGCTGTTGCATCACCATATTTCACATGTACTAATCTGGAGTCACTATATCTTAACAAACAGGTGTATTTTTATCAAAGATGATTTAAGATTCCTCCCATTTTGCCTTACCACTAATTTGCAACATTTTCCCCATAAGTGAAAATAACATGGCAAAGCTTCAGTGTGTGTTCACACCCTAACTTCCATGCTGAAATTGCTGACAAATACACTGTGAGGATGTTTTTATGACAGGCACTCCTAGCTACATTATTACTTCCCAAGCAGCAGCATACAAACTATACATGGTTTACAGTAAGCAGCTGGAAATTTTACTCTCAAAACACTTTACATAAAAATGCTGATGATAACAGTGCATTGTGGATAGAAATGAATGTGTGATGCTGACACAGAGTCACAGGTCACGAAATTTGGGAGCCCTTGTCAGAATGAAGTATCTCACTCAAAGCATGAGCAGGGGTCTAATTCTTAGGCTACCTTGTGATATTTTTAGCATTGAAAAAGAAGCACAGTATTTTGTTTCTTCTTTGCTTCTTCTTCAGCATGCTAAGGGATTTCAACTGTTTCCCATTCCTTCACCAATATTTGTGTATTTCTAATAAGAACTCAGAAGAGGATAGAACAAGGACAATTGTAATATGGTACCAATTATGGAAACAGATAGAACTCCAAATGGTTTTCTTCCTCATTTAGGGCTTGATCACTCCCTATACTAATGCTCTGGTCTGGACACAGCATAAATTCCTACTACAGCAGTGAACAGCTGGTGTCTTTTGGGCTGCCTATGGCTACCAAATCAGTAAATTATGGCTCCTGTGACAGAAGTACGTCACACAAACAAGCATGTTTTGCTATTCACTAATTTGAATCCTCAGCAGGGGAAAACAAGTTAGGCTAAGAAGACAGGGTTCACAATCTCAGAGAACACTCCATTCCCTGCTATCACAACAAAGTAGTGGGAAGCAACCTGAAAAGGCACCATCTTTCAGCCATTCCTGAAGCTCCTGGTCCCCTAAATGATCCAAAAGTTTTGGTTTGTTTCAAGTAGCTCTCCAATTATGGTGTGTGGCCCACAGCCCTCTGTACTACAGTCACACACTCACGTATAAGAACATTCTCAAGTACTCTGAAGTAACAGCAGAGTGTTAGACACTATACAGAAGATCTTAAAAACAGGAGAACAAAAGTCAGTTTTATTGATAACACGAAGTTCAATTTCTTTCAAAGACTGAAACTCAACAATTAAACCAACCACCTTTTAAGCACAAACCCTAAACTCATGGAGGCAAACAATGACTGATGAAAAATCCCTTGCTGCAAAGCAACATAAATACTCCTATTTCATCAAATCTAGGAAATTGGTGTTTGTATTTCTAAAGAACTAGTGTTGATAATATCTGTGGTGGTGTTGGGGTTTTTTTAAACCAGGAAAAAGAGAAGAATGGTCATAGTAGCCTAACTATGCATAGCTGCTGAAAGCTCCTTCCAGCTTTGGATCTACACAACAGGAAAGAATAAAATCCCTAAGTGTTGGAACTTCCACAGAGCAATGTGTTTGTGAACTTCAGGAACTAGAAAGGCTACTAGTAAACTGAGACTAAGACACATATTGATTGGTAATGTAAGCTTCCATTCAAATGTGAAGCTCACCGAGATCTGCTCAGGTAAAAAAATACAGACCAGAGCATTGTGCCACTCCTCTCTCCATTTCTCAACGGCAAGGCACAGCTCCATAGCTCATGTTTGAATGTCCCTTCATATTCTATAATCTAGTTACTATACAATGTAAAGTGCCGCAAAGGGCAATGCACCACTACCTGTTTAGTACTAGGTCATTCCCAGTGGCAGCACTGATGCCCTCTTCAATGTTCTATGGAAAGGGCAGCATAGTTTTGCTGCCACAAGAGCAGCTCAGAAGCCTCAAAAGCAAGTAATTTGCACTCTCCACTCACTGAACACAGCAGATACAGTCACCACATTGCCCTCTCTCCTTACTCTGAAACTAATGCTGCACCAATTTCTGCTTGTCTGCCCAGACCTCTTAGTATCATGCAGAGAGTCTCTGAAGTATCCAGCATGAAGCTTCTGTTCCTCCCACCCTAAATTATTCCTTCCTGTTCCTCAGGCCTAGCACAACCTTGGTATTTCAATGATGTCGTTTATTTTCTTTTCTCTAATCTTGAACGTACAAATAGGAAAACAGTAATTACATTAACAATGGCTTTTAGTCCAAACTCATTTCTGCTATCATAATTTAAAGGAATATTAATTTATAAGGATGAATTTGCAGCTACTTACAAACTGAGGTCTATCAAATACATATGTATGTATGAATGTGTACATGCATTTGTGAATATAAAAGGAGTTTCTGAATCAATCACAAAAAAAATTGTTCAGGAGAACTGGAGTAATGTATATACGAAAATAGAGTAGGTATAAGCCATCATCACACTTGAAGGACAATTCTTTATTTACGGATGCAAAATAAATTGTGTCTGGGATGTGCACTTTTGAGACAACACATTGGAGATCAAATTCTTTATTAATTATCACTTGCAAAAGAAAATATTCTTTCAATATTATTTCAGCAAGCTATTTTTTTAGAACCAGCTCTTACTGCCTTCTATTTAAAGAATCTCATTGATTTCAAAGACTTCTGTACCAGGCACTTATTTTATCTCCTCTTGATAAAGAGGAGCAATGACATTTAACTACCCTATTCATGGACTCATGCTTATAAAACCTGATTTATACAGGGATGAAGACACATAGGCATGTCAAAATGAATTTGGTATCATTATCAATTCAAGTTGATATACAAGTGTTCAAAATCAGACAACTTGCTCATTCACAGATAAAGCTGTTTCAGTGATGTAATAGAAGAGAAAGGCATGCCTATCAAATCAGCTACATGTAAAGCAACAAGGATTAAAGAGAGGGTAATAAATCCATTGGAAACCACAAATGATGCTGGCTTCAGTGAAGAATGCACTACTGAAAAGAACTTATCCATTAGGTACGGTGGCAAGCCCCAAAATAAAATAGCCTTTTGGAATAATTACAATTCACATGTTTGAAAACAGTGAGCCAGGACCCAAACTGCCAAAAAAAGATGGCCTTTAACAAAAGGGAATATTTAAGTTTTTTCTCACTTGATTTCTAAGAGTGGTAGCATTTGTTGTCCCCATTGTTAAGCTTTGCTGTAAAACAGTAAGAATTACAAATCTGATTCCAAGATCCCCTGAGGCTATCAAGAAATAACCTCATGGCTCTGAGTCAAGTTTGAAGTACCAAAAAAGCTACTGGCAGCACTGAGGAAGTCACAATGTTATCCTTTCTCTCTTTTCTTTCAGAAAAGGATCTAGGAGTCCAGCTAAACAGCAAGGTAAACATGAGTCAGTAATGCACCCACACAACAAAGAAGGCCAACAGCCTCCTGTGATGCCCTAGGAAGAGCACTGTCAGCAGGTGAAGGGAGATGATCCTTCACTTCTGCTCAGCACTGACGAAACATCCAGAGTACTGGGTCCAGTTCTGGGTTCCCCAATTCACAACAAACATGGACATACTGGAGTGATACAATCAATGGGCCACAAACATGATCAAGGGATTGGAGCACCTGTCATAGAAGAACAGGCTGAAAGGCTAGCCTCAAGAAGATGTGTTTCAAGACGGATCTCATCAATGCATGTAAACAAGTATAGAAGATGGCACCAGATTCTCAGTGGTATCCAGCGAAAGGAGAAGAAACAGTGGGTACCTTCAGAAATACAGGAAATTTCATTAAAAATTAGGAAAAATCTTTTTCCCTGCAAAGGTGGTCAAACACAGCAACAGGTGCTTCAACAGGTTCTTAAGTCTTCATCCTTACAATATTCAAAGCCCAGCTGGACATGGCCTGGCAACTGCTTTGCGCAGAGGAATGGACTAGTAGATCTCCAAAGGCCAACTACAACTATTCCAACTACAGGCATTCTGTGATTCTATTGTTCTTCACCGCTAAAACGGAACTCAATTTTTTCACCTTCCATGCAACTGCAGGAGAGAAAGGATGCAAAAGCAGTCATGTAAGGGATGCATTACAAAAGCACCCATACAACAGAGTCCCAAGGCACATTAACCCCAAGCTATAGGAGGGAGATCCATTTTCAGCAGAAACGCAGAGCCAAAAGAGGCCAATTTGACAGCCACAAATTTATTTTAAAGCCCATTGGGTTAAAGAGAGCAGTGAAACTACAGTGTTCTACCCCGTTTACGTTCCTGAAGGCTTCTTTTAGAGCCTGGCCAAACTTAATTCTAGAGCTAGAGAGGGGTATTTTTAGATCTGGGCTTTTCCATATCGGGGGGGGAGGGGGAAGTAGTTCTATACCTGAGATAACACACCATGATACATCATGTTTGCGTCAACTCTGCCTTCATGTCGACAAACTAACACAAATTGCATCAAAGATCAACATAAGCCATTTCATCAGAAGACACAAAGGGTTCAGTTTTGTCAAGGTTAAATCAAGGCTGAAGAGCAGATGTTCTGAAGATTTGTGAGCATGACATGCATAAAGCCTGCATTTTGATTCAGACAAAACTAATTAGACCTTTCAAGCAACCTCTTTCTACTCCTGTGTATATAACACTTATGGACACATTTGTATCCATCTTTCCTTACAGAGTGACAAGGTCATGGAAAACTAATGTTCCTCGAGGCTCTTCAAGTGGCTGTACCACGCTGATTTGGAATAATAGAAAATATTGAAACCTTTACTGACAGGAGTTCCAGCAGCCTTGGCAGAGGAGCATCATGTCAGAAAAGAAGTCCACCAGTGTGTTTGTAATTGTATATATTCAAGATATACCAGAGCTCCAAAATAAAAGGTAATCTCTTTGAAAGAAAGAAATGCTTCCTCTTGGATCACTATGTAGATGCTACCCTGCAAACTGTTACTTCCCCATCTGCTACTGAGTCTTCATCGCACTACTCAGCCAATGTCAGCCGCGCCAGCTTAAGGACCATTACCCATTCCTATGCATGAGGGCAGGTGTCTTCTGAGGATGCCTGATATCTCTGTGTGGGAAGCTACAGTTCCTCAACGTGGGGCATGAAGGGTTGAGATAACGACAGGATTAACAGCCACTCGTCACAATGCTGATTTATTGGCTCTCAAAGTTGCTGCTCTTGATTCTGTTGAGTTCATGGTTTCAGCCTGTTGTACCTTACTTACAGCCGGTATTTGTTATCTTAGCATTTTTCAGATACGGGCTTCGGGTTAAGGTTCTTGTTTCATTGTACTTTATTGGAATGGCTTGTAATACGGGCGGGCTCCGGAAGTGGGGGGGGCAGATGTGGACGTGGACTTGTACCTGGCCATCTGGCTGCTCTTCACCGTCCTGGCCCTCGTCCTTGCCTCCGTCTTCATGCGGCTGTGGGGAGCCGAGGGGGGACAGCCCCGGGAGCCGCCGGCGGCCGAACCGGCCTGGGAGCGCGGCCCCAGGAATCAAGAGGCCACGAAGGAGGTGGCAGAGGAGGCAAGCCCCGCCGCCGAGCCCAGCCCAGCAGCTACCAAGCAGTGGGAGGATGCGGCTATCGAGCAGCGGGAGGAGATGACGGAGGAGCTGAGCCTTGTAGCCGAGCCCAGCCCTGCGGCAGCCAGGCGCATTCCCCAGCAGCTGCTCGCAGAGCCTCACAAGCCCGAGCCCCAGGAGGATGCAGGAGACCGCGCAGCACTTCCCAGCAAGGCAGAGGAGGAAGATGTGGACTCAGACAAAGAGCAGCTGGTGGTGAGAGAGCCGGCAAGCACAGCAGCTACACCAGCCCCAGTGACAAGTACAGCAGCATCATTTGAGAGCTCTGAAGGGTTTGAATGGCCTTTGGGTACCCTTGAGACCTGCCTGCTGATTGTGATGGGGATCAGCTTGTTGGCACGCATACAGAGTGTTTTTTACCCACAATCATTTTGTCTGGTCCCGAGAGTTAAGCAGAGTGGGGTGTGGGCCTTGTCTGGGGTGAGACTGCGATGTAGAATGACCAAGAGATTTTCCTTGAGGCTGGACAGTCATGAGTGGCAGGGTGCGTGGGACAGTATGGGCGAGTATCTAGTCCACTGGGCCCCTCCAGTGCTTTGGAAGCATCACAGATGGAAGGCAGCTGTATGGAGGCCGCAACGACAAGCTGCAGAAACTGCTAGAGGGGAGGGTGACTTATTTTGAGCCTGGTGGGCCCACGACACTTCAGACTATCAGGGCAGAGATGAAACATACAGATGGACTCATGATCAAGGGGTGGACTTAGCAATGGACACTATTTCCCAGGTTATTCACAAGTGTGAACACTGCACACAGCCTCCCCTGCTCTGAAAGACTGTTACAAAAGATGGAGCCCGATATCATGGACTGGATGGACTCAGCAGCTTTATAGGGATAGGTCCATGCACTAAGGGATGATCTCTCTCCCTTTCTGTGTGTGTGTGTGTGGATGTATACATATACATGTGATGGTATCTTGAAAAAGTGGGATCTGAGCATGACGTGAATGGTATGGAACAAGGGGTGGATACTGTCATGGGTTCAGCAGCAGCAGTCATTTTTTTTCTCCTTCTTGGTAGCTGGTGCAGCACTCTGGTTTTGACTTTCAGCCGGGGAACGGCGCTCATAACACCAGTGTTTTCAGTTACTGCTTGGTAATGTTTTGGTCTGACCAAGGACTTTCTGAGCCTCATGCTCTGCCAGGGAGGAGGGGAAGCCGGCAGGAAGCAGAGACAGGACACCTGACCCAAACTGACCAAAGAGGTATTCCATGCCACAGCATGTCATGCCCAGGATGTAAAGACAGAGAGCAGAGACCCGGAAGGGTGGGAGTGCACTGCTTGGTTGGGCTGGGTATAGGTGGTGAGTGATTGTATTCTCTCCTTGTATTTGCCTTATCATTACTATTATTGGTGGTAGCAGTAGTTATTTGTGTTATACTTTAGTTACTAAACTGTTCTTATCTCAACTTGTGGGAGTTGCATTCTTTTGATTCTCCTTCCCATCCCTCCGGGAGCAGGGGGAAGAAAGAGGGGGAAGTGAGTGAGCAAAACTGCGTGAGTTATAGAGGCTTAAACCACGACACCTTCCTTGTGGACAGAACTGTGTGAGGAAATCACTACAAAGCAAGTAGAATTGCTTTCTTTCCTTTCTCTCTGTTTGAATAAAAAAAGGTGATCAAAGCCACACAATTGCTTTTTACACTTCATTCTTCCATTCCCCCAAAGACAAACTCAATAGTAAGGATATATTGTGAACCTTTGATTGGTTCAGTGCTATTTGGACTGATGCATCCAAAACTAAAAAGAAGACCTGGCCAAACGAATTTCTGATAAGTAATTCAATCAGGTGTAGAGAGCCAAATGCAATTTTTTCTGTGGGCTACACAATGCCAGAAGTCACAGTTTTTTCTCAGTGCTTGAGAGTCCATAATTAGCATAGCCCTACAGTAAGGACTATTACTTTACATTAAAAATTCCATCATTTGGGAATTAAAACTGCAGATTATGTGAAGCATGGCCAAGATAAATCTTATTATTTTAAACAAATCTTTATAAGTATTGGCAAATGTAATAAAATTTCAAACATGAAAGCAAAAAGGAAATTTTTACATTTCAATTCCAGCATTGTAAAGGAAACTCTTTCATGCTGAAAATTCAAACTCAGCGTGTCAAGTAATTTCACTGTTACAGACTTGAATTACCTGCACTGGCCTGAGGGCATTATTCACTCTCTGAGAAAAATTGTACTTTAATATTGCTATGATTTTCCCAAGTAATTTTTATGCAGAAGCCGGGATGAATTTGAAACATCCATTTCAAGATTAAAGTGATGACATTTGGTGACTGCAGAGAACCATGTAATTGAGAATCGGGCTTAGGGATGTGCCCAAAATTAAACAGCAGGATGAGAAAAAAATAAAGTACTAATAAAAGTACCAATATTTTGCTTTCTTTGCTTAACTTCAGGGGTGTGGATATTAAATAGGGTTATAAAATACAAACAAAACCTCACTTCAAAAATGTTTAGAAGGATACACTATACTGAATGCTTATGCTATATGGAAAGACCATGAAATTGTTGGCCACTGTCCCAGCCTATTTGATATTTCCTGTCACATGCAGGAATAATCTTCCCACTCGGTTTTAATGGATCCATTTTTGGAAGCACTAAATTATCAATCTCTTTTTGGGGTTATCAGCTGCCTGAACATTTGTTAACTTCATATCAATATGAGTGCTGGGCCTAGAGCATGCTCTGAAAAGGATTAACTCCATAACAGAGCCTCATATGAACTAAGGAGTTCCACCATTGACCCAGATGGGGCAAAAAGTTCATGTACAAACAGATGTCCTTACCCAAAAGTGTTTATCAAAAACCTTCCAGCAGCATGCTTCCAGGTGAAATTCTGAATTAATTAATTCTCTTGTGAGCATATAGCTTTGAAGAAATGTGCAGATAGAAAACCTGATACTTTTATACGAAAATATATCAGTAAAATAGGGTAGAGTACCCAGTGTCTTTATTATCTAAATGAAGTTTATGGTAGGATAGTAGATGAAAAGTTATACTATGTTAAAAAAATTGTAGAACTTTAATTTAAAGAAAGCCAGTGAATAGATTAATCCTTTTCTTGAAGACTTCTTAGATCAGCTGTCTTACTATTTATATCAAGGTGGATCCATTTCATTACAAAATGAGCCATAATTGTTAGTGTCTTGGCTCGTTACTTTCAAGTTGTCTTAGAATCACGGAAATGGTCAGGTTGGAAAAACTTTTTGAATCAATTCCAACCATTAACCTAACACTGCCAAGTCCACCTCTAAACCATATGCCTAAGTGCCACATCTACACATCTTTTAAATACCTCCAGGGACGGAGACTCAACCACTTCCCTGGACTTTAACTCTCTAAAAATCTCATTACAAGGTTTTTCATTACAGTAAAACGTTGGTTAACTAAGTATAATGAGGTTTAGGCATAAATGTTGAGCACTGAGGGAATTTATCTTGCAACTGATAGAGGCTAGGGGAACGTAACATGGGAGGTTTTAATAACTGAAGCATGGACAATGTGGGTCCACATATATATTAGTTCTTATGCCTTGAATTCAATGTAATCCTTAAATTCTTGCTCTGGGAGGCAATGAAGGCTGAGAACACTGCTGACAACAAGAAGCAGCAACTACTTCCATGAATGAAATATGAAATATTAGTCATGACAGAAGTTAATTAGTTTCCTCTTGCATCTGCACTGGTTTTGCCCCAGATTCAGTCTTGTTGGGAAAGAAGAGCATTGTAAAGCAGGGAGAAGGGATTCAAAAAAAAGCCTCTTTTGAGAAGTAAAGGCCTTCTTACAGAATTACTAGCCTGTTTTTTAACAGGAAACACTAGAAATATTCACCAATGACTGGTCTTCTAAAAAAAAAAAAGGTAAGAAATCAACTACTGAACCTCACTAACTGCAGAAATCTACCACTTAACCTAAATATACTGTGCTGTTGCTCACTGCAGTAGGAGAAATTTAAAGCTACAGAAAGTAACTGTGATCTGCGCATGATCCACTGCCTACTGAAGACACTACAAATATTTCAATTCACCAAATTGTATATTAGATTCCAGCCACTAAGGAACCTAACAGTAATCAAACTATTCCAAGAACCAAACTATTGTATCACAGGACAGAACAAAACAGTAGTGTCAAAATTTACGATTGTGACAATATATCATAACATTAGCTGAAATGAACTCAGTGTGTTTTCTCTTTTAGCTAAAGATCCTCTATGAAAATTATTTCAATGTTTTGATTTTTCTGCTAAGCTTTTACTTACCTGAATAAGATTAATTTTTGTTATTCTTCCTCTTCTGCTACTGAAATGCAGCCCTGATGATTCTGTCACTAAGGGGCTGAGTTGGTCTGAAGTTATCTCCTAGGATTCCATCACAGCCCTCTAAAAGCTCAGCACCTTTAACATGTGTCCTCAGTCTACGAAATTCCTCTATCTGAAAGGCAGAAAAACAGGCATGAAAAAGCTGAGATGCATTCTTCACTAATGACCAATGATCAAAATCAGCCACTTCTGCAGCTTTGATACTTTGAGTGTTTGGGTACCACATACTAAGGTCAACATACATCATTAATAACATTTAAAAATAGTTCTCAGCATTGTCAAAGCATTTAACAGAGAAAAGTAAGAACGTTTATGCACATAGTTTGGCCATGTGCATAAACTTATCTTTTGTTTTTCCACAGCTCCTTTTGGGATCTATAACCTTCCTAGCCATTGTATATTACACTCTGAATCAACCTCACAGCTGTGACATGAGAGTAATCATTCTGGCCTTCTTCAAAGAAGTGCATTTCATTAATAACTTGGCTGACTATAAATGGTTCTGAATTTCTTCCAGTGATTTATTTATTGCCTGAAACTGTTGCTTCATTTAAATAAAAATTATTTTCTAAACCAGAATTCTGAACAGACTCTCAGCTTTAGAGGAAGTCTGCTGAAATTTTATATGGAAAAATATGGTTTCTCCCATCAAAATGAAATACCCCTTCTGGTGGTTCTGTAGATGCAGGTGCTAAGTGTACTTAAAAATCAAATACAAACAAAAAAATCAATATAAAACATTTCTATTGGTCCAAAACAAATATGTTTCTGCTTTAGATTTTTCTAAATGTGTAGGAAAGAATGTGAGCAGCTCTCATCTCCATCCCTGATATCAGCACCAAGCTCTGTGTGATAAAAAACTAAGCAAATCAATGCATATCTCAGCAATATTACACCTTATTGTTCAACACTGCTGTTTTATTTAAGAGAATGATATTTTAAATAAGCAGTTACAACTACTAAACAAAATTGTGGCTGGTTTTGCTTTGGCGTATTGACGAGCTATGTTAGCTGGATACAGCAAACCTATTTGAAGGCTGACTCCCCTAGCCTGAGCATGTACTGACCCTGTGATGCCTCACTATCCAGCTCAGCTGTGACTTGAAACAAGCTACACAGAAAGAAAATGAAGCCTGAAGTATTTAATCATTTTATCATCTAAGAGATTATAGAGAGTTAATTTCTCCATGAAAAACACCCAATGAAGGATTACAGAGAGGATGCAAGCATGATTCTAGGATTAAAAGAAATAAGGTACTAAATAGCGGTTAATGGCATTTTTATTCTTTTACTGCCTGCTCACTGCAACCTGGACGGCAACTGCTTTCATTGCTGTTTTCCACTCTACAGCAGAATTGATACAGACTTATTTACTTGATTTAGAGACTAGCTCTGCTCTATTTTCCTCAGAAAGCAGTGTGCTTGAAAATCAACACTCAGCTTCTCGCAGCTGAGATATAAGGCAACAGCTTAGACTCAAAAGATGAAAAGCAGAATGAACTGTAAAGCTCTTTGAAGGTTCTTTGAGAGCAGAATCCTGTTTTGGATGATTTCTGCTTGTTTGTTTAAATCAAATTGAAAACAAACCCACTACAGGCTTGGAACTAAAAAAGTCTTCAGGAGTTGGGCACTGGTAAATCACCGAAAGGATTTTGTAAAGGTAGCCTCTTTCATCATCTGAATCAACTCTCGAAAATCTGAAATACTTGCAGTTTAGGAAGGAGAATTTTACAAGAATGTGGCTTTTGTTTGATCTATTGAGAATGAGACTTCAAACAAACACAGATGAAGGAGAAGGAAGAGCAGACTCTCTGCGAAGCTGGTATTTATGAGCTGTCTTCCACTATAACTACAAATGCTGTGCCCCAGTCCCCACAGTAAAATCTTTCTCCCAGCGGTACTCTTCACAAAGCAGCTTCCAGTTTCTTCAGTCAGGAAAGTAGGACTGACCTGATCCCCGTGCCTGCTCTTTAGTCTTCAGGGAAGTAAAGAATTGTAGCTCTCCTCCAAAGGGGAATTGCCTCTGAGATCATCAGCCTCCTTGTTTAGTCCTTCATATCATGGCTCAGACAGAGACCCTCTATACACAATGGTTGTCTACTTCACTCTTGAGAAGTTATTCTGTCAGAAAAGGACACCAGCTGTGCTGACACTACTTCCCATATTAAATTTCCACATGAGAAGGCAATACGTGTGCCACACACATCCTGCTTAATGTCATATGGAACTGCTTACTTTCTCCCCCCAACCCCTCACAAGTCAATGCTGTGATGTACACCTTGCAGGACTGCCAAGGAAATAGATATTTTAGAGTCACATGGCGAAGCATCCTTGGATATTCAAGGAATTGAATTCCTTTCAACAGGAATAGCCATTTATAAAAGCTTTTCTCATTCCCAGAAGACACTGAGGATGACTTAGACCTGTTCACACTGAAATTCAGGAACAAATTCTAATCAGTGAAGAATAAAGCCACAATGTGAACAGTCACTATCAGTTTATATTTTGAAGAATTTTGCAAGAATGCTTTTACCACTTCCCTTTATTCAGATCCTGAACACTGCTTTTTTTTGCTTCCTTAAATATTTGCTGTAGAATAGAACACACAAAACAAAGAATTTGCATGTTTTCTACAGACGTTTCTTCTATATGAGGAGTAGAAGCATTATCCTTTTGCCTGCATACCATGAACCTGTCAGAGCACTTTATTTCACAGACTACAAAAATTTTACACAATTCCCACTCCAGCACCATATGCTAGTTACTGTTTCTGTGCTTCGGGAGGTCTTGGTTTTGAATGAAGTACACAAAAGGACTAGAGACCTTGCCATTCAATACAAAGCCAGTTAACTCTGACAATGAGTACAGCAGAATGACAGCTCCATGCTGCATCATTATTTGAAATCCCTATTCTGAGTGGCTTAGACAATGTACTTGTTCTGGGCTTCAGTGAACCACAAAGCACATTATTCACAAATGTCCAGTCTTTCTTAAAATATAGTGGAGAGAAGCACGAGCAAGTCTTTTTCAATTATTTTCTGCTCTTTACTGGCCTAACAGGAATGAGTTTTCTATTTTCTCCCATTGCATTTCAGCAATGTACAGGCATGGGTGATGTGTCTCACAAAAGCAGTCAACACAGTTCTTTCTGGGCTGTATATTTCAACATAAGACATGTGAGGATGATAAAAAAAACCACAAAAGGTGATCAGAAATATGTTAAAAGAGCACTGCAGGGTGCAGCTTCCCAGACGAGCTCCTTTCCACTCAGATCAGTAATAAAACTCCCAGAACCAGATTTGCAAAGCCTTATTCTCCAAGGAAGAGCTGCCTGCACACTTTATTCAGACCTCACACAAAGACCCATGAAGGAAACAGCTCTCTGATGGAAGTGAAGCCAGTGACTTCCAATGAGGAGACAGCACTGGAGTCCAGCAAAGTACATCCTAACTGTAGTCCTGGCTTGTTCTTTTGCTATTCATATAACGAACACACTCAGATGCCAGCTGCTAAAGTGAGGTGCATGTAGAGATGAATCTCCTTTCACTTAACATTGACTTGGATAAGTAGCAAATCAGCTCATTAGTTGAACTTTACTATCTATAAATGTCTTCAGAAGAAACAGAAAAAGGTTCTCTCCTTTGCAATGCAGAAAAAGGTTCTCTACTTTAGCCTATTATGTCTATGCTAAAATAGTTACTTCTTCATTGTTTCAAAATAAAAAAATATGAACTAGAATTGCAATTTTCTTCTTTTTTTTTCCTTATGATCTACAGTTTGCTAAGCTAACCAATATTACTGTGTTAATTACAGAAAAAGAGAATACGAATGAGTATCATGTCTCCAATATATTAACAAGCTTCATCACAGGAAGGCAAAAAAACCTATTGCATATCAGACTGTGTTGGTCTTTACTGTTTCTTGTTATTGACACTCGGAAGTTGACTATTTTATGGCCTGAAAAATGAAAGCAGAAAACCTTGAATTTGTCTCTTATCGGCTACAACCACAGATGCTACTAGTATTTATATAAATGGCTTGAAGTTTCATAACCTTTGTTCATTAATACCCCATAGAAGAAAGTTCTGCAAGTTAATGACACATGTAAAATAGTATATTTAAATCCATTAGAAATGCATTTCTGCTGAAATCTATGCTTTAACACTATAAGCAGAATTAAAAAAATTAAATGCCTTTACCAGCCTGCCATGGATGATTCAGAATGTTATATGCCATACTACATCTCTCATTTTCCATAGACAAAAGCCCTTACATTTCCGATCTCTCCTTAAACTGAGTCCCTCATATGCACTCTTGCCCACATGCACAAAAGAGGCCCGATACTTAACCGCAGCCAAAATGCTAATTGCAAGTTAAAATCTCAGATGTCTAGACTATAGCAAACTATCCTGGCACCCTAAAAATCTTACTTTGGGCATCATGGAGAACTCTCAGTCCCTTTTCTGAATCCCAGAATCCCTATCTCTCACTTATTTGTTCACATATTTATTTTCAATTGACATCTGAAAGCAGCATCTGATACAAGTAAAATTTTTATCCCATTTTTATGTGCTTACTAAGTCTTCTCTGCACAACCTTAATTTTAATGCTGCTGCATTCATAATTATCAGTAAGGATTTTTTTTCCTAAGTGATGCTGATCTACAACAAGTTCAAAGCATTGTGGATCATATTGGCATAAGTCTATTCCAGTCTCTCACTCTGCTCCAGTGCCACCTCTCACCTGCATACGTACCTGTCTGTAGTAGGGAAAAAGCCTCCATGATTTGTGCACTCTTTGTCACTGCAATGCTTTTGCTGGATTTGGGTTATAACAATTTAAGGCAGTAAAACACAAAACAGCTACCCCTCACCTAAAGAACACCATGGTTATGAGTCACAATCTTTTCCCCAGGCATAATATTATCTTCTGGAGACTCATACCCTTCACACTATGCTCCAATACCTTGTTTTCTTGTGGCAAATGAGTATATAATAATGTTAACTAAACTCGCTTTTCTCTGTTTAATTCCTCTTTTATTCACCCTCTCACCTAATCATAGAATCATAGAATGGTTTGGATTGGAAAGGACCTTAAGACCATCTATTTCCAACCCCACTGCCATGGGCAGGAACACCTCACCCTAGACCATGTCGCCCAAGGCTCTGTTCAATCAGGTCTTCCATCTCACTCCATGTGTGGATGGCTTGAACTGTGCCCTCCTCTGTGCATCAACTGGATTAAAACGGAATAGAGACTACAAAATCTGTAAGTAGCATGAAATCAAATATCATACAATGTCTCAGTGTAATAGCTATGGTCTTTACAATTCTGATTAAGTACCCTTATTTATCCACATAATACCTGGACAATTAGCTGCCAAGTTACAAAATGCAGCATCTTTTAAAGTTATTCTGAATCTAATAATGCCAACAGAGTCCTGTTTCCTCTTTACTCAGTAGTAAGCAGCCATAAGACTTACTCTTTCACAAGCAAATAAATACCAGATTCATGATGGTATACATTTAAGTTGCAGCTACCATACAAATAAGCTTACTGGGAGCTATTGCTTTTAACGTATGATTAGAAGTAGGATTGAGTTTTCATTGAAAAGAAACACTGCCAAATTGTGAAAATATTGTGCTGGGATTACTAGAAAAAAAAAATAGAGTATTAAAGATGAAATAATGTAAATCTGAATTTATTACCTTTAATACTTTTTCCCTTCTGTTTGCACAAGCTTCAGAGCAGGCAATGAAAATTAAGACATTCACCTTCAGGGATTCTCAATAGTTTCACTTAAATTAAACCCACATTTCTCCAATGGGGATTCACAGAATGTGGGAGAATATTCATCATGAGTTTTCATTGTTTTTACTGGGATTATTTGCAGACAGCTTTGAAATGTTTTCTGTAGAAAGCCTTACATGACTGTTAGATAAAATTTATTAAAAACCCCAACTTTAACCTACATACATGTGAAATCAAACTTAAATAAGTAGTTTCCAATTGACATATATTATAAAACAGAATTAAAAAAGCAAGACAAGTTAAATATAGTTCAGTGCAATATAGCTAGCCTGTACTATGTTAACATTTTTCATTCTCCAGGACATAGTGTCTCCCTGTGACTTTTTGTTCTTCTAACATCAAAAAGCAGTGATATTTGAAAGCTTACAATTACAAAGAATTGAATTTCTCTTGTCCATTGACTTCTTTCTTTTTCTTTCACTTAAATAAAGAATTATTTTAAATGCAGATGATAAACGATAAGGTTTTTCATCTCTGACCTTTGCATTGCATTCAGTGACTCAAAAGGCTTAACCTTTATTTGAAAAGCCATGTACTGATCTAATGGGATCTTCAAGGAGAACAGATATAATGTCCTGATATATATATTTGCACGCTATAACCTTTAGCTCATAACCATATTCCAAGGTCACTTTAAGCACAGCTGTTACCTGCACTTGGGACACAGTCAAAGGATAGCGGAATAATATCCAGGTGACACCTTCACTGCAGGGTGGAATGGTTAGAGAGCCCTCATACACCCAGTAGTCACGCAGAAGAGGATCTGAAATTAAAAGAAATGTGGAATTTTAATGACATTAAGGAACATCACTCTGTTTTTCAATTATGACACCTTATGACAGCCACGAGCTTGCTCAGAAGATGAAGTTAGTACACAGTAAGCTACGGTGTCAATATATAACCTGCCAAGCACTGTCCACTGCTTAGCTCATGTCTTCTGGTCATTATAATGCAGTGACTTCCCCCTGCAGATGAACATTTTAAAGATGAAAATGCCACTTTATAGATGTGAAAAATAACGTGCACGATTCATTAAACTAACACAGCAAATAAATAATGTGGTGATAAAGAAATCCTCTTAGTGACAAAGCTACAAAACACATCTCATTTTGAAGGCAGAGGGGCTGTGGTGATCGAATTTTCACTGACTTCCACATTTAGGACATGTCCTAAAGGATGATTTTATTTCATTTTTTATAAAAATTCAGTGAAAACAGATCAAGGCAAACTTTTCAGTTCACAATTCTGGTGACATTTTTCAAGATGCACTGGAGCCTCCTAGCTCTGAAAAAGTGAGTTGAATTTCATAGGGGGAAAAAAATCAAGGTTTCTTTAAGAATAAATTTATTTTAATAAGTTTATAAGCTTATTAATAGGTTTATAAAGAACTGTTGTCTCTCAAGAAAATGTGCAATGGTTTGTCCAAGCAGACTTTTAACTCTAAAGACAACACAACATACAACAGTTCGATGTTAATTATATTAACCTTAATTCCTGAAAGACTTCAGTCACACTGCACTTTGCAAGACTACACAGTGCTTTCCTTTGCTGCTGTAGGCCATACTCACAAATCACTTCCTGACACAGCTTAAGACATATGGAGAGGAAACTGCCTGACTGTAAAAGAAGGGACAAGAAACAAACCTAGAGAGGAACTGGAAACAAACGGTGGTTAATCATGCCATGAAGAGCTAGGGGGAAGATTGTCACTGGCATGACAAGGACAGAATGTGAGACTGAAAACAAATAAACACTTGCTTGGATGACCTACCCTGTTACTGCCATTTCACTACTAGCTCAGAGGAGTATCAGTAGAATTAAATCTTGCTAATGAGGCCTGCGTTTGTCAGTGAATGGATTTTGGTTTGTTGGAGTAATTTTCTTTGTCAAATAGGGAATTACATAGGAAAACCATTGAAAGCAAGTTGCATTATCAAACACTCAGGAGTTAAGAATGCAAGAATTAATTCAGCCCATCCTGTGCATGCACTGTGATACCGCCTTGTTACATGAGCACGTATGTCTTTTCAAGAGAACCTTGTAAAGATGGATTATTTTGTTTTGAAAACCCTCTAATAACATTTGGATTTCTCAGCACAATATCATGGAATCACAGAACAGCTAGGGTTGGAAAGGACCTTAAGATCATCTAATTCCAACCCCCCTGCCATGGGCAGGGACACCTCCCACTAAACCCTGTCACCCAATATGCGGTCCTTAGTCTTCTTTTTCTCATGCTATTTGAATCCTGCTTGTTAGAAGGATCACATTTTGTCATTTTTCGTATTTCTAATTCAATCATTTCTTCAGTGTCTGAGTGCTTCCCAAACATGACTTCATGTATCCTTCCAACACCCCACTGTGTGAGGAAAGACAGATTACCCCCACACTTTAAAGATGGGGAACTGAGCACAGAGAAGCTAATGTCAAATGCATCTATTCATTTGAGGTGTTCAGTATGAGATGCTTAGAACCTGATTTCTCAAGAGTAATTAACTTTCTATAGCACTTAATACAGTCAGAGCACTGCTCCCATTGACTTCAGTTGGAGGCGTAAGCACTCAGCACTTCTGCAAATCAGACCCCATGATCTCAAGTCGGGCACCTAGAAAACGAGGAACACATAGTTAGAGATGACTTATGAAAATTTTGGTTTATGTGACTCAATCAGCATCAAACAGGAACTGTGAGGCAGGGGTCCTGTAAAAAATAACATGGTCATGCAATTAAAAGATGCTTCATAATGTATATGCACAAAGGGGCACAGGCAGCCTTAATTCCTGCAATTCCTAATTGCTGAGCACTTGACTTTACAATCTAAATAGCATTCTTTTGATGTATATATAATTAATACAGTTTCATGCAGACCTGGAGTACTTTGAAAATTAAAGATCCTGCTACTATGGTGCAGAATTTAGCTCACAAACATTCCTTGCAAAAATGTTCATCTTTTAGAAATGTTTTTTTTTGAAGTCATGTTTTTTTCAATACAAGGTAGTGTAGTAGTAGCAGACAAGTAGTAGAAGTAGTGGTTGTTTCTCACTATTACTCTTTTACTTTTAGCTATATGAATTTGAATTTGCCTCCCATTGTCACTACCCCTTGTATGCTACACAACTGTCACTGCATTATGGCACTGCCTTTTGATGCTGTCGAAAGGCTACCTTGGTAAGTGGGTAACCTTATGCTTCCTATTCTGTGCCAAACTAGAGAAAGCAATACATACAGCTCCCTCTTTAGATGGGATGAGAAATCATCAAGAAAATTAGCTGCAGTATTGCCAGCAGTGCATGGACTACAGTACCACATCCCACTCACAGGTGCAGATGTATCTTATATTCCAAAAGGACTTCACCCCTATGCCTGTTACCACCACTGGTGCAAAATGCATTACCACCTTATGGGACACACTCCCAGGCTTGCAGTTAGACTGTGCTTTAGCTCAAGATTGTCTCAGCCTCTGCAATTACCTACTAATCCACATACACAAAAGTAAGCAAAGACACCTACCTGGCAATAAAGAGTTGGGATTAAAACAGGGTATTGTTTTGGACTTTCCCTGAAAAAGTGAATACAAATAAATCTCATATCTAGTTTCTATTAAAATGATGATGAACGGAGAGGTAAAACACACTGTGTGCTCTTATAACATTAAGACTTGAATTCCTGTGCAAAGTAACCTCATTACTAGCCCCCTTTTAATCATCATTGAATTTGTCCTTGCAGCTACACAAACACGTTTTTTATTCTATTTTATTCTTTACTTCTAAGGTTATCCCAGCAATTTGTTAGCTTTCTGCCTTTAGTACCTGAGCTCCTTCCAGGTCCCAGCCTTTAAATTCTTTACACGAAACTCAGGGGTTCCATACAAACTGAGTTTAAAATCCAAGGGCCAAAGTGAGCTTTGCCTTGACTGATGTGGATGACACTTAATAAGATGAAGCTGGTTCCATATATTTAATGCAAAAAAATTTTATGCATGCCAAAAGTACATTTGGTGCTGACCCTCTGAAAATCATTATAACATACAATGACGAGGCCTTTCATGACCTTCCTCTACTTGGCTGACATTTCATTTTTCCATGAAACTATGGAGTTCTAAACACTAACTGTTTTCCCTGACACCTTCGTAAACAATGAGTTTGTAATCTTAAGCATCATCACTAAAGTTTACCATAGATTATTTGACTGACAGATTTTCAATTCCATTCTAATAACAGCTTCTAATTTTTCTACACTTCAGCATCCACTGAGGTGAATGGCTAATGTCTCCAGACCAATACAGAACATCTCATTAATACATCTCAAAGTCCTTTAAAATCAAAGGTAAGTATGATTATTTCTATGTCACAGACAGAGACATGAAGCAGAGAGATGGAAGTAACTTGCCCAAGGTCATTTAAGATAGCATCAACATTCTGGAAAGCACTCATATCTCCTCAGTCCTGCCAGGTTTATTATCTGTTCTTCAGGAGCCCCACACATACTCCACCTGACAAGACGGCATTGTGTTTGCTGATTTCCCACTGCAAGCTAATATGGGTGCTCAGTTCATCTATTCTTTTCCTCTACAAATTAAAACCAGATAGGTTTGCAGATACTGCTGCTGGCGTTCACTAAGCATGTTGCAGGGCTTACATTCACACTGACTTCATGAAAATCACTGAAAAGGCACTGTTTGCAATCAGTTACTGGTATAGGAGATCAAATTTTCTGGCCACCAGAAAAGGAAGCAATTACAAAGACTGCATATTATCTGAATACTGTAAAATGCTGAGGTTCTGATGCAGGCCACCAAATTATGTGTTTCACACATGGCTTTACTACAAACACATTTGAAACCCTTCTCTTAGCTTCAGACAGACTTACTTTCTCTCTACCTGGTCAGTGAAGGAAGCATTTATTCAGACAATGCCTTACCTTGTACTGGATGTCCTGGAGAATTTCAGTTACAGCCTTTAGGCCTGCATGCTCTTTTCCTATCTGAAATGCAGCAAGCAGAGATGAGTTTCAGTATTTTGCTATTTCAGAAGCCCTAAGGAAAGCCAGAGGTGAGCCAGAACAATAAGTTCTGCAGTTGGTTTTCGTCAAACTTCACAGCATTGTGTTAACCAAATACACTGAGACATGGCAACTCCAAACAATTAAACCACTGTAAAGCAACCAGTCAAAAGGAAATGAGGTAAATAACTTTAAAGCAGAAACAGAAACTCACACAACAAGAGACAGAGTCACAGTTAAGACTGGCAAGTTTTGACTAACCCTGTTTTGCAGCATATACTGCAAGTGGAGTCAAAATCATCCAGCATTATGGCAGATAAATGCCAAGGATACAGTTTGTCCTTACCAGTTGTTGTCAGAGAAGTACACAGAAAGGAACAGAGTGAACATGACAGACGCTTTTGGAATTTTTCCCCAAGTGTTGCAAATCTGGCCCAAGGTGAAGCCTGGGGGAGTTTTTTCCTGCCTGCAGAGTGCAGAATGGCAGATCCCCTCCCCCATGGCATCTCTGGGATCCTGCCAGTGATCCTGGCAGCCTACAGCACTGCCTTTACCAAACACACAGAAGATGCGGTTTTCAAAAGAAACCCATTGTTGAAATAAGAGATTCTTATTTTCCGCATATGCTGTTCACCCTGCACAGTGATTTCAGATGCTTCTAAATTGCCCATTCTAGGATCCTGGCTTTTACATTCAGAACAACATTGTCAAAATAGGAAGACTGAGGACAGCCTTCCACTTGATTTCTTTGCCAACACGTACACATTTGAGGTGAGGAATTAAGCAGGCAAGAGTGAGAGTAGGAAAGCTAGACCCTAAAAATTTTGTTTGCTTTTTGTTTCTTTTGGAATAGAATGGCACAGTAGCCACTGGAAGGAAACAACTGAGTGCCAAACAAACGGTACTTTGTTATTTCTTGGAATTTAAGAAGATTTTCTTTTGTTTCAGAATGGAATTTCAATTTTAAACCTCCAAAGTGCATATAAGATATGGAAATCACTTCAAAAACACTGTTTCTAAACTAAGAATCACCAAGGGTTACACTTAAATGACACTTAAATCAGTGAAAATATTTTCACTGAACTTAAAATTATGTCTTTGAGAACTGTTATGCAAAACTACAACATTTCTATGCCTTTGAAACAGAAGAAATGATCACCGAATTTTCTCTTCCTGTTCCTTTAATAAGCAGCATAAATGCTGTTATTTCTTGGTCAGTTGTAATTATATGATGCCTTTCTTGGCTAATGAAAAAGCCCTTTGGAATACTTACGAACTCTGGTGAAGGTGAGAGACCAGAAATGGAAAATGTATCATTGAAGTTTCAGATTTATTTAAGAACTTATATATAACTTTCTAACTAACTCGAAGGTTACCTCTGCTGGAATTAGAAAGTGACTTACATAAGCAATTATTACACAGCCCTCTAGATACAAAACTGAAGACTTTCTAACTTCCATTTTTAGCAGTTCTGAGTGTTGGAGCTGTAATCAGTGTACCTTTAAATTCAAACAGAGGTAAAGCTCAAAGGCACTCATAAACCCGTTATGAAATGTAACAAATTAATAATATAGTTGTGAAAGAAAATCCATTTGATATAAGCATGAACTCAAAACCTCTTCCTCCAAACCCATTTAAATAAAAGTTTGCCATTTCTCATGAGGAGGATGAGAATCTGGTGTTTGAGGACTAAAACTGAAAATCTTCTTTATAGGGTGCACCCCTTGAAACACCTTCAATAGCAAATAGATAATGGGGCTGACTTCCCAGCTTGCATTACACCTTCTCCCCAGGAAGCTCTAAGCCTTCTTTGTCGCAAGCTTTTTCTTGGGGTCTGTGGCAAGTCTTGCTACATTATCAGCCTGGCACCTCTGAAGAAATGATGTCATCCGACCTCACATGCATTCTGTGTGAAGAAACACACTTGTTCCTGTGTTCGGAAAAGCACAAGCCAGTTTTCAGCCGTGCCAATGTGTTAGGCTTTTTCTTCCTCTTTCCTCGCCTCCTCTGTATAGTTACTCAATCCCCAAACAGCAGGCCTGGCCAGGAGTGGAGAACACCACATCACAGATATAGTGAAGCATTTGTGCCTCTTGACAACCCTCATTCTGTCCTCAGAGGAATGGAGACTGGATATCTGCTTACAGCCAGAGTCATAGAGAGATGGCCAATTATGTATCATCCCTTCTTTAACTAACATACTCCCAACATCCCATTTAAACAAGGATTACTTGTTTAATTCACAATGGAATTTCAATACACATACACAGAAGACATGACTGAGAAGTATATTTCAAATAGAATATCAGCAGTCATACATTGTTTTATTTTATGAAATCATTAAAAATGAAAGAAAATGGAAAGGAACTCATTCTCTTCAGACAAATGATCATGCAACACAGGAAACTTACCTGCACAAACAAAGCAATAATAGCTATGCCGTGCTTCTTCCCTACTGCCTCATCAATGCTGCTGTACAGTGTGGAGTTCCAGTGCATTAGATGAAGCTAAAACAAAGCAGTGCAAACAGATTGATAGAGAAATATGTTTTGTAACAAAAAAACCCACCAGCAGTTAACAACAATTAACAGACTCGGCATGTGTGTGTGCTTGAGTATGTATGTGTATGCCTATGGCAGTGCATGTATACATAACTGGATTCCTGTTATAAATATCAGGAATCCCAAGGGAAAAAAAAGGTCAGCTGCAGAGAAAGTGATGTATAGCCAGTTACTAAATGTCTACAACAAAAGTGTAACTATGCTAATGATGTTAACGGTGATTTACCGAGTTCCTCACTTTGAGTACTGAAATAATGTCAGCTGATGAAACCCACCAATTTTACCTCTCAGCCAGCCAGCACTCTTCCAAGGCAGGAGTATTGTTATAGACATAGGCTGTCCAAACACACATTTGACTGTGTACTATTTTAATGTCACTTGCCCCCCATTATCACCTTCCAAGAAGAGTCACTCAAATGTCAGTAGCAAGAGTAGGAGAAGGGATTTCAGGAAAGGTTAAACATTCAGAAAGTCAAGCCGAGAAAATGGCTGGAGGACCACCTTAGGGACAGCAGTGAAAGGAATGCCAAAGAATAAAATATGAGCCCTCAACCACCTTCTCCCACATGGTAGCAAGGCCTGTAGGAGGTAATGCATGAATGCAAGTCAGGCAGCAGACACAGGATAGTAAACACAGTCTCTTCTGGTGAGATGCCACAGCATGATTTGGGAAGTGGTGTTTGAGAATAGTGCTGGAAGACAGAACAACTGGAGAGAGACATTGAAAAGGAGAGGCAGAAAAGAAGAAGGAAGGAAGGAAGGCAGGTGGAAGGCAGGAAGGAAGGAAGGAAGGAATGGGGGAGGGAAGGAGGGAGGGAGGGAGGGAAGCAAGGAAGGAAGGGGAGAGGAAGGAGGGAGGGAGGGAAGGAAGGAAGGAGGAAGGGAAAGAGAGAGGGAGGGAGGGAGGGAGGGCAGTATCTACTGTACAGAGAGGTAATATGCATTTCAAATACAAGTTTTTCCAGCGCTAATGCTAAAATGCAATCTCTGTGGCTGGGCCTGATAACACTGCAAAGCTTCAACATCCTAAGCACAGCTGCTTTGAAGTTTATCTGCCAACAACTTTTGCACATTTCAGATTGATAGAACAGCTAAAAAGTACAAACTCTTAGATTTAATTCCTGTTGCAAAATCGTAATCAATGCTTTGCTCAGTCATGTGTCTAAGAAGTTAAAATGTCATGCTGTTATCTAACATTTTTTCCACCTTCAGCAAAATTAGTTTTTAAAACAGATAGTGTGTCTTCCTATTTTGTGTTTCATTTCTGTACAGTTACAGCCACTGTGAAATGCTTATTGACCCTCAGACAACAGGAGTTTAGTCAGGCATCTCAGCATCTCAGAAGACCAGTTCCTCAAGCAATCACTCTCCCTTTATTTAATCTCTGATGAGAATTTTGGGCACTCCTCTTGATGACTGTCATTTCAAAAGTCAATACAAAATTTTAAATTAACATACTGTAAATCAAATTCAATTCCAAATTATCACATGAATAATTCAATTCCTGATGAACAAAGGCATCTGCTGTGCTGAAAACATGAAACATTTTTCTTAAAAAAAAATCATAATCCCTTTGCACGAGAACATTAATACAAATGTACTTGCCCACAGCTACAAAACTTCTAGACACACAAATGCTCTGTTAGAACTAAGCTATCTATTGCCCATGGATTTACTTGGTGCCGTGTACTTTATCAGCTATAAAGATCTTTGCTACACATTTGATTTGCCTTTGGCTTTTAAAGGAACAAAACCGCAGGATCAAATAATGAGGCTTTAGTCTCCCAGGCTCACGTTAGCAGACACAGAACTACCACCACCCGAGGAGACCGAGCCGGAGCACTGCATGTTCCCTAAGACTAGCCTGGCGTTTCCATTAGCTATCCACTAGAGGGGGCTCAGGGAGCCCCACAGTTCTCACCTAAACCCTGCAGTTAAGCAAACACGAAAGGCTAGGGTGACTCGCAGTCGGGATGGCAATGCCCTTGGTGCAGCGAGAACAGCGCGGCATGGCACTGCGACGCGGTTGGTTGGACATGTCAAAGTAAGCTTGTCCTTTGGTGGCTGGAACAATAGCGCTGAGGGCGATCGCCAAATGTAAAGAGACCATGACTTTGACTGTGTCAACAGGCGGGTCTTGGCTAAAACTGGCGTGGCTTTCAGCATGTTACACTCCTTCAGCATGTTACACTCCTTTGCAGGTGAAGTCTAATCTGACGTTTGTCAGCATTCTGACAACACCGGGGTTTTTTTCTGAAGCTTTTAAAGCAAAATGCTGAGCCCCAGCAAGATGAAAATGAGCAAGAGCTTCTGATCATACCAGCAATGACTACAGTTTATCCAGAAACAGATTGCTGTCCGGTCTTAGGCAGCAGGCTCATGAGGACAAACTTTCCTATGACAAGGCTATATAGCAGCTAGAAAAATGATACCAAAACCTCTGTGTAATACTATAAACATTAAGAGGTCTAGAATTAGTCTGTGCAGCAGCATAAGTAGCCTGACAGGAAAACATGCTGCAAAATATACTGAGCTGCTGCTTAAAGGGGGGAGGGGGGGGGAGAGGGCACAGTGCAAAAAGCCCTGTGGCTGAAACTGCTTTCCAAGGAACATACCCACTGGCCAGCACCTCCTCCCACATCTCCAGCGGACATGGGGAGAGTAAGTTAAGTATTAGCTATGCATTTTAGGAGTGTATTCAGGGCTCTGAATCCCCTTCAGGCCCCCTTCCTTTCTACCAGCTCAAGAGAGGTCAGGATGGTCTACTGCAGCACCACACAAAGACAGAAAAGGGATGTACTTATGGCTACTGTAGACACCCCTAGACTAATTTCAGGTTTAGTAACCAACATTACTAAATGTATCAACATGAAAAAAGGTACTGAAAAAAGGTACTGAAATAGGCAGTCAGCACTTTCTGGCCCAATGGTTTCTGTAACTTTGAGGTTATGTTCAAGGAAGAGGAGGCCGCGTGGAGACCACATAGCAGCCTTCCAGTATCTACAGGGATGCTGGGGAGGGACTCGTCATTAGGGACTGTCGTGAGAGGACAAGGGGTAACGGGTTCAAACTTAAAGAAGGGAAGTTTAGATTGGATATGAGGAAGAAATTCTTTGCTATAAGGGTGGTGAGGCACTGGAACGGGTTGCCCAGGGAAGTTGTGAATGCTCCATTGCCGGCGATGTTCAAGGCCAGGTTGGACAGAGCCTTGGGTGGCATGGTCTAGTGAGAGGTGTCCCTGCCCATGGCAGGGGGGTTGGAACTAGATGATCTTAAGGTCCTTTCCAACCCTAACTATTCTATGATTCTGATTCTATGCTTAAAATATATAGCAGGCTCCCTGGTACAAGTATCATCATTTTGTTGCTAAAGCTCAAGGTAGAACAGACTTCTGGTCTGTGTTTAAGATGTCGCTTTGTTACTTCCTTGGAGTTGTCAATAATTACAGTGGAGTAGTGATCTATTTTTTACAGAGCAGACTGTAAATTTGCTGCTATAAGCACTGTGATCCCAAACAGTACTAGCAGCTTCATAAATGCATTAAACAAGTTACAGACAAGTCCAAAAACAGACACTAGAGAGAACAGCTGAGGCACTGCCTTTAGCACTCCTAGTCCTATGATGGTAGATGACTAAGGAGTACAACAAAAAGTTGTCAGGCTCATGCCCTCTCCCTGTACAGCATCCATAACACTGCTAAAGATAGCATACTGGATGGTCCGCTGACCTGATCCAGCAGCAAATTTATCACATTCCCATGTTCTGAAGCAAGGTGATATTTGGAATACCTATTCAAAGAAAAGGTTTTGTCATTAGGGATTTACAAACTGAAATCAGACAGGCAACCTAATGGAAAATAATAATTAATACCATAATATTTCCGAACACATGCCAACAGGCTCCACATCTTTTGCTCTCTGATAAGCCCACGCATGCACACTGAAATAAGTAAATGATTGTCAACGTGCACTTAAATAAATGGAAGTCAAATCAAATTAATTCTTCTACAGAGCAGGAAAAATATAACTCAGATGGGGGCTGGGTAAATACACAAAAAAGTGATTCAGAAAGGGAAATATTAGCAAGGAAGTGGTAAGGCCTGAGTGTAGCAAAGTGTTGCTTTCAAGTTGTGGTTTATCCTGTGTATTTGTGTGGTTCTTTAGAGCTGTTCTGCCTTTTGTTGGCTCCGGTTTTGTTTGTAATATGACATCAGATGAAAACATCAGATAACAGTTTAAAAAAAAGATGGCAAAAAGTCCACAAACATTACAAAATTTGAACTCTAGAGAGTACAGTCCACAAACAACATGGCCTGTAACTCTTGTTAATATTTTATGGAAATCAGATGTGCACAGAGGAAAGACTCAAGTGCTATTACAAATCTTGAAACTGTCAATGTAATATAATGGCCACGCACATTGACAACTTCATACCCATGCATCTGTATCTTGCAAGTAGCAATAGCAAGAGAGGCTTATTAGATCAGTGCTCCGTATTTCTGGTAACCTTCAGTTTCACGTTGATTTGAGACAGCTACATAAAAAGTGCATACTCACAAGGGGTGCCAGTCTCTGATATGAACATAACCATGTGGGGTTTTTTAAATAATCAGCTGCAGTGTGTTGGCAGCTCACCATTTATTGTGTGGTTTTCGTTCAGAGCACAAACAAGCTGCACATGTCAGTAGAGCAGGAGAGGCTCTGCTCAACTTGTTAGCTAATGTTTTGATACTCAGTAGTTATGATGGTTCTATACAAACAAAATGAGTCAGCTATGCTGGCACTGATTATTGGTATCCGGCTCAGCATGCCAGACAGTATATTTTTACAACAAACAACCAGAAAACTGTGAGAAATGCCTTTGAGCATTCAAAAACCCCATTTTTCTCTTAGACAAATTAATAATTCGGAGCCATTTAATATTCCAGCTGTAAATCAAAGAATTGTAGCAGTGACTTCCTTAAAATCAGGTAAGCTGCAAACTCATGAAGACAATAATAAAGTGCTGATAAAGTAGACTTGTTCTGTGAAGGGTTAGGGACTCTCCTTCACAGGAAAGATTAAGAAATTATTCCAGGTAGCAGATCAAACCCCACAGAAGGGGGTTTCTGCATCGAACGTATTCTGAGAATCTTCCCAGTTTTCATCCAGTCCCCACTCAACCAAAAGACTACTAATCCCAGTCCTAATGTCCTTGTTTAGGAAAAGCTGACACAGACATGAACAAGGGGCTCGTCTCAAAGCAACACTCTCAAAACTGAGTAAGGACCTGAGATTCTGGCTTCAAAACCAATAAAAAAATGAAAACCCTACACTTGAATCCATTCCTTTCTCTACTACACAAATCTTTTTTATGTCAATACGAAAAAGAAAAGGACTGGGATGGTTGATTTTTACACAGAATCAGGCCCTGGAATGACACATTCTGGCAGGAATCAGAGTTACTGTATATGACCTAGCACATTTGGCTGTTCTGAAAGCCAGTTTCTCGCTAATAAAAAACAAAGTTGCAAAAACATGTATATTATTTCCGTCTGGGGCACTGCCTGCTCTGTTGAAATCTGCAGGGTCCTAAGCTCACTAAGAGCAAAAAATGATCCTTTAAGCTCTATTGCTGATCTTACTTTATTCCCAGCTCACACATACAAACATACAATGACAGGACAATTTATGTTGGAAGTGGCCTCTGAAGTTCAACTGCCTCCTTCCCCCATTCACAGCAGCATCAACTTCAAAGTTAGCTGCTAATTCAAAGTCATCATGAGATCATGCTTTGATTAAAGCAACATGAGATCAGGTTGCTCAGGGCCTTGTCTGACTAAATCTGCACATCCCCAGCAATGGAGATCCTACAACTTTTCTGGGTAACCTGTTCTATGTCTAACCTCCCCCATCATAAAGGGGTTTCTCCTCCTTGTACCTGATCAGAATCTCTCTTGTTGCAACCTATGTCCCTCACCTTTTGCACTTTCACACTCCCAGGAGTCTCTGTTCAGGAGCTCAGGCATGAATTGCCCATGACTACCAAAGTGATGCCTCTTGACTGACTGCTGAATGACCCCTCTTTCTCAGACCCTCTCAGTCATCCACCTATGTGAATGGCCATGTTTCACCTCTAAGCTTACTTTCACCTAAGCTTACCTGACTCTTGCAATGTCAGGACAGTTGCTGCTAGCTCTGTTCCTCACTGCAACATGCTAGTGTGCATCTGACACCCAAGAGCCACAGCAAACATGAGACAGGCTCATCCCATATAGGAAAATCCACTCTGAAATAAATCACAGCTCATCTTTTGTTATGACATATCTGATTAATGGTAAGAGGAGAAGGACTGTTGTCCAACATTTCTGCACTCTTATATAATCTTAATGTTACAAATTTGCCATATATCTGCACAATCTGGATGACTTAGTACCATAAAAAGGAGCCCACACAGGATTACTTCTTTCTTTATGAATGTCTGCTGCTAAACTAGCAAAACCCTAATTTGTTACAGGGATCCCTATACGACACTGTTCAATGTATAGTGTTTCCACTGGCTATGCCAGGCAGCTGGGAAGAAAGTTGGAAGTCAAGGGGAAATGTGCCAACAAAACCTCTCCTGACCTCCCTGGCACCAGACACAGGTGCTACAGGGGACTCACGTGGGATAAAATCACCCACAGCTGAGGCAGGAAGAGGCCACATGGCACACCTGCCCAGCCTGGGTGTAGGTCCTGCCTCAACTTCACTTGTAACTATAGCCCATATTGCAAGAGGTTGTGACATAGGGGATCCTTTTGTTAAGATGGCTCCTGTTTATGCTCTACACACAATAGAAGATGGTAATTTTTAAATAATTCCTCTTCAGACCTGCACATTAACCTATCAGAACATCAGATTGTGACACTATCATCACCAGGCTTGCTTGAATCTATGCTGCTGTCACTATCACTCATTGTACTTTTTCCACTGTCTATATTCTTACTCTTTACTAAGGAGCTAATTATTACAAAAGCTTCCTTCTTCAATGCGTTCTGCATCATGTGTAAAATAATCTTCTGGAAAGCTTTGATCCTTGGCCAGGACTAGGTTATGCAGCTATTTCTTGTTAGCTGTGCAACTAGCAGTTACAAGCTCCAGAAAAGTCTGCCTAGTCTAGTAATATTACAGGATAAGAAGGGATCTAAGGATGAGACATATGTTAGTGCTCTCATATATTCCAAGTCTTATTTCAATTCACATAGGCTGTATTTCAGAAGACTAATAAGCAAATATTGCACTACCATATCTTAACCAGAGTTGCATCTAAAACATGTCAGTCTGGAAATTTTGAGCATATTTCTTTTTGCCATGTTTCTGTCACTGCTGAGAAAGACAGGGGAGCTGAAATTCTGTTTTGATTCCACAAGAACACCATCACAGGGATGAATCTATATCCCTAAGGTAAATTAAAGCAGCTTTAGAGCTGCTCTGCTGAAGATTGTAGATCTAAGAACTGTTGTACTGAACTCACCCAAGTTTGTTAGAGATCAGTATATTCCAGTTTCATTCAAAATATGCCATAAAAGCTGAGGAGGGAACAGTACAAGTAGAAAACTCTGGCTACCTAACTAGGGCCAGCATAAAGTCTTTTACCTGGGTTGAGAGGATGAAATAAAGCTGAGGATTTCAGCTGGTAATAATGGAAGTTTAGATTGGATATGAGGAAGAAATTCTTTACTGTAAGGGTGGTGAGGCACTGGAATGGGTTGCCCAGGGAAGTTGTGAATGCTCCATCCCTGGTGGTGTTCAAGTCCAGGTTGGACATAGCCTTGGGTGGCACGGTTTAGTTGGAGGTGTCCCTGCCCCCTGCCAGGGGGGTTGGAACTAGATGATCTTAAGGTCCTTTCCAACCCTAACTATTCTATGATTCTATGAAGGCAACACAGCCTACTTGTACAATAACGATGTGTAATTTCAATATCACAAATATTTTATAAAAAACATAACAGGAGGACAAAATGTGGAAAAATTGTGTCTTGCTATTATATATGTGCACAAGAATTTATGACTTGATACTTGACTTGGCACTGAATTGTTTCAGGAAGCAATTGACTAAGCTGTTGGCAGTGACCATAACATACAGTAATTAAGTTCCAAATCCTCACAAGGGGACCAAACCAAGAATATGACCAGGGCACAAAGCTTCAAGAAAAGTGATTAAGAAAAAAAAAAGTTAGCTATTAACAGCCTGAAGGAGAGGTTTAGGAAATTAAAGTTAATGGAATTGATACAGAGGCTGTTTGAAAACATCTTAGGAGAAGCAGGAGTACATGTTACCATGCCACAAAAAAGAAACAAAACCCCATAAAATGTTAACAAAGCCTTCATGGTTAAACATTACAGTTCAGTCAAGGTCAATATGCTTCCTTTGAAAATGCAAAAGCAAATAAAAGAAAATTACTCTATCATGAACTCTGGGCAAAATCAAGAAAAGGATGAAGAAGTAGCCAACGGAGTTAGGTTCTTAATCCGTGGACTTGGTTTATGCCTGTAGATTTGAATTTTTCAAGGCTTCTGTTGTGAATAGATGGCAAAATGTCACCAAATCTCAGCAGAAATTAAGCCTTCAAAATTTCATATATAGATACTTGCCATGAAAAAAAAATTAAAAAGGGGAACTCTGCCTATCTTTAAAAGCAGTGCTAAGTTCAGCACTGAGACAACTGAATGCAGCACCAAGAAACACAGATGACAACACCTTTAGCGTTAAAAACCTGACCTCCCAGTCAGGTATCTGCTCTGCATGGTTTAGGTGGGAGAAAGGAAAGCCCAGCTTCTGCTGAACTTCTGCCTGTTACAATTTACTTAAAGTGTTAAAGATCTAGCAGATCTAATCTGTGGGTTAACCATCAGGCTCTAAGTTCGTACAGAACAAGATGACATTCCCTGAACAAAGAAGTCTGTAATCTAAAATCAGAGAAATTAGGAACAAACAAATCAAGTTGGAGCAGAGTCCAAGGTATCCTGGAGACACTGTTTAAACAATTTTGCAGTCACAGTGTGAAATATTATATGTCTCAGCTCAAAAACTAAATTCACACCTAAACCATGCAGAACAGATACCTGACTGGGACATCATAGTCCAGAACGCTTGCTGACTGGTGTGCTCTCCACAAATATCTTTGAAAGAGGGCAGAACTGTAACTTGACAGTAAATAAATTCTTTTAATTGGATCATAAAAGGAAGGTTTGCACGTCTTCCAAAATCTATTCTCTTTCCAAAAAGCCAGCCAAGCAACAGCAAAAGTAGCCTAGGCAATTGTGTGGCATACCTTCAGATATGCCACTGAAAAGGCAAGGAACAGTGCGACTACTGAATTAATTGCAGCATCTCAGGCAACACTCTTGCAGTTGCTGTGGCAAATTGCTTGCTCTAAAGAACTATCTATGTTGGTAAGCTATACTGAAAAAGAATAATAAAAACACTGCAACATCTAATAGTAAGTAGGAATCTGTGTTCCCTTTGAACAGTCTAATCACATGCAGTAGCCTCATTTCATATAAGACAGAACCACAGGCCCATTGAAAAAATGAAAATAATAGCAGGAAGCAAGGACATATACGGAAAGACTCAGAAGGCTGCAGCAACGAATATTAAGCTAAAAAGAAAAGCAATGGGAACCATAAGAAATCCACTCTAGTGGTATTCTTTCTGTTCTGGCAAAAGCAGCCAAAAGATTCTTAACCAAAAAAAAACAACCCCAAAAAATTAATTTAAACACAATTTACAAAGGAAAAACAGGTCAAATCCTGTGCCCCTCGTCTAACCAGAGACGGACGAACTCTCCAGGGAGAGGCTTCATTTCCACCATATACAAGGCTAGGAAACAGGAAGGGGGCACATGAAGGATGACACAAAGCTGAACACCACAGCAGTTCTCAGCACTCACAGGGAGGCAAGAACTACCTTCATGGTAATGCAACCACGCCAATGTCTTTACCTATCTTAAGTTTCTATGAATGACTCCAGTCTCCAGAAAGCTTTGCAAACCCCCTGTAGCCCTTTTTTGTTCAGGCCTTCAACAGAAGATCAAAATATCTCCTTGTTTGCTCATGAAAGCTGCTGATATGCAACATCAGCTTGCCTGTTTCTTAGGAAAGCCATTGGCAATACATCGAAGGGTGTAGGGGAATCTGAGGATGCTGTAATTCATAATTTGTGTGTATCTATTTTTTCTTCCCGTTCGAAAGCACAGGCGCTGCTTATTTCTACAGGCAGGCACAGGAGATGAAACAGGAATTAATCAAAAATTAACATTTTTCCAACTGTAATAAAAGTATGCAGGCTAAGAAACGGAATGAAAAAGACAAAATACCCTTGTTTCTATCTCTTTTGCTATCAACCTAATCAATAAGAAACGAAAAGCTACACAGTTGTTACTGTCAGATTCATAGGTCAGACTTTTCACTGTGCCAAATTTCTGCTCAGTGCATGAAGAAAGGAGCACATAGAGCAGCTTATTGTTCCCTGATACTACGTCTGGCTCCAGCAAACACGTAGGCTGAGGTGCCCTGGGTATGCCCTTACCTGTGCTGACAGAACAAATACACATTTAAGCTTTTCTTTTTCCTTCCCTTGAACTATGAAGGCCAGGAAGGAAAATGCAAGTACTTAGCGCAGGACTCTCCAGCCTGCTTTTACTCTGGATTCTTGCCAGCCTCAGTGGGTGCGGGTGTGTGCCTCCATGTGCTTTTATAGCTCCTTTATAGCTCCACAGCTAGAAAGCGCAAAGCTTGGATAAAGGACTGGCCCTTGATGAATAGCTGGTGATATTACATCAAGGAGACAGAAAACACAAAGTGCTATGGGTTAAGCATTTAATTCTGGAAGTGTTATTTATATGACTAAGCATTTAATATAAGTATGTCCAATTCCACGAAGTGTTGGCGGCAATCTGTTGTTTTGGATTTAAACCCAGGCTGTTCATATGTAGAAGGATTTAAATCACTGATTTAATTTTCAACAATAGATTCTCTAATGATGGCAGAATAAAAAGCACTCCTTCCCTGCTAATTTACTAAGTTTTATTAGCAACTGTTTTGAATCCCTCTGTTTCAAAGCTAAGGGTCTCTAAAGAGATGAGAATCTGCAGCTGCATTTTATCTTCTTAAGCTATAATCTTGACTGCTCTCCAGTGAGCAGCTGCTCTTCCATACTACACTCCTCTAGGAAACTCTGTCAGGCTTTTTCCTGTAATATTGGCTAAGCTTCCATTGAAATAATAAACTTCATTATACACCTCCAACAGTTTTCTCTTGAATTGCTAGTTTGCACATTGCATAATGGTGTTACACTTTCCTCCTATCCCACAGTTCCATAAACTCCCTAAATTTCATTAAACTTTAACTGTTCCCCAGTTCAGTTCATTAAGTGGCTTGATGCTGGCACAGCAAAAAGGCAGGAATGACCAGTGAGACTCTCTCATTGCCAACAGTGTAGTCTCCAGACTAGGGCATCAGACAGCCCCATGGTTGAACTGCTGCACTGGGATTTACAGCCTAAATTAGGTATTTCAGTACTACAGCATCTGGAGTCTTATTAGAATTCAAGCATCTAGGCATCATGAGTCAGTTCTCTGTCAGTTCTGAAAGAGGCATCATGTGTGACCATGGCTAAACAACTTAATCCCTTTGAACTTATTTTCTTCCAGTTTGTTTGCAATAGCAGAACTTGTCTCCCTTGTACTGATGTTTTAAGGATTAAATTATTTGGGCTTGTGAGGCACTCAGGCATGACAGCAAATGCTTATGTAAACCTTCAAAGGTTTTCAGCTCTTAGATGATCTACAAGATTAATCCTTTACCTCTAAAGAGCCATGAGTGCACCATTAGCACAAATAACGTAAAATTTGGGGTTTAACATTAGAAAGCTACTATAACACAGGGCATTCACTCATGCTCCCGGGCCACCCTAGAAACTGGTCCTGACTCAAGCACAAAGTGTGGAAAATGGTAAAACAAGGAATCTCCTTTCTCAGCTTCTTCCACAGGTGACAGGCCTTAGACAGAAAAGAAGTTAGGCCTAGTGGTTAGGCAAAGCGCTAAGGAAAACCAAACAGGAAAACCAAGGCACCAGGAAACTTAAGTAACATAGGAGTAGAGTGCCAGCAGCAATCATGGCAGAAATTAGAAAATCATGTATAAATGAAGCAACTCATGTCAAAGGCACACAGCAAGAAAAATGACAAGGAAAAGAGCAACCATCTTGTACTCAAACCTGGGTTTCAATTCTCTTCAGAAGTGCCATCTCCAAAGTGATTACACGAGCTCTTCTCTCACAGCAGAGAGAAAATGTATGCAGCCATATAAGAGTTTAGAATGGGGTTCGCAATAAGGGATCACAGAATCATAGAATCACAGAATAGTTAGGGTTGGAAAAGACCTTAAGATCATCTAGTTCCAACCCCCCTGCCATGGCCACGGACACCTCCCACTAAACCATGTTACCCAAGGCTATGTCCAACCTGGACTTGAACACCACCAGGGATGGAGCATTCACAACTTCCCTGGGCAACCCATTCCAGTGCCTCACCACCCTTACAGTAAAGAATTTCTTCCTCATATCCAATCTAAACTTCCCCTCTTTAAGTTTGAACCCATCACCCCTTGTCCTCTCACTACAGTCCCTCATGAAGAGTCCCTCCCCAGCATCCCTATAGGCCCCCTTCAGATACTGGAAGGCTGCTAGGAGGTCTCCACCCAGCCTTCTCTTCTCCAGGCTGAACAGCCCCAACTTTCTCAGCCTGTCTTCATACAGGAGGTGCTCCAGTCCCCTGATCATCCTCGTGGCCCTCCTCTGGACTTGTTCCAATAGTTCCATGTCCTTTTTATGTTGAGGACACCAGAACTGCACACAATACTCCAAGTGAGGTCTCACGAGAGCAGAGTAGAGGGGCAGGATCACCTCCTTCGATGCAGCCCAGGATACTGTTAGCTTTCTGGGCTACAAGCGCACACTGAAGCCTGCTCATATTCATTTTCTCATTAACCAACACTCCCAAGTCCTTCTCCGCAGGCCTGCTCTGAATCTCTTCTCTGCCCAACCTGTAGCTGTGCCTGGCATTGCTCTGACCCAGGAGGAGGACCTTGCACTTGGCATGGTTAAACTTCATGAGGTTGTCCACCTCACAAGCATGTCAAGGTCCCTCTGGATGGAATTCCTTCCCTCCAACGTATCAACCGAACCACACAGCTTGGTGTCATCGGCAAACTTGCTGAGGGCGCACTCAATCCCATTGTCCATGTCACCGACAAAGATGTTGAACAAGACAGGTCCCAGCACCGATCCCTGAGGGACACCTCTCGTTACTGGTCTCCAGCTGGACATTGAGCCATTGAGCACAACTCTTTGTGTGCGGCCATCCAGCCAGTTCTTTATCCACTGAGTGGTCCAACAATCAAATTGATGTCTCTCCAACTTAGAGACAAGGATGTCATGTGGGACAGTGTCAAACGCTTTGCACAAGTGCAGGTAGATGACGTCAGATGCTCTACCCCAGTCCGTCAGTTCCGTAGCCCTATCATAGAAGGCCACCAAATTGGGACTTGGCTAGGGATGTTAAGGATAACAGGAAGGAATTCTATAGGTACATTGCAAATAAAAGACAGGCAAGGGACAACGTGGGCCCCCTCCAGAAGCTATTGGGAGAACTGGTTACTCGGGATTTGCAGAAGGCTGAGGTTCTCAATGACTTCGTTGCCTCATTCTTCACTGGCAAATGCTCTGACCACACCACCCAAGTCTTGGAAGGCAGATGCAGGGACTGTGAGAATGAAGACTCGGGGCCCACTGTAGGAGACGATCTGGTTCGAGATCATCTTAGGAACCTGAACATATACAACTCCATGGGACCTGATGAAATCCATCCTCGGGTCCTGAAGGAGCTGGCAAATGAAGTTGCTAAGACACTGTCCATCATATTTGAAAAATCACAGCAGTCAGGTGAAGTTCCCAATGACTGGAAAAAGTGAAATATAACCCCTATTTTCAAGAAGGGGAAAATGGATGAGCCGGGGAATTACAGACCAGTCAGTCTCACCTCTGTGCCTGGCAAAATCTTGGAGCAGATTCTCCCGGAAGGCATGCTGAGGCACATGAAAAACAACAAGGTGGTTGGTGACAGCCAGCATGGCTTCACTAAGGGGAAATCATAGAATCATAGAGTCATAGAATAGTTAGGGTTGGAAAGGACCTTAAGATCATCTAGTTCCAACCCCCCTGATGGACAGTGTCTTAGCAGCTTCATTTGCCAGCTCCTTCAGGACCCGAGGATGGATTTCATCAGGTCCCATGGACTTGTGCACGTTCAGGTTCTTAAGATGGTCTCGAACCAGATCCTCTCCTACAGTGGGCCCAGGGTCTTCATTCTCACAGTCCCTGCTTCTGTCTTCCAAGACTTGGGTGGTGTGGTCAGAGCACTTGCCAGTGAAGACTGAAGCAAAGAAGTCATTAAGCACCACAGCCTTCTCCAAACCCAGGGTAGCCAGTTCTCCCGATAGCTTCTGGAGAGGGCCTACATTGTACATAGCTTGTCTTTTATTCGGTACGTACCAATAGAATCCTTTCCTGTTATCTTTAACTTTTCTAGCCAAGTTTAATTCTAAGTGGGCCTTAGCTTTCCCAACCTGGTTCCTAGCTTCCCAGACAACATCTCTGTATTCTTCCCAGGCTGCCTGTCCTTGCTTCTACTTTTTATAAGCCTCTTTTTTCCCCTCTAGTCTTCCTCAGCAGCTCCTTATCCATCCAAGGAGGTCTCCTGGCCCTCCTGCTGCACTTCCTTCTAGTTGGGATGTAACACCCCTGAGCTTGTAGCAGGTGATCCTTGAATATCAACCAACAGCCCTGGGCCCCATGCCCTCTAGGGCTATATCCCATGGAAACTTACTGAGCAGGTTCCTGAAGAGGCCAAAGCCTGCTCTCTGGAAGTCCAGGGCAGTGAGCTTGCTGCACACTCTTCTCACTGTCCTGAGGATCTCGAATTCGACCATCTCATGATCGCTACAACCAAGGCTGCCCTGGACCGTCACATTTCCAACCAGCCCTTCCCTGTTGGTGAGGACGAGGTCAAGCATGGCACCTCTCCTTGTCAGCTCCTCTATTACTTGCATAAGGAAGTTGTCTTCCACACAATCGAGGAACCTCCTGGATTGCTTCTGCCAGGTCGTACTGTCCCTCTAACAGATATCAGAGTGGATGCCTCTATATCCAAAAGTACAAGCACTGTCACCAAGACACTTGTATGAGAAAGTAAAGGAGAAGGCAATGGTGTAATTTTGCTGTAGGACTTTAAAAGATTCACATATTTTTAAAAAGTATCAAGGGTTGTACTGTTTCCACCTCAGACAGGGATTGCTACAACCTATTTTGTTCAATCACTTGCCTGCCTCACCACCAAACCTGTTACTACAGGCTGCAACTGAACATTTGATCTTAGCCCAGCACAATTGCAATATAATTTGGTGCAAAATGTCTATTACATGGTGAAGCACAAAAACTGTCTGCAACTTATGGCAGAACTAAACCAATGACCTGAGGTAAGACAGAACAGGGAGCCCAAAGAAGGGCTTCCCTCTTGAGAGACTCTTCATTTTCTTTTCATTTGCATTTCCTTCACCCAACTTCTCTTTACCTATGACATTTCTCCTTAGAAGAATTCTGCTCAGTCACCTGTATTTTGTACTATTTATTTCTGAAAAGAATATTGAAATTCTTTATACTGGTAGAAGTTACAAATTACAGACTGCTGCAACTCCCACGTCAGAAGAGTTTTAGGTGCACATGAGCCATGAAGCTTTTACACACACAACTCATTGTTAATAAGATAACTCATAAAAGGGAGACAAAAGGATAAAGAAGCTTCAGTACAGACTGTTAATGCCACTCTTCTCTGACTTGGTGTCCCACAGCGTGTACATCCTTTACAATCCAACAAATACATTGCAGGTATTGCACAGAAGAGGATTCTCATTTGGTACCTCTGAAGATGTGTACATTTCTTCCACAGGGCTTAACTAAGCATTTCTCAGGTGACAGCCATGCTAAGAGCATGTTTGTGCTAGCACATCAGCCAATTTTTGCACCTGCTTTCACAAATCCATAATACAAAACACATAGAATGTATTCCCTAAAAAATTCAAACTGTGTGTGCCTGAGCAAAACAAGGGCCAATCCAAGCTCATATTGACAACTTACCTAGAAACAAGGTACACTTCAGAGACTGCATGTGCTTCTTTAGGTCAAATTAACCCTCAGCCACAATAAAAATATAATACTGAAAGAGCTTAGCAGCTAGCAGTGTCAAGAGTCATAAACTCATGTGTGCTTTTACAGTGATGGTAATTTTGGTTTTCTTTTATTGCTGGTTTTCTGTTTCTCTGTATACTGGGAGGGGATGGAGACCTCCTAGCTTTGGACCACTACAAAAAAAAAAACAAACAGACGTTACATCAATTTGGGGACCAGAGTGTACAGTACATAGAAAAATGAAGAAAAATTCTTAAAGACCTGCGCATATGGGGCTAGTATCCCACTTAATACAATTCACTGACAGCCCTGGTACTGGTGCTCGGACCAATTTTGCCCATACAGTGCTGTGTAAAGCTAACTGTTATTGTTATGTTTGTAAATGGCATCTACATAATGTGTAAAAAATTCTCACATAAATCACTGCAGATTTGGAAAATAAAACTGAAAACATCTGCTTAGACTTTGGCCTGATTTTCCAGTGTTTTTCCACAATTATGTCCTCAATAATTAGATAATGTCCAATGGACATATCTACTTTAAACTATCATTAATCTGTTATTCATAACCTCTCATGGATATAGCTATTACATGAATGACATTTCCTTATAAGACACACTGTTTCAATCACAGCTCACAGTATTGATCTGCAATGACCCCAAAATTTAGAAAATTGTCCAAGCCTTGGAGTAACAAGTTAACTTTCCATTAGAAAACTTGGATAATTTCTGAGCAGAATTCCAGACCTCAGCGACTTCAAGCCTTCCAGAATCTGTTCTTTTTGCCTCCTGTTAAATTCATTCTCCATTCATAATTCTTGTGCTGCTAGAGTGGAATGAGTTTTTTCTTTTTTTTTCACAAGCAGGCAATCAGTGCAATCAGCTAAGGCAACAAGATTTAAACCCCTTGTTTTAAAACCTTCTCTTTTAGGGTTTATAACTGGTATCATAGTCCCGTTAAAGCTAATGGCAAAAATCCATAGATATCAGAACTGAGCTCACATATTAGAAATTACTGTCAACACAAGTTAAATCCTGCTTGCCATTCACACCTACCCAGCCCCATTGCAGTTTTTAAGTCTCTTCATAAAGACAGAGACATGTTTGCATGCACACTATCTCCCAGGCCTTCTATCAAAATTACAAATACTCTGTTTCATTTTTTTTAACCCAAATAATTTGCTAACAAACTAGAAAGGAACTGATTAAAAGGGACTGCAAGATTAAGTAATGTTGGCAGAGAATATTAGAAGTTGGCAAAGAATAAATTTCCATGTTGAAAGCATGACACCTCCTCTCAAGAAAGACCAGAGACGGGATGCACAGTGTGCAGATATCTGATCTCAGAGTCAGGCTCAGAGAAAACTGCAAACCAAATACTGTAAAGACTTGGGTAGATGAGCGTAATGTTAACAGTCTAACCTGAAGCCCTAAGGCTGTAACTCTGTTAGATAAGATCCTTAGGCAGGCACCATTTCATGTGAACAAAGGAAAACTTAATGATTTAAAACAGACTGAGGGTAGGATATGTTTGTTGCATTCTATTTAACTTCATTGCAGCAGATATTTCAGTAGCTCTGAAACAGTCTACAGAATTAATTAGTCTGCTATTCATTACACAACTGAAAGGAACGTCTTTTTTTACTCTACAGAACTGATTCTGGTCCCTCAGGCAACTAGATTTTCTTCTGTTCTACTCAAAAACTATAGGACAGACAATAATACAGTTTTTAATCTTCCTACACATCTTGGAAACTGGAATGATTTACTGCCAATCCTCTTCTACTGAGAGCTTTCACATTGTTCACAGCTAATATAATCCTATATTTTAAAGAGGATGTATTACAGAGAATTATCTTCCTGCTTATAGTGCAAGCAGTGAAAGGAACCTTTGTATTTTCCCAGACACAGTTTTATTTCAGAGCAGTGGCCTGGAAATTCCCTTATGGTCAGATTGTTCCCTTATGGTCAGATTGTGCCTTTGGTCACACCACCACTTGAGTAACTAAGAGGAAGAGACACCTTTAAGGCATAATTTTCCCTGCTTCCCCTCACTTCAGAAGAAGTGAAAACCGTTTTGGTTTGGTTTGGGTTTTTTTCCATAAAACAGCATTGATGCCATCATATGGTTCACTTTCTCCTACTGTCTTTCCTGTATTTTTGACTGCAAATTGATTTGGCCTTGCACTATAGTATGCTGTGTTTATACAGAGATTGAGTACAGTGGGTCCCCATTTTTAGCTGCCCCTTCTTTAACTTTGTTAACAACAAAAAATTAATACCAGTAATTTGCTATTCTTATTCCCTTCCATCACCATTATACATCAAAGGTAAGGGAGACTGTTAGTGTTTCATTTGTTCTCCCTTCTCCAACCCATGCTCCAGGCATGAAGGAAAAGAATAAAGATCATAGAATCATAGAATAGTTAGGGTTGGAAAGGACCTTAAGATCATCTAGCTCCAACCCCCCTGCCATGGGCAGGGTCACCTCCCAGTAAACCGTGCCACCCAAGACTCTGTCCAACCCGGCCTCGAACACTGCCAGGGATGGAGCATTCACAACTTCCCTGGGCAACCCATTCCAGTGCCCCACCACCCTCACAGTAAAGAATTTCTTGCTCATATCCTATCTGAACTTCCCCTCTTTAAGTTTGAACCCATCACCCCTTGTCCTCTCACTACAGTCCCTCATGAAGAGTCCCTCCCCAGCATCCCTATAGGCCCCCTTCAGATACTGGAAGGCTGCTAGGAGGTCTCCATGCAGCCTTCTCTTCTCCACGCTCAACAGCCCCAACTTTCTCAGCCTGTCTTCATACGGGAGGTGCTCCAGTCCCCTGATCATCTTCGTGGCCCTCCTCTGCACTTGTTCCAACAGTTCCATGTCCTTTTTATGCTGAGGACACCAGAACTGCACACAATACTCCAAGTGAGGTCTCACAAGAGCAGAGTAGAGGGGCAGGATCACCTCCTTCAACGTGCTGGTCACACTGCTCTTGATGCAGCCCAGGATACGGTTGGCTTTCTGGGCTGCGAGCGCACAGTGGCGGCTCATGTTCATTTTTTCATCGACCAACACCCCCACATCCTTCTGACATCTGCCCACCTCACAAGCGTGTCAAGGTCCCTCTGGATGGCATTCCTTCCCTCCAGCATATCAACCAAGCCACACAGCTTGGTGTCATTGGCAAACTTGCTGAGGGCACACTCAATCCCACTGTCCATGTCACTGACAAAGATGTCAAACAAGACAGGTCCCAACACCGATCCCTGAGGGACACCTCTCATTACTGGTCTCCAGCTGGACATTGAGCCATTGACCACAACTCTTTGCGTGTGGTCATCCAGCCAGTTCCTTATCCACCAAGTGGTCCACCTATCAAATTGATGTCTCTCCAACTTTGAGACTTTTGTTGTGCGGGACAGTGTTGAAAGCTTTGCACAAGTCCAGGAAGATGACATCAGATGCTCTAAACCTGTCTGTCAGTTCTGTAGCCCCATCATAGAAGGCCACCAAATTGGCCAGGCAGGATTTCCCCTTAGTGAAGCCATGCTGGCTGTCACCAACCACCTTGTTGTTTATCATGTGCCTTAGCAGCCTTCCAGTATCTGAAGGGGGCCTATAGGGATGCTGGGGAGGTGCTCTTTATTAGGTACTGTAGAGATAGGACAAGGGGTAATGGGTTAAAACTTAAACAGGGGAAGTTGAGGTTGGATATGAGGAAGAAATTCTTTACTGTAAGGGTCATGAGGCACTGGAATGGGTTGCCCAGGGACGTTGTGAATGCTTCATCACTGGCAGTGTTCAAGGCTGGATTGGATATAGCCTTGGGTGGCATGGTTTAGTAGGAGGTGTCTCTGCCAATGGCAGGGGGGTTGGAACTAGATGATCTTAAGGTCCTTTCCAACCCTAATTATTCTATGACTATGATTCTATGATTTCCCCTTAGTGAAGCCATGCTGGCTGTCACCAACCACCTTGTTGTTTTTCATGTGCCTTAGCATGCCTTCCAGGAGAATCTGCTCCAGGATTTTGCCAGGCACAGAAGTGAGACTGACTGGTCTGTAGGTCTATGGGTAATCAATTCATCATCCTCTTCTTGATGTCAAACAATTCCAATCTTTCTTACAACTAAAACATGTTCAGGTAAATCACATGCATAACTGTCGATTCCTCTTCTCTGTGGAAATATGTGCTGTAAAGCACAACCTAATCTTTGGTACCTTCTTCCATTTGCTGGCAAGAAAGAGTCTTTCAGTGTTAAGACCATTACTAAATCCTTAGCACAAGCAATGCCAAAAGGCAAAGTAACACTGCTTACCTGCAGTAGAAGTACTGGATAAGGAAGGTTTTGGGAGAAAGTTGCACAAATGTCTCCTTCCAATTTGTGGCCAAAAGGCAAGAATGGCCTTCATGCTCTTGTTTTAATGGAACAGAGAGAGGAGTATTGTATCAGTATGCACAGCCCTCTGCTTTTCATTGTTTAAAAAGATATGTTACAGGATTTATCTTTGATAACTATTTATTGTTTTGTCCTGTCCTCCTGAATGGCTGCAAACACAGATGTTTTGGTGAAAATGATAGCACCAGCTTATTACTGTTACCACTCTGGTTTCTTCAGTCAAGGAAGCTGGAAACACATCTTTGCTGAGCTTCATATAATAATAAAAAAAACAATAAACTCAACCTCCAAGCCACATGAACAACATTTTTTGACAGAGTGACTTATTTCAAGGTGCTGTTCCAGAGGTTACCTAAGCTTAGTAGTCCAACACATTTCACCATGAACCTATATATCCTAACCACATGCGAAGGCCCCAGCTGTCTAGTAAGAAATAATAGATTACTGCATTAAAAGACACAGGATATTACCCAACTAATACAGGATATTGCCTAATTTCTCAAAAAGTAGTTATGGCATCAAAGATGAAGAGACTAACAAAGTAATTGAAGAGTGAGCTTTCAAACTTTGAAAAATAACACTCTTTCTTAGTTATCCTGTACGAAGATCATTACACTGATAATCTGAAGCTGTTCCACAACTATTTGGTCCAGTGTAATAAAATAGAGTTTACAGACTTCAGTCCTAAAAAAACAGACTGCTGCTCCAGTTAATAAATACTCTTAGATACTCACCTCACATAGATCTCTTCAAACTCGAAGTCGGATTACGCAGAACTGCTCAAGTTTTATAATAGTGTAATGGAGTATATAATCTGGGCCTAGTTTGTTGTGTTGCTAATGTACCCACTTAAACCAAGCACTTACATGTTCAAGATACTGCTTACCCCTTTCACTTTTGTTCCTCCCATAAAGAGAGGAGAATTGAAAATCTTTATCATTTGCTTTGTCAGTCATTTCTAGTTTCTTAGGAAAACAACCTACTAGATTTACTCCAGTGGCAGAAGATCCAAACGTATGCACTTGGTGCTCAACATATTTCTAGGCATACATCCGTGCACAAACAACTGCCAGTTTATTTTGTATTTACTACTGGACAGAAGCATAAACTACAACAGACTGCTTGTATATAGCCAAAATACGCACTCATCACTGATTGTGTTCAGTAACTAACAAACCCAGTGAAAATCAAACCCAGTATATATTCAGAATATGGCGCTTTCCAACAAATGTATAAATCAATGCTAACATTAGAAGTTAAAAAGTAAGATTTCCTGGTCCCTTGCTCAAAATGATCACCCTTCACAAAAAAAAAAAAAAATAAAAACCTAGATGGGGAAATCTCTGGAATGGAAACAGAAAATCTTCCATTCTGGAGTCTCAGGCTTCATAAACATTTACAGTGGTCACAAGCACCTGTTTTATTATTGCTCAAGTATAATATTTGATTTGGACAATTTAATATAGCAGCTCTTTGTGCATACAGCAGAAGGAACTGCAGCTCATCTGTCAAACAAACTGCCCTGCACTTCCTTGCAGCACAGGGCAGAAGGCAATGAACTGGCTCAGCCAGTACACCTGCGTGCGACTGACCTTGGATATGGCATGCTATGCTGTCATTTTGTGCCAGAAGAACTAATCAGCACAAGGATGTGTTTGCAAAATTGAACGTTCACACTGTATTCAAAGGATATTATGAGTCAAGGGTTTTTTCTGCTACAGAATTTTTGCCTCAGTAATTATTTCTGCGAGATCAATCTAGCTGAGAGCAGCTTTCATAGAATCATAGAATAGTTAGGGTTGGAAAGGACCGTAAGATCATCTAGTTCCAACCCCCCTACCATGGGCAGGGACACCTCACACTAAACCATGCCACCCAAGACTCTGTCCAACCCGGCCTTGAATGCTGCCAGGGATGGAGCATTCACAACTTCCCTGGGCAACCCATTCCAGTGCCTCACCACCCTTACAGTAAAGAATATCTTCCTCATATCCAATCTAAACTTCCCCTCTTTAAGTTTTAACCCATTACACCTTGTCCTATCACTACAGTCCCTCATGAAGAGTCCCTCCCCAGCATCTCTATAGGCCCCCTTCAGATACTGGAAGGCTGCTATGAGGTCTCCACCCAGCCTTTTCTTCTCCAGGCTGAACAGACACAACTTTCTCAGCCTGTCTTCATACGGGAGGTGCTCCAAGAGATGGGATAACACCATCTTGCTCAATGCCAGGTGATGTTCTTCAACTGTGCCAGAATTCTGTTTGTGCAGCTGCTGTGCTGCTTTTGTGGTAGGTGAAAAATGAAATCCCTTCATGACTGATTAAGTTTGTTGTTTTGCATCTCTGGGTCAAGTATACTTTTCTCTGGACTGATTTGGAGTACAGTTCTGGGGTTTCCACAGATTATCAACAGACTCTTCCCACACACCACCAAGGCTCATTGAGAAGTGATCCTTAATAAACAAGGATACAGGAGTCCCTGACAGACTCCCAAGTACAGAACTCAACATAGCTTATGTCAATATTTCTTGAGCACCACATGCTGGACCAGCCTTGAGGAAAAGCACTATGTGGAGCTGTTTCATAATGAGCAAACCAATTCCTGCCTCAGGAGAACACTGAAGTATCCTGAAGGTCTTAATGCCCATAAAAGTCATATTGTATATAATTTGAGAGGTAACCAAGATGAAGAGATGATTCTTCTGCTTTCTCTTTTGTTGATGAGTCCTCCCCGTTCAAGTAATTCTCCTGCATTACTATGATGTGCTGAAATCAACATGCAAAATGGATCCATATGTATATGTGGACACGGTTTTGTGGGACTTGACAGTGCTAGGTTAATGGCTGGACTTGATAATCTTAAAGGCATTTTCCAACCTAAATCATTCTATGATTCCATGATCTGCCCCAATTCAACCCGCAAAGCCCCTGTGAGTGATTTTATATATGGGGGTTTTGATGGACCAGTGCAAAATAGCAAGCAGCAGAGACCAGGCTCTGACCCACAACTCTTAAAGAAAGAACCCGAACAACTCTAAGAATTAAACTGACAGTGTAAGTCCACAAGCTTTTTACGCTTAGCTCTGCAATAGCTGCTCTAATACTTTTTATATCCTTTTCCATATAGCAGTTTTATTCCAGTCTGGCACCCGTGAATATAATGCTGCAGTAAAAAATTTCTAGCACTGAACAACACAGACAAAAAGTAAACAGAGTTTCAGGCTGTTGGGGGATTATGATACGTAAATAAAGCAAAGATAATTCATAGAACTCTGAAAAAATCTTGAGTTTCTTTAAAACCAATAGTGCACAACAAATGAAATAAAAGATGCAAAGCTAAAGTCATCAAACAACAGAGCTGGTATCAGATCTTGCAGTCCAAAGTCTAAGAGATACTCCAAACTACTCCATGACAAATGTAAGCAATGGGACAGTGGGAAGTGAAGTAATATGGTAGATGGCTGCTGGAAGGCAGGAGAAATAGGTCCCTGAGTTGCCCAGGAGCCCAAAATGACACCTAATGAGCAGATTAATTTTTTCAGACTGCATTATCACTTTGCTTGTGTTCCTAATTTTGTAATTCATTGAGATATAATGGAACATACTCAAGAATATTCCACAATCTTCAAATTTCAGGTATGTAATGCTACATACATGTTCATGTCATGAACAAATTGCTCTACGCTTACTCCAAATTTACCTAGGTTGTTATTATTCACCATGGAAATATTTCCAGTGGCTAGTTCTCTCCATCTATAGCTATTAGTCAAGGTGACACAGGAAGTGTTGAAACAGCTCTTGTTAGAACACTAATATTATTATGACAGAAGTTAATAATTCTGAAAGTTAACTTTATGACCAATTAATCATACAATCTGATGAGTGCTGGAGGCATTCCATTCCACATGCATGTCTTAATTTACCTGCACACCTCAGCAAGATAGCTTTGTTGTGGAAATATAAAGCAATAAAATGGGGAGCTAAAAGAAACTCTTTTCAACTCCCAGGAATTCAGGTTATGAAAGAAAAATCTTTTGCATTTAGCTGCTGTATTGCAATGCAGTGTCACTCTTACCTCCATGGGAAATGCCTTAAAATTAACTGTGTGTTCTGAACCACGCTGATTTTCTCTCCCCCAGTGAAATCGAACATCGTGTAGTTCAAACTCATGTCCTCGAGGTAATGGTCCCCCTATTAACACTGGGAAAGAAGACAAATGGTAAGGAACTTGGCTTTCAAAGCAGAGAACCCACCAAATATATTCTCTAAATGGGGAAATTGCTGAAAGCTTCTTTATTATCAGCGGTACTAGAGAGGGGAAGAGTAAAGTTGACAGACTTGGTATCTTCACTTTTGAAGTACCGTACCAGTACAGAACCTGAATTCAGGCAGTTGCAACCAACAGTGTAATTGCTGTCATGCTGCACTCTTTGTTTTATGAGGTAGAACAGCTGGTCATAACACAAAATACAAAACATTGTACCTTTATCAGTCAGAACAGTGAATATATTTATTGCTCTTATCAAGACAGTACCTGTGTGCTCTAAACAGATGGCAGGGGTTCTAATCTGAACTGGTAACTACCTTCAACTTGTCCAAATGCTTAATCTCCATCACCTGTATTCGCTATCAGTCACAGAAACTGGTAGAAAACTTTTGATTGCCAATATTTTGGTAGGCAAAGGTTCTTAGTCATACACCACCTATCAGGCCTCTGAGGTACAGAATGCTTCCATATCCAAATATAACCAACCTACACCCAGGAGCAACAACATAGCTCATTTACTTAAAAACAGCTTATAGGCAGCCATGGTTTGGTTTGTTGGTTTGGTTTTTTTTACTTCAGTTTTTTACACATCTGGTATTTCTTAAAAAACATCTGCCCACAATTGCTACACATACACACAAAAAAAAAATATTTAGTAGCTTGATACTTTTGCATTAATAGAGACTTCCACCATAAGTAGTAAAAGCAAGCAACTGTACCTTGTGAGGCGCAATCTACTCTGGAATTAATCAATGGAACCTTTTGCCCTGGCATTTCTGAATCTGCTTCGGACCAAATATTATTCCACAAGCTGTAGGGAACTTCCCCCTGAAATCACTGAATATTGGCTCCTAGTCAAGGGTGGATTTTACTTGAGGGCATTCACAGTCTTCCCCAGAATCCATAAAATTATAGCTTACATTTCATAGACTTTGAATGAACCTTTTACAATCTCGGATGATTGATACAGATTAGTTGATTGCATAACCTACAGCTTTAGGGAATTAAAGTTCCATAATATAAAGTTCTTTTGACATGTAAACTAAACAGCCTTAGTTTAGAGCACAAGGCACAGTATATGACTAAAACATAATTTAATGATTAAAACATATTGCAACTGTAAAAACACAAAAACAAATGTACAGAACTATAAAAAAACTAAAGGAAAACTGATCAGCTACAGGTTTCATAAGCAATGACATTGGAGAAACAAGTAAAATACTCCAATTAATCCTCCTTTAATAATTCTTCCTAACTAATTTAACCAGCTACAAATGTAGTTATAGATCCAGATTATACTTGGTACCTATATCCTATAGCGAAAACCTACAGATCTGGTGAACATTGAGGGAAACAACAAACTGAAGTCTTTAGGGAAATCTGAACAAATAAAAAGAAACATGATATTCATTAGTGTTATTTCTTAGGACAACAGAACATTTTTTGTCTTTTAAAATACTGCTCTTAAAGACAGTGCAACTAGAATAAATGTTCTCTATATGATGTAGTTCTGGAACTCCAGGAGCTTCAAAGAGTTTATTTCTGAGTCTTAAGTTATAACACTGATCCCATGATAAATGTATTTCAATGCATGAAGCATGTTTATCTCTCCTTTGCCTCTCCTCCAATCTTGATCCTTGTCAATTCATGAAACATGTTTAACTTCACTTTGCCTTTCAGCAATTTTTGATCCTCAGGGGAAAATTATTCTGAAACCACCATCCACTGTGCAATCCACTTCTGGCTTAGGAGAAGGTTCTTTGTTAGTAGGATATTCTCTAAAGTATTTTTCAGTACACAATTCCATTACACAGTTGGTCATGCTTCTTCCACCTAATGCATAACACATGTACGATGATCAAACTGGAGACAGCCTGCAAAAATGTTTGCAATTAAATAATGAAAAGGATTTGGGAATTCCAGATGCACTGTGTGTCCTGAATTAAAGGATAAAATCAATCACCAGTAATGACAAATTGATTTTTAATATGTATCTTAATCAGTTTATTTTTTCCACAAAGAAGTTTTTCATTGACTGTTAGCATTACAACAGATGAGAATCTCTTGCACATTAATTGGACAGAGTTTCAAAAGCATTTAGTGCTCAACAGTTCCCATTAAAATAATCTGGCTAAATGGATTTGTCATCAGAGATCCCCTGTGAGGAAAAGAAGCTGCAGGAGTTTCCGCAATCCCTGAAAATTGGCCACAATACTAGGTCAAACACAGCTTGTTAACCCTTTTCTCTTCTTGGTCGGGATAACAAACGTTGTCTTCCCCCTCAAAGAAATGAAAATATTATCCCCAGTTTACAAATGAAGAATGAGACATTATGGAACACGGAATCTATGGAAAAGCTGAAATTAAAACAAGATTTCCTAAATCATAATTCCATCCCTCAGTCGTAAACTTTTATTCTATCTCACATTTTCTTCTATTTGAGGACACGTCAGTCTGGCATCACACTGCATTCAAGTTTAAAAAGAAGCATTTCCTTCTCCTAAGTCTCCAATGGTTTTGCACATGCATTTTGGTGTGTTGGTCCCACAAAGTTACAAACTGTCCTTGGGAAGGTAGGGTTCAAGGAGCTGCATTGTGGCATGCAAGCGATCATGTTGTTTGCAGTCACTCTCATTTCCTCCACAGGAGAATTTAAGAACCTTCCTGATCCTGCAGAGAGAACCTTACTCTCCGGGAAAAAAGCTCTGCTTCTGATGAAGGCAGTAAAACTGACTGGAAGAACAAAATTTCTGTCCTATTGCAAATCTGTGCAATTTTGTGGAAAGAAATATTCTGTGTTAGAATAATACATGGGATTTGTCATAGAAAGGAAAATGCAAAATAAAGCATCACCATCATTAAAATAACAAACCCCTCCTTTTTAAAAAATTCATTCTAACACTGAACTGACTCCCTCACTCTCAGCACAGCTGTAGCTCCAAGGACTACTGGGATCTCTGAAGGAAACAAAAGTTCAAATGTCTCATGGTTTGACAATGTTCAGCCGTTTAAATGCCCCCAGAAGGCTGTTACTAGCCAAGATCGGTTAGAATAAGTCGGATGCTCTTCCAAACACACGGTAAGAACTACCACAGTGCTGGAATGCACAACGGACTTTTTTTCTCCCTGATTTCTTGACAGCTGTCTCCTTCACACAGAATAGTTTACTCAGATGAAAGAGCTCAATGAGACACTGCAATTTCACTTAAGCGGGAACTGTTTCTTTTATTATTTGCTTCTGATTCTTATTCAATTAATTATGTCAAAAAAAACCCTTTAAGGAATGAGGACTACTTTGCTACCTGCTCTTCATCAATATTGTAAGCATGTATAAGTGGATATATATAATAGCTTAAGCTGCCCAGTTTTGTAGTTAGTATTCAGAACCCACTCACATCAATGGAAAAAGTTCTTTTAACTTGCATAGTCTTTGGACCAAGGCCAAATTTTTCCAGCTGTACAACAGTTGGCCATCACACTGTCTTAGCAGTAGTCTGGACTGCTTCTGAATGCAGACAGCTGTCAGTGCCAGTGAATTAGATGACACTACTATAAGAGGAAATTCTAGACATGCTCTGAAGCAATCTAGTTGACCATAATCCAGAGTTTGGTGCTGAAACTTGCATCTCCCATTGCAAAGCTTGCTCCTTTTCCTACTGAAGTCAACAGCAACACTTACCAGCAGAGCCCATGTCAAACGAGCTGCTGCGAGCAGTTGCTGTTCCCACGCTCCGAGACACACGTACAGGCGGTCTCAAGGCAACCCAAGCTTTAGGGGGAAAGCAAAGGCCGTGTTTCACCGTACCTGATTTTGACTTCAGGGCAATCTGAATCGAATGCCCATCGTTGATCACTTCACAGTCACGACATACTACGTAGTTTGGTGACAGACGCACTTCCAGGAGCGAGGGGTCGTATTTAGCTTCTCTCGAGTTCAGGTTAATAGGCGACTGGTACTCCCCGTTAGCATCGGGAAAAATCAGCCCCCACTCCACGCCTGAGGCACAAGACAAAGATGTTAACGGGGACACCCGGCGGGTTCCGGGACAGACAGACCGTCCCGCCCGCCTCGCTGCTACCCACCGGAGCACGGGCTGCGCCTCCGCCGCCCCCCGCTGCCTTCCCGCCGGCGGCCACGGACCCGCCGCCCGCTGCGGGCCGGCGTTTCCCCGCTCGGGGCGGCTGGAGGCCGATTTTCCCCCGCTCCGCTCCCCAGGTCCTGTCACGGCCACCTCCTCCTCCCCTCCATCGGCCACGGCGAAAGTTTGTCCCCAGCAGCGCCGCCGCCGCCCGCTCCTCACCTTCCTCGTATCCCCACTCCGGATCCTCCTCCCGGCGCTGGAAGGGCTCGTCGCCCTCGATAAGGCTCCTGTCAGCCATGGGCGGGCGCCCTGCGAGCAGCCCTGTGTGCGTGCTTGTGTATGTGTGAGGGGCGAGGCGGGGTGCCGCCGCTCCGCTCCGCGCCGTGCCTCGGCCCTCCCCCCGCCGGCGGGTGTAGTCGTGCGGCGGGGTAGGGGCGCCGGGCGGGTCCGGACGCCGGTCGCTGTCCCAGCGGCGCGGCGAGGTGAGGTGAGGCGAGGCTGGCGAGGGGTAAAGGTGGCGGATGGTGGAGAGAGCACCGGGCGGCCGCGAGAGCTGCAACCCAGGCTGATGTCCCCCGCGGGCCGCTGCTCCCCGGTCCTCCCGGCGTCTTCCTCGCCTCCCCTGCGGGCTGCTCCCCTCGCCCGGGTGAGGGCTTCCGCAGCTCCCGCTGCCCCTTGGGGTGGACACAGACGGTCTTTACCGCCGGGGACACCCGGTGGGGGCAACTTCAAGAAAGTGGAAGGACAAACCCCTGCCCTTAGGAAAGAAACAGCACAGGTACAGGCTGGGGGCCACCAGCTGGGAAGCAGCCTGGCAGACACCTGTGTGTCCTGATGGGCGCTAAACTGACCATGTGCCAGCCATGTGCCCTTGCTGTAAAGAAGGTGAATGGTTATCTTGGGCTGCATTAGGCAAAGCAATGCCAGCAGGTGGAGGGAGGTGATCCTGCCCCTCTGCTCAGCACTGGGCTCCCTAGTACTAGCGAGCTGTAGAGGTACTGGAGAGAGTCCAGCACAAGTCCATGAAGATGGTTAAAGGACTGGAGCACCTCTCCTGCATGGAAAGGCTAACAGAGCTGGGGCTGTTCTGCCAGGAGAAGAGCAGGTTCAGTAGGATCATATCAATATGTACAAATACCTGAAGGGAAGATGTAAAGAGGATGGAGCCAGGTCCTTTTCTGTGGTGCCCAGTGACAGCACAAGCTGAAACATGGGAAGTTCCCTCTGAACATCAGGAAATGCTTTTTACTGTAAGAGTGATGGAGCACTGGCACTGGATGCCCCAGGATGTTGTAGAGTCTCCAGACCAGGAGATACTCACCTAAACATGGTTCTGGGGAGCTTGCTCTGGGTTGCCCTGCTTCAGCAGGGCATTTGAACAACGTGATCTCCAGAAATACCTTCCAATCTCAGCCTTTCTGCAATTCTGAGGTTCCTCTTCATGCCATAGAACTCTGCCCCTTCTATAGAGGGATGGAGGCCCTCAATGAGGATGAGGGAGCCACTGAGTAAGCAAGGGAGTTCAGCTCTGTCGCTTCTGTTCTGAAGGAGTGTTATGGCCTCCACACTTTTTACAGTGATCCCTTCACTTAGGCCACGTCCAGGAGTGTGGCTTCAACTTCTGCAAAATATACAAGATGTAGCGTTGACATGGGAGCAGAAATTACTACCACTGTGAAAGTGAGACAGCAGAAGAGGAAGCACTTAGCTGGAACATCATTAATGGAACAAGAGAGTACTGGTTCATGAGCTGTATGCAAGGTAAAAAGAAAATAGGACAAAAGAAGTAGAATGTACTGGGTTGGTTTTTTTTTAAGATCAGAACAGAAACAGGTTTCCTTCTGCAGGACCATTACTTATTATCTTCACAACTGATGACTGAAAGGAATATATACTACTCAAACAAACTATAACAGTGGTGCAGCTTATTGAGGCAAAAAAGCAAATAGGCGTATTTCCTCATATAAGGATCACCTGACATCAGTACAAACAGAAAAGTCATATTTTTTAACATGAATTTTAGTCACATGAGGTATCATGTTGTGTATGCATACCCGTCCCCATACCAAACTGGGTTTATTGGTTAAGTTCTGTCCTCTAATTGCTTCTTAAATACACACTAGTTGTTTCTATTAATGTCAGTCCATTTGAATCATTGCTCAACCACATGGGGAAAAAACAAACATTCCCCTAAATCATAACTGATTCTGGTCCATCTGACTGGAAATTAATTTTCATCTTCAAACAGAGTCTCACATTTTGAAAAACAACAGTCCTAGGAGGCTGGGTTCATTCCTGTACTCCTTGAAGCACAGTACTTCATTCATGCCCTCTGTTAAGTCCTTTCCTGCAGTAGCTTTCCTGTGGGACATCTGTTCTAGAATTTCATCCTTATGAGGGGCAACATTATCAGACCTGCGAGTTCCTGTTTTGCAATAAATACTTTTCATGGCTTTCCATAATTTTCATGGCTTCCATTCATTACTGAACTTAAGAACTAAGCTACTTATACTTGTTGCCCTTCCTTTTAACCTTTCAATTCTTTCCATACCTCTCTGCAAAATTAGGCATAGCAGGTAAAGTCTTAATGAATGGCTGGCATTTCTTTATTCCCATATGTCTGCTGAGTTGTTTTCTGTGCAAATATCCTATTTCTTCCATAGCTTCTGTCAGGCATAGCATGATCTAATCAGCAGATTATATTCCACTGAAGATTCCTAGACCTTTAATGGTGAAGTGTGTAAGTAACAAAGGCATTCAGGGGTATGTCTCCACAATGAAATGGGGCACAGGACAGAGCCCTCACATTTAACTCCAACAGCAAATGTGGATATTGACCTGACCAATCTCTATACAAACCAACTCATTCATTTATGGACCCAGCTTGAAGTAAAAGGATTGAGACAATCAGATGGAGACCTTGGCATGATCTAAGCCTTGTTCAAGATCAGTGGGATTTTGTCTCCTTTAATGATGTAGGTACTCTTGAAAGTGTTGTACTCTGTCAGGCTGGTCTTGTTCCTATGTATGGTAGACTGACAACGCCCTATGCACTGCCCTTTGACATATATTGACATACTGTGCAGTCATCAAGAAACACTCACTGTTGCAGCATTATGTTACCTGATACAGTTGTCCCAAGGCATCCACATCCACTTTAAAGTCCTTTCTTCTTTAATTAAGTGTGCTCTTCATGGGGATCACATAGTTTATGCCAGCCATGTTCTGTTCCATCTCTCTCTTAAGCTGAATTTAAATCAATCTTTAGAAACTTTAATGCCAGACGTCTAAAGTTGATGTTTGTGTAGAAGCTCCCAATAGTTGGCTTTGTTATGAAAAGATATTAAATATATAACTATAATACACATAAATACACTCTTTCTTCTGTAAAAATGCATTGCTTGTGGTGTTTGCTACCTTGGCTCAATATACTGAAAAATCTGAGACGAGGCATAGTGATGGCCCTCCAGCTAGTATCAGATTGATGGGCGAAACGTAGGAGAAGCCCAGCCAACGTGACCTTTGTAAGTGGCATGGCACCTCACCAGTAAAAGCAGGAAGAGGTCACCTCTCTCCTGAATCGCAGTTCAGCCTTTAATTCTGTGGAGCATGCTGACTTCTTGTTTAATTGGGATTAGTAGTCACATCCTTTCATGATACCAGGAAAAAAAGTCCAGGCACAGATCCAAGGTTTAACAGTTCCTCTTTGAACTCAGAGGACAGTAGTTCAGAGGCAGCAGAGTCTCTGACATTCCCTTTTGTCAAATGAGAAATGGCTTTTTGAAATGTGTTTGGTATAATATTAATCCTGGTGAGATTGCAAACAACTATTCTTGTATTTCCTATGTCTAGATGTAATTATTAGTATTTTTTGTACAGTTACTGATTTTTTTTCAAAAGACATTATACCTTCCCTAAATACCTTAAAATGTGTATACTTGCCTGAACCAAAAGTCTGCGTCCAAACGCTGTGAAATTTGCATATGTAAGTTGTCATTAATGACTAGGAACTTTTTTTTAAGAGGTTACATTTCAACAACTGTATTTATTGCTTTTACCACTCTGAAAGGAGGATTCCAATGCAGGGAACTGTACAGGTTGCTAAGATGTCTGTAGGAAAAAGAAAAGAATTACAAGAATTACAAACTATACATCTTGACCTGCAGGATTCTTTGCAGGCCACACAACTAAGTTATTTCCCAGAGGGATGAGAAATGCAGACTGTGAGATTATTGTATTTTCTTTCTTACTCACTTTATTACCTTCCTGCCAGCACAGAGTAGTTAAGGGCATGCAGGTCTTAATATTGTGATAAGGAGAGGAATAATCTGTGGGGTATTAGAGTATTCCATTTGGGGCAATTTAGAGTCCATTTATGCTTCTCTAAACCAGATCTCAGTTCTTGCCAAGGTGTCCTGGAAGAAAAGGCGATGTCCATATAGCAACACAGGCAACTGAAAGGATCAGGAGCATCTAGTTTTTCCAGCGAAGAGGGCTTTCTGTTTTGCTTCTTGTGTTGGACTAAGGTTGGCCAGCAATCATCTCTCATGTGGTCCAGTTTCTGTCTTTATTTCTTGCCAGGTTCTCTCTCAAATAAGTTTGATTCTTTTCCAGATTTAGAAGTGTAAGCAGGAAGTTTCTGAATTTGACCATTAAAACACAAGCTTCTAAGTAACAAAATTGAAAATCTTTCTGCACATTTTAAAAGGAACTAGTTCTTTACAAGGAATGATATTCCGGTATTCCTGGAATAATATTATTTGCCTATCATTTTTTTTCTGCAGCTGAAGTAATGTGTTACAAAAAGGAAATGGATGGTTGAGTAATATAAATAGTCCAAAATGAGAAGGTAAAGAGAGACCAGTTTCAGTAAAGGGGCCATTTATAGTAGAGAGAAACCATTTACAGTTAAGAAGACCGTATGCTTGCAAGTGAGGTTTACACTGGTAAATGCCATCCTGCAAACACTGCAAAATATGTCAGCTGGATCCCAGTTTCCCTTTACATCCATACTAAAGGGTGGTTTCAGTGGCCTTGTGTGGTTTATGGTCTGCAAGTGTAAATTTGTGCTTCTTGCCTTTGCCAGGTAATAGGAGAGCAGGTTCACACTTCACGTTTCACTTTACAATATACATATTTGCGGGAGGAATTAAAAGATCAACACATTGATTGGAAAGTGTGAGCACAAGTTTTTCTACAGTACGGATACAAAACTCTTACGTGCAAAACTGCATCTGTAAGAATGCAGAAGAGATGAAGGGAAAAAAAAGAGGAACGTGCTAATATTTCTAAGCTGATGGGCATATTGGCATGTATTCTTCCAGTGTTCAAACATGTAAACCAGAACTATTATGGCTGCCCATGACAATTCACACCTATAGCTAGAGGACACTACAACAGGATAGCTTCAAGTTCTTTAAAGAAAACCCAAGGAATGGAAAGCCATTTCTAGGGACAATAATACCACAGTCAAAAAGGAAGTCGTTCATTAATAAAAAATATAGTGTAATTTAGGGCACATTAAAAAAACAGAGAATAATCCAGTGAAAAATTGGAGAATAATCTAGTGTAGTCTCCTGAAGCTTTTCTTTGCCTTAAGAAGTATTAGCACTGGAAAAAAAATCTGTGAGGAACTATAAAAAAGTAGCAAAGGCAACAGGAATTGCTGATGAAGTGAAGTAAAGTAAGTACAAAAGTAAAGTGAAATCCTCCAGACAATAGAAGAGTAGAAGAGAAGGGACATCCTTTTCCCCTAGTAAGCTAAAAGGAAAAGAGAGATAAAGGATGAAATAGGCTGTCTCTGAAACACAGAATGCAAGTGATAATCAAGAGCCCTGACATGGCAAAAATCCTATGTAAATATTTCTTTATTTCTTTAGGAAGGAAGCAGAACTAAAGATACACCCAGACCCAAGCTCAAGGAAGAAGATGGGAAGCTCAGAGGAAAATTCTGCAATAAGAAGATGATAAATATTTATTTACCTAGCTGTAATAATTTCAGATCTTTAACATTTGATGAGATTCCTGAAGGATTATGAGTTTCATGTAATACCTGTTGAAATTAAGTGGCTGTCAGTGGAACTGATAGATGTTAAATCCACTTCTTGCAAATTAAATGTTTAAGAAAGAAGCACTGAATCAGGGAAAGACATAATATCTTCTACTGTTTAACATAAAAGGTGAGAATAAGCTAAATAATGAGCCTCAGCAGTTTTTCACTGGAAGAGCACAAGCAGGTGTTGGCTTTTCATCTGGGAAGCTCATGAGAAATGGGAAGCACAGATCAGGATCAACTGACAAGGGAATAACAACATATTTGAGTCTGTAAAATGATGGTGAAAGGACAGCCAGTTCTTTATTCATTCTACTAAGTTTTGCTTATCAATATGTAAACATCCACCAAGTGCTCACGTGCCCCGTCCTCGTAAAGCTATAAACTCACACTTTCAGAGTGCAATCTGGCTTCCTTTATCACAAGCTATTATATTTCACTCAGTTACTCCTGCGGAGAAAGACTTGGGGGTGTCAGTTGATGAGAAACTGAACATGAGCCGGCTTCAGTGTCCTCACAGCCCAGAAAGCCAACCGTATCCTGGGCTGTGTCATAAGGAGCATGACCAGCAGGTCGAAGGAGGTAATTCTGCCCCTCTACTCTGCTCTCGTGAGACCTCACTTGGAGTATTGTGTGCAGTTCTGGTGTCCTCAACATAAAAGGACATGGAACTGTTGGAATAAGTCTAGAGGAGGACCACGAGGATGATCAGGGGGCTGGAGCACCTCCTATATGAAGATAGGCTGAGAAAGTTGGGGCTGTTGAGCGTGGAGAAGAGAAGGCTGGGTGGAGACCTCATAGCAGCCTTCCAGTATCTGAAGGTGGCCTATAGGGATGCTGGGGAGGGACTCTTCATGAGGCACTGTAGTGATAGGACAAGGGGTAACGGGTTCAAACTTAAACAAGGGAAGTTCAGATTGGATATGAGGAAGAAATTCTTTACTGCGAGGGTGGTGAGGCACTGGAACAGGTTGCCCAAAGAAGTGGTAAATATTGGACAGAGCCTTGGGTGGCATGGTTTAGTGTGAGGTGTCCCTGCCCATGGCAGGGGGGTTGGAACTAGAAGATCTTAAGGAACTTTCCAAGCCTTACTATTCTATGATTTTACTCATGTATTAATTATTTGGCTGTCAATAAATAATAACGTGTTTTGCCACAGCACATTTTCCAGAAATGCATGACCTCAAGGCATCAAGAAGTGAAGAATCATTATTTTGACAGTTTGTTACAGTGGTTAATCCCCTTCAGTGTTAACTAATGGGTACCCAATTCTAATTTGAATTTATCTGGTTTTAACTTCCAGCCACTGGTTCACATTATGCCTGTTTGCTGTGACGCAAGAGCCTTTATTGCTTTGTCTTTTCTCTCTAATGTAATCACCAACTTTAGTCTGGTCAGCTCTGTGTGGTCTAAAGAAGAGAAGCTCATTAACACTTACTAGAGGGTAAAGACCAGGTTATCTTGGTTTTAGCTGTTTTCTGCACAGTTTTCCATTTTCCACATTCAAAATACAGACACCAGCTGTGTAGCTTCTGTTTTCACCTCTGTGTTCTCACTCATTTCTTTTTTATCTGCAGATAGACAATTCCCATTAGTCGGGTTTTTTTGCTGCTGAATCAGACATTGGAGCTCTTGTTCACTGTGGTTTAGTGCAAACATTAAATCTTCTTTCTGAGTCAGGATATCCAGGAGCCAGTCTGCAGAATGTGGACACAGCCTGCATTACCATCTTACATTTAACTGACTTAAAATGCCATTCATTTCAGTGAGTCCTAGTATTCAATTTTAATCAGAATTTGTACATCAGTAAATCATATGCCTCATAAAAATTTGTAATAATCGAATTATATATGTTTGTTTGACAAGACGTACTTTCAGTAAAACTATTGACACTAGCATTAATTGTATTCCTCTCCATCAAGCTTTTATGACTGTAATCCCATATCAGTATTTTTCCTGGAACTGTTTTCAGGCTCACCAGACAGCAATTACCTAGATCATCTCATTTCTCTCTTTTTTTTCTTTAATATTTGCATAATGTTAAAAAACTTTAAATCCTGGATTTGCTGTTAAAAATTTACAGAAGATACTGAAGATCTGTTCAGCCAATTCCTGTAGAACTCAAGGGTGTGAGTACATAGGTTTAAAACAGATTTAAAATTCCAAGTTTTGTGATATTGTGCAGTGGCGTTTATAATTTAATAAACTGCCAAATTCTTTACCCAGAAATGATGCAAACAGACGAGACTCCTCTCCAAACATGGAACCCTCAAAACATTTATTAATATTTTGTTTCTTTATCATTAACAAATGCACAGTCGCGGCCAGTAATTGACTGTGGGTTTCTTTATTACTCATGTAGTTTAAAAGTTGTTACTTATTTGTGGGAAACCCTGTTATTGATTTTTCCCAGAAGTGTTCATCAATATTTTTATAGTCCAAAATTTCTACTTCATATCAATGTTTGTTTACTCCTTTATCCGCATATTACAAGTTTAATCTCCAATTGTTTTTTCGATTCACCACTGAATCAGCACTAGATTCTAAGTACAGCTGCTCTTTTTTTTCAGTTGCAGATTTGGGACACTTTTTGTCACATTTTATAGCAATTAAAGAGCTCCCTATTTTCATTCCATTTTTTCTACACTTTTCCTCTTGAGTCATGTCACTTGTAATCTTAGCGATAGAAAACAAACTGTATGATTTCAAAGTGTATACAGCAGGAAACAAAAGATAGAGGAAGCAGTTTGCTGTTTCAAAGTCCAGTGGTCAGCTGCGAATAATAATTAGGAAGTAGCAAGTATTTAAAGGGAGACCAGGCATTAAATCATAGAGGACAGCGTAAGATAAGACTGTAATGCTGCTAGAAGGACTCAGCTCACATCCTTTTGCAATTCAAAAGGGTTCAATTGGAATGTAGGAACAGGAGATGTCTCCATTCAGATTTAGATTTTGCCATTCATTAATCTTGTTTCAATGTAAATAACTAGGAAGATGCAACTGATTGCATCTTTAAACTTTAAATTTTAAAAAATTTAATTGCAAATTTAAATGTTTGGGGTAGGAACATGGAACATTGATTTCTTGAATTAGTATTCTTCCAGGGTGATAATATCATCAACAATAATGTAGTAATACCTGCCTTAGATTAGGTGTGTTGTACAAAGAATCACTAAAGGAATTTAGCTTTGTATCCTTGGTCTCTAAACCTGAGATTTTACATGGGCACAGAAATGCTCAGACTCAGAAGTGCAAAGGGACTGGTAAGCTTCCAAGCCACTGAACAACTTCAAACAGCTGCCATTAAAAATAAAAATCCTTTCACAGACTGCATATGAAATCTTTGCCCCAAGTGCCCCAGATCGCCATGCAGTAAATTAGCCAGCAGCTATAATATTGTATCAATGTCTTGCAACATATCCATATACAGCAGATTTATTTAAAGAAGTGGGGAAAGAAGGCATTGGAGAAGACCTCTTCGCTGAAAAGACGACTTTGATGTAAGCCTTTTTTTGTGGGGGGGTTTCCTATAAGATTTTGTATTTCACGATCTCCACCCTCCTGTTTAAGAGTCTTGAGAACAGGGATTTTCTGGTTTACGCTGAAACACGGGAGTCTTAAATAACTCTTCAGCTGCTTCCTAATGTTTGTTCCACAGGAAGGGTGTCAGTAGCATAGTGTGCTTTGTTGTATCTGCATCAGCAAAGCACATAAGCTCAGCCTCTCTTCGTCTGGAAAAGGGGCAGAGGAAGAGCTCAAGGAGACAGTGCCGTGCTTAAGGATTATTGTAAAGGTTTCGGGGAATAAGACAACTGTCAGGTAAGCAGAAACTGTCTTCTGCCATCTATGTTGCTGTGCTGCTTCCCAAACTGCTCAACTGCCTGTGAGCACTTCCTCTCAAATTGCTTGGTTTTGGCTCCCAGCTGTGGGTCAGTATTTCTCATAGTGAACTGAAGTTCTCCTTCATTCTATTATTATTACTCGTGCTTAGCACTTAAAATCTCATTTTGGCACTGAAAAGCTGCCTTGGGTATGTTCACATACATTCAAGCACCAGGTATTCGCCTCATGCAAGAAGGTGGCCCAGTTCTAGCAGTTCTGCCTGGCATGCTTGGGCTGGCATCACACTGAAGGAACCAGCATGGGTTTTTGCTGAAAATCTGATGCTCTGTGAGATTTGTCTACGTATATACTTTGATTAAACCACAATTCATTCCAGAGAGACCTTGTCATATGAAAGTGTTTGCTCCTCGTGAGTCCCTGCACGTTTTTCTCTTTGGCAGTCCCCTTCTTGGAACTCAGGGAGGCAGAAGATACTTTTCAGATTGAAAGGCATCATTTGTAGTTTCTTGGGACTTTTCCTGGACTGTCTACATTAGCAATAAGTAGAAGGCCTGCAGCAATAAGACTGATGGCACTAAATCAAAGCATCTACAAAGCTTCTAGAAGTACAATTCTTCTGTTAGCTTCCCTTGAGTGCTTTGTCCTCTACCCTCACACTTCTTTTAGTGTCTCTTTCCAGGGCTGAGCCTTTGGCACAGCCACTGACACACAGCTTTGTCAAGTTGCAAATTACAAACTTAAAGTTTGTGGAAATACAAAATTAAAAGCCTGTTTATCGCAGAGCTTCTTTGCTAGTGTAGGGCATGGAAGCAAATTTTCCTGTGACAAGAGGGCTATTGCTTTTTCAGTGTCACAGAGAAAGTGAAATCCATGCCAGGCAATGCAGTGCATCAAGGCCAGGAAGCTGCAGGAGTTTACAAGAAAAACTTCTCCTTTCATAGTTAAAATCCCAAACACTCTACAAAATCCCTGCAGCATGGTGTTTAAAATGAGGTGCTACAAGACTGGCAAATTAAAGGGGACATGCTCTGCTAATGAGGGCAAATTGTGCCAGCTCTTTACAAAGAGTAGCTGTTTCCAACCACATCAAACAAGCTTTGCTTGATAGACGTAGAAAGAGAGGGGAGAGAGGCTATGGCACTGTTCATTCTTTTCTGCTCACCTCTACCTAACATCTTGTAGAGACTATGGATCATATTGGGTCTGATCTTGCCCTCATTGAAAAATGGCAACGTTTTGTGTGAGAGTTGGATTGCCTAGGGGGAAAATGGCAGTATTCACATTCTCACTACACACCCAAACATAACATGCTCTCAGATTATATTGTTGTTCACTTTAACAGCAGTAATTTGATTGGCATCAAGAAGATTGCAGCCTTCATTACTTTCAGGAGTTAGGACACTTTGTCATAAATGATAATATTTTACAACTACTTCAGGGTATTTATATGCAGATTCAGGCAGTGCTGCAATGTACAGACAGCATCCATTTGGGGTTTCCAGTTTATAAGAACTTTTGTAGTTCTGATAGCGCTCAACTGAGGCAGACATTTTTTCTGGTATTAGGCTTTTCTTCTTAAGTAGTTTCTCTGATAATTTAATAAATCATTCCTCACATTCTCATGTTTAAATGATATTCCCATGCAAAACGCATCCATCAGAGTTAGTGAGAGTGCAGCAATGCATGCTGTAACTTCCAGGGAGCTGGCATCTCACACCCTCATTAGCAGAAATGTACCAAGAAATTATAAATGCTTTTCTAAGGATACATACAACACATCTCCCTGTGACTTACTCACTTCGTGTTTTCCTTCAAAAGCAGCTGAAAGAGGTGCTCTGTACCTGCTTTCTTCTTGTGTTGACGTCTGTTTCCAAAAGAGAAAGGAGGCAATGAATGTTAAGCTGAGAGACTTATTTTATTTATGATTGCAAAGATTCCTGGCTTGAAAAATCAGTTCAATTCCAGTGCCTTTCACCTTCAATGCTAAGCAGGGAGACAAAGAGAGCATTCACAGACACGACACATGTGATGTGGGACAGTCTAATGGTATTGGAACAGTTCAGTGAAACATTAATGAATTTATAGTGATGACAACACAACAGTGCTAGGATTTAATCTGCTCTGTGGTAAGTGGTTTTCATATGTAACCTCAAACACAAATAAACAGTCAGGATTCTAGCGAAAATCTTTTGTTTTCTGACAAAATATAATCAACAGTTGTTCTTTTGAAACCAGTAGCCATTCCCTTGTTTGCTGTGTTGCTTGTGTTTCTCCAGTCTGTGTCATATCTTAGACTGTCTAACCAAGCTCAGATAAAAGCCCAGCTATTCTGAGCATCTAATATTTCAAATACATTCTGCCCATAACCTCCTGTACTTCATGCTGCTAGCCTCAGCAGCTGCTTGGAACAGAGATCCAGGAAAATGATATGATCCTGTTCATTGCACCATGCCTTTAATCCAATTTTATAGTCACATCTTTTTGTTCACCGTCATACCTCCTTGTGTACCATATCTGTGCTTGTTCATGTATTTGGTTGAGGTGGACATTTAAAGTGTTAAATCAGATATGAGGTTCTTGAGATACAATGTGAGTGCTGGCTGGTTTTCAAAAGATCTTATTCTGCCTCACTGACATCAAAAGGTTGTTGCCATTGACTTAAAAGTGCCTGGTGCCAGAGACAATGACTTCTGCTAGAATGCCCATTTCCAGAATCCTAGAGAGGAAGGTGTTGGGCTTGAGGAGCTAAATATGTAGGGGAGCTTCTCTTCACAGTCTACCAAGAAAGAATGGTGGTATTCACATTAATATCCACAAATTATTCACAAGATCAGTAATTTCATTATAGACATTCCTTCATGAGGAGAACTGTAAGCCCTGTGCATGAAGCAAAGCAAAGTACTTCCAGTATTTCTTAAATGTCTGTTTCTCTGAAGAAATAGGTGCTCTTCCAAATGCTATGAACATATATATTCTAAATAACATTGTCCCTTCCCAGGCAAACGGGTAATAAAACAGGCAAGGAACACAAGAAGGGGGAAGAGTGTCCATCTTGAGGTTTCCAGGGATCTGCCAGATCTCACTGAAGCTGGGTTTTGGTTACTTAGATGACAGCAGGCTGGAGTGGGAAAAGATGACAGTAAAATGTGGAGATAAATTGCAGTCCACTGTGTTCCTACAGAATAGGAAAGTACTATGAAGCCTGTCTTAACTTAGTTTACTCCAGCATTAATACCAGTGAAACCCAGCAGTGTGGGATGCAGCGCAGACCAGCTTATTGCATAAATACCTACAGGTCTGGGAAGACTCATATAGCACAACCAAAGCTTTAGTGTTCAGTACCCATTTCAGCAAGACCACAGCTAACTAATAGCAGCCAGGGTTTATTAGTACACCAGTAAGATCTGCAACTGCGCTCCAGATGCACTGTAGCAGTTTTCTTACAGAAAACGTGGCTCTAAGGACATTGTCTTGAGAGAGTAACTACAGAAGCAAGGCAGAACAGAAGTGCATCCACAGAGCTTTATCTACTCCCCAGGCTGCTTGCTGACTGATTTCAGTGGGATTTCTCATGTCAGCAGGAATTGCTGGGACAAATCTGTCCTTTTTCTATCAGAAATGCTTTGAGAATCAGATTTACCAAAAAAAAAATATATATATATATATAGGATTGATTGCCTTCATTAGCCTCATTTCAGTAACATTATTAGCTATAAATCACAAGACAGTTTCTTATGGAATTACATTCTTATTAATATAACAACATGCTCATCCCCCCACCAATTTCCATATTCATTTATCATATGCTGGAAATACCAATAAAATTAGCTAACTGGAGACTGATGGCATGGCTGTACCTTTCCCTCTTCCATATATTCCATTTTTATCTTATGTTCTTCTCTAAATTATTTTTGTTGTCAAATGGTATTACAGAGCACAGAATGCTTTTCTGGTCTTTGCCGTGTTTCAGACATTAAAAATGCATTAGGGAAGATATCAACTACCTAGATTTGCTTTAAAATGTTTTTTTTTTCCCTCACAGCCACTGAAAATAAGACTCATGAATGCATTAATCCTTAACAGAGTAAGCGGTGGTTCCTCAATTATTAAAAAATGCAGGCCAAAACTTACTATTAAAAGGATGATGTAAAAAAAAAAAAGAGGTAAAAAAAGTATAGTTTGCTCCATATGCTTGGTGTTCAAAATAATCCATTGATGATAATGACCATCACGTTAATAGGGAGCTGCAGGAAAAAATAAAATGACCCTGTCTAATTCAAACCTGGGAAGAAAATGAGTTTTCCTGAACAACCAAAAAACTGCTTTCAGAAGCATTTTTATCTCTGTGGAATTGGTGCAAAAGTCAGGCTGTTACATATTCCTTCTGTTCAGTACCTAAGAGGACAGGGGAGATATTTTTTCACACATATTCCCAGCCCTGCTCTATTCCCTTTGTGCTTTGTAGGATCAGCACAAAAGGTCTAGAAAGTAGGATGCAGGTTCTCCTTGAGAGAAGGGCTTCCCAGCTGCCACAGTGCCAGCACAGTCAGCTGTTCCCCACCAGCAGCTCACTCTTCCTCTGTGATGGACCATCCCATACTGGATGGACCAAGGTCGTGATGCTCACTGTGCTCCTTACCTGAGGATGGGACAGCCTTGGCTCTATGGACTGCAGCTGGTGAGGAGCAGCAAAGCATTCCCTCATCCACATAAAAATCAGGTATCCAAAGGTCCCTGCTGTCTGTCTGGATGTTGGGATCCTGTGTGCACCTACACCCTGCAGGTTGTTATGTTAATTCTTTCTAATAGAACTTGCTAACAGCAAAAAAGCACAATTGCATCCATGTCTGTAACATAGAGCTTCTTATAGAGACAGCACTTCTTGTTTTATTATATAAGCAATGATTTCACAGGATGGATGAGGTTGGAAGGCAGCTGTAGGAATCATCTAGTCCAAATGTAGGGTCAGCTAAATGAGATTGCTCAAGGCAGTGCCCCATTGGGTTTTAAATATCCCCAGGGATGCAGACTCCACTACCTCTCTGGGCAACCTGTGCCAGTGTTTCACCACCAGAGGAAAAACCCACCTTTTTCTTATGTTTAAATGTCATTTCCTGTATCTCTTTTGCCCCATTGCCTCTGGTCCTGTCACTGCATGCCACAGAAAAGAGCCTGGCTCCATCTTCTTTACTCACCTCCGTTAGGTCTTTGTACACATTGATGACATCCCCCGGAGCCTGCTCTTCTCCAGGCTGAGCAGTCCCAGCTCTCTCAGCCTTTTCTTACAGGAGAGATGCTCCAGTCCCTTAACCATCTTCATGGCCCTGTGTTGGACTCTCTCCAGTAGCTCTACAGCTGTCTTGTACTGGGGAGCCCAGAACAAGGCACAACATCCTGGCCCACATTCAACTTTGTGAACAATCATTTTTATTAAATCTGCTTTCCAGCTGATTGACCCCACAGCTTCTACTGTACCTGGAGTTGTTCCCTTCTAGTGGCAGGACTTGGGATTTCCCTTTTTTGAACTTCTGAGGTTGCTGTCAGCCCATTTCTCCAGCCATGAGTATTTGGTGAAATAGCCACTCCTCCCAGTTTTGTATCATCTGCAAATCTGCTGAGGGTGCACTCTATCCCACTGTCCAGGTAACTTATGAAGATGTTAGAGCATGTTGGCCCCCATATCAATCCCCACTGTACACCTCTGATGAGCGATCTCCAAATGGACATTGTGTTGCTGATCACAGTCCTTTCAGCCCCACAGCTGAGACAGTTTTCAGCCCAACTCACTGTCCTCTCGTCTAACCTGTACTTCATCAATTTGCCAGTGAGGATGTCATGGCAAACAGTACCAAAAACCTTGCTAAACTCTAGACAAACAATATCCACTGCTGTCCCTTCCTGCACCAGACTAGTCACTTTGTATTAGAAGGCTACCAGGTTGGTCAAGAATGACTTTTCCTTCCTAGATCTATGCTGACTACTCCAAATCACCATTTGTACTTCATGTGTTTGCAATGGTATCCACGATTACTTGTTCCATTCCTTCCCCTGGGGAATGAGGTGAGGCTGACCAGCCTGTAGTTCCTTCTTGAAGAAAGGAGTGACATTTGCTTTCTTCCAGTCCTCAGGAGCCTCCCCTGCTCCCCATAAGCTCTCAGCTGGCTCACAGCAGAGCTCCGTGCATCCCTACTTCTCTCTCAAATATATGGCAACCTCCTCTTCACCATCCCATCCTGTCCTTCCCATTGTATCCAGCCATTGCAGCACTCCAGTTGCATGAGTGTGATTTGCTCATTAATCGGAGATTTCAAGAAATGCAGGCTCCATCACTGATGAATTCAAAGGTGGACATTTTCCCTTTTTCATTGCTTTTCCATACAATCAGCAATAAACTGAAAGTCCATTTCTCAGTACCATTGCAAAGTGCATATGTCATGGTAAAATGTCCTATGCTACTGTTAGGTTTGTACCGAATAAATGTTTCTATCAAATGGTGTTTATCACCAAAATGGCATATAAATGATAAATGGCTTGCTAATATTTTTCTGTGAGCCAGTTTTTAAATGGGTCACATTGTTCTTCTTTTTGCTAACAACCTAAAATAGAAATTATTATATCAACAGCGGTTTGCACATAATAGAACGTTATCTGAAATTGAGTTTGGTAATGTTTTTCCTTGAAAATTAAGGCTATAGTGGTATAGTTATTGAAAATTATCATAGTTTACTTTTTATTTTTCTATTTAAAAGCAATATTCTTGATAGCAAAAATTACAGTTGGAGTTCTGACTAGAGAAAATGATCTTTGGCACAGGCAATAAGGAAAATGAACGTTTATGTTGAAAGTACAGCTTTTTCAAGGCTTCATTTCCCTTCATGGGCCCATTTCTCTGCCAGCGTATTTGGTGCAATTGCACAGACTTCAGTGGGACTGCACCAATTTATGTAACAGAGAACAGAAGACATTTTGCTGCTTTTGTTAAAACTGAACTAAGTTGTAAAATTAAGCATAGAATTAAGGTAAAAGCATTGACAACAGTTTCTTTCACAAATCTTGGGTTTGGGAGGCTATTTACAACAATCAAACTGTGGTCCATTTCTCCCTGGAGTAACTTGCAGATGTGCAGCTGCAGCTTTTCGACACCAAGGAAAACATGAGCTACCAATGGACAACAGCACATGCATCTCACCCAAGGCACACAGGGCCATCCAAGAGTCACCAGCACGTCCAAGGAAGGGGCTTTTACACTCACTGTGGAATACTTCGAAACAGTGGAAATTCAGATGTGCTCAGGGTGCAAGTTGTTGGGCCCAGCTCAAGCTTGTGTGTTACCGCAGGGCTACCGAGGAGTCTGTTCAGGCAATGCCGCATGTGGCTGTGGAGAATTCCTTCTCAGAGAACGGATTTCCCCACTCTCATGTAAGCAGTCTGTCCTCCCACTCAGCTCTCAGTTCAGGATTAAAGGGCATCTCAGGGCTCCACTTTTGTGGTTTAAGTTAAAGTAGGGTCAAAACAATTTGCCACACTTAAAAGCTTAACAAGAAAAAATGAAGAGGTCTTTCCACCACCTGCTGAGGTGTGCAGGAGAAAGCAGACTCAAGTACAAGGTCCTGACTATGCTTGGCACTGTACGTTAGACTCTTTGGGGATTCTTCAGAGAGGTGAACTTCCCCGGCCCTGAGATCAATGAAAACCTGTGCATCCAATCTGTTTCTCATTAAAGAAAATAACTCTGAATCTCTCCAGCGTGCAAGTCAGAACTGTCTGAAAGTCACAGGGAAATGAAGGGCTGAAAGGCTAAGAATTTCATGCTGCTTTTTCTTTTTATATACTCTTTATTCCTGCAAATCCTATGGGAAGCATAGGACTTCAGCACAGGGACAGCCAGAAAGATTCAGGGCTATTAAATTAGTAGCTTGCTTAAATCCCAAGGTAAACTAGTTGTGCTAAATTAATCTATGAACCCTCACGTCAGATCTAGAGCTTCTGAGCAGTACAGATATTTTGAGATGATCTAATTGTGGTTGGAGAGAAGGGAGAGTGTGAGCACAAGTAACACCATACTGTGTGCCACAGAGGGTTAGAACACAGCGTGGTGCAAACAGCTGACACATGCAACACAACCAGAACAACAGGAATCAAAAACATCTAGGCATCTCTAAAAATGAGTTGCTGGAATAACAATAGGATATCAGATTTGGAATTCTTGATAGGAAACTGAGGAAGATGTGTAAAGAAAAAATATGAGTTTGGAAGTGATGGAGAGATTGGAAAGAGCCAGGAAGGCTACAGCTGCCAGGTAATAGATCAATAGACAGGAGCTGTTGCTCATGGGAGTTTTTCCAGCTCATAAGCAGGAACCAGAGGCACCCAAGCTAGCTCTGTTTCCTGAACTCAGGCAGGACCAGTTAACAGCAGTGCCCCTCACCAGCATGAACTAGAGGATACAGGTATTGCCATCTTTAATGTCATATTGGGAAGTAGGGGGCAGGTCTTGGCAAATTGAAGGTGAAGTCTGGGCCATAGAGCCGAGCTAGGGCAGTGTAACCTGGGTAACCCCAGGCTCCTTCTGGACAATGCTGTTTTGTGAGTTCAGTGCTAGCAGACACTGTGGGGTGGAAGCACTACATCCATCCCCACTCCACACCTACCCTAGCACCAGCACTGTGAAACCATGTGCATATCATCACTGTATTGTCAATTTAATTGCTACAACCAAGCTAGAAGGGAGCAGAGGACACTTCTAATGTGCTGCTGGTAAATGTGGGATTTGTAGTGTATATTGGTATATCCACCTTTGTTGGGTGGATGACATTTATGCACTGAAATGGACATTTTTTAGAAGATTCTTGAGATCACACTTTTGTTTTTACCCCTCTGCATGAATGGTGGAAAACATTTTTAATTACTACCCTGCAGACAGTAAATAAAATGAATAAGCATCTAACAGTTTGTGACACATTCCAGATGTGATTGATCATTGTCCCATTGGTGCAGGTCAACCTCTGCCATAGAAAACTCCAGGTAATCCTTAGCTGCATTTCCTAAACCATTAACAGGATGGACAAGGCTAGATAACAATGCATGATTTATTTTTCAAAGGCAGCTGACAGGAGGAAATGGACACCAAATGAATTAACTTATTAGAACAATATGGCACATTTGGAAATTCAAAACAGACTGCCTGGAATGATTTAAATCCAGCACAAGGTTCATGTCAGTCCCTTGCTTAAGCATGTCAGTGTTGTAATCTACTGCTCCAGTTTCAGAAAGGTTGATGGGTGCACTCCCTGTGGCTTGCATGTTGGTGTGAGCCTGGACTTAAATAATTACATGAGTTGAATACCACCTACCATGGCTACATTCAGCTTGCGTGTTATACACAAGGGCTACATTCACGTGCATGGATGCACACACACAACACACAGGCATACCAACACTAATATAAACAAAAATATCTATTATTTGCTTGTTGAGAGGCATTATTAATAATACCAGGTATCTTACAAGCTGTAAATACATTCTGTCCTTAAGAACCTGCATCTATATCCAGGGTAAAAACTTGACAGTTCATCTCAAAGGAGCATGTTTCACTCATGCCTGATTTATAACCAACAGAGAATCTTTCATTAGTTGGGTTTTACCATTTTTCAGCCACGAGTTGTCAACCAAGCCTGCTTCTTTCTGGTAAAATTCTACCTGTGTCTTACTGCTAAAGTAATATGCACATTTATGGCTGTCACTAATAAGTTACATTTAAGAGCTTTACTTGCTTTTTATCCTTCCTGGGGTAGTAATTATTAATTAAAGGACTCAGGAGCTGTATTACAGAAACATTTGCCATCATATGTAGCATAAAGATTACTTTGCAAAGAGACAACTGGCAGCCAAAGCAGCTCAGGGTACTTCTTCATATATTCATGTCAAAAGCATGATAGCGCTTTTCATGAAAAAGAAAATCTAACACAAAACCTTGTTAAATCACTGTATCTGAAAATGGCTAAAATCTGATTAGTGTATGCAGATAACAGGGACTGGGCAATACCATAACAACGGTCCTGTTGGTGGATATCAGAGGAGCCCAGATACGTAGGCTACAGCCAGCAGTTGTAAAAAGCTATTTCCATTCCTTTTGGTGCAGGAATCACTTGGAAAAAAGTCATCCTAAAACAAAGGCAATTCAAGCAGCCTGAAAGGAAGGAAGGAGGAAGCATTATTTCATCTTCTGCACTGCCAGTCATTTTTACATCATCCCAGATTATGCAACATACCATAGCAGGGACTGTGAAGCATGAGTGCATCAGGCAAGGGCAATCTTCGTGAGCACTGCCTGCTGCACAGTGTGTGCTCTCAGATGTTTGAGGTGGAAAGGTCACAGCCAGAGACTTCACAGCATCTCATCCGGCCTCAGTCAACACCCACCTTTGATTATCCAGGGTTATGAGGAAGAGAGGTTAAATGCTTTCATGTGTCTCTGTTCATCCCAGTGGCATATAAAGAAGAATTCAGCTAAAATCAAATTAAGTAGCTCCCTTCTTTAGAATGACGTTGTTACTGTGCAGGTTAAAATAAAATTACCTGAATTAGTGATCTGATCTCATTTTGCAATGATGTTTTACAATGCGTAGTGTCCAGCGATACACAGTGATAATCCTAAAGAGAGCACATGAGGATTTACAATGTATAAGGATGTGTAATATCTTGGGTGCTCAAACTCTTGTTCCTCTGTTTGCATGTTAACTATGATGATACAAACTGTCTTGGCATAAGGCACAAGATTTTCTCATCTCAAAGATCAGCTGTACTGGAATGAGGTAAAATTACAAAGGTAAGGGCAGAATTACTTTAGTTCAAAAGACTGTCATATGGTCGCAACCCTTCTTTTCCTTGAGTATCAGTTTTTACTGTGATGTTCCAACAAACTTGTATTGAAGTGTTGAAAATCCCTTTTTTAAACCCTTGCTCTTTCCCTTTTAATTGAATTCCCCACATACACACATGCACATACACTCTTATCCTGTTACGTTACTCGCCAAAAGGCTTTAGTGGAGCCCCAAGCCACAGTACTTCTGAAATCAAACACATTGGTGTTCTGTGGAAGCCACCTCGCAAATTGCTGCAGAACAGATGTGCGATCCCAGTTCCAGGCAAGCACCATGCAACCTACCAGCTCTGCATACAAACTGAGAGTCCAAATCAGATACAATCCTCTGCTTTTATTTTGTTCTGGCTTAAAACATCGTTCTGAGATCAACCTCGTTCATGCAAATGCCCCAAAGAGAAATGCTAGATTTAGCAGACAGATGCATAAAATCTCATGTTGTCACAGAATTCCCCAGTGTCTCCTCAGCACCAGATGTCAGAGAATGCAAATCTACAGCTGGGTCTGGTGTTCATTTGTACTCCAAATTCCCTCCTTCACAGCTGTTGTTTTCCACTTCCAAGTACATAAAGCCAAATTTTCAGAAGCAGGACATAGACGATGGCTCCCTATATTGATATGAATATACATGTTTCTTTATTTGCCTGGAAAACAACTGTTTGAGTTGAATAACTGTATTGGTGAGGGCGTATTTGAGTATGTTCACCCACCAGTATTGAAAACAGCCTTACACACCTTTCAAACACAATCTCTTTTCATCAAGTTCTCTGGAACATGAGTTGTCTTTCCAAATGTCTATTTGAAGGTACAGAACAGGATTCTTATCCTTGCTTAGGCCTCCTGGGCACCATGGAAATAATAATCATAACTGTGGTAATACAAAACAAACAACACAGAATCATGAGAAACTGCAGAGCAGTGTTTCTTTAGTTGTCTGACGGGAACTTTGCTGGCCATCCTATGCACCCCCCAGGAAAGGAAGCTCTATCCTGGCACTGTAATGGATGTTTAAAACTTCTGTTCTTCCTTGTGCAGATATTACCAGCCTGCATAGTGCACACTTTTGAAATACAGTGAGGTCCATTAAAATAATATGTTTGCAAGAATTGAATTGATATCAATTTTTCCTTGTTTTTTTCCTATCTCAATAGGTAGAAATCTTGAAACAACAGGTACAGGTGACTCCAGTAGGCCACATTTCTTTTCCTGAGCTTCCTGTAAATTAGTTCAGATTACAAAGTTCACCTCCAATGACCTCAAGCATAGTTTAGATTTCATTTTCTTAAATGTATATAAAATACATATGGCAACCTTTTCTTTCCCCTTACTTACGTAATGATCTTTAATTCACTGAATTCTCAATTGGACAGATAGTAATAATAATCTAACCAAATATGTGTTTTTGTACAGCTCTGATTTTCAGCCCAGGTTGTCTCAGAAAGTTGGTTTCATCTTATTGTGTTTAAAAAGGATAACTTGTAAATGATGGGAGAGGAAAGTACTCAAAACACAGGTCCAAATTTAAGTAAAAAGTCCAAATTGGACAATCAAATATAAATACCTGATTTTTAAGGAAAGCACAGCATGCACTTTACCATTGCAACATGCCTTCCATTAGACTCCATCGGTTTCCCTGGATGTTTGTCTTTTCCCAAACTGTTTTTGTTGCCTTCAGCTCGACAGGGATATTTTTGTTTTGGCTTTATGCCGCTGAATGTTTCGATCTCTGTGCCAAATGCAATTGCATAACAGCACGCTCACCCCAACTTCAGCAAGACCAAAGGTAGTAAACCCATGCTATGAATAGTAGTGTTGTACAGATTTCTCATCCAGTACCTGTAAATGGAATTTATCACACACTTCTTCAAGTCTTGATCTGGCTTGCATGCAGCTACCCCAGCTCTTTCTACAGCACTGCTACCCAATACTTCCAGCTGGCAAGCAAAGCCAGGTCATGTACCTGCGTCTGCCATATGAGTACTCTTATAAATCTTCACATTGCCGGTAAGGTTGACTCAGTATAGCCAGTAAAGATAAACAAACCTGGCTATGAAATACTGAAAAGTTGACTCCTGAAGTTGCATAAGCTAAGCCAGAGTCTTGTTATTGTCATGAAATGTTTTAACATAAACTGAATGATAGCTGTGAAACGCAGAAGTGGAAAACAGATGTTGTGGAGTCCCCCATTATTTCTATATTTACTAACTGTGGCCATAAGACAGAGCAATGGTGATGAAAATGTTAAGTGTTAAAGGCACTTTTGGGCAGTCTAGCAGTGTTTATTACTACTATTACTACATACATATCCACAATATCAATTGTTTTTAAGTGGAAAATAGCATCAATTTAAGAAAGCAGTAATGTTGGTTTTACAGTAAGCAGTGGCAAAGCAATCCACCTACCAGATAAGAAGAAAGAATGGAGAAGAGTTTAAAATGCTTTGTTTAAAGTTATATGACCCAGCACAGATAGCCTCGGTGACATTTTAAGATCAAATAGTCCAAGCATCAAGTACACCTATCTCAAATCACAAGGGGAACTTTGGAACACTGAGCCTGATCTGCCCAAGCAAAGCAGCTAGTGCCCAGGGTAAAAAAGACTTCTATTTCATTCTGAGCTCCTGAAGTTTATCCTGCATGATTTTACAAGTATCACCAGGTTGTATTTACTTTTTTGACTTCGGATACATTCTAGTGATTTCCTGAAAGAATAGAAGTGAATTACTACCAAGGTGGTATTGATAAAGAAATACATGTTCAGATGTTAAAACAAACAAACAAACAAAAAACCAACTAGCCAGAGATGACATTTAAATATGATAGCTCATAAAAGGAACCTTCAATTGAACAAATACTAAAGAAAGAGGAAGCACTGAGAAAGGTAGGGAAGTTGGGGATTTTCAAATGGTCGGCACCATCAAAAATACATTAAACCTGAGACCACAGCGTGCTGAGACCTAAGATGGGAGAAGTCAGCAGGAAAGCAAAGTGCCAATTGTGCCCAGAATAAAGCACAAGAGGTGCATGAGGATTGGGTTTAAAAACCTGCCTGCGCTTGTGTTTGAAGGAAGCAATGTCTAAGGCAAATGGGCAGGTAGACAGCTGTTGAATAAAAATATATCTGGGGGAAAAGCAAGGTCACCTATAAAAATCATTGGAAAAGAGGGTTAGATGTTTCTTCATTGCAAAGGCTTTTATTTAAAGGAAACATAGACTTCTGCAGTAAAAAGCTGTAAGTCAAAGACTGCCCCTAACCCCATGCAACAAACATCACTTCTGTTTGAAAGGAAATGCAAGTTTTCAGGCAGCATCAGTCTGCAGGAGTTAATCTGCTGCTGAAGATAGTACCTCTGTGGAAGCACACATAGCCCCAGCAGGGTCTGCATGAGAAACTGGGCTTGAGCACAACAGCAGGCTGGGGAGAATCGGGCCACAAGGAACAACCATCACTGCTCATTCCATGCTCACTGTACAGAATCAGATACCTTTGGATTAATTATATTGTATGCTCGCTCTGTGTTCATTATCATAGAAATTTATCTCAGAAGCAATGCCTTCTGCCTGGAAAATAAATGTTTCTACTTTGCTTCATTGCCTAATAGCTGGAGGAGTCCATTATCTTGGGAAAACATTTCTTCCATTTACACTGACTTAAATATTTTATGATCATTTTCCTTTCTAGCTTTCACAGTAAATAAAGCAAATACATGACAGACACAAGATGTTAAATGGCCACCAATGCATGTAATTTAGCATACACATTGAATCCTCACCTATTTTTCTCTGACTTCCTATAAACTGTACTTTACACCATACTGCTGCTTTTGATTATTTTCATTTACTTCAGACTGTCAGTGCTTAGCTCAACTACCATTCAGTATCTATGTTGTAAGTACTTCATAGTGGGCTTCAGGAGGAACAGCTTTTAAATGATGTAGCTCTGGGACTTGGATCCTAGTGTTTGAAAGGCTTTTAATTCATACTTCTGTGAGGATTGCTGCAGTGGCATTTCAGCATAGCACCTCTGCCACTGACTCACTTTCAGTTAGTTTAGAATCAAACATTATTTGTATCAGTCTGAAAAAAAGATGGTAGAAGACTTTTTTTAATAACCTAATCAAATGTAATACATCCTGTAGTTCTGCACATACAGCCAAAATAGCTCACATAATCCAGCTACTTTGACTGATAGCAGAGAGGAGTGGGAGACTCAAAAGCATCTTAGGGATGCACTGACTGAACGTATCCCTGGAAACTTCTATAGCATTGTTTTGCTTTGCCTCCTCTCCGTGTTTTGGAGAATCCAGATGAAAGAATGGCAATAAGATCACCTGCTTTCACTTCTATGTATCAGCTGTGTAGAAATGCCCAAGTATATACAGGGAAACTGACCCAAGACCTCCCTAACACAGAAGCACGCTTATCAGGGTAACCTGTTCCACTGCCTCACCACCCTCACAGTAATGAACTTCTAAATATTCAATGTAAATCTGCCCTCTTTCAGCTGAAAGTCATTGCCCTTTCTCTTATCACTACATGCCGTCTCCAGCTTTTCTGTAGGGTCACTTTAGGTACTGGAAGCTGCTCTACCATCTCCTCTGAGCCTTTTCTTCAGGCTGAACAATACGAACTCTCTCAGCCTCTTCACAGGAGAGGTGCCCCAGCCCTCTGAGCATCTTCGCTGCCCTCCTCTGGACTTGCTTCAACAGGTCGATGTCCCTCATGTGCTGGTGAGCTGAAAACAGTTCTGTAGGTGGGGTCTCATGAGGGCAGAGTAGAGGGGCAGGATCACCTCCTTCCACATGCTGGTCATGCTCCTTTTGATGCAGCCCAGGACATGCTTGGCTTTCTGGGCTATGAGTGCACACTGAAGCCAGCACATGTTAAGGTTCGCATCAACCAACACCCCCAAGTCCTTCTCTGTAGGGCTGCTCTCAACCCATTCTATAATCAGCCTATATCTGTGCTCTGGATTGCCCCGACCCAGGCATAGGAGCTTGCACTTGGCTTTATTGAACTTCATGAGGCTGGCACTGGACCACCTCACAAGCATGTCAAGGTCCCTCTGGATGGCATTCCTTCCCTCCAGCATATCAACCGAACCACACAGCTTGGTGTCATTGGCAAACTTGCTGAGGGCGCATTCAATCCCACTGTCCATGTCACCGACAAAGATGTTAAACAGCACCATACTAACCCCATACCAACCCCATACCAACTCCTAAGGAACGCCGCTCATCGCTGGTCTCCACAAACACTTTGAAAAGACATCTTCTCACTTTCTGAAAAAGCAAAAAAAAGTAGACCCCCCTTTCATGCATTATGTTTTCACTACCAAAGCAGAAAAATAATTAGTGTCTTTGGAAAACCTAATCCTTTTCCATAAAATCTCTTTCTTCATTTTGCTGGTGCATAACACAAATCGATATTGAACAAAATGTTTCAGAAACTCCTCCAACCTTTGTGAAACAGTTGCCTCTACTATGCGCAGGATACATATGACATCAATTTTCAAAGGTCAGGATATTAAACGTTATGTTATTATATCATAGTAACTGTACCCCCCAACTATCACAGTCTGCACACCACTGGCTGGGACTCACAGCACCAATATTTTTTCTCTGAAAGGAAAACAAAAATACGAGCCTTGAGAAGACATTCTTTTACCAAACTAACCTCTGTGAGTCTTGCAAGCCTTAGAAATTTGGTCTGTTTCAAAGGAGTAGTTACAAAAGACGTAGGATTTAAGGCTGGCCTCAGAGCTGGGCAAATAAGCTTTTGTGTAAAGTAATGAACTATGGGGGGACTGGAGCTATAGAACTTTGGATAAAATCAGCTAATAAATTCAGCCAGAAACAGGGACTGACTGGGAAGAATAAAAAGGTCGCAATATTTTAATTTCATATTTTACTTTTTAATGAAATTCCTTATTTTGAAAGGCCTAAATATTTTGTTATGATAGCTTTTAAACCAAACACTTGACATCATCTCTTTTAATTGCCCTTTTTTATTATTATTATTTTAATGAGGTAATAAAAAAGTCTTAGCCCAAAATCTTGAAACAGCATTTTGATCTTTAAAAAAGGAGATATTCAACAAAGGCTTCCCAAAAGCTTTAGAATATATATATATATTTTCATTTCTTATCTTCACCTTTGAACAAAAATGTTTGCATTCAGATGACTTTCTCACAGTGAAGCACAGGGCATATAATATAATCTGCTGAGCTGTAGCTGCACCTCAATTGGATTTACTTTTTAGAACATTTTCTGAAATGCACTTTATAGATGTGTTGATTTGACCTTAATTTTTCCCAAATCCTTAGGCCTGTTGTCTCCTATTGGCCAACCCTAGACCTTCAGAGACGCCTTGTTAACAGAGAGCATTGATGCTCAAAAACATAATTGGAGGTTAAGCTGTTTGAAGGTGGTCCTAGGTTTATTACAGTTCCTTACATTGAACTTTTAGAAGTATATATAATATCTAATATAATACTTGACAATCATTTTTTTATATGGTTCATTTATGTCTTCACTAACTGAACAGGAATATTTATGAGAATGTTTTCCGAGACTATTAAACCACGTACATCATGAGCACACTTAAGTCATACCACGAGGCATGACAGTGATGCTATTACATAAAGAGGAACAGAACATATCCAAAATATATATTCAACAAATTTTACAGGATACTTGGGGGTTTTGCAAACCTGGACAAGTAACTCTATAATATTAGAATTTAATTCTCTTTCTATCGAAAAGTGGCAGCTTGCTTTATGACCTACTGCCTTTGCATGCCAACAAAGACACAGTAAATAGTAAACTGAATCCCCTGAGTGCCAGTTGCTCCACCTCTCTTCCACATCACCCAGGGATAACGTGACTTTATTACCACAGCCTGCCATGACTCGTGTTTTAGTTGCTGTACTTTCTTTAGCTGACATATATCAAAGGCTCACACACTATAACAAACAAGCTCTATTTTGCTAAAACAGAGAAAAGTGTACGGTTCCTGTGTAATGTTGGCAAGACCTGGGAAAAGAAATTCTTTTTGCTGTTGTGTTTCTACATTGAAACCGTTTCCACACTGCACTTCAGGGTGAGGCAGTATCATTTGCCATAACTTCACTGAAAGATTAGTCAAGGAAATATCCTCAAAGTAGTGTAATTTCCTTTAAGATATTTATTTCAAATATATTTTTGTTCTTATTTATAGAAATTAATATGAACAAAGTCTATAATTTTAGATACCCTAAACAATGTATTCTTTAACATCCCCTTCATCTCATGGCCAGTAATCATCACACAAAGACCAACCCATACTTCATTCCTGCTTTCCATCTCTTCCTTCAACTCCTGAAAGGGAGTAAAATAGGAGAGGAGCTCTCCAGCATGCCCTGAGGGAAAAAATACTCTGGGATTAAGGCCAGGAGCAATTTCTAAAGTTAAGGGTGCATGAAAAACATTTTGCTCCAGTCCCCGAATTCACATAAGTATAGCTGCAATTTCAATTCTTCCACCAATGGGCACGGATGTACAGAGCCCTGACTGCTGAGAAAGCAAAAAACTCTTATTACTTCAGGCCAAGTGTTTCTTTAGGGTGATGTTTTTTAGATTGTCCAGGTCACCTGAATAATTGGAATTCTCTGATATTTCCTCACTAGGCTAAGAAATATGCAAACTGTAAAGGAAGATATATTTTACCTTAATATTACTTACTTGCATTATTTATTTGTACCCTACTGCTGTTCATTGCTTTTATAACTTTAGTTTAATGCAAAAAGTACTTTTCATGCAAGCAAAATCCCTCTGTTTTATCCAGACTTTGCCTGAATAAAAGCAAAGGAACAAGTCTTTGTCCCCTTAACTTGAACTGCTCCATTTTTGCTACCTATCTCCAGAATCTGTATGACAAACAGTGATATTTTAAACAGAAAAAACTATCTACTGGTAGTAGAAAGGATGCAGGCTTAAAGTACTGGAATTGTCACGCTGGAACTTGGCCCAGTGTATTTCATCTGCTCCCTGACAGAGGCCTCATCAAGATGTCTCTGTACGAAGCAATACCATCACTCTCAGTGCCTACAAAAATTCTCCAAAGTGCATCTGATTGGTGTTTATTCATACAGAGTGCTTGGGATGGAGACTCATGAATGACTCTAACCAGAAGTGCATGAACAGCAAGAATATCATTGGCCAATTTTCCTTTCTCTTTATGTTGTTTTGTTTTCCCAAGTCTCATAGCTGAAACCTGCTTAGATACATTGTTAGAGATTTACAGAAAATGCCTCGACACTGTTTGGCATCACTCCATCTATATCAGTTCCCTTGTCATTTTTCAGAAAGGGTAGAAGCTTAGCTTTACCTCACCACTAAAAATGCCCTTCAGCTTTTGCAAGCTGTATTTGAGCATCTGCGTCACACGTGAGTCTGGAGAGCACTTTCTCTTCTTTCATCCTCTGATTTCCAGCTGGTATTCACTACAATTTAGCTTCTAGGAATCCCATCTCTAAGAGTGAAATGACTACACAGAGAGTTTTAACTTGGTTTTCTACCTATGTAGCCCAGCTGAAAAACCTGTGTTTTATGGAAACACAAATGCGTGACTCAAAGCATGTGTGTTCAACATTGACTTTATTTTCTGTAACTATGTTTCACTGTAAATTTAGGATTTAAACACTCAGTTTGAATCCAGGCAGGCAGAGGTATGAACTTACCCATATTTTCTTACTACAAAAATAATTTTCCTAGACCTTGATCCACTTACTAATCTTACAAAGGATTTCTATGTAAAGGATAGAATCATAGAATCATAGAATAGTTAGGGTTGGAAAGGACCTTGAGATCATCTATGCTAGATTTTATCGGTTGAACATATAATGATTTATCATAGATGTTTATATATCTTACCTAGCTTAAGATAACTGACAAACAAAAACATACTAGCCTCTCTCTTGTAAATTTATGTTGGCCGCCATGAATACACGAGCACTTCCATCTTTCCTCACTGCCTAGTGCATCTTCCTCAACAGCCTCCTACTTCAGCTGCCTTCCAGTGGCCCTATTGACTTTCAGCTGTGACCTACTCTTAATTGTTTTCATTCTTTCTTCTTGGATCTTTACTATTCCTTTGCCTATAATAATAAGTCTTGCTTTACCCTCATTTGCCTTATTTACTTTATGATGAACAGTGAAAGTGACTGATATACAAACTTTTCCTAGCTTCCCCATTCATTTCTTGATTTGAAATGTTTCTTTGTAGAGGACACTGAAAGGACCTCAGTTTCTGGAATACTTCCAAATGGTCAAACATGGAAAAAGTCCAGATACCTCATATTTTTGATTATCTGGAGTTTCTTTGCCATTCTTTTCTAAAATTAAAAGAAAGAAGAAACCAAAATATTCTACTTTACCTGAATGAGCACAAGTCCATGGGACCTGATGAAATACATCAGCAGGTCATGAAGGAGCTGGCAAATGAAGTTGCTAAGACACTGTCTATCATATTTGAAAAATCATGGCAGTCAGGTGAAGTTCCCGATGACTGGAAAAAGGGAAATAAAACCCCGTTTTCAAGAAGGGGAAAATGGACGAGCCGGGGAACTACAGAGCAGTCAGTCTCACCTCTGTGCCTGGCAAAACCTTGGAGCAGACTCTCCTGGAAGGCATGCTGAGCCATGTGAAAAACAACAAGGTGGTTGGTGACAGCCAGCATGGCTTCACTATGGGGAAATCCTGCCTGACTGACCTGATGGCCTTCTATGATGGGGCTACGGAACTGATGGACGGTGATAGAGCAGTTGATGTCATCTACCTGGATTTGTGCAGAGCGTTTGACACTGTCCCACATGACATCCTTGTCTCTAAATTGGAGAGACATTAATTTGATAGGTGGACCACTCAGTGGATAAAGAACTGGCTGGATGGCCGCACACAAAGAGTTGTGCTCAATGGCTCAATATCCAGCTGGAGACCAGTAACAAGTGGTGCCCCACAGGGATCGGTGTTGGGACCGGTCTTGTTCAACGTCTTTGTCGGAGACATGGACAGTGGGATTGAGTGCGCCCTCAGCAAGTTTGCCGATGACACCAAGCTGTGTGGTTCGGTTGATATGCTGGAGGGAAAGAATGCCATCCAGAGGGACCTTGACACGCTTGTGAGGTGGGCTGACCAACCTCATGAAGTTTAACCATGACAAGTGCAAGGTCCTCCACCTGGGTTGGAGCAATCCCAGGCACAGCTGCAGGTTGGGCAGAGAAGAGATTCAGAGCAGTCCTGTGGAGAAGGACTTGGGGGTGTTGGTTGATGAGAAAATGAACATGAGCCAGCAGTGTGTGCTTGCAGCCCAGAAAGCCAGCCGTATCCTGGGCTGCATCAAAAGGAGCGTGACCAGCAGGTCGAGGGAGGTGATCCTGCCCCTCTACTCTGCTCTCCTGAGACTTCACTTGGAGTATTGTGTACAGTTCTGGCGTCCTCAACATAAAAAGGACATGGAACTGTTGGAACAAGTGCAGAGGAGGGCCACGAGGATGATCAGGGGACTGGAGCACCTCCCGTATGAAGATAGGCTGAGAAAGTTGGGGCTGTTCAGCATGGAGAAGAGAAGGCTGCGTGGAGACCTCATAGCAGCCTTCCGGTATCTGGAGGGGGGCTGTAGGGATGCTGGGGATGGACTATTCATTAGGAGCTGTCATGATAGGACAAGGGGTAATGGGTTCAAACTTAAAGAGGGGAAGTTTAGATTGGATATAAGGAAGAAGTTCTTTACTGTGAGGGTGGTGAGGCACTGGAATTGGTTGCCCAAAAAATAGGTGAGTGCTCCATTCCTGGTGGTGTTCAAGTCCAGGTTGGACATTACCTTGGGTGGCATGGTTTAGTGGGAGGTGTCCCTGGCTGTGGCAGGGGGGTTGGAACTAGATGATCTTAAGGTCCTTTCCAACCCTAACTATTCTGTGATTCTATGATTCTACTTGGGGCTATAAAAAGCCTCTTCTTCTTTGAGTATCTCTCCAAATACAGCATCATTCCTCATCTGATCCAATGGAAACATCACAATGTCATTCATGAAAATGTGCAGCATGCCTGGGAACATCTTTCAATGCCATTAGCGATTCCACAACTTCATTCCACACCTCTGTTACCTGCATCCACTTGGTAGCAACCACCTTAACAAGAAAACCCAACTTTACATTTGTCTCTTCCCTATACTTGCGTACTTGTGTGAACAATTGTCTTCTTTCAGACGGCAGACAAGACAAACTTCTTGGATCACCAGCTGTCATGGATTCAGCAGCAGCAGTCATTTTACTCCTTCTTGGTACCTGGTGCAGCGCTGTGTTTTTTTGATTTTGGGCCTGGGAACAGCGCTGATAACACCAGTGTTTCGGTTACTGCTTAGTGATGTTTTGGTCTGGCCAAGGACTTTCTGAGTTTCATGCTCTGCCAGGGAGGAGGGGAAGCCGGGAGGAAGCAGAGACAGGACACCTGACCCAAACTGACCAAAGAGGTTATTCCATACCACAGCACGTCATGCTCAGGATGGAAGAGCAGAGAGCAGAGACCCGGAAGGGTGGGGGGGTGCACTGCGTGGTCGGGCTTGGTATTAGGTGGTGAGAATTGTATTCTTTCCTTGAATTTGCCTTGTCATTATTATTATTGGTGGTAGCAGTAGTGATTTGTGTTATACTTTAGTTACTAAACCGTTCTTATCTCAACCTGTGGGAGTTGCATTCTTTTCGATTCTCCTTCCCATCCCTCCGAGAGCGGGGGGAAGAAAGAGGGGGAAGTGAGTGAGAGAGAGAGACTGCGTGAGTTAGTCTTAAACCACGACACCAGCAGGAAATTTTTCCCTAACAGAAGTCTATGAACAGTGTAACTCTCCTGATGAAGCTCAGACAGGGTTCATTATGCAGACAATACAAGCTATTAAAGCAGAAAAACAAAATTAGCTCTTATATCATTCAAGTGTGCCTGTGCCAAAACAAGAAGTAAATCACTGAAGCTCTGTATTATGCATGAGGTGTACAACATTGTTGGAAATTGATTTTTTTTTTAATGATAAAAGGGAATTTGCACAGGAGTGAGATATGATTTTAAATTCTTAGCCTAATATCAGTGCTAATTTTAATTGCCATTAGAAGAACCTTGTTTTCCTCTAAGGCATTATGTAAAGAATCATTCTAGCCCAAATATGCATGGGAAATGTTTAAGGGCCATTACAGAACAAACAATGAATATGAAAGCAACAGCAGTACACTAGCAAATATCCCTAGCTATGATGCCAGGACTTGGCTGTTTAACTATCAAGCAGATGTTAACAGATGACAGATAAGTAATTATTCAGCAAAGTTGGATGAAAAACACTTAAATGCATCCAAACAATAATGCAAAATACAATCTAAAATTTGATGAATGGGAAAAATTACACATAACATAACAACATAATTTCTGTGTAATATTCTTAATTATGAAATATTAACATTTCAGCATGCAAGGTTTTAGCAGCAGTTTGGAATCCCATTTATGAAACTGAGTCCCACACATTTACATATAATTGGATCTGTATAAAAGATTCCAGTCTGTGCTGAGAACAGACTTTGGCACACAGCGCCTTGAAACAGGGGGAGGAGCAGCACAAAGGCCCTTGCATTCTATATGTTGACTAGACACTTTTCTACTCAGAATCAGAGCTGTCTTGTACAACAATAGCAACAACCACAGGCTCTTATCACCTTGCAGGAGGTGACCTCTGCAGGAAGGCAGAAAGGGTCTTTAAAGGCACACCCGTTTCCTCTCCTGACCTCAGGAAAGCCCTGCTCATTGCTGAAGGGAGAGAAATGACACTAAGGAAGGACAACACAGGGGATCTCAATAGTAGTGCCTGCAAGAGATACTGTCACGTAGATAAAAAGGAGTGTTTTGCAATGGATGGGTATTCTAACATTTCTAACTGAAATATATGAAATTACAGAGAAAAGGGAAGTGTTGAATGTAAATATAATGTACACGTTACTGCAATTCAATGTTGAAAAAGTATTACACAGCAAAACTAGAGAAGGGTGAACATTCAATTAAAAACAGTAGAAGGGATGTAATTAGAATTTATCAGTGTTGTTGAAGATGTAAGCAGATGCTGTGTTCACTGAAAAAAAAATAGCAAAGAGCAAAGATGTTTTTAATTTAATTTTCTAAGCAAGTGTAGCTTTTTCGTAAGGATGGGAACTGGAATAAACCAGTGCATTTAACCAAATCCATCATCAAAATCTTGATCACTGTGACCGCACCAATTCAAATGCCTTTTTCATAAGTATCTCCTGCAAAGTGCATGACTAAATGAGAGAGTAACGGATCAGGAGAAAAAGAACACAACACAGAGTCCAACTCAACAGCCAATGCATTCTCTAATAAAGGGACACATTTGAGCTATTCTACAATATAAACGGAGAGAACTATCCAAAGCAGGCAGATTTTAGGGTAATTTGTAAATCAATTACTTATTTGTTAACTCTGTTGTGAAGAACACTTTGGACATTACACAAACATTTGCCCAAAACAACAACCAATTTGGGTTTAATAGCAGAGAAGTGCCTGTAGCCAAACAAATATGCAGGCCATATGTAGAACAATTTCACAAAACTAATAAATATATTGAGTTAATTTATAATCAGCTAATTTGAAGTAAAACTGTAGTTTAAAATATCCCATGAGATATGTAGATGCTCTGTGTTCTAACTGGCCAGAATAATTTGGTCATAGCAGTTACGTTTTAATTAGGAACCAAACAAGGAGGTAGCAACAAAGACATAATAACAAATGAGAGCAGCAAATTCTGGCACTATCATCTGAAAAGCAACAAGTAGAAAACATGAAGTATTAGTCATAGCAGTCGCAATACTTAATTCCAAGACAGCTGAAGGAGTGAGAACAAAAGCGAGCAGCGGCACAAACATTTTTTTCTGATTGAGCAACACAAATCTTTTTGCAGATTAAAGGCTGGGAAAATATTTAGACTGAATTGGACTAAATACAATATTATTAGGTTATAAAATCATCTGATATACAGGTTTTCCCATAAAATGCGTTTTTTTTGTGTGTAAATACAGACTGGTAATGGCTAGAAAAGAAATCTTTCATTAACTGCTTATCAAGTATTAACTTGGAACTGTAGTTAACTATTTCAGAATTATACTAATGAAAGGTTACTTATCTTGTTTGACATGGACATGCATATTTTCTGCCATCGTTTGCTGTGCAGTACTTTGCATATTTCATAGGAATATAAGATTGGAAGCTACCCCCCCTTTAGCCACTAAATACCTTCCCTGCTGACAAAGAACCATGTGACTAGTTTGCTATCATCCAGTTATTATTAGATATATTAGACAGCTTCCTTTTTCTTTTTTTAATAATATTGTCCAGGGAAGCTCTGTAAGTCTCATTATGCTAGCTTCACTGCCAATGCTCATGAACAAAGGGGAAAGACGCACAATAAGAACAAAACCAGTTATCTTTTAACCATATGTGAATTCCTGGCATCACTGAAGTCAACTGGTGCCTTCCCATTTGTCTGGGATGTCAACCTGCGATTATGGAAAGGGGGTGTTCTCACTCTTTAGGGCTTTTCTCACTTAGCAATCAGAAGCATGAGAGCAAGGACAGTAATATAAAGCTAGATTCATACAAGATTAGAGTCCAGGATTTTCACACTGAACGTAAAAGTCACCTACCTAAAGTCTTCTCTCAGCAGCTCCTTGAAAGACCTGAAGTTTCCAGATACCTAATCTTTGCCAATAAAATGTCTAGGGCACACCCAGAATTATTTATGTCCTTAAAGGGAATTCCTAAATGATAGAAGTACCATTGCCTTTCTCCTTGTGAGGCCATGTGTGTCTGGTGCTCCTAGACAAAAATAATAATAAGAAAAAAAATGCTTTTTCTTCTACAAAATTAAGAAAAAAATACTGCATCTTTTGTCCTTACCTTTCAATGTCCTCATCAGTTATTAAAAAATTGGAGCTTATATCACTTCTCCAGGACATATAACACTCAAGGCTAAATCTCAGGTTGAGTTAAACTACATCACCCACTTCCTGAGGGAATATATTATCACCATGTCTCAAATGAACTAGAGTGAAATTCTCTCAATTAGTCCTTTTAAACTGTCTCTGCTGTGCATATAGTGATTCAAGAGGAGTTCAAAGACTGGAGAGATCTGAACAGTTTAAGTCCACTCAATTACTTCATACAGTACACAAAAGTTTCACCAGAAGAAATCATAAAACCCTCACACTCAACTCTCCCTGCACTGCCACCTCCAAAGACTGAGGAACAAGTCTGAATATGGCAGTGAGTGTTTCACAACAGTGAATGAGTTGTATTGGACCTGCTTCTCTCCTGCTTTAGGGAATTCTGAGAAAGGGCATCTAATTTCAGGACAGAGAGAGCGCTTTAGTTTTGTAAGGATGAGGCCTATGCTCATGGCATTTCTTGTTATCACTGTATGCTGATGAGTGGCTCCCATAAACCTTACTCTTGCATGCCTGACTCTATATACAATATGATTGCTTAACTGTTCATTTCTCCACATGGAAAAGATCCCTGAAAATTCTTTAACTGACAGTGGATACAGGAACAGAGAATAAGAGAAGATAGAATTTCTTCCTCTCACTCTTTATTCTAAATTACTAATCTGACTGATCAAATGGGATTTAATACCACCAGCGTGAAACTGGGCTGTTAAAATATTTTCCTTGGGAAGCAATATTCTTGTATTCATTAAAATATGGAGCTGCTGGAGCACTTCTGGACTGAAAATCAGTATTTCTCTTACAAAGAGTAAGTCATGCAGACTCTTTTAACCAATTTCAAAATAAGCAAAGAATGCCAGCTTGAAAACATGTTTGAATTTACAAGTTAAGGTAAAAGATGCTTGCATCTGCTGTCTGCTGAACACAAAACAAGGCTTTCACTTTCCAAAAGACAGTGATTTTTCTTATACATTTCATTGTGTTGTGCATTGGTGGTGTTGAGATCACTTTTTACACCGCTGCTTTGTGGCAAGAGGAAGGAGTTCACAACCTTCCTCTTTCTGAATTTTCACTTGTTCCACAGATGTCACACTTTAAAACAAAGACCTCAGTCATCACACCTGAACTTTGTGTCCCATGATTTTATCTCTGACTGTGGACATCTTGGCCACAGAGCTCTTGTTTCTACCCCAGTTAAATGGAAAACAATTGCCCAGATTAGCCAGCTATCTGGAATGTTTCCATACAGGGATCTGAAAACAGGAGGGGTTTTTCAGTCTGGCTCTCACTTCTCTGGCTTTGAAGCACAACCAAAATAAATTATTTGCTGTTCTCTTCTCATCACATAATATTTGAGAGTATGTCAGCCTCCTGTAGCATTACCTATAATGGAACACACAGGCTGTTACAATGGTTACAAGAGCTGGCAGAGCAAAACCTAGAGCGAAGAATTGTCAAGAACGCTCTCACACAGGGAACATAGAGCTAGAATATGGGCCAAATAACTCCCAGCATGGCAAAGACATTAATAAACCCTTTCTACCTGTGTTGAGATTAGAGATCTTTTGCTTTCTTGAGCCATTAATCCTTTCCAAGGCTGTACTATCAAATAAATAAAAAAAACCCCGCCAGCAGTTGTTAGCTACTGTTTCATTAAATGATAATTCTAGAGAGACTATTCTTTTGAAAAGCAGATAAGGTGGAGGTGATTTGTAAGATATAAATACAATAGCACTCCTTATGCCTACCATGTTAATTTGGTACAGTGACATGTGCCTCATTTAAACACTGAAAACTTTAAGCACTTATGAAAACAAACAGGATATGTTTTCTCAAAAAGCTAAAAAGAAAGGCTGAAACACTGTATTTCATTATCACCAAACCAGAAGGTGCAAAACTGGTACAATGCAGAAGTCAGAATCTGTGATCTAGGTTTCTGAGAAGCAATCTGCATTTACCAGATCTTGGGATAGGCTGAACTAGGTCTTTTTTCTGAACTGATGAACGCCCCCAAAGAAGACCAAAAAGACTTCCAAACTCAAATCAGTAGTTTTCCTTAGAAAAGCAAATCCTTGGGTTTATATCCAAGAAACTCAGAGTGATTCAACCAGGCAAAATATAATTTTTAAAAAGTTTATTAAAAACTCTGCTTGCCTTCAGTACCTTGCAGAGAGACCTTCTTGTGCCCGGGCTTTGTGACAGCCAGCTCAGTGTTCTCCAGACTAAAGAAAACTGCAGCCTCCTGTGGATCCCAGGAAACTACCAACTGGACCTGGATTTACATTTGGGTGAAATAATTCCCTGACTTTAATTCACAGCAGGGAAGAAAATAATATGCTGCCTCTAAATGATCTATTCCCTTTTTTTACCCTGAAAGGCCCTACAAAGTACCATAACAAACCTGTTTCTGCAAATACTGGGTTTCTAAATGATAACTCCAGCCCTAAATTCAGTCTTATGCTTCATTAGATACGGCCTCCAATTCCAGTGATATCTCTAAGAAATTGCCCTTTCTAAGCATGGGCAGACCTTACATAAGAGGATAATATGCTGTAGTTATGAAGCATTAGATTTCTAAGCTATAAATTTACTTCCAACCCTGAACCTAAACTTAATTATTAGAAGGAGTCCTTTCTAGTATTCTTCCCTGTGTTATTAAATACTTTTTGAAAGCTATTATTTCATAAGAATGATTACTATAAATAAATATTAATAAATATTAATTCTTTCTGTCTTTGTAAATTATACAGAGTGCAAATCCTAATGTAAAATTTAATTATATGAACGAATTGAAGGAAGCCCAGAAGTAAATGAGAACATAAAACATTTGCTCAGACAACTGTTTTCTGTATTTGTTAAATAGACCCTCTAGAATGCAAAAAATAAAGAGGTTCTTTTAAGCATTAAGCCCAAAACTTTAACCTTTCCAATCCTAATATCTACATCAACACCAGCAGTGAGCACTGCAATAAAGATGAAAGAAAAGCCTATTTCTGTAGAGAAACACATCATCTTTGCACTCCCCTAGCCCCTAGAGAATCCACCCATAAACTTGGAACAGCAAACTTAAGATTCACAATTCGTAACACTAACCCTAGCCAGTACAGCTGTATACATCTAGCTTCTATATGACAACACAGAAAGTTGATCCTTTCCAAAATCTGCTCACTTCCAACACTTTAGTAATATAGCATCTATAGGATCTATAGCAAAGATCTGGGCTCTTAGGAAGAAATGTGTTGATAGGACAGAATGCCTCTTAACATGAAACCAAACCTCAGTCCTAAATTTAAAGCAATTTAGAGCCTTAACTTAATATGTAGCCCACCACTAGCCCTAATCTTAGCTATAACCTGGTATGCACCTGAACAAGAAAGTACACAGCATTTGCTTTTACCAACACCTGTTGTCTTGTCTTCAGAACTCTGCAAACCATGAAGAATACATTATAAACTGAAGTCTTGGAAACTCAGTTCCAAACCCTATGTTTGACTTCAATTATTGACAGAGTTAAGAGCATAATAAAAGAGTGCATCCAACCTTTCTACCATGTCATCACCCGTTCTCTTCTGAACTCTGTCAGACCACCACAATAAAGACATGAACAAACACCTTGAAGACTTGAATTCCCAAATCCCAGTTATAAAACGTGCATTAATGAAACGCATGTAAATGGTAAAGACAGATACAGAGCATTTACCCCTTTCTGTCGTCTTCCTTATTCTTTACTCCCCAACTCAAAATGTACCTTGAAGCTTCAAGTTAGCACACCCAGACAAGCAGTGGCCCTTTCTCAACTGTCCCCTTCTGGACATGTGGGTCCTAGAAGCTTTACACTGACTCTTACACAAACCATATACCACTTCTTAATTATTTCCAGCAGCCACACGTGCAGACTGCAAATTCCCGGCAGATTTGTCCTTGCAGATTAATCCCAGCAGATTAAGAAAAACTGGCCCCATTTTCTTTATTCTCCTCCCACCTATATGGGACCTCCAGAATACTGCAATGCTACAGAATTCTGAATCTGCAGAAGCTCCAAAGTTAAGCCCAGTCCTAATTCTACTTAATGACTGAGACCAATGACAACACAAAAAGACTTGTCCTCTTGCTAGTTCTGAGGAACTCAGTAACTTAATATTGGCTATGTTGACAGAACCAGCAAAAGTAATGAAATATAACATTTCCTTAGTTTATGATTAACTGGGATCCAGCTAAATAGGATTTTTTAAAAATAAATTTCTCTTTTGGCAAAGATTTTTCACTGTTTCCACCCCTAGACAGTCTGCATTGTCAGCACCTCATTAGAATGAGCTGGGTGTCGAAGAAAAATGTTCTAAATGAGTACATTTCACAGAAAAGTTGGTAACTACTGAAACAAACTTCTTCAGCTAATATATCAAGAAATATGTTAATCCTTTTATTAATTTTTAAACATAAATTAATATCGTGTTCTACGACCTCCCAGAATTTCTACGCTACAAATATAAAAGTGCTCTTCACCAGAAATGATAAGAGGAAGTATGATACAAAACCTATTGCATTATTAGGAGTTTAATTTTTACAGCAGAGACGATTTCAGTTAGCGCTAACATTTTTAGTCGCATAACTAATGCAAGTTCTCCACCTAGTGGAGTACTCTTTAATGCTCTAAAGGATCACAATTCTTTTGAGTCATCATTTTTATTTCCAATTCATTTAAGGAGTAATAGCAACAGTTTCCTTACACAATATTTTATGAATATTTAAGCTATACAATGAGTTTTTCCAAGTTTAGACTTCATTTCACACAGTGACTGAAATACTTACAATAGCTTGGGAAAGAATTAAGGCCACAGAAGTATGAAAGAAAACCCAGTCACAATAATCAAACTGTATCCACAAAACTGCTTAAAAATACAATCTCAAGTATTCTGTTTAAGTAGGTTTTGGTAGTTGAGCAAAGTTCTATTTTTATAAAATCCCGTATGCCTCACAAATATTAACAACAAACATATTTAAAAAAAAAAATTTGGAGCAGGCAACATACCTGCCCATAGAGCATTGACAAAATAAACCCATCCAGAGTAAAAAGTGATGATTTGAACAGCTTATCATAGGACGCAGTAAATTCCAAATCACTTGAAGTTCTTACTTTGAGGTTGGGTGGGACTGCAAAATATGTATTCTGGTCTGATCACATACATGTGTATGTATGTTCATCACACTGGAATTACAGGGAAATGTAGAAGGAACACTGCTGTGCAGAAAGTCAAACCAGATTAATACAATCATGTACCCTGCTTAATTGTATGAATCGTGATAATACTCCTTCCTCTGCTTACAAAGAGCAGCCTCTTGTAAAAAAAAATGCAGAAGTGACAAGTGCTTGTATACATAGTTCACATCTCAAACCTATTCAAACTTAAGCTGACCCCCAGTTCCAGTGCCTGTAAGCACAACTGTAGCATACAGCACAGAGAAATAAATATCCCTTCAGGTAGGTTGGTCCTGAGCCACTTCAGGAGACAAAGGTCAAAACAGAGGATATGAATTTCACCTTCGTTCTTGCTGGAGACGAGTGCACTCCCAAAGCAATTGGTGTAATGCACTGTGCTCCTTGCATGACACATTACTTAATAATTGCATGGCTGCATTTCAAGTCACCTTCAGTTCACAGTAGTTTTTAGTTGTGACTTGACAGCAAACATGGGTTACAGTTATCCTGCACTTGAGGTAATGGAGGTATACATTATAGTTGAGAGCCCACATCAGACAAAAGAGGTCACGCATCCTGACTGGATACAGATCAACATTATAAACTTGGTCTCATATAACGTGAGCATCAAAAATATGCCTTTACTTGTTCGGTGCACTTAACCAGAACTCAATTTGCCAATATTGGAGATCATATTCCCTTGAGCTGGTGAAGTTCCAGTTTAATATTTATTACTGTACTGGGTGACTCCACCTTGGCACCAAGCGTAGACTTGCATGGGTAACCTAGCTCTCAGTCAACACACTATCCCATGCGCACACTATGCTGCTTGCATAGCAGCAGCAGGCAGATGTCCTTGGTGTACTAAAGAGGAAACTGAGACAGCAGGAGGCTAAGAATTACCTGAACAGGTCCTAAACAAGCAGCAAAGGAGGAAGGAGACATAACTAAAATCTTTTCCTGTATGCTAATAACATATAACCCTTAAAAACAGTGCAAGTGCATTACCCTTCCAAGCAGGAAGATAGTACTTAATCCAGCACAAAAGAATTTTTAATGCTAGATTAGCCAACATAAACACAGTATCCTGCAGGGTAAGACACAAGCAAGAAAAGACAGGAAAGTTTCTTTGTGATCATGGCACTGTAATGTAATACTGTCTTTTTTACAGTGCCTGAGTTTCAACTGTGGCACAAACCTTAGCACATCAATTTTGTCGCATTTACTCTTCCTTAGAGAAAAAACTAAAATAGAGAGCTATATAGCTTGTGGAGTTCTGCAGTTTTTTTGTTTTTTTTTTTTTTTTTTTTTTTAAGTTACTCACCCCATTGAGTTCCCACCAAATTTTGGCCACCCAGAAGCCAGGAACATACACAGCAACTTCAGTACACTTTTTTACCATGATTTTAGCTCATGATCTATCACCAAGAGCAAATCACTCTTCCTCTTTTCTGGAAATCAGAATGCAGGCTTTAAAAGCCCAATACTTTTGACTTGAAAGAAAAGGGTTAAACTACAGAACCCACCACCACCACTACTACCTAGCCAGCTGGAGCCCATAAGGCATACAGGTGTACTGCAACGGCTAGAAGTGGAGTTAACTGACCCCACATGACTGTGCTAAGAAAGGTCTTCACCTTCTCAGCAGCCTTCATTGCAAACCTTTCATTTGGTTTTCAGTGCACAAGGGGTGTATTTTGTGACCCCTCTTACTGCAGAGGGCAGCTCAGGGAGCTGAGGCTGCCTGATTGCATGCCTATCCACCATGTGTGCCCTAAGCATACCTTCTGGTCCTGGCATGTTCCAGTAGTCATTTTGCATGGTTCAAATCAAAGAATATTGCTTAACAAGGGCTGCCAAATACTAGGGTGCAAATACTCCAAGCACAACAACAAAGACAGATCAGAGGTAGCTGCTAAGTCAGACCATATGAGCAAAGTGTTCAAAGCAGGAGGGCAAAATTCTTAACCTCTCGTTACTGTTCTGTTGGGAACATGTCTTCTGCTCTTTAGTTGTAGCCTTTCGCCAGCATACTGTTTTTCAGTTTTCCTTCTTCAGTGCCAGTAGTATACTTATTTCATCTGCTACTCCTGCTTATAAATTAGGTCTTCTGAAGAATCAATAAATATTACTGTCCTTCAGAGGCAGGGAAGGAAACCTCAATTCATTCCTCTTCTAACGGTTTGATGTCAGTGCCAGCAGTAGCTGCCCAGAGCCTGGAGAAAGATCATAGGTCAGCAGGAGAGCACCTGAGGGACAGCACTAAGGAATTCCAGACACTTCAGCCAGTAAGTCTGCTCTCATGAGACCCCACCTGCAGTACTGTGTTCAGCTCTGGAGCCCCCAACACAAAAGGGATGTGGACCTGTTGGAGTGAGTCCAGAGGAGGGCAACGAAAATGCTCAGAGGGCTGGAGCACCTCTCCTATGAAGACTAGCTGAGAAAGCTGGGATTGCTCAGCCTGGAGAAGAGAAGGTCTCTGGAGAGACCTTACAGGAGCCTCCCACTACCTAAAGGAGGCCTACAGAAAATCTGGAGAGGGACTTTATACAAGGGTACGTAATGACAGGAGAAGGGGGAATGGCTTTAAACTGAAAGAGGGTAGATTTAGATAAGATATAAGGAAGGAATTCTTCACTATGAGAGTGGAACCATGGAATAGGTTGCCCAGAGAAGTTGTGGCTGCTCCATTCCTGGCAGTGTTCAAGGCCAGGCTTGATAGGGCTTTGAGCAACTTGGTCTAGTGGAAGGTGTCCCTGCCATGGCAGGGGGTTGGAACTAGATGATCTTTAAGGTCCCTTCCAGCCCAAACCATTCTATGATTCTACAAGATATTGTTGTGGTTTAAGCCCAGCTGGTAACTCAGTAGCACGTAGCAGCTCTCTCACTCCTTCCCACCTTCTTCCCCCCCGCTCCAGAGGGATGGGGAGGAGAATTGAAAGAATGCAACTCCCACGGGTTGAGATAAGAACAGTCCGGTAACTAAGGTATAACACAAACCACTACTGCTACCACCAATAATAATAATGATAAGGGAAATAACAAGGGAAGAGAATACAACCCCTCACCACCTGCAGACAGATACCCAGCCTGACCTGAGCAGTGATCTAACCCTTCTGGGTAACTGCCCCCAGTTTATATACTGGGCATGACATACTGGTATGGAATACCTCTTTGGTTAGTTTGGGTCAGGTGTCCTGTCTCTGCTTCCTCCTGGCTTCCCCTCCTCCCTGGCAGAGCATGAGACTCAGAATGTCCTTCGTCAGATTAAACGTTACTGAGCAGCAACTAAAAACATCGGTGTCATCAGCACTGTTCCCAGGCTGAAAGTCAAAAACAGAGCACTGCACCAGCTACTAAGAAGGAGAAAAAACGACCGCTGCTGCTGAACCCAGGACAGATATACTGGGTAATGATGTTTCCTGCCCACCAGGCTCCTTCCACTGAGATTCCTACAACAAGGTTTCTGGTAATGAGCTAGAAAACATCTGCAATATTCTTCCGTTCTGCTGTCCACAAAGGCAGTTCACATGCTATAAGTTGATACTCAATTAAGTTCTACATTTTTTCAGTCTGAGTAAAATTAGTTTGTTACCTGAATGAAAACTGACCTTACGCTCCTTGCTAAAACACAAATAACCTGAAGGAGAAAAATATATCCTTAGACATTTGAAAAAATACCCTTCACTGATGAGTATGCCTTGATTTTTTTATACTTGTTCATACAGGAGTTGCTGAGAAATCCCCTGATATTGAGAAGCTGTTCATTTATAAGGATGTAGCTACAAGGCATTGCTTCAAGAGTAAGAACTAATGCAAGTGTACAGCTCTGGGGTTTGGGTTTTTTCAAATTCCCTTATGGAATTGCACAATGTTTTCAGTACACCAGAAATGCAAACTGAAGGAATCAACATGAAGTTTGGGACCACAGTTCAGAGCTTTTACCCTGCCAAATTGCATCTTGTTTACAACCTACTGCTTTGGTGCTAGAATTGCAATAAATTTTAAAATAAATTATTATGGAAATAAATATTTCTTACTTGTCATTTAAAATAAATACATAAATAGGCTGAATACTGTGAAATTGGAGGGGGAGGGGGGGCCCCAAAACAACCTATGACTCAGAAAACGTAACTGAGGCAAGTGGAAGCTTCTAGAAGTGATTAATGCAAGGAAATTTTTCTAACAAAGGAAATACTTAAGCACTGTTAGTCAGACCTACAACTACTGCAGCAGAGTATGCAAGCTTGCTATTTATTTTACTTCAGAATGAGGCCCAAACTGTAGTGATAGGACAAGGGGTAACGGGTTCAAACTTAAAGAGGGGAAGTTTAGATTGGGTATCAGGAAGAAATTCTTTACTGTAAGGGTGGTGAGGCACTGGAATGGGCTGCCCAGGGAAGCTGGGAATGCTCCATCCCTGGCGGTGTTCAAGGCCGGGTTGGACAGAGCCTTGGGTGGCATGGCTTAGTGGGAAGTGTCCCTGCCCATGGCAGGGGGGTTGGAACTAGATGATCTTAAGGTCCTTTCCAACCCTAACTATTCTATGATTCTATGATTATTCACACTAGTATCAATGCTGGTGACCTTTTGGGTTTGGCTTTTATTTTTTTTCAGTTATATTAAATTAAGCTGGAATCTGGTTTTGACTTTGGGTTACTTGGTACTTTCTTAACAGCATGGCAGATTCTCCTTTCTTAATCACAGCTCATGAGAGGTTCCCTTAAAAAAGCATGTGCTATTAGAAGAACACAGCTCACTGTTAGAAAACATACATTCATATATCTACAGCTGAAGGCAATTTTCTGCAGATTACCACTGTGCAGCTACAGGAAGAGAGGGAATACTTCTTCATTATATTATCATTATAATTAGGGTCATACTGGACACAGAATAAGTATCCCTTGGGACTGGACAGTGATTCCAAATTCTTTTTTTTTTTTTTCCCTGAAGATGATAAATGCAAAACATTTTAAGTAGCTGATGTTCTTTTTTTGTCTCGGGTACATGGACAAAATCTGTCACATTGTTCTTTTATGAATTGACCATTTACTGAAATTCTAAAATGCCTTTCACAGACAGGCACTGTTTGTTGGCAAGGATTATATTCAGAGGTATGATTGTGGATATCATGGGAGACATGCAGTCTATTTATGTGTATATGAGTTGTTTTTTTCCTCTCGTGTACAATCCCTAATTGGAGATTTACAAGAGGTTTCAGAAAATCTAAACTTTCAGCTTTTATTGGATAGTACCACAGATTCATCACTTGCTTATTATCTGCTAAAATAAAACCCATGACACAAAGAGGTTGATTTCATACTGCCCAAAGTAAAAATCATGGCTCTGGGTATAGTTCATGGAGCAAGACACGTCAAACTGCTGTCTGAAGGAGCTCTCTGATTTGCTTTCTGAAGATGCCTCTCTTTCTCCATTGACCAGAAATGGAAGTTAGAAGGGTTTATGACTAAACCTAGACAAGAAAAAAAGTTAGATGTTTTTGGGGAAGATTTTGATGTAAATTAGGATAGCCTCCAGGAAGTAACTACATTAAACTCTGAGCTTGTTATCGGGGCAACAACAGCTAAACATTTTGATTTGGAAGGCTGAGATCATCTTTCTTAAGAAAACAGCAATGGATGGCTTAGTTGGGCAAGGGGGTGGTTGCTGTTGTCATGATGCTAAAGACTGTGATATGCAGATTTTTTTAAATGCTCTTTCCATTCACAGTTGCAGTCTTCTAGTTAAGCAAAATGGATTGCCATTCTGCCCTTTGAATTGGCCCTTCAAATCCTTGTGTTTTCCTGCTTTCCTAAGATAGGAAGGGATTACGGGTGACTGACAAAAGAAAAAAATTACGCAGCCACATATATGTTAATCTTGCCATCTTTTTTTGCAGGATTTGGAAGGAGAGGGATATTTATAACTGTTCCTTTGTCTTGCTTTTGGACTCACCACTGATTTCCCAGCACCCTAGAAAACATTTCTAAAGGTCTGGGACAGAAAAATAATTCTTTCAAGACAACTAATCTCTCCATTCATGTCATTCATATGAAAGTTAATTCTACACCCTTAATTTTGGCCAGAATATTTGGTCTTGAGTTTCAGGCCAGGAAAAGACTGGGAGACTCTGATAAACATTGTCTTTATCACAGTCTTCACTAACCCAGTTCAACATAACATTGGAAATTAAATCAGTATACTTTTGCATGCTGGCAAACTTGGGACAGCAGCCTGTTAATGACCACAGGCTGCAAAGGTTTTTTTGACCTCAAACACAACCAAGGTCTTATTTGAAGGCCTTCTTAATTGAGAGGGCTCATAATCTTGACTTGTATCATCTGGCTACATAACTGTTATTAATTTGAAGATGTTTTTGAAGCCCTGGTTTCTAGGGGCTGAGATCCAAGTATTTTTTTAATAAGGAGTTAAAGCCTATTAATTTCTCAAAAGAAAAAAAAATACTCCAAATTCCCTCTAACATTTGTTCCACTTCATGTATTTTCAGAATTGTTAGGTCCCCCTTTCCCAGAGTTTAGCCTTAGAGTACTGTTACCTCTGCATCTGAAACAGACCCGTGGTTTTGCCTGCTCAACCCCGCATTAGGTACCAAACTGAAAAAGTAATCTGCTACGTATTCCTAACCACCATCCTTTGTTATTACTACTTTCTTGATATGGCCATATTGAATACCATGACAATGTATTCCCTGCAAGAATGACAAGACTTATAGGGAACATAAATTAAAGCATTTTATTCACTTAGAACTAAGTACGATCACTCCAATTTTTCACTTCAGTAATATTTTACATACATAAAGATCCTTTTGTCCTAATGGATTCCAAAGCAAACCATTAAAAAAGGAATACGAGCGATTTAGATATTACTCCCCATAATTGGATTATACGTTTCTTGTTTCTGTGTTAAATTACTGTAGCAATTCAGCCTACAGATGACCAAAGACTCTGACTTCTCACTTAAGAAACACTCTTTTCTTTGAGCAACAGACTTGTAATTGTAGCACAGAATTTGTCAAAAGATCCATTCTATCCTCTGCTGAATTAAACTCATAAAAGATGCAAGAACACATTTGTGCTGCTGATAGTGACAGTACTAGCTCTGCAGATGTCACTGTTGCTGTCACTTTGCCGCACATAACTCAGGCAGTCCTGGGTACCTCTCCAGAAACTAGCACAAAGCCTGATTCAGTTCCCTTTTAAACATGCCCTTCATAGTACATGGAATTATAGCAAACAGGAAAAGGAGGGTGCCATATAAAGAGCAATTTCTAATTAATTTATATTTTCAGTATAAATTAACATGTTAAAATTCAATCTATATAATTAATATCTAATGTGTAATTATTATAGTTGTAATATTTTATATAATTTTATATATATATATATATGTACAGAGTCAATATAAATTAAATCCCTGAGGGATTTGGGGGATGGGGTCCGAAGTGGTGACACTCACACCATTGCAAGTAAGTGGGGAATAAACCAGGCTAACCATAACAGCTACAAAGGTTCCTTAGCTGCCTCCCAGGATGAGAACCAGAAGACCAACCAGCTCAAGTGTATGTATACCAGTGCATGCGGTCTCGGAAATAAACAAGAGGAACTGGAGCTTTGTGCCCAGTCAGAAAGTTATGACATCATAAAAATAACTGCAACATGGTGAGACAACTCACATGACTGGAGGATCGTGATGGATATCTATAGGCTGTTCATAAAGACAGGAAGGGGAGGAGGAAGAGTTGGGCTCTACGTTAAGTTGAATCTTGAATACATAGAAGTCAGCTACGGTGATTGTGGAATACCTATCAAACACCTCTGGGTCAAGATCAGAGGGGCCATTTCCAAGGAGGATCTTACAGTAGCCATGTGTTACCAACATCTAAATAAAGATGATAAGGCCAATGAAGCAATACTTGGGTCACTTAGGCAAGTATCAGGTCGAAAGAATCTGGTTCTTATGGGTGACTTCAAGTACCCAGACATTTGTTGAAAGAACAACACAGCAGCTGACAAGTCATCCATCATGTTCCTGGAATGCATAGAGGACTGCTTCCTCATACAAATGTTGGATGTGCCAACCAGGAATGAGGCACTGCTGGACTTGCTACTCACAAACCAAGAGCACGTGCTTTGTAATATCTTGGTTAGTAATAGCATTGGCTGCAATGATCACAATATTGTGGGTCTGGGATTAGTACTAACACAAAAGTTTTAGATTCTAGAAGAGCTCAGCTGGGAGGGATTCTGTGAGAAGCTTCATGGAGGGGAAAGCAGCTACGAAGTGCTGGGTTTTTTTCAAGAACATGCTCTTGGAAGCACAAAACCAGCTCATCACCTTTAAAGGTAAGGGAAGTAGATGGAGCAAGAGAACTCCTTGGCTTAAGTGCAAGCTTCTGAGTGTGGTCAAAATTGAAAGAGATGGAAAAGTACACAAATACCCATTGAGAACTATGAGGACATTGCCAGGGTGAGCAGAGATACAGTTAGAAAAACAAAAGCTCAGCTCAGATTGAAATTGGCCAGTGATTTCAAAAACTACAAGAATGGTTCTTCAAGGTATGTAAACAACAAGCAGAAATAGAAGGAAAATATTGGCCTGCTGAAAAGCAGGAGTGGGGAATTAGGCATCAACAATATTGAAAAGGCAGAGATTCTCAACATTTTCTTCATCTCTGTCTTACCAGCACTGTTGGGCCCCGGGCCTTGGGAACAAAAATCCAGGCTCACACAAACACAGACCCACCATCAGTAAAGGAAGAGTTGATTATCCTGCTGTATTCAGTATTGGTCCAGCCTCAGCTTGAGTACTGCGTGCAGTTCTGGGCCCCAGTTTAAAAAGGAAGTAAAGGTCCTTGAACGCATCCAAAGGAGGATAACAAAGCAGGTGAAAGGTCTGGAAGGCCTGTAAGGAACAGCCAAAGACTTTGGGCTAGTCTAGTTTGGAAAAAAGGAGGCTGAGGGGTGACCTTATTGCTCCCTCCAGCTTCCTGAGGAGGGGAAGTGGAAAGGGAGATGCTGATCCCTTCTCCAAGCGATCCAGTGATAGGGTGCATGGGAATGGTTCAAAGCTGTGCCAGGGAAGGTTAGGCTGGACATTAGGAAGCATTTCTTTGTGGAGCGGGTGATCAAACACTGGAACAGACTCTCTAGAGAGGTAGCTGATGCCCCGAGCCTGTCAGTGATTAAGAGGCATTTGGTCAATGGCCTGTCCTGGGTTCAGCAGTAGCAGTCATTTTTTCTCCTTCTTAGTAGCTGGTGCAGTGCTCTGTTTTTGACTTTTGGCCTGGGAACAGCGCTGATAACACCGATGTTTTTAGTTGCTTCTCAGTAATGTTTACTCTGACCAAAGACTTTCTGGGTCTCATGTTCTGTCAGGGAGGAGAGGAAGCCAGGAGGAAGCAGACAGAACACCTGACCCAGACTGACCAAAGAGGTATTCCATACTACAGCAAGTCATGCCCAGTATATAAACTGGGGGCAGTTACCCAGAAGGGCTAGATCACTGCTCGGGTCAGGCTGGGTATCGGTCTGCGGGTGGTGAGTGGTTGTATTCTCTTCCCTTGTTATTTCCCTTATCATTATTATTATTGGTGGTAGCAGCAGTGGTTTGTGTTATACCTTAGTTACTGGACTGTTCTTATCTCAGCCCGTGGGAGTTACATTCTTTTGATTCTCCTCCTCATCCCTCCAGGAGCAGGGGGGAAGAAGGGGGGGAGTGAGAGATAGGCTGTGTGGCTGACTGAGCTTAAACCACGACACGCCCCTAATAACACACTTTAACTTGGTTAAACTTGGAACTCAAAGAAAGAGATAAAAGGAAGTAATCACAGGACTGTAGCAGTCATGTTTTGTTTGTTTTTTGGAAACAGCAAGACATGTACCCATGCAAGCTACGGTATGAAGGTTTTTTTACAATCCTCAAATTAATAGATCTCTAGTTTTAAAGTTGCCTCTTGTAACATTTAACTGGCCTGGCAGGAGAAGCTGAACTAGTAAGAGTCTAATTTTCCTGATGTAGATTGCTGTAGGAGAACTTACCATGGAAGATTTTTACTCACAATTATAATCTAATGAATGTTGAAAGATTTTTGCACTGGGATAGGAGGACTCATATCAGAGAAAGAATATCTCAGAGAAATCTTTGAGTATTATATGAGTGGAAATGGCACAAAATTACAGCAAAAATCCATTCTCACAGAATCAAATATTAAATTACATAAAGAAGGGCTAGAAAAATTTAAATTAACTACAACAGGAGGAAAAAAGGGAGATTTCAGAAACAGTATAATGAAAACTAAAATTGACATACGATTCCAAGAAAGCATAAAGGAAACTATATGCCAGTGGAAAAATCTGTTAACTGTCAGCAACCAAATAACTGTCAGAACAAATAAAATAAAACAGTTTAAAATCACAACTCCCTTTAAACAGACAGAGAAGTCAGCTTTAACCAGTTTGGTTTATCACAATGTAAGTGGAATTTGACCAGGGTATCCTGGGTAACTGAAATAAAGGAATGTTAATTCTGTGAAAGGTAGTATTTGGGACCAGTGGATGAGATACAGGAATACAGAGGAGTAAGATCCAAAATGCCATGTAGAAGAATAACAAGTGAACAGACACAGAGCAGAAAGCACTGACACCTAAAATACTGTGAATAAATCAGAATTATTAATTATTTGGAAAGATAGAAGATGAGGCTTTGTGGGACATTGGAGCCTATGGGCAGATGATTTTCTATGGATACGCCCTAGAAAGTTGGGAGAGTAAAGAAACAGTGTGCCTGATTGCAAACAGACATAAATAAATGAGAAAGTATAGAGCAAAATCTTATTTTCACAGACTCACAGAATTAACTAGGTTGGAAAAGACCTTGAAGATCATCAAGTCCAGCCGCTACACCATTCTCCTGAGCGGTAAGCTACTTCACTGTGTATGCTGCTCATAAAAGTTTCTTTCCAAGAGGTAATGATAGTAAGTAGAAAGTGTGATTTCTTACAGAACTGAGTAATTTAATCTGTTAGCACTCCAATGTCCTTGGTTCCACGAACATCACTCTTCTGGTGTAGTAGTTCCAAGACCTGATGTTACATGTAATAGTAAAAATTACCTGGATCTCATGTTGTCCTTTTGGTCACTTCAGTTTACACTTGCCATACAAAGGGTAATGAGAGAGAAGTGCTCCTCAGATGACCAGAGCATTCTTCTTCCTGCAGCACAGAAAATGCAGACATGCAACACTCATGGATCATATGAGTGATGAAAGGAGCAGAAAAAGTGAACAGTTCACTAACAAACGTGCCCAACACAGCCAGGGCCACCTCTTCTGAAGACTGGTGGATGCCCACCGAAGGCATTCACTCAACTGGAGTTTAGCACATCCTCCTGCAGATCCAATTAATTAAGCAGAAAGGCTACTGAGTTAGCAATTAATTGTCCCCAACTGGATTGGACACTTGATCAATAGTTACAATATTTCTGATCTTATAGTGCATTAAAGTATAGCAAGTAATATGGCTGCAGTTCACTAGTACGGAATCAAAATTAACCTTGTGGTGTGATGAAAGTGTGGAATAAATTCTTTGTCAGTCTGGCACTTGTGGACATCATTACATACCTATAATTTAGGCAGACTAAAAAGGAAAGAGAATTGTCTCCCCAAAGTCCTGAATGTGTCATGTTGGACTCATGGACTTGGCTATTGAAATTTAACATCAATATTTTGGAGGAATACTACTGCTCAGTGACACAAGAATAGAAAATAAAACATACAAACCTAAGGATTTTAAAGGACTCTACTGGTGTTATTCTAAAACCAAAAGACTGTTGTTAAGTTTAAAAATATGAAAGTGCAGTGAACACTCAGCAACCATAGGTGGAATCTCTCTAGAAAAAGAATTTGTATCTTGGATTAGCCAACACAGAGAATAGCTGCTTTGAATCAGCAGTAAACTACTTACTGGAGATACACAAGAAAAGAGCTTACAAAATACTCAGAGTATTTGAACAATTTTTTAAGGTTTAGACTGGATCCCTAGTCTGCTTTTGAGAAATAAGACCCATAACCTGTACAGAAGACTTTCTAATGACTTACTTAATGTTCCACATGATCAAGGAAAACAAAAAAGAATGATAAAGCATACCAAAATCAGGCTCTGAGAAACTGGAGAAAAACATGTTAAGAGTTAACAGTTGAACAAAGCAGAGTCATCTGTAGGCACAGAAATTGTGTTTGGCTGAGCAAATATACTTGAAGATTGTAACAGTGGATAAAAATACCATGTGTAGCTTCTTCAGGATGAGATATGTATTCCAATGTGGAGTAGCCTTATTGTTGTCATATCATTAGTGAAGACTATGTGGTGATTCCAAGGGTAAAACAAAAATGTTGCAACCATTGTAACATTGAATACGTCTGGAAGTTGGTGACCCTTCAAGGAAACCTCTTTGCTTTATTAAAACTGGGCTGAAATTCATCTTCCTGTAGTGATTTGAGGTTCATTTGCGCAGTATCGATGAAAGTCGTTAAACTGCTTCATCTGTTTTCAGAAGTATATTTCAAACTTTTTTCAAGTACCATATGTACAAAAAAACCAACAGAAAGAAAGAAGGGAGGGAAAGGATATATACTATCAATACAGCTACCTGTACTGAGAAACTGGGAGACTTTTAAACCAACTAACTTGACTGCTAGTTGCAGCTAGCCCAAATAATTGGTAACGGAGCACTAACTATAGCTAAAAGCAGTAATTACTTTCTTTCATGAAAGCTGGACTTTCTGACTTTGAATTAGGCTGCAACTGGCAAAATGTGACCTTCTGCAGCACAAATCCCCTCAGGAATTATGGTGATGTCAGCTCCTTATCCTGTGCCTGCAGTTCTACAAGGCCAACACTCAGTGTAGAGTCAGTCAGCTTAGAGGTTAAAATAGGAAAATATTTGCCTGCTGAAGAGAAAAATGCCTTCTCCAGATTATATCTGATTATGAGAAAATGATCAGAAGCTAAACAAGTTGTGAAAATTACAGTTCAGGTCTGCAGTAAGGAGATAGGCAAAGGGATGGGAAGGTATCTTAGTTAGATGTTACTATAATCTTGACAGAAAAAAACATTTGCCTGATTTGAAGTCAAAAGGCATCAGGAAACATTTCACTTCCCAGAAAAAAGGTCTAAATTTCAATAACTTTTTTCATTACATTTGGTCACCAAAACACTTAGAGTTTAAGAGAGTATGACAAACAATTGACATACTGCTTAAGTCTGAGTACCCTCTTACAGAATTTAAATTATATACATAAACTTAATCAAATGGGAAGGTTTCTGAAGCATGTAAAACCATTTTATTAAATCTTGGCTCTGTTATAATACATATATTAACAAAAATATATGACTCCAAGCAGTTTGCTTTGGAAGCAAACAATACTTGATTTTTTTCTTTCCTGATGAAGGTTGCTAATCTTAGCCAGTAATGAAGAAGAAATGCTCAATCATAAAAAAGGAAGAACAACCACTAACGCCAAATAAATGCCTGTAAAAATTACCCTCTGCAATCGGTCAGCTCAAGAATTACTTTGCACAGATGTTATTTCTAGATAAAAGGCTGGCATAGTGTGCTAAATTTCTTTATGAAAATAGATTTAATAATTCCAAATAGTTAGTAACTGCTTCTAAGTTGTTAGGAATTCACTACCTATCACAAGAGTGATAAAATTTTAAAGATAAGTTTAATCACTGTTTCTAAGTGAAAGACTGAATTCAGTTGTTAGAGTTTTGTTTTCATAGCAAATTCAGAAAAGGGTTGCTAATACAGCTGTATCCCATATATAGAGAATATTTATATAGAAAATCCCAAAGACTAAGAATGTTTATATAAATAACATAAATAACAGAAGAGACATTTATCTCTGGGATAACATTCTACAACAGCACAGTAAGATGCCTTACTGATGATAAAAATGATCTTGAGTCAGCTAACCATGGTCAAAATATCATTGCTAACCTGGCCCAGATATAAACAAGACACTTGGTCATTCCAGCTAGGGAATCCCAGGAGATAATGGTTACGGAAGTATACACTTTCTATTAAGTTATCTAGTTCCAGTTAACTACATATCTAACATGCTTGTATTGCACCCATTACTGTGATATATGAGTTTTTCAGTCTTTATTGATCTTGATAATACTTGAGTAATCCAAGAAAGTGACAACCATAATTTTTACCATGTCAACAGCAAATCTGTGGTACAACAGTGAATTCAAGTCACAAGTTGATGTCCCATTTCTTAAGCCAACCTTCCACGATATGGCCTGAGCAAATTTAAATTCTCTATCCTAAAAATTTCCAAATTCCACTTTAAATGAAGTTTTGGAGAGAAAGAAGCTGGCAGCTTCTTTGCTGCTTCTACATTATTTAACCAGGAAGATGTCATTGGGTGGGATGGTAAAAGTGACTTTGAAACGTCTTCGTGTATAACAAAAGTAAATTTTGTAATGTAGGCCTCTCAATTTACATAGAATATTGCAAAAGAAACACTGACTTCAATAACTTATGCTAGCCTAAATTGTTTATTTTGACAAGCACTCAAGAAAGTGATGTTTCAGCCATAACTGCTGACCTTCCTCAAGGTTTCTTCCAAATGAGTCAAAGCAAACTCTCCAAATACCAAGAAGAAATGCAATGTCAAAACAGTGTACTTCAGAATAACTGTCAACATGTATGACTAAATTAAATTATCCTGAACCAAAGATTAAACATTGTTCTGAAATGCATATCAGTCTTCCCTTCTTATTGAGGGAACTACACCTAGATAACCTTGACAATTTCTGTGCATTTGGGGAGGAGGACACAAACATAAGGCTCCTTGAAGTTAGTGGTCAGCAGTCAGTGTTTGACCATGGAAACAATGAAAAGCCAATATTGTGCTAAATGAAACATCAATACTTTCAGATTTAACATCTGAGGTATTGACAATGCTAACCATAAATCATGGTTTGAGGAAAGAAGCTCTATGTTCTGGAGCATCAAACTACCATAAGCACTGAACCGTAGCTGCGCTGTGAAGGCTTTTAATGGTTATCTCAGAATTCCTTTCTACAGTTAGCAAGAGCACCCAAAGACTGAAATGGTAGCTTGTAGAAAACAACTTCAGTGCATTTAGATTTTAAAAGCCATCATATGATTCAGATTGCTTTCTTTGGTAATAAAACAATTACAGTAAAGCAGAAATAAGCTCAAGACTAAACTATAGGGGTTACTATAGCTGCTGTTTACAGAAGCAAAGCCTGGAAAGATTTTATGTAGCTATTATACATACGATCATCTCAAACATTTAGGCTTCTTCAAGGGAGTTGGAGTTGTACTGCTTAGCCCTGAGTTAGTTATATAAACTGTCTGTTTCTCATCTCTTTTTAATTCAAATCCCTGGCAGCTTAACTGTGAGAGTGTATGTGAGCTTCTATACACACAACTTTTCAGATTATTTAACTGAAAATAGAAGACATTGCTAATTGAAAAAAAGCAATACCTAGAATAGGCTGTTAGCTGGGAGACAGACATCACTGTTTAGTATGTGCAAAGCCAGGGCTGGTTTTTTACCCCTTGATGCTAACAGATAAGTTTCTTGCATTTTAAACTCTCAGTAATTCTTCTTTTAAAGCTCCAGTATCACTTAACATGCCAGAAAAAGTACATGAGACAAAAAGCATCTCTGGGGAGGTGCTATTGCTGCTTTAAATGCTTGACTGTTCCAACATTTAGAGTATATAGTTTCTTCATTACAGACAAGCTTAAACCTTCAGGATCTGTTAAGGCTTTGAGGGTAAGTTCAGTCCATTTAAAAAAGAAGCTATTATAAGTGGTTTCTTTCCTCTGTTTCTCAATGGAGGCTGTTATCGTGTAAACTAGTCCACAGCCTACTCTTAACCTTCCTGGAGTAACTGCAGATCTAGGAAATGTTTGCATGGCACTGCAATCCATGCAGTTAAAGGAGCTAAATTATTCAGTGAAGTATCTCTTTCATATTTCAAATCTTGGGAAAGCCCGATACTTAGACTGCTAGAATGGATCATCGCCCTCTGATTCCAGTAGCTCCTCTTACCTGTGACTACTAGCAACTCTAGAAAAAGGTTTTTTCTTAGGTTTGCAATTTCTTATGAGCTTAAATGATTCTTAAGGTCTCCTTCTCTCTCATTCTGTGCTTCTCAATCATAACAAAAGTATTGTACTAAGCTTCCAATCCCCTTTCACAATTCTGTCCTGAGGAAAAAGGACTGAGTAACTCTAACTGACCTTGTTCTACCATTGGAGGAGGGCTTTGGAGCACTCATGTTTCCTTTCCTCAAACACTTCCACAAGGTAGCTTTCTCTGATGAGGGACTGTTTGCCCTTTTAGTGCCTTCTTTACAGCAGTGGATCCTCAGTCATAGTCAAATGCAAAGACCATTACTGACTGACAAAGAATTTAAACTGCTCAAGTCTAAAATCTGCCCTTGTTTCATAATCTCAGGAAATTTGCCAGGGCCTTACCTGACTTACTTTAGTAGATTCAGATTCTTAGTCAGTAGTCTAATTCAAGCCATGCTAAATATACACTGAGCCAAGTTCATCAGCTGTAACTGAAATCTGCAGTACTTGGTCACTTTTTAAGGCTTTTCACTCACAATGTGCTTCCTGTTTTCTGCAATGTATTCTTCATGATGTGAAGTTTATCTTTATTGCATCACCTCCTATTACCTTCATGAAGAGGCAGCTGTTTAAAAGAAGTATTAGTGTAATCCTGAAAATGCTTGTTCTTAAAAAGTATGGAAAATTGGAGAGAGGACACAAAGAAATATCAGATACAATTCACTTATTTTCGAAAGAGCTGCATAAAGAATATATTTTTTTTTTCTGACAGAGATAAGATTTTCTCATAAATAAAGAAGACAATACACATGACAAAATCATGTCAAGGATGCTTTACTGCGGACAGGTGTATTTATTTCCTGAAAGCATTGTTGCTGTTTTAACAGTAATGTTAAATGCCTAATGTTTATACACATGAAGCATATAATTCGAAGTAGATTTTGGGAAACGATGAGTGTATCTCTCTGTGTCAATTTTAAAGATAGTAAAATTGTGAAATAATGCTATTATTCCCATCTATTCCTGTTACACAACATGTACATTTCTAGTGTGCTTTAATGCCACAAAGACAAGTCTATGTCTTCCAGTCTCTCGTAGTACTTTAGTCAAAATCGCTTTGAGTCCTCTCTAGCACATTTTGTTTCACATTAACCTAAATATAAAACAGTATATGCACCATATCACATCTTTCTTTGGATTGATATAACTTCTGTTTATCAAATAAGATACTAATCATAGTAATTTGTTAAAATAAACATATAATAGGTAATGCATTTTCCCCTCAAAGAACTGCACTCATGAGCGCTAAATTTCTGATTTCTTTTTTTTCCCATGAGCAGAATTTGAATTCTGATGAAGGTAATTACTTTAAAATGAGGCTTAGGAAATTGCTATTTCTCACTGGTTGGTTTGTCAGTTCAAGTATATTTTTCTTTAAGACTCAGCTAGATCTCATGCATTACTAAGCATCGATTAGACCTTTGTAACTCTGGCAGAAAAGGCAGAGTTCAACTTACATATACAAAAATGTATGGAATTTACTCACCTCAGAACATAAGGTCAAACATCTGCTTTCTGCAAGTATGGTATTTACACCTATTTGATCTTCATCTGAGGTGTAGGATAAAATGTTTGCACGTTTTAAGAGTCGCTCGTAAACTTAGCGCTTGCAAATCTGAACTACTGAACTATTCCAAACAATGGGACAATTCCATGTTCCAGATTGACTTAAATAAAGCAAATTAAAAAATTCTGTGCCATTACAACAAAACTTTCATGTAAGAAAGTACAATGAAACCTTCAATATTTTTTTCACAATCTAAATGCAAATAACTGACAGAAAATTCAACTTCAGATGAAACCTGAAAGAATGAGCCACAGAGTGGATGGAATGTTCATCAAATCCATCCAGTTCATGCTCCAAAAGGTCCTAATTACGATTTTTCTTTCCAATAAAAGTGGAAAAAGAAGAAGACTTACTTCAGACATTAGGGATTAATTTACTAGGAAATGTTAACAAGCCTATGAATCTCTATGGCCCCTTTGTTTTGGAAACCAGTCCATTTGTATAATTCATCTGTACTTATCTTTTCCTTTCCTTTCTTTTCTCTTCCATTCAATGTCTATTGTAATCAACATATTTTTTTCTAAAACAATTGTTTTTATTTAATTCATGACATTCTGCAACCTAAACTGAATATTGCATCATTTCCTCCATTTTAATTGGATATAAATATTTTCATTTACATAAGCTTTTCTCTGTGTTTTCTCCTTGCTTCAGCTGATATTATACTAGAGGTACCATACATTTTTACTGTTTTCACTTCAGACAACTGCTTTGAGTCATCAGGATACAAATATTTTGTCCTCTACCTACTCTAACTCACACAAATTCGATTAGTGCTGCCATACCTTTCTGGGATGGCTGGCTGTTTCATTTCTTTCTGTGCCAAGTCACATTCCCAATGTGTCAGAACTTTCTTGCATACCTTCAGCATAGTAAGTCTGATGCACCATGGAAGCACCCCATTTATTGAATAGGTCAAGGTTAACTGTATGCAATACAGAGTATATACAGTGGAGAGAAGGTGCCTATGCCCTGACTGCTAACGCAGAAAGAATTTATGCTGTAGGGTTCTGGTCACTCTTTTTGTCAGGGACAGCTCTGCTTTACCCCATCATGAAGCTGGGTTCAGGTACATGGCATGAAGACCTACCAGATTACTGGTACTCATGGAAAAATTGATTTAGGCTCTTCTCTATATGTATTTGTACTACTTGACATCTCATTATCAAAGCAACAAGATATTCTCAATGAACATGTAGAAACTGAACACCTAATAATCTGCCAGCTGAAATGAATGCAAGCTGACAGGGAGGGGGGTGGAGGGTGGAGCGGTGTTGCTCCATTATAGCTCATTCTCTTGGGTTTTTTTGCCTTTCTGGGATGTACTGTTATACCTTTCTCAACCAGTTACAGCCATTCAGTTACAATGAAGGAAAATACATGCGGAAGCATGTGCTTCCCTCTACATCAACGATGGCTGAACATGAACTGAGCCGACATACGCATTTGTTAGAATATCTTCTGACAATTAATATGAAGCTTATTCAGTGGAATTAATAATGAAGGGTACTTAAAAGAGAAATAAACCTCTTGTTTTGTGCTATTTTGTTTGCTAAATTTTAAATAACTTCAATAGAAATGTAAAGCCTTTTAACATCATTTTAGTCGTGGTTTAGCTACAAACATTTTTTGTTAGATTTACCAGACAATGCTATTGTGTCTTTTAGACAAAAATGTAAGGTAGGCTACCTGCTAATGTCTTGGTGGGAAAAGATTATTTCTGTGATGCTGATCCTAAGATTTCCTCAACTCAAACCTTTTAGCAACTCTGCTGACTTAGGGTCTTAGAGAGTTCATTACTTTCTAGAGCCAGCAAAAGACATCAGTAGAGCTGTCTGAGAGTGAAAAAAAACATTACCATTGACAGATAAAAAGAAGGGAAAAAAACAAAACTAAAATAAAAAGGCTTCATTTTAATGCTTTCAGACAAAAATATTTTCAGTTTGGAAAACAATGTGAGCAGGCTTGCTTGAGAAAACATGTAAAGAAAATTAAGAAAAACTCTAAAGCAAAAAAAAAAAAAATAGTCTTGAAAATTTGCCTTGATGCCAGTTGAAGTAGCATGGATCTCTGACACTGTGTAGCACTGATACTCCATGCTTTTGTGATTCTTGCTACACAAAGCACACATTTTCCAATGCTCCTGAGAATAGGATAAATGAAAAAATAACATCAACATTTCTTTTCAGTTGGTTTGTAAGCCATTTCAAGGTTATTTCAAGGATCCTTTTGTTTTCCCAGTTTTTATGGGAAAAGTGCATTAAAATTTATCATGTGCTGTTTTATCAAACTGTTTATTTTTATGGCAAGGCAGTGAAAACCAAGGTTATTTGCAAGGAAAAACTGGATGCAATGATAACAGTGGCAAAGGCCATTGGTAAATAAACAGGGATAAAGCAGAGGTCCTGATAATTATTTATTATTTTTATGAAAATGTTTATAATTTCCATTTTTAGAATTTTAGTATTCTGATTCTGGATCTTCTATAAATAAAGGGAAAACCAGGATGGCTAACAAGGGGTTGTTCATTTATTATGCTTTACAGGTACCTAGAAACATTCTTTCCAAAGGCAGATATTCGCTGAGATTTATATACATTTGACTGCCTTCCTGCAGGATCTGTTCTGTGTATTTCCACATGTGGTGAGGTCCCATTCTCAATATTTACAATAAATAAAATACACTATGTATAGCTTTGTTCCTTACATAAAATACAAATCTAACCTTCCAAAAATCATTAAAATTCAGAAATAATATAAATTGCAGCATACAATTAAAGTTCAGAAAAAGTACATACAGACAGATTAAATGCCAGCCATCAGAAAAAATCATTTCCTACTCAGCATCTGTGATCTGTATAAATAATTTAACAACACAAAGAAATTATTTAAAATTGTAAGCTAAACTGAACAGCAGGTAGAGATTGATTTCTAACAATTAAACGATAGTACAATGCAAATTATAATTAAAGTATGGTTGTATTCAAATGTTACACTAGGATTTTGTGGGTTAGTTTCCATTAAAAAATCCTGTCTAATGCTTTGCTCTGCAGAGTGTCCAGAGCTTTGGATGTCTCCATAGCTCTTTCCTAAATAGTACTGCTAATTGTAAGGATCCTACAAAGCCTAAGGCTTTGCTATAAACCCCAAGTGAGTTTGCACAGTGATAAATGAGAGAAATTTGCAGAAAAACTGAGACAGAAAAAAAATGCAAACTCCAGCTTTCTCAAGTGTATCAAATTTGCCAGAATATAATCCCGATACTGTCATCTTCGTGAAGTATTTAATCATATTTCTAAAGAGCATGTTGTATAAAATCACAGGTAACCTGCATAATTTCAGAGAACATTAAAAGAAAAAAAAAAGGCAAAGCAATCCTCTGCAAGCATTATGTTTCAATATTGAATAACCACTGCTTCATTTATATCTCCTAGCTAATAATTTTTTTAATATATAAGACTGAGTCCATGGTAGCCTTGAATTAACCAATTAATGCTTAACAAAAGGAAATGTTAATTTCTCTGGAAAACAGAAATTTAGACTGCTGAGAGGTGAAAATAATTAAAAAAAATATAATACCTATTTACTTACATGTCTCAGTAGCATTTAAACAAATGTATGTTAAACATAATTTGGAGAAAAATCAATTTTGAATTAATGACTAGTTGGAGGCAACTCAGATTTTCAGCTGGTAATACTCAATAACTTAGGTATACTTTCTTATTCAGCAGCAAATTAGCTTCCATTTAGCATGGGACAGCAAAAACAACAAATTCTTGCATGTTATCCATGCAAGGCTCTACCAAACATGATTCTGTAAATACCTCAACAGTAGTATCACAAGTGACTGAAATACTGCACAGATGTGCACAGGTAAAGCTTCCCCACCACTGCTGCTGCCTGCCTAACCAGAAGGGGCCTGGCTCTCTGTGCACTGTGCAGCTGCTGATACAACCCAAGCAGCTACCCAGATAGCCAGCTGGGCATGACCCCGCCGCATGGCTTGCCTGCAAGTTGGTTACCTGATTTCCCAGGCTGCCAAAAAGGAAACAGGCTCAGCTGCCTTCTCCCTGATCTGTCAAGTCAGGGCCTGTCAAGCAGGCTGTTAGATGGCTAAGCAGTGGTATTAAAGGTACCTTCCATTTCACTCGAGATTTGGCAGTGTCTGTATTTTCTCTCCATCAGCAATCTGCACTTTTACAGAATGAAAATTCCCTTTTCTGATCAGATTTAATTCAACCAGATCAGGCCAGTTTTGCTTGCGTCAAACCTGAAGTCTAGAAAAAAATCACAGAATTTGGAAACTAAGAGACCAAATCCTATCACTGAGATAAAGAGAATCATAGAATCACAGACTCATGGAATCATAAAATCGTTTGGGTTGGAAGGGACCTTCAGAGGTCATCTAGTCCAACCCCCCCTGCAAGGAGCAGGGACATCTTCAACTAGATCAGGTTGCTCAGAACTACATCCAGCCTGGCCTTCAATGTCTACAGGGATGGCACATATACCACCTCTCTGTGTCAGTAAACAGGCAAAACCTGAGCTAGTGTTTTACCACGCTCATTGTAAAAAATTTTTTCCTCACATCCAGTCTGAATCTCCCCTCTTAGTTTAAAACCATTGCCTCTTGTCCTATTGCTACAGGCACTGTTGAAAAGTCTGTCCCCATCAAATACACCTGAATACCCTCATATGTTGAGGGCAGATTGCCAAGGCTTGAGAAGTCTTCAGGGTAACACCCTTCGCTGCTCAATGATGTAAGAGTCTCTGCTAGTACCAATGGAGACTTGAAGCATGTCATGAGTGATGGCAGGGCTCTGGAGAAGGTGAAGGACACAGAAGCTCACTCAGTTCTTCATCCTGCCAGCCGTGGGAGAGGTGTCAGGAGAGGGCTCATCCTGAAAGCCAGTACTTGTCTGTGTGACTGGTCTAACAGGACAGGCTTTAGTCTTCACAACTATGAGACCCTCTTTGAGGAGTAAGGGCTGCTGGGCAGAACTGGGATCCATCTGACAAGGCTGTCAAAAGCATTTTAGTTTGTTGCTGCAGCGGAGGGACCCAGAATGAATTTGCCTGAAAGCTAATAGGAAAAATTAAAGATAACCACTCTTTTTCCCCAATCCAGCAGATAATCATGATAGTGCTAGAATACGGGAGGCACCATGAGAAGGGATGTGGGGGCAGAGCTGCCCTGTCTCTATTAGCAGCAACCTTCACTGACACTGGATGAACTCTTCTGTGCTTAAGGCCGGATTTCCTGCAGTTTTATCTCCTGCGCCAGTCGTCACACAAACCAATGACAACAGCGTGAACGCCAACTAAAGGGCTTACCTGCAGAGGGAGCACTTAGGAAGACTTATTTGCGTGTGAATTCTTGACTGGGTTCAACAGCTGACCCCAACTGCAGCTTTTCAGCCGAGGTGCTGTACTCCATCCAGATGCCAGGTTTCGTGATCATTATTAGAACAGGGAACACACAGGCAGACCCCTACATACATTGTGAAAACACAGCCCTAACTTCCATAGGAAACAAGGCAAAATCCTGTTTTTCTCTGAGTTCTGAGAAAACTCAGTCTGGATAGGAGGTGTTAATTAACAAGAATTTATACCAAAACTTCACTTCTTATACATAAAATAACAGTGAAGTGGCTTTCTTTAATGTGTAAAGGCTTTTTAAACCAGGAGAAAGTTTCACATGACACTTTCTAATGCTCTGGTCCTGTCAAGGCAAGACCTTTCAGGTATTTTCATGAACGACCCAGGTAACAAAATGGCTGAGATGGAGTAAAAAGAGAAAAAAATAAACGGGTTTGACAAACCGGGTGGATCTGATCAAAATTGCAGAAATTTAGCAAAAGGAAAACCAATGCTTAGAAATGTACAGGTATATTTGGGTAGCAACCATCTAGAACAGGGATCTAGAATGAAAAATGAAATTCAGATGCTGTTGGGGAAAAGCGAAACAATCACAGTCAGAGAGGAGCAGGACTGAAGATACTCATATAACTATTTTGAGGTTCGTGTTATAGACATGAGAACTGCCATTTCGGACTCCAGACTTTACACAAAACATTGAGAAACTAGGAGAAGTACAGAGCAGAAAGAAAAGAGAGAAAAATGGCAAAAGAACATGGAAAACATTAGTTTTTTTCACATGAAAGTAGATATAATATGTAGAGGAGCTCCTTCTTATTTATACCATTTTTTTATTATTATTGCATGTCCACAGGGAAAAAATAATTTAAAAAAAAAAGCTTAATTTTGGGTTTCAGGTCATGAAATACGAAAACAGGATTTGGCACAGTTTTATTGAAAGCTTTTATGAGTAAGTTGGATGCACACCTGTCAGAAATGGTGTCAGTCAGTGCTGTCAAAGCTGTTGACCTGATGCATCACAAGTAAACACCTTTATAAAGTTAAAAGCTACCAGACTGGTACAGCCAGAATGGTAGACCCGTGGGTTTATGTGAAGAAAATATGAACAGCTCTTCAACAGTCCCACCAATTCAGCCAACGAACAGCTGAGTAGAAGAGCACCCCAAAGTACCCTCTGCCTCAGCACCCAACTGGAATGTCCTACCACATCTACCACTGCCAGACACCTGATCTAGCCTCGGTGTGACCAACCCATGAGCCAAGCTACCTTTGTCTGCTCCAGGGCCAAAGGTCTGGGTACATGAGACACTTCCTGAAGCAGCTTAGACTACACAAGACCTTGAAGTTTCTTCCAACTCACTAGTGCCATGTGCACTCTTAAGTAGGAAGTTCTGAACAACAGCTGTGAAGTGAGGCTCCCTTCCTGGCTCACTGCTTCTGGTTTGAGGAATGATGGAAATGTGACGGAAAAAAACCCTTTCCAAGAAAAAACTCCAGTTTGGAGGTGATGAATTTGTACAGATTTGCTCATTAGGGCTTGTGCTTAGAGGCTCCTCTAGCTCAGAGCTGGCTCTGCAGCCTCAGCTCAAGGGTTTTTTCCCTGGGTCCTCTTAGCCAGAACCACAACAAACGCTTCAACCAGCAGTGCGAGGGCTTTACCACATCCTCGCTCCTCAGCATCCATCACTCTAGCGCAAGCCGGGAGCTCAGCAGCGCCTAACAAAGGCCCCATTGCCTCCATTCTCCATTCCCCAGCCTCTCCCCTCAAGGCAACCTTCTTCCCCGGGGATCACGGCGGGGCAGAGGCCACCGCTCCCGTCGCCACGACAGCCCGCCCGACGAGACCCGGCCTCCCGCGACAGGGAGCCCTGTCATTTATTCCTCCTGCCAAGGCGAAGGTAAAACAGCAGCCCCAAGCCCCGTCAGACCGGACAAGAGAAAGGCTCAGGGCGAGCAACCCCTCAGCGAAGCCCATAGCCCCGGGAGCCCCCCGCCGTCACCGCCGCCCCGCAGCCCTACGGGCGGGCGGAGCGACGTACTCCCACCCCTGCGCCGGGCAGCGGCTACCGCAGCACTTCCGGGTCGGGGGCGGGGCGAAGCGGGGAGGTGGGTGCGTGACGTCGCCGGAGGGGTCCGGGGCCGCTCAGCGCCTGTTATTGTTCTCGCCTCCCGCTCTTCCCACTGCCGCCTCTACCTTCCCCGGCCCCTCGGGCAGCGGCGGGAGGGCAGCAGCGACCCAGCCGCCGGCGGAGGTAGGAGGAAGGGAGCGAGGAAGCGAGCGGTGCCGGCGGGAGTGGGCCGGTGGCCGTTAACCGTTTCCACCTCTCCGCAGCGCCAGCCCTGACAGCGGGGCCGGGGGGACAGCGTCCCGAAGGAGCGAGCGAGAGCAGGGGAGCCGGACGGCCATGGCCTACGCGTATCTCTTCAAGTATATCATCATCGGGGACACAGGTAAGCGGCGGGGGCGGGGAGCGGAGGAGAGCAGGGCCCGGCGCTCCGCTCCCATTTCCGCAGTGCTGGCGTCGTCGACGTGGTGGCTCTGCGAGAAGAGGCGGCTCCCCCCGCTCCCCGCCTCTGCGCTGGGCCCCGCCCGGGGCCTCGGCCTGCCTCCCGGCAGCTCCGCGCCCGCCGGCCTTGGGCCCCGCTGCAGGCCTGGAAGCCTGACAGTCGCCTCCTGGCCTGGCTGGCGGGCCGCGGGGCAGGCCGGGCTGTGTCACGGCCCTGGCTGCGGCATCGGGGAGGGGGAGCTGGGAGGAAGGAGACGCTGTCACTGCTAGACTTGAACCTGGGTAGTGCCCCGTATTTGCATCCCCACTGAGGTGGGGCGTGAGAGGTGCCACATGCCGTCCGCAGTTTTGTGGTGAGACCAGAACTGCTGCTGTGAGGTATCTTCAGCTCAGGCCACAGGGATCCTTTTCCAGCCCTGGCTGGAGATGCTGTACCAAACTGTGTCAAAGCATCTTGTCAAAGGAAAATTAAAAGCCTTGGCTCTTTCCTTCCTATTTATAGGGATTTTTATTTTTTCTTTTATTAGTTATTTTGCTTGTTTTTTTTGGGGGGACCACTGCATTCCCAGTGCTTCAGGTTGCTTCTGGGGTCTCTTCCCTTCCCCACCCATTTGCTTGCTACTTTTAAAAACCTTGCTGCATTCTGTTTGACATTGGCTGCTGTGTAACAAAAACTGATGCGTATGAATGCTGCAGGCATAACCATATACTGATAGGAATTGCTGTTAGAAGCCCTTTTGCCAATATATTCTATGTTTCCTCAGCATAGCATGGCTATAGGTAGCTTACTTCCATCAAACTGTTGTCAGGACAACGTAACTAGCTATTCACCTTGTTAGCTGTTAACTGGTATCTGGTAGCTGTTGTGCCCAGGTATTGTGCATCTTTCTTTTTCTTTTCCTCATACCTGAGTAAATGACTTCTTTAATAATTTTGATGACACACCTGCCACTTTACATGCTATTCTAAGGATACCTGCATAGTTGTACTTCATACCTATGAAACAAATTATCTGTTTCTGGAGTATAATTATACATTACAGTTGCATTATGTGTGAGGTTGTTAAAAATATGAATGCAACTACTATGTGATTTTTACCTTCTTTTAAGCCTACATTTAAACTATGGAAGCTTTTCTAGGCTACTGCAGTAGCAGCAGCTGTAGTACAAAAGAATCTTAAGAACTAGAACATAGGTATGACTGTGTTAGAACCATTAGGCTGTAGATGATATTAATGTAGGTGACAGTTCGTTAAAAGAAAGGACAGGAGATTCAGGGGACATAGGAAGAGGTTTGTTCAGGGTGATTCAAAGTGGTAGTACAGAATTCAGAAAGATAGTGTTTCAGAACAGGTGGCCAATTCTGGTGAATCTCTAGAAACTATAATCATTAAAGTGGATTATAATCATTACAGATGGGAGCAAACAATTGCTTTGGTACATTGATCGTATACTGATTAAATTTTTACAATGGAATATCCTCAGTGTAATGGTCTGTGCTGCACTTTCACATTTCAGTTGCTTGAAATGTGAAATACAGAATGGAAGCGTGTCACTTCTGAGGTTGCTTAAGATCCAGACCTGGGAAGAGTGAGATAGATAAAAGAAATGCAGAGAGAAAACAGCTGACAAGTCTGTTTTAATTCCTGTGACTTTTATTCTGAGTTGCTACAGGAAGTTAATTAAAACTACTATAATAATGATTCTTGAAGTGAGTTAAACATTCCAATAGTGGGGAAGTTGGATTTGCTTTTATTAACATCTCTTATCGACCTTTTAAGTATTACAATGTAGTTAGTACTGGAGAGCCAATTTATGTTGTGCAGATTTGTTTGTTGCCAGAATGACTATGATAGTTTAGGTATTACGACTGTTCCTCAGACAAAGACAGTTGAACTCACAGCTCTGTTGATAGAAATTGAGTGGATCAGGACTGTCATGTTCAATTCCAGTGTTGGTCTGCCACAGCATTCCAACCAGTGAAGATATACTAGTGGTCTTGCATGTAGTTGCTTTGTGATTTCCATAGTGTTCAAGACATTTATCTCTGGGACTTGATTTAGAGTCTTTGGAAATGGATCAGCTGCCCGGTGACTCAGCAATTAGATGTAAACAAACTGTAGGAGAAAAGTAAGACAGCATCAGCTGAGGACAGATGTTAACATTTGGCTCATCTTCCTTTTCAGCGCTACAAACCAGAGTGGGTTATGTGAACCATGAACAAACCAATGAAAACCCCCTGCAGTTATACAAGACACCTGCAAGTGTCTTCTCTGGATTGTGATTCCACATTCTTTGATCTGCTTAAACACAGGAATTTCAGTATGATCTCAGTCTCTTAAAATGACAGCTACTAAACTGACTGTGCAAGACTGCCTTTTGCCCAGTAGCTCTTGTCCCTTTGCGTCGCTTGCTTCATTGCTCATTGACATTCTGTGACTTTTTCTTTGGCTGGTACTACAGGCACAGTTGCTTTATGAACATGGGATTAATTCTTTCCTGGTTGTTACGTTTTATATATATAAAAAAAAAGAAAGCTTTTGCTATGTAGTCAGAACTGCTTTAAGATCTAATTAGTGTTCCGTTGCAGGAGTACTCAAGCAACGTTGCCATAAATCTGCATAAATTTTACATTGTATCAGTGAGGGTAGCTGTGGAATTTCATGGAGTTGGTCTTTTTAAGAATAAAATACAAGTAGCATGGAATGCTGACTGCTGTGGGAGTTAACCAGGAAAAAAATATTTTTATTTGGATATTGCCAAAACATTAGGGGGAGGTTGCAGATGCATTTAGAAGCATATGTGGTGCATTGCTGCCTGGTGGAAAAGGTCCTGGGTTTGCTGATTGATGGCTGCTGAATATGAGGCAGTTTGTGCCCAGCCAACCAGCAAGGGCAACAGCATCCTGGCCTGTATCAGCAATAGTGTGGCTAGCAGGACCAGAGAAGTGATTTCCCCCCTGTACTCGACACTTGTGAGGCTGCAACTCAAATACTATGTTCAGTTCTGGGCTGGTCACTACAAGGGAGACATTGAGGTGCTGGAGCGGATCCAGAGAAGGGCAGCGAAGCCAGTGAAGAATCTGGAACACACCTCTGATGAGAAATGGCTGAGGGAGCTGGAGAAGAGAAGGGTCAGGGGGACTTTACTGCTCTCTACAACTACCCAAAAGAGGATGGAGCAGGGAGGTGGCTGGTCTCTTCTCCCAGGCAGCAAGTGGTAGGACAAGAGGTAGTGGCCTCAGGCTGCACCAGGGGAGATTTAGACTGGATAGTGGGAAAAATTTCTTCACCAAAAGAGTAGTTAGATGTTGGAACAGACTTCCCAGGGCTATGGTAGAATCACTGTCCCTGGAAGTGTTCAAAAGCTGTGTAGATGAGGCCCTGCTGCAGTTCTTTTCCTCTGTCATCTTTCTTGGTCTATAGTGGTGCTTATATGAACAAGTAAGGAAATTATCTGAGCCCATTGTCCCTGCGTTGAGGCATTTTATTTTTGAGCCAGGTCAACCTCCAAAGACCGACATCAGTGGAAGGAGCACTGAGTTTGTACAGTGGTAAGGAAAGCCTGGAGATTTTCTTCTTGGTGACAGTAGTGCACCTCTGACTTCACAGCTGACAACTGAACTTTCCTTGCTCTGTTCACAGGGAGTCACAGGACCTAGAAGGGGGTAAGGAAGAAAGTCCACTTTCTTGTTAAAAGCCATTTAAATGGCTTAGCTTTATCATCACCTGTGCTGTGGTTCCAGAGCTGCTATTTTAATTGCCATGAGTACAGCCTGCTACTGAAAAGAACATCCCTTACTTCTGTTATATATTTTGTAGCCCTGGTCTCATGCGCATACTAGTGTTTCTTGTGACCATAGTTTTGTGCTGGATCTGTTTCTTGGTTTAGCTCATTGCATATCCTTATGAGTGGGAAGGGAGAGGTTAGCTTTACCCCTGTGCTGTTCTGGTTTGTTGAGCAGTGAAATAAACACTAACATTCATGAAAGGAAGGGAGGTGTTGAAGCATGGCAGAGCCAAGGTGGACAGTAGCAAAGCTCTGGCAAGCTTTGCCTAGGGAACTTGACTGCAGAGTGGCACCTGAAGAGGAAGCTGTTAAGAGAGGCAGAAGAATTTAGCGAGGCAACTCAGGCTGTTGATTTGGAATTCAGAGCGAGATGGTGGGAATACTATAGCAGAAGTTCCATTTCCCATCACTGTTTGGGTACTAAGAAGTGATAAAGGGATTCTAGAGCAGGCACTTGCAAAGAAGCACACTGTTCCTCTCTGAGCACATAATCTGTTGTTTTAATTTGTTCCTTAGCAAGAGCTTTTGTTTACTGTGGTTGTTGGTGAAGTGTATCCAAGCTCTGATAATTCCTTGTTTTAATGGTACTAAGATTTTTTTTTTTTTCTCTTGGGGTGGTTTGTCTGAAGCTATATTAAAATAATTGTGGCAGTAAAATGGAGAATGAGTTAATAAATAACTGAATCTGTCACTTCTGTGTTCTACAATTGAGGATCATAAGATATGCTCAGCTGTTTTTCCCAGAGTGCCTCGTTTCAGGTATAAGATTTAGCCTGCTAAGTGAACTAGATACCTGGTAAACAGCCACTTTTCTCATAGAGTTAACCAGTGTAGTTACTTTAAACCATCTGCCATGCAACTGTTAATTGATCTTTGCAGCATCTGTTCATGTCACAAGGTGGTAAACTGCTCAGGAGTTCATATACAGCTCCTGTTACTGATCCAGGTTCCTGGCTGTGTCTATGATTGCACAGTCTGGTCAGCTCTGGAAGTGACGGAACCACGAGCTGTTCTCATAAGAACTTTCCTGTTATGAACTTGCAATGGCTTGAAACTCTAAAATTAAACCAAAATATTGCTACTCAATGTAGGCAATAAAGTATTTATAACCTAAATTTACCAGGCACTACAGCTTCAATTGAACTTTTTGAATGCCTTTTTTCAGTCAGCACCAGTATAAAACTTAGAGACTTACGGGCATTTTTTTGCTGGAAGATTGTAAAGTAGCAGGAATAGCATTAAACAGAAACTGGTTGTTTCTTCTGTTTCTGTGTGTGAACCCATCAGTCTGCAGTCTGTTCCTAAAAGGCCTGCTACATAGAAGTAATGAGAGGTGCAGTCATCTTGTGCCAGATTGAGACTTGCATCAAAGGGTCTGTGCTTGTCCATCATCCTTGCTGTTCTGACGCTAGTGTTCGCATGTTCTCTTGAACCAACAGGCTGATTACCAGCCTTACAGGAAGAAGAAATACCAGATTGCCACTTGAGAAGTGGTGCTGGGACCCCTGATCGGGTGTCATGTTGATTAGATTTTAAAATATTTTTCTTATCTTTATAAGATTTTTGCAAGAATATTGGGTAAGTTTGAGGTTCTGGTTTACCCACTGATACTGAAATCACTTTGTAAGGTTAATGGCAAAAGCAATTCTCCATTCTATTTCTGGTGTGATTTATAGGTTTTGTAGGTAGGATGGTGATGATACTCTGATGCTCTGTGATGGGACAGCCCTATTTCATTGGTGGTCTAAAAGTTATCTGTATATATATATACAGTCTTCTGTGAGTTAGAAGTATTAGTATTTTAAGATTTCTTAGACTTCTGTGTTCTTTGTCTCTACAACTCCAATATTCTGCCCATCTTCCTTCCAGCTTCTTACTTCCAGCGCTCTCCCCCGTTCCTCATTCGCTTATGTCCACTAATTTTGTTGGACATAATCTGTACATGCTTCCAAGCTGCTTGTGTTCTGACAGCTTTCTGTCAGAAGCCAGAGCTCCAGAGAAGTGATCTGTAAGGCCAATGCTGCAAACTTTGCCTGGGGCTTCTGTTCCATGCCACTCTAAGCTGTTGATCTGCTTGCTGCTGCATTTCTCTTCCTTCATTTGAGCTAACTCTCATGCTTGTCTGACCCCACATTAGGCCATTTCTGTTTGCTTTGTCTTTTCTTGTCAGAGTAGTGTGTAAACCCAGCAGAAAACTGAAACTGCGGAAGATCTCATCTGAGCCATCTGGAGAACTGAGAATGAATATGCTGTAGGGAGGAGACTAGGGGTAGCAGCACCAACAACTGTCTTTGATTACTGGAATTGCTGCATTGCTTGGGATATTGATCTCAGAATACCATCAGTTTGTCACAACTTGTTTTGTGACAAAACTAAATGCTGGTCTCCTATTTCTGTTAGATTTGATTGAAACGAGCCACTGGTCTTAACTTTTTAAGACCAAAATGACAGGTGGGCAGTGCTTAAGATGGCATAGGCTTTGCTTCCTCATGAAACCATACTAAAAAGTTTGTTGAATTTAGTAGTAGAAAGGTCAGTTTTACTATATGCAAACCTCTGGTATGCCTGTCTTTTGCCCAGCAGTATAGTTCTTTGCCTTGTCTCTTTGCTGACCAGTGCCCATGTAATGTGTAGTAGTTAAGACATCAGAAATCAGGGTAACTTATGATAATGTTTGTGTTGTCTGGCTGGCTGTAATGTGAACACAGCTGTTGCCAGTTCTGCTTGGACTAGTTCTTGGTGTATTGAGAACCAGTGGGCAGCAGCCCGTGGTGGTTGTAAGCAGCCATATATGTACTGATGATAAATTAGGAGATAGGTGGGAGTGAGGTGTTATTGAGGATCTGGTTAGTGTGGAAGAAAGCTGAAAGCAAGCACTGAAGGGGAAGCAGATATAGGGTTGAGGGGAGTAGCAAGACCTGTAGTTACTGTGGAGGGAGCGTGTGAAATGATACTTCTGAGGTCTGTTACGAAACTTTTTTTTCCACTTAATAACAAAGGCAAAACTACTTTTTCAGAAGAAGAATTAATTTTTGTTCAGTTTCTGAAAATAACAGTTTTGACTTTAATGTTTCTGGAACTTCAAAGGCTGTTGTGTTGTGAAAAAGCTGCAGACATTTCAAAGTGGGCGAAATCTAGTATCTCAAGTTCTAGTAATGATTTTTAAACAGTATATACCATTCACCTAAATTAATTTCCGTTGGTTCTTGACAGATTCTTTTTTTAATTTTCTTAAAACTTCTTTCTTTTTTTTTTAGGTGTTGGGAAATCATGTTTATTGTTACAGTTTACAGACAAGCGATTTCAACCAGTCCACGACCTCACTATTGGTAAGTCTCTTTTGTCCCCCATAATGCTAATGGTTAAGTACTGGAGTACCTCAGCATGCTTTTATGAGTTTGTTGTGCTGCAGTAATGTAGGATTTGTGCTGTACTAAGGTAGCAGTGAATCTTTAGCTGATGAATGTGTATTAGCTAATAAAGCCAAGGGGAGGTCTTTGTACCTTCCCAATAAGAAAAATCTGAAACAATTTCAAAAAAATATATATCTATAGTATCTCAACTGTCTCTTCAGAAAAGCTAAAAACTGGGCATGGAAGCAGAATTGGCCAATGCCAAATCTGTTTTGATGCAGAATGCATCAATAGTGACGGAAATGGCAGAATTTTTACTAGGAAAAAGTCTAGCCCCAGAACCTTGAAAACAAGTTACAGGTAAACTAAAGCAAGGTTAACCTTTAAGGTGAATAAACAAATTTACTGCTTGGCAATGCTGATTTGGGGATAGAGAAGGATTGAAGTGTGAAGGTATTCATTGTTTGCTTTTCCTTCCTGAGTCCTCCATTGGATGTGGACCATTTGTGTTGGGTGTAATTTGATATTGTCACTAGGGGAAGTGAATACATGTTGACAGAATGCATTGCCTCTGATCTGACTATGGTAAATGATACAGACTTTTATTTAATCTTCCACAGAAAATAAGAGGACTGGTGTGGGAATAAATTCTTTTGTAGGCAAGCTTAGTCTTTCATATCAGATTCGCTGTTTAGCATAACAGATGGTAGTCTCTGTTAAGGTTGCAGAACCTCTGAATTTCTTCTTGATGTTATTTCAAGGAACTTATCAGCTCTAATCATGATAAGCCTTGCACAAAATGTATCCCTAGTCTGTATTTTTAGTTTGTGCCCTGGAATATTTAGGCTTCCTGTGTTTGGGAGTACTGAAATAGATGCATGAAACATAAACAAATATTCTTCATGTAACAGAATGTATAAGGAGATTTGGCTATGGCTTCCCTTCTCTCTTGACAGTCCTCCCACACCTTGTGTGTGGCTGTCTAATATAATTCAAAATCTTAGGCTAACATCAGTTTTCAAATATTTCTGAGGTTTTGGCAGCAAATAGGCTGGCTGAATAAAAAGCCTGAGTTCTTCAGGAAGGCATGAGTTATTGTCATCTTTTATTCTCTAGGCATGCCAAATATATGACACCTTATATATCACTTATGTCTTTGGCAGCCCTGTCACATTAGCAGACTGATAGGCTGTGGGAAACGGCTTCACCCCAGCAGGGTGGTTGTAGTGCCAGTTCTTTGCCTGGCATATAGCTGGCTGAAATCTGAGAGCAGAAATTGAAGCTAGTGGGATGAGGAGGTGAGCCTAGATAGCAACATAACGAGGGATGTAGGGATGGAGCAAAGGGCGCTGCTTGGAAAGGGGAGGAAGGGGCATAGGCTGGAAACAACTTCCTTCCACTTACTGGTAGGGCATGTGTGTGTGTGTTTTGGCAAGGAGCATGGTTCTCCTAGTTACCCAGTCAGATTTAGAAAGAGATAAATAAAGAAATTAGTTCAAAGTCATATTAATTCCCTGTGCAGGGCGAGATGGGATGCGTGATTGTCTAATGCACTTCCAGCTGATGATGGTAAAACTCCTGAGAACCTGTAGAGGGAATAAAAACGCTTGTGTTATATAGCCTAACTTTTTTTCAATATAATACAATGATTGTAGCCTATGGGAGTGCAGATTCTATTCCTGCTTTGAGCAACTCGGGAGAGAAGGGAAACTGAAATTGGGCATATAACCAAAAGATATTTCATCTAGAGTTGTGCACAATTCAGCCCCAAATTTTAGTATAAGTAGCCTAACATGTTATCTCTGATACTGAAGAAATTTGGAGAGAAATGTCTTCTCTAATGAAGACAAGACTGGGGGTGACAGAATACAGCAAAGCAGGTCTTTGAGCTACATTCAGAATACAGCTCATTGCATAATTGTAGTAGCATTCTCTAAAAGAATTTACAGTGGGGCAACTACCTCAGTTTATTTTTCATTTGGGAACTGAAGTATCTGTTATTAAGAAATGAAGGAGGGCAGGAGAAGCTGCTTGATGCAGCTGGGGAGAAAAGGAGAAAATAAAAAAATCCACCACCAAACAAACCAAACCCAGCAACAACAAAACCAAGCACAGCAGAGAAACCCAAACAACAATAAAACGACTGACATTTGTACATAGATATGGATGACTAAACCCATAAACAGTACACATTCTGCACATTCTCTTTGATTTGCCCATTGCCCTTAAGACATTCCCTTACTATAAACCTGAATAGCTTATCTTCCTGAGGAGAACAAGCTTACCAACAAACTGTATGTGTTGTTTCAAATTCAGAATTATCTCTTAGCAGGTATTTTGATGGAATGGGATAAATACCCTTTTAATTTTTTTCTATAGGGTAGTATGTAGAAGCTAAACATTTAGGGTGATTGCTGGATTTAAATCAGCAGCTCTTTATTTGCATTTTGAGATCAAAAAGTACCTGCAGCGTTGACACTTGTAGTATTCCAAGGACCTTACTCTGGTTTTGTAATTAATTTCAGAGAGGCCATTGTCATTCAACTGCTTCCTCCTTTCTGCCCCTATATTCTTTCAATTTGCTTGCATACTCTTACTGCAAGTTATTTGGATGCTAAAGAGAGCTAAATGTTCTTTGGCCCACAGCTTCTATTTGGCTTCAGTATCCTGTGGGGAGGAGAGTGGTTCCTCCGTGCCTCTTTCCCTAAAAGTCATCTGCAGAAAGCAGTGCTGCCACCCCCCCTCACCCCTCAGTATTCTAAACAAGCTTTTGAAGAGATGTTTGGAATGCTTCCAATTTAGGCTGCTTAATAGAATAGAATCAGAATGGCCTGGGTTGGAAGGGACCTTAAAGGTTCCACTTAGACCAGGTTGCTCCGAGCCCCATACCTGGCCTTAAATACTGACAGTGGTGGGACATCCACAACTTGTCTGGACAACCTGTACCAGTGCCTCACCACCCTCACAGTGAAGAATTTCTTCCTAATATCTAATCTAAATCTACCCTCTTTAAGTTTAATGCCATTCCTCCTTGTCCTGTCACTAGATGCCATTGTAAAAAATCCCTCTCCAGGTTTCCTGTAGGCCCCTTTTAGGCACTGGAAGGCTGCCACAGGGTCTCACCAGAGCCTTCTCTAGGCTGAAGACTTCAGTCCAAATCTAGATGGTGACCAATTATAGACAAAACTTCAGCTACCAGATCTTGGTGGTTTTTGTTTTGTTTTGTTTTTTCTTTTCTTTCTCTGAAATAATAGATTTATGAAGCATAGATTAATGGAAACTTGCAAGCCTTAAAATATGTCCGCTAGCTGTAGGCATTTGTCAGATTTTAGCTACAGTAGTAATAGCCTCAATTTATGCTTAATTTACTGTTAATGATCTTGGAATTGCTTTACAAGATGGTATAAAAGGCTGATTTTTTTTTTTCTTTTTATTTTCCCCACTGAATAAGTTCCTTTTGTTTAGTTGCAACATAACTTTCTTTCTCAGTTATTAAATTTGTTCTTTAGCTAAAATTTTGGAAGCACTTTTTGCATAAAGGCAGATGAGTTTGTATTAATACGGTAATATATTTTATCTTGTTAAAGTGACATTTGTATGCTCAATAGAATATTTATAAAGGATTTTAGGTTTAATTTCTTCTAAACAGGCTTTAGCAATCTGTCATTGGTAGAGTGTTAAAATCACTGTGACTCTTCAATTTCCTGTTTGCATTCAAATGGACATGTTTTTCTCCTTGAGATCTAGAGCTAGTAAATCGTTTGGAAAACTTTGTAGGAAATACCTCCTTGACACTAGCTCTGATTTAATGCATTTGCAAAGCACTTGTAAAGTAACAGTTTTCTTCTTCTGGAAACCTTTCCAGCTCTTTCAAGCAGCTGGAAAATTAACTAAAGGAGATTGTGAAAGAGGTTATTTCCTACAAATGCAATACTGAGTTAAGTTAAACTTACGTTCTGACTTTCATAGTACTTGTCATTCTTCTTTCTGATATATGCTAATAATGTAGTCTTTTTGTCAAATCTATTCAGGTGTAGAATTTGGGGCTCGAATGATAACTATTGATGGAAAACAGATAAAGCTTCAGATATGGGACACGGTAAGTAGTAAATCATGCAACTTATTTAAACATACAGCTCCACTAGCTTTCCTTTTGTTCTAGTTGAGCTTTCTATTATTAGCACCCATATGAGACTGTGTACTTTGTCTTGCAGCTTTCTTTGGTTTCTGTGAAGTTAAGATTTTTTTAACTTTCCTGGTTTTTTTCTTTTTTTGTGTGATGTATTCTTGAAACAATGCAAGTTTCTGCTGTTTGCACTGTAACTTTACTTCCTTAAGTAGCACTGTGGCAGATTTGTAAGACTAGAATTTGTGCTGCATCACACTTTTGTGAAAGTTTTCTGTATTATTAAGAACTTCTAGTTCTCTAATCTTTCTCTATGCATTCATGTGAATTTAATCAAGAATTCTCTAGAGGAAATGTTTGTGTTTCGGATGTAGAAGAAAATATATGGCTCACTTCACTCTTCATAGAAGACTTAAGAACTCAAGTTCACTATAAACATAAAGGGTGGTAAATACTTAAGACAATCAAGAAGGGACTGGTAAAAGCTTAAAGTTTTGAAAAGCTTAACGCAAAACAGAAGTGACTTTTGAGGGGGTTCAGGTTAAGAATAGGCATTAGGGAAGTCGGCTGTGTTCTTCTTGTCAGTCACTTTACTGTAGAGCCATCAGTGTCTACACTTGTGATGCAAGTGTGTTAAGATGCTCATTCTAGTAGCTTTGTCTTTCAAATGTGCTTAACTGTTCCCTAAGGCAGGGTTGTCAGTTTCCTTTTCCAAAAGTGTATTAGGATACCTTTAGAAACTGACAGTTTATGAGCCACAGGCTTGTGTATTTGCTCCTTTTGGTGCAGCAAATCAATGAAGGGAGATACATTTTTATATGCAAGCCTACATACTTGCATGTGTATATAAAAAATGTAAACAAAGGCAATATTTTAGCTAACTTCATAGGTAGGATCTGAAGCACCTTTATTTACTTTAAAAGTTCATCACTTGAAATGGCGTCTAACACTTGTGCCTCCTTGAATGTTCTCTATGACAATGTATAGGAGAACATGGTTAGATTGTGCTTAGTTCAGGCTTTTTATGTGTTGGGAATCTTTTGCTGTTATAACTGGATTGCTGACTACTGAGTTTTTTTACATTCTGCAGTCTGCTCTTGCAGCCCAGAAAGCCAACAGTATCCTCGGCTGCATCAAAAGGAGCATGACCAGCAGGTTGAAGGAGGTGCTCCTGCCCCTCTACTCTGCTCTCGTGAGACCTCACTTGGAGTATTGTGTACAGTTCTGGTTTCCTCAACATAAAAAGGACATGGAACTGTTGGAACAAGTCCAGAGGAGGGCCACGAGGATGATCAGGGGACTGGAGCACCTCCCATATAAAGATAGGCTGAGAAAGTTGTGCCTGTTCAGCCTGAAGAACAGAAGGCTGCATGGAGACCTCATAGCAGCCTTGCAGTGTCTGAAAGGCGGCCTGTAAGGATGCTGTGGAGGGACTCTTCATGAGGGACTGTAGTGATAGGGGTAACAGGTTAAAACTTAAAGAGGGGAAGTTTAGATTGTATATAAGGAAGAAATTCTTTACTGTAAGGGTGGTGAGGCACTGGAATGGGTTGCCCAGGGAAGTTGTGAATGCTCCATCCCTGGTGGTGTTCAAGGCCAGGTTGGACAGAGCCTTGGGTGACATGGTTTAGTGTGAGGTGTTCCTGCCCCTGGCAGGGGGGTTGGAACTAGATGATCTTAAGGTCCTTTCCAACCCTGACTATTCTATGATTCTATAATAGACAAGCAAATATCTGTGTGGAAGCCAAGTTTTCATATGTAGTGTGACTGCATGAGAACGTATTTACATTGATTCTTGTTGCTTAAAACTGGGACAGGTTCTCTGTAGATAAAATTACTAATTTTAATACCAGTGCAGCCAAATTGGCTTTCAGACTGATTTTGTTAATGTGTCATTATCTGTTCCTTGGTTACAAATGTATTTCAACTACTTTTGAGTAAATTGTGCTTTTCTTGGTGCCTCTGACTCGGTAGCTCTCTGCAGTCTGTTTGGCTTCTTGAATGCATGCATACTGCTCAATAGCCAAAATTTAAATGGACTTGCTTTTGATTAAAACTTATAAAGTTTTTGAGGAGGGATTTTATCTGGTTAGTGTAAATATACATAGATTAAAAATATCCATTGAAAGCTTTCATGCACTGGGTATATTGTATGATTCTGTTGTAGGTAACTTTATAAGTTGTAAGCAATGAATGAGTCTATTTGCTGTAGTTAAACTGTATACAATCTGATTTTTTTAAAATACAGAATATTTCTAGTCTTATCAAGTCTCAGTTCTGAACTTGGGTGCAAAGATGTTGAAGGAGTAACAAAATAAGAAATATGATGAAGGAATTCTCAAAAGGTATTTTACTTAGGAGTGTTAAGGTACACAGAGGTGTCTGTCATAATGACCAGGGTTACCATTTCTGTGTTGTGTACGTGTTGAGCATTTCCTGAATTTCTTTTTCTGTTAGCAAGCCTGCTGTTACTGGTGCTATCTCCCTACTTACTAAGCTGTAATAATTTCAATTTGATAAGAGAAATCTTGTTTTACACCAAGAGCTATGGAAACGCATAAACGTTTATGTTTTATGTCAGTTCTTACTGAGCCACAGCACCGACACTTCTTTGATTTAGTGCTAGCCTTGCCTACCTGCTTTTAATTCCCTTGCTGACTGCTTGATGGTGAATAGGCACCTGCCTGCCCTGGAGCTGCTGGACTGCCTGGTTGCTGCTGGCTATGCCACTTTGGCCTTTCAGAGCCTGGCCAGTCCTGGCTGGCAGACGGGGTTGGCGTTCTTAGGGTCTTGCAGACCCCACCTGCCCAGCCTGGAGTCTCCAGGGCCAGCTGGCTGCCCTCTGAAGCCACAGCCACCTTTTGCCACCTGGTTGCCAAGCACAGCGATTCCATGGTTGGCGCCTTTGCTGGCTCTTGGACCTGGCAGCTGCCCATGCTGATTCTGGCAGAACCCCAAGGACTGGCTGTTGCCTAGACACTCAAGATGAACAAGGCTGAACCCCAAAGATGCACAAACAAGACTGCAATGGCTTCCTCTACCATGTGCACAGGTGTACCCGGGCATAAGCTCTGGGCCCCCATCAAGGGACATTCTCAGGACAGCGCCCACCCTGTGGGTGTTTGGGGTACTGGAACGGTAGTGGACCCCAGTAAGTCAGCTCGCCACCTGCCCAGGCCCTGCAGACTTCCCCTTTCATGAACCGTCCCCCCAGCTGAGAGGAGCTGGTTTGAGTGCCGCAGTCATTGCTGCTTTACTGAGGGCGTGAGTGGGATGTGAAGAGGGCAGTAGTCCCTTGCTGACTACAGGGAAAATCCTTCCCAGTGCATGTGCAAGGTAGTTATGGGTTTCCTCAGGAAGTACATGTAACAGCAGGAGGTAGAAGAATTCAGGATCATACTAGGAGGTGTAGAGGACTGCAGCAGCCAGAGATAAGCTGACAGCCAGCTGCTGGCTGACCAAGAGCCTGGGGAGCATCCTGTGGGGCAGAAAAGCAATAAGAGACATGGCAGGGTGGATGCATGCCAGCCGCATGTCTCCTCTGGGCCTCCCCCTGATCCAGTGCCTGACATGAAGATGAACTGGAACGGGGGTTACAAACTGGCACTTCTGGAGGAGTTACAGGTAGCAGAGCTGGAGCTCTGCCAAGGGACTGGGCATCCCTAAACAGTGGGAAAACTTTCACCAAAATCCTGTTGCCGTTGCCTTGGTGTGGGGCAGGCTACTCAGGATCACTCAGGCTGCTCAGAGATTTCTAAGCACAGAAATGGGTGGCTGCTCTAGTGGAGCAGGGGATTTGTGACTAGATGATCTTTAAGGTCTCTTCCAACCTAAACCCTTCTGTGAATAAGGACTTACTTTCTTAAAAGAATCAAATGCTTTAATTGAGATTTTTCTGGCCAGATATTTCTGTGCAGCGGGGTTCAGTCTGCGTTGTCTTCAGCAGATCACTGTGGTTTCAAGAAAAGGTGTATCTTGATGGGAATATACAGAAGCTGCAGCATACACAGCAGGAGCATGTTACTTACCGGGACTGTGGAAGCTAACACTTTTGCGTGTCTATGAGATCCATTTGTGTGTTGCTGTTGGATCACAACTCAAGAATATCAGGCTTTTCTTTAGCATCTTAGTTTGGATGAGGAGTGTGTTACAGAAGTTCACTCTGTTTACTGCAGTCTGGTCTTCATGTGGGAATACACAAACTGAATTCCTTTTTGATGAGGCTGAACTGGAAGATAAGCTCAAGGAATGCCTGTAGGAATTGTAGTCCAGTATTTGGTCCTGTGAGCTGGTAGTTCAGTAAAAGTACTTTGATGGAAAAACATGTATACCTCCCTTCTCCCTCCCCCCCCCTAAAAAAAAAAAAAAACAAACAACCCAAACCCCAAATAATCCAAAAACCCACATTCTGTGAAGGATACTCAGTGTGGCCTTTGCATACTTAGTGTCAGGTGGTGCAGTCTCGGCTCTACTGCTGATCACACAAGCAAATAGAACATTGTGATGTTCTGTCCCACTACAGACTGCTTCTGGTCTCCCCACTTGCTGGACTCTGGGAACCTGCTGCTATGTGTGCTGTGGCACACCCAGGTTTTTAGGCGTGTGAGTCATTAAGTTTCCCTTTTCTTTTTGAGGCGTTTAGGTCAGTCAAGGGGAGTGCAGGTATTGGACCAAATTGTTCATTTGTCTTATCTACCTTTAGTCTGTAGATAAGAGACTTCTCTCTTCCTTTCCTCTGTCTTTAGTCTTAGTAATGGCTTTCAATAGTTGGATAGACTGAGAAATATTTTTGTCAAAACAGGTTAGTTGGTAATTGCCTACTATGAGGAGTTCGTTTTTGTTTTTTTTTTGTGAAAGTGTGGTATTGAGCTAGTGTCACAAGTGCACAAAAAACTTTTAGGGAACTAGAATTGGTCTACAGAAGCTGGTAAGCATCAAAATGACCATTCTGGGAACTATTCAGCTTTGTGAGTATAAACCAGCTGTGGAGATGAGGTTGTTTGTCTTGTGGCAGTGTAGCACTGCGAAATACTGAAATTGCCGCTCCTCAGAAAAACTTCATTGTTGTAGAGAGATACTGGGCTTGTTACAGGCTGAGTCAGTAGCCTTCATTTTGAAGGGTACTGTTGAAGGGTATGTTCTGTGTTTACTGTTCCTTACAAGTCATTGTTGAAGAGCAAAAATAAGCTGTAGTTGAAAGAGGGAATTTAAGTTCTCAGATGCTGCAAGGGGTGAGATCAGTGATAATACCAAGTAATACTAATGATCTCTGAGTTGATATGACAAAGAATTTTTCTTGTGTATTTAAATACTGCAGTTTTTAATATCTATTTCTGCTTATTTTGTGGAAATCTGAGAAAAACCCCCTCTATTTTCATTATTATGTTTCTATAACACCTTAGCCTTGCTTACTCTAGAACTAAGCATCAGAAATAGTCTTTTCCTTTTTAGAATCATAGAATAATTAGGGTTGAAAAGGACCTTAAGATCGTCTAGTTCCAACCCCCCCACCAGGGGCAGGGACACCTCCCACTAAACCATGCCACCCAAGGCTCTGTCCAACCTGGTCGTGAACCCCACCAGGGATGGAGCATTCACAACTTCCTGGGCAACCCATTCCAGTGCCTCACCACCCTTACAGTACAGAATTTCTTCCTCATATCCAATCTAAACTTCCCCTGTTTAAGTTTGAACCCGTTACCCCTTGTCCTATCACCACAGTCCCTAATAAATAGTCCTTCCTCAGCATCCCTATAGGCCCCCTTCAGATACCGGAAGGCTGCTATGAGGTCTCCCCGCAGCCTTCTCTTATCCAGGCTGAACAGCCCCAACTTTCTCAGCCTGTCTTCATATGGGAGGTGCTCCAGTCCCCTCATCATCCTCGTGGCCCTCCTCTGCACTTGTTCCAACAGTTCCATGTCCTTTTTTTGTTGAGGACACCAGAACTGTACACAATACTCCAAGTGAGGTCTCACGAGAGCAGAGTAGAGGAGCAGGATCACCTCCCTTGACCTGCTGGTCATGCTCCTTTTGATGCAGCCCAGGATACGGTTGTCTTTCTGGGCTGCAAGCGCACACTGTAGCCGGCTCATGTTCAGTTTCTCATTGATCAACACCCCGAAGTCCTTCTCCACAGGGCTGCTCTGAATCTCTTCTGTGCCCAACCTGTAGCTGTGCCTGACATTGCTCCAACCCAGGTGGAGGACCTTGCACTTGTCATGGTTAAACTTCATCAGGTTGGCATCAGCCCACCTCACAAGCATGTCAAGGTCCCTCTGGATGGCATTCTTTCCCTCCAGCGTATCAACCGAACCACACAGCTTGGTGTCATCAGCAAACTTGCTGAGGGCATACTCAATCCCACTGTCCATGTCACCGACAAAGATGTTGAACAAGACCGGTCCCAACACCAATCCCTGAGGGACACCACTCGTTACTGGTCTCCAGCTGGACATTGAGCCATTGAGCACAACTCTTTGCATGTGGCCATCCAGCCAGTTCCTTATCCACCAAGCGGTCCACCTGTCAAATTGATGTCTCTCGAACTTAGAGACAAGGATGTCATGTGGGGCAGTGTTGAATGCTTTGCCCAAGTCCACGTAGATGACATCAACTGCTCTACCACTGTCCATCAGTTCCGTAGCCCCATCATAGAAGGCCACCAGATTGGTCAGGCAGGATTTTCCCTTAGTGAAGCCATGCTGGCTGTCACCAACCACCTTATTGTTTTTCATGTGCCTCAGCATGCCTTCCAGGAGAATCTGCTCCAAGGTTTTGCCAGGCACAGAGGTGAGACTGACTGGTCTGTAATTCCCCGGCTCATCCATTTTCCCCTTCTTGAAAATGGGGGTTATATTTCCCTTTTTCCATTCGTCAGGAACTTCACCTGGCTGCCATGATTTTTCAAATATGATGGACAGTGTCTTAGCAACTTCATTTGCCAGCTCCTTCAGTACCTGAGGATGGATTTCATCAGGTCCCATGGTCTTGTATACGTTCAGGTTCCTAAGATGGTCTCGAACCAGATCCTCTCCTGCAGTGGGCCCAGGGTCTTCATTCTCACAGTCCGTGCATCTGCCTTCCAAGACTTGGGTGGTGTGGTCAGAGCATTTTCCGGTGAAGACTGAGGCAAAGAAGTCATTGAGAGCGTCATCCTTCTCCAAATCCAGGGTAGCCAGTTCTCCCGATAGCTTCTAGAGAGGGCCCACGTTGTCCCTAGTCTGTCTTTTATTTGCAATGTACCTATATAATCCCTTCCTGTTATCTTTCACATCCCTAGTCAAGTTTAATTCTAACTGGGCCTTAGCTTTCCTAACCTGGTCCCTAGCTTCCCGGACAACATCCCTGTATTCTTCCTAGGCTGCCTGTCCTTGCTTCCACCTTTTATAAGCCTCTTTTTTCCTTTGAATTTTCCTCAGTAGGTCCTTATCCATCCAAGGAGGTCTCCTGGCCCTCCTGCAGCACTTCCATCTTGTAGGGATGTATCACTCCTGAGCTTGCAGCAGGTGATCCTTGAATATCAACCAACAGTCTTATCCAGTCTAAACTTTCCCTGCTGAAGTTTGAACCCGTTACCCCTTGTCCTATCACTAATTTCAATTAATTTCTTGATTTCCATACAATTAAGCTTTGTAATGGAATTGACAGTGGGTTTTTTGAGAGTTTGCACAAAAAAGCACCTTTGTGCAAGACAGAAGCTGTAGTTGTTGAAGGCATGTATCTTTTTTTCTAAAATCATGGTGTGACTTGTCTGTACACTTTCTGTTGTTATGAATTATACTAATTCTTCTTGGAAATTCACTTATTTTTCATGTGTTTGCAAATGCTTTGGTTTTAGTAGAACCAAATAAAGTTTCCTTTATTCGTTAAATGAGTATTTGTTTTGTCTTAGTGATATTGACAGTTGCTAGGATGAAGTTCTTACCCTCATGTTTTCTACTTACTTTGGTATTTGGAGCTTAGTTTTGTGTTTGTGGGCAGTAGGTGAATCCTTCTACTCTGTTTTTGCTAATTGGGCTCTAACCACTCTACCTGTAAGAATGTGGCTACATCTTACAGTTCAAGTGATGATGACTCAATGCTCACGGCCCTCTGTTTCACTGCTGTGAAGAAACATCAAGGATTTGTCAAGGATCTGGTTTGGTTCTTGAAGCTAGTTTGATCATCAGTTCACAGACTGTGTGTGCTGCTGTGTGGGAGCATTAACTTATTTCTGGATTCATGGATTTCTCCGTTTAATAGTTACTCCTATTACAGTTTGTGTAATAGGACTATCGCTGAACTTTGGTGTCAGTTGCTAAATTACTGTTCACATCCATGATGGCACTTCAGGAAGCTAAGTTAACTTGATACTCCTTCTAACTTAGTGTTCACAAACCTTCGTCTGTCATGTGCTTAAATATACTTGATTATTGAAATACTATGTTATTGGTATTTTATTTTCTGAGTAGTTGTCAGAAAATAAAAATGCCTTGTCAGTTTATCTGTGGCCTTCTACAACAATAGAGCAAGTTTTTGCCTAGCATTACGCCTTAGATGGAAGAAGGGTGAATCACTTTTCTTTTGTCCATCATGGATTTCCCATTTGAGTGAGGGCAGCTGCTTAAAACCGAAAGGTTTCAAATAAATTTGTAACCTGAAATAAATCATAAGGACATTTCTAATAATGGAGAGCTAAAGCTTTGTTTCTGTGATGTGTAGGGGAGTGCTTTGGATGTCTAAATGGCATGCATTCAACAACATCAAAAGAAAAGGCAGATGTACAAATTATCTGTATTTAGACATATGTAGTTTCACCCTTGGGATCTTTAGTCCCCCTGAAATTTCAGTTATTAGGATAGTGACAGGGTTCTTCTGAAGCAACATGTAACGTGGCTGAATCATCCACAGAAATTCTGACACCTACTTGTTACAGATTCCTCTTCATAAGTGTCTCTAGTTCTGTTCCTGTTCAGGAATGTCTTTGCTGGAAAGCAGCAGGGTTGGGTTTTTTTTAATTATAATTATTTTTCCACTACTTTTGTGCCTGTTCTTTGTACATGCCAGTAAATCAACTGAAAACTTTTTGATCTAGAATAGAGACGTGATTGCAAGAAAGGTTAATGCATTTGTATAAACAAGTTGCCATGTGACTAAGAGGCTGTTCATTTATTTATAACTTTCAAAACTGTATTCAAAGGTATGTATTGCTCCTCTCTCATTCTGGAACATTTTGTTCCAGGGATCAGCTTCATGGAGTAGCTTCCAACTGGCAGTTGTCACAGGCATTGTGACACTTGTGTGAGTTGGTTGTTTCTTAGATGTCTTTTTAGTTTCCTGTACAACTTGGGAAAGTGTCAACAAGTTTAAATGTGAACTAGATGTTCTGTCACCAGGTTTGAACATACCACACATGTATGCCCATTTTAAAAGTGAAAAGGGCTAGAGCTACTAGCTATGGTGCATTGTAGTTTCTCATTTTTCATGTAGATTTGTACTAGAAATTTTCCTACTAATGAAAACTGTTGGTCGGGTTGGATGTTGAAGGGCTGCTGGAGCATACTCAGATAACTTTGTCCTTGAGGAAACTTTCCAAATTCTTCAGCATTGAGAATAGAGAATTCAGAAAAATCAATGGACGGTTTTCTAGGGAGATGTGCTGTTGTGCATCCTATTTCATTATCTCAGTATTTTCTTATACTGTGTCATAGCTTTTCTTTTGTTTATTTTTTCCTTAGTTCATGGATTTAATAACATGTAGTTAAGGAACTTGCAAGGAACCCTTTTTGTTAGCAAAGACTTGTCTGCACATTTTGCAACTGACACCTACGTGACTACACCACACACTTGGAATGACGCTGAGATTTCCTATGGGAATATTAACGCTTGGCATTGTTTCTCAAATGTGTCATGGATACCATGTCAATGGTAACATGGTTACATAGCTTAAATGTTCCTGAAGACTTCAGTGCAGGCCCTAACTCTCTGTGTATCTCAGTGACCTAAGCTGATTGATATTTCATGTTCTGCTTACATCATTGTTTTGAAATTGTGTTTCAGTTTCTGTACTGAGGTATATTTAAAGAAGCACATGGGATGTATGTCCATGCAGTTTCAAGCAGGGATTTTGTACTGTTTTGAAGACTCCTGTAACTCCTAGAACTGGGGTTATACGTATTAACTATCAGAAAGTTTTGTTAAACAATACAATATGAATAATAAAAGCTTACAGTCCAGAAAGCAGCCAAAAGGAATGATATTTAGCACTTAAAACATCACTTTCTTATCAGAGACCCACATTTTTTCATGATTAGTAAACTACTTATATCAGAGCCAGCACTTTTCTTTCTCTGCATGTGCGGGCCTGTTGAGTATGCATTTATTGGTTCCTGTAGGCAGTCTTGTCCGAGATGGAGTTTCTACATGTGAAATAGCTGTCACAGTTTTACCTGTTACCAAAAGGATCTTTCATCTCACAACTTCTACTGCAGTGTAATTCTAAAAGTGGGTATAACCAGGGATTGCCTCAGAGCAAAGGCTTGTGTAGCCTTTACTAAATGAAGTATGTCCTTGGGAAATACCCTGTTTAACATTAATTTAGTGGCTACTGCCACTACTATTCACCACCCCTGCCCCACTGAGCACTGTCACAGGTTGCCCAGAGAAGTTGTGGAGTCTGCTTTTAGAGATCTTCGAATGCCAGCTGGATACAGACCTGGGCAGCTGGCTCTGAGTGCCCATGCTTGAGGCAGGGATGCTGGAAGAGGGGACCTCCAGAGGTCCCTCTTCCTGCCTCAACTATCCTGTGATTCTATGAAAATCATGTTCTAAGAATATGGAAGGGAGGAAGGGGGAAAAATGCTGGATTTTAGAGGAATGTGAAAGGAATGGTAAGAACAATGTTAATTTCACTTAAGATAAATGGCTTTTCTCTGGTATCAAAGCTGGTTTGCAGTTAATGGCTCGGTGTCCAAATGGAGACCAGTAACAAGTGGTGTCCCTCAGGGATTGGTGTTGGGGCTGATCCTGTTAAACATCTTTGTTGGTGACATGGACAGTGGGATTGAGTGCACCCTCAGCAAGTTTGCCGATGACACCAAGCTGTGTGGTTGGTTGATACGCTGGAGGGAAAGAATGCCATCTAGAGGGACCTTGACACGCTTGTGAGGTGGGCTGATGCCAACCTGATGAAGTTTAACCATGACAAGTGCAAGGTCCTACACCTGGGTGGGAGCAATCTCAGGCACAGCTACAGGTTGTGCGGGGAAAAGATTCAGAGCAGCCCTGTGGAGAAGGACTTGGGGGTTTTGGTCCATGAGAAACTGAACATGAGCCGGCTTCAGTGTGCACTCGCAGCCCAGAAAGCCAACTATATCCTGGGCTGCATCAAAAGGAGCATGACCATCAGGTTGAAGGAGGTGATCCTGCTCCTCTAGTCTGCTTTCATGAGACCTCCCTTGGAGTACTGTGTGCAGTTTTGGTGTCCTCAACATAAAAAGGACATGGAACTGTTGGAACAAGTGCAGAGGAGGGCCACGAGGATGATGAGGGGACTGGAGCACCTCCTGTATGAAGATAGGCTGAGAAAGTTGAGGCTGTTCAGCCTGGAGAAGAGAAGGCTGCGGGGAGACCTCCTAGCAGCCTTCCAGTATCTGAAGGAGGCCTACAAGGATGCTGGGGGGGGACTCTTCATTAGGGGCTGTGGTGATAGGACAAGGGGTAATGGGTTCAAACTTAAACAGGGGAAGTTTAGATGGGATGTGAGGAAGAAATTCTTTACTGTAAGGGTGGTGAGGCACTGGAATGGGTTGCCCAAGGAAGTTGTGAATGCTCCATCCCTGGTGGTGTTCAAGGCCAGGTTGGACATAGCCTTGGGTAACATGGTTTAGTGGGAGGTGTCCCTGCCCCTGGCAGGAGGTTGGAACTGAACGAATTTAAGGTCCTAATTTGCAAGACTGATAAACTGCATTTATAACAAACTTGTATATATGTATTTAAAGTCAGGTGTGGCTAAGAGCCTATGTTCTTTTGGTGTTTTTTTTCTTTGAAATAGCTTGTCCCGGGGGGGGGGGGGGGGAAGAGAGCAAATTTTCAGATGAAAAATGCTTACAGTAATAGTGATACTAAAAAGAAAAAAAAGGTGTGGAGTATAATCCTAGGTGCCCTCACCATGCTATATTGATCTTCTAGATCTCTCATCCAGAATGATACTGGTAAAATAGCCGGTAAATTATATACGTATAAATATAATGTAGTTTCTTTATAGCAACTCAGTTTTGTTCTGTTTAGAATGAAAAAGAATTCAGTTTGTGTTGTCTATTGGTAAATGTAAGTACAAATTCTGTATGGCAGGGGGTTTGGAACTAGATGATCTTTTGGGTCTAGATGATCTAGGGTCTTTTCCAACCCGAACTGCTCTGTGATTGCTGTATGGAAGTTGTTATCTGCTCTTCACCAAAGATACAGTTTTCCACCCTGTCCCCGGTTTTCTGTTCAGGAGGCAATGATATAAGTTTCATCAGGGGTAAATGAGACACAATTAAAAATGCTACAATGTTTTCAGAATTTAGATACCTAACTTTTTGGCAGGATCTGATTGGGGAAAACCCCACTGTTAGACCCCATTTTGTTTGTTATCCCAAGAGTGAAATTAAGATGCAAACGAGGTGAAGTACTATAATCAATCGGTTTATTACAAAAGACAATTATTATAAAAAAGGGAAATTGTGGTCATGAAGGGGATAGCAATAGTACAGATTGGGAAAAAGGATGGAAATGAAGCAAGAATTTAGGGTGCAGAGAGAGAGAGAGGGAGTCACCACTGTGGATCCAGCAGTGTCCTGGGGATCCATTGTCGTTGGTGGTGGGAGTTCTTCAGGGTTCATAGTCAGTATCGGAGCAGAGTGTCCCCCAGAAGTCTGTAGTAGACATTGGAGGTGGGTGTCCTCATGGAGGTGTCCTTTTGGAGTTGTCCGCATGAAGGTACCCCCGGAACTTATTGGCGGAGGGTGTCCTGATGGAGTTGTCCTCATGGTGATCTCTCGTGGAGGGTGTCCCTCAGGGTCCATAGTAGTCATCGATGGAGAATGTCCTCAACAGAGGTGTCCTCCCTGGTGATTACCTTTTCCCCCTTTTATAAGGAGTTGGGGAGAATACCTCTGTTCTTAATGTCAAGTATTACATGTTCCTGGTGGACCAGTTTCACTGGTCTTGCAGTTAGCTCTTCAACTGCACGTGTCTGCAGCAATTCTTGGGATAATGGACAGCAATTCCTCACACCAGTCCTCGAGATAACGGACGGAAGAGTCTTCGCTCTTTCCCACTCATCCCTCAGGCAATGGTGTCCCAGTTCAGCTCCTCACACCCTTCTCTCAGACAATGGACACTGGAGTCTTAGCTCAACTCCTGCCACCCATCTCTGAGACAATGGATTGGTGGATCTGCATCTCAGCTTCTCATGCCAATGTTTGAAACAATGGATTGGTGGAATTCCATCTCGGCTTCTTAATACCAATCTTTGAGACAATGGACAGTGGAGTCTGATTTCAGATCAGTCTCTCACACTTTAAGTGATTCTTGTGAGACCTCACAATTCTTGTATTCTCATGTTACCTGCTAGAACCTCTGAAGTCTTAGTTGACTGGATAAGAGAAGGCTGCATGGAGACCTCCTAGCAGCCTTCCAGTATCTGAAGGAGGCCTATAGGGATGCTGAGGAGGGACTCTTCATTACGGACTGTAGTGATAGGACAAGGGGTAACGGGTTCAAACTTAAACAGGGGAAGTTTAGATGGGATGTGAGGAAGAAATTCTTTACTGTAAGGGTGGTGAGGCACTGGAATGGGTTGCCCAGGGAAGTTGTGGATGCTCCATCCCTGGTGGTGTTCAAGGCCAGGTTGGACAGAGCCTTGGGTGGCATGGTTTAGTGGGAGGTGTCCCTGCCCCTGGCAGGGGGTTGGAACTAGATGATCTTAAGGTCATTTCCAACCCTAACTATTCTATGACAGTGATTAATTTACACAGGGAGAAGAACAGTTTCATGTGTGAGGGTGGAATTTATGAAGGTGAAACAGGCAATCTTAGTGTGGTAGGCTAAGCCCACATCATGTATGATTTTATTTGGTAATACATGGAATAGAATGGTAACAATAACTTGTCTGTTGTCCACTTAAGAAAAAGTTTTATGCATCCACCATGCGCTTAAGCTAGTCACACAAAAAAATTGTGTAGCTTAGTGGATCTTCTGGGTTGGGAACCAAGTATTGCACTAAAAACTTGGATCTTTACTATTCCTTGGTGCATTCTGTATAGTGGCCTGTAAGAAAGATGGAAAGAGTTTTTTTTTTTTAGCAGGGCCTGTTGCAATAGGATGAGGTGTAATGGTTTTAAACTAAAAGGGGGGAGATTCAGGCTGGATGTGAGGAAACGTTCTTTACAATGAGGGTGGAAAAACACTGGCACAGGTTGCCCAGAGAAGTGGTGGATGTTCCATCCCTGGAGACATTCAAGGCCAGGCTGGATGTGGTTCTGGGCAACCTGATCTAGTTGAAGATGTCTGTGCTCATTGCAGAGGGTTGGACTAGGTGACTTTCGAAGGTCCCTTCCAACTCAGACCACTCTAATTCTATGATTCTAACAGGTTGTCTGTATTCTGTTACCATAGTTCACATAAAGATACACTTGTACTCTTAGAATCATAGAATCATAGAATAGTTAGGGTTGGAAAGGACCTTAAGATCATCTAGTTCCAACCCCCCTGCTATGGGCAGGGACACCTCCCACTAAACCATGCCACCCAAGGCTATGTCCAATCCAGCTTTGAACACTGCCAGTGATGGAGCATTCACAACTTCCCTGGGCAGCCCATTCCAGTGCCTCACCACCCTTACAGTGAAGAATTTCTTCCTCATATCCAGTCTAAACTTCCCCTGTTTAAGTTTGAACCCATTACCCCTTGTCCTGTCACTACAGTCCCTCATGAAGAGTCCCTCTCCAGCATCCCTATAGGCCCCCTTCAGATACTGGAAGGCTGCTATGAGGTCTCCACGCAGCCTTCTCTTCTCCATGCTGAACAGCCCCAACTTTCTCAGCCTATCTTCATATGGGAGGTGCTCCAGCCCCCTGATCATCGTGGCCCTCCTCTGCACTTATTCCAACAGTTCCATGTCCTTTTTATGTTGAGGACACCAGAACTGCACACAATACTCCAAGTGAGGTGGCCAACTACATATGCTAAGTGTATTCTAATTATGTCGAAACTATTAAATATATCTTTTGTAAGCTTTTCCACTGGAATGGCTAAGTTAAAGTGTTTTCTTAAACTGAAGTAACTGGTTATTCTGGAAGATAAGGATGCTTTCTGAAGACTGACCATGTCTAAACTTGTGTCACTGTTCTTGTGCAGTGACAACATAGATCAAGTTCTCTTTAAATTCAAGAAGACCTTCTATGGAGAGAAGTACAGTAACTGTGAGAAGAGAAGGTTCTCTGTACACTAATTTTGTAGGTAGGGCTGAAGGGTAGCTTGTGTTTGATACATATTTTGTTCTTGCTTTTCATGACTTTAAATCGGGGTAGTTTCCTGTTCTCTGCATACAGACTTTTTTCAGCATTAATATTAGTATTTCTTAATTGTATCCTGTGTTATCTTTGAATTATGCTAAAGCTTTTATTATTAAACACTAAAGTAAATGTTTCTTCTAACAACTGTCAGGTGCTAGATAGCACTTCCCACAAACATGAGCATGGGGGGCTCAAGGTCTGCGATTACAAATATTTATTTTCCCGCACTGTGTTCTTTTACATATGTTCCTTTAAGTGCTGAGTCTCTTACAGAATACTTTTCTGTGAAAACTATCGAATTTATGTGGGGTCTCTGAAGTTTTTCACCAGTACAGATGAAGATGACTCTTGCATCCTGTAGCTGTTTTGACAAGCATTATTTATCAAGTGCAGAGGAAATTGATTAACTGTGTTGCACAATTGTGTAAAATTGAATTCAGAACCATTTTCTGGTTTTTCATAATAAAATGATTACTGAAAGAATTCCATCTGAAGACTGTTGAAAGCTGGCTGCAGTTTATGATATAATGGATAAAATCTGCATCCTTGGCCTTCCAACAACCTTTACACCAGCAGATGGTGGGCGTAAAGATGTCATTCATCATTTATTTACAATGGGCTTTATTTATTCCAGTGTCAACAGCTGCCCCAGGGAGCGGGTTATTGAATTCAAATGTGAAGCTCTGGGTTATTTGCTTCCTTTCAAATTTGTCTTCAGAGCTTAGTTGCTAGGAGTCCATTCTGTGCTCTAATAATGATTCATGTATTGTGAAGCCATTCAGTAAATTGGGTTTTCAGGGATTGCCAAAAAAGGTTTAGAGGTCTTGTTCCGATTTATTTTTTTTTTTTTTAACAGTACTGTGCTCTAGTTGGTGTCTTCTTATGTGCCTTCTCTTGACAGTGTTAGAGACTTTGTTCCCTCCCTGGTTTCCCCTCCATACACTTCCTCGTCCCTATCCTCTCAAGTAAAATTGTATGATTCTGTTAGTGTTAGTTTGCAGGTTTTGGCATAAATAAATAAATGAGATATGAAATAATGAAACTTTGTTTTCTACAGGCAGGGCAGGAGTCCTTCCGCTCCATTACAAGGTCATACTACAGAGGGGCAGCAGGGGCTTTACTAGTGTATGACATCACAAGGTGAGAATACCGAGGAGGTATAACTGGATTAAAATTACGTGTCTGTGTAGAATTGTGCTGTTGTGTGTTGCAGTGTTAAATATCTAATTTAGGTTGGCTTTTTGTGTAGATACTTGTAATCTAATTTATTGCCAACTTTCCTTTCATGCTCAAAATCAAGATATAGTTTATGTAACCTATATACTTCCAATTTTCTCTGTATAGTGGTTGAGAAAAAGTATACCTTAAATTTCAGGAAGAATGAAACATTATTTTTAATAAACTGTTGGACCATGAACCTCTGGATTGCCTGTATTAAGAAAGAGCTTAAAATATTCCTTTAATTCCTTTCTAGTGTTTTTATTACCTTGAACTATAAGTTTTATCTAATTCTAGCAGACTTTTTACTGAGATGCCATTATGCAAAGAAGTGAAATAGTAAAACATCAAAGTTTGTTACATAAAACTACCATGAAACTTTTACCATTGCTGTGTTTATGAGGTTTAGAAAATGTAGGTCTTAATGTGGTTTCTTTTGGTAGTAGCTGTTTAGAAGGGACAAAAGGTTTTCCTGCTGTAGTGAATAAAGTCTCTGTGCAACTTATCTGCAAAACTGAGTACTGTGCCTGGCTTATGAAAATGTTCAGGCTCCAAAATCCTATTAGGGTGCTTGGATCCCTTTGTGCATCTTCGGTTTCATTGCCAAACAAATCTTTGCTTCATATTTGTTAGATAGTTTTGCTCTTTTTTACTCTTTACACTTTTTAAGTAAAATCTTAAACATGCTTTACAAGCATGTGATTTAATATTTACTGTACACATTCTGTAAAATCTGTAATATGTCACACTTGTGTACCTTACCTTAAAAGACTTTGTTGCTAAATTCATTATTCAGTTTATAAACTCACAGGAAATTCTCAACCATTTTCTGCCTTCAGTAGAAATATTTTACTATTTGAGTGATTAGTTGTACTGTTATTGGTATTGTTTGAAGCTGCTCAGGACTTTTCAGTTCAGCAGATTTTATATGTGTATGAAATTAGAGATTCTTATAGTTAAAAGAATCCTCTTTACTCTTTGTAGCAAACATGTTTTCAATTACTTTTTAGGCAGAGTTCATTAATGCTCCTTGCTTACTAATTTTTTGTTCGCCTATTCTCCCTGTCACAAGGGGATTACTAGCTTTTATCCTGGAGCATGTGTACTAATAAATGAGTTTGATTACTCAAGTAGAGAAGCTGACTAACAGAAAGGAAAGAGATTTCCTGAAATACTGCTACTAATTTTCATTCTCTTCCATACTTAGGAGGGACACTTTCAACCACTTGACAACTTGGTTAGAAGATGCTCGTCAGCATTCCAATTCCAACATGGTTATAATGCTTATTGGAAATAAAAGGTAAAATTTAACCAGTTATGATTTTGTAAGTGTTAAAGAGTCATTACTTCTGGATTTCAGCTTTTGTGTTTTCATATTTGTAGGCAGAATGTTAATTTTAAATTACTTCCAGTCACTGGAGAGTTCTAGGGTGAATCTAAAATCTTTCCTTTTCTAATTAGACTGATACAGTGTGCAGCACATGTGGATCAACTACCTTATGTTCCAAGTACCTTTTTTAGAAGTAATTTTATTTAAAAGGAATGACTGTGAATGTATGAAGTTATGGAATATAAGAATTACTTTTCTTTTTTTTTTTTTTTTTTTTTTTCCCCTCTGGAATCACCACTTACAAGCACCTAGATCTCTCCCTTATAACTAGAATATGACTCCTAATTTCAGGTCTTTATAAAGTGCCTTAGCTTTGGTTAAGAATCACAGCAGAGAAAGTGTCATTAAAAAAGAAAAGCAGCCTTTTCAAACTATAGGATTCACTTAAAATTCTAAGCCTGTTTCATTTTTTATATGTTTTAGCTAGAGTTGGTGGCAGAGAATACTCTTTCACCGCTTCCTGGCTCTTTAGACACTGGGTGGTGAAAATATGACTAGAAGTTTTAGAAGTGTATTACCCAGTTTGTAAATGACTATTTACTTGGTCTTCTTGGCTATACTGTCCAAAGTTCTAAAATGGCTCCCTATTGAAGCCGAATTTGATGTGTATTGAAGTTCTTTATAAAAGCACATTAGTAAATACATAAGTTTTCTGCATTTTTTTTTCTAGTTCTCCATCCAGCGAATTGTAGCAACATTTCTAGATTTTCTTATTTGTTTTTTTTTTTTTCCCCACAATGTAGGATTTTTCCAAATGCCAAAAACATCATCTCATAATTTAAAAACTCATTAGTTATGGGCCTTTTACCCAATTGACCTTAACTTGTCCCCATGCCTCAGCAATTCTTGAAGGTAAAGATGCCAGTTAAAATAATGGTGGATATGCAGGTCCCTTAAATTTGAATGAATAGCCAGATCATTTCTTGGATATTACTGAGAAACAGCCTCATGATAAAGAGAGTCTGGTTTTGCTGCTCCTGCCTGTTCACCTCTTATTTTCTTCTTCACCCCTTTCTCCCTTCTGTTTTCCTTCTTCTGCCTCCCAGTCTGTATCTCCCCCTGAAAACCTCTTAAGCATTAAGTAATTGTGAAGCATGTCCACATTTGTATACATAATCTGGAAAATTACTAATGACATTCTTTTAAATTGAGGAATGTGATAAGAACAGTCTTCACCAATTAATATAGAAGTGTAATCTCTTTCATTAAATGAAGCTTTGGTAAGTCTGTGATGTTTCTGACCAACTGGTTTCATGCTTATGTGAGTAAAATACAGCACTGAAACAGTAAAGTATACTGTTTGCTTGAGATAAGTATTACGTAAGTTTGCATACTTACACAGTTGATATCTGTAGCTATTATTCATTATTCTTAGCTGTTAAACTAAACTTTTTTCTTGCATTCTGCTGATGCAGACTAACTATATCACATGATTTTTCAGTTATAATGTGCTACTTGCAGCTAGCTCAGTAATTCCTGGTTACAACTAGGATTTACTCAGACAATAAATATGCTTAAATCATGTATTCTAAGTTACAGATTAAGGTGCCACATGAAGTAAAACTTCTTTAAGAAGCATTTTAAAGGCGATTATTTTCAAGTCTTAAACAGAAGGATGGGAAGAAAACACTTTCAGTTATATTGCATTATCCTGAAAGTGTGTTACAGCAGTTCTTATGGTAGGGCATACTGTGGATGGAAGGAAGAAAGTGTATATTAGCATAATATTTTTAAAGGAATAAATTTTGTTCTTACGAGTCCCAGAAGTGCACTTTATACTTTTTGTAGTATTGATTTATTGCTGGATTTGAAATGTGTTTAAAATTTAATCTGAACTAGAATAGCTATTTTTTGAAAACATTACAAATACTAGTGTTAAAACATGACAAATACTGTACTTAATCTTCTTTCCAGAACAAAACATAGCTATATTGATCTAGTAAGACCAAATGCTTCGAATTATTGGAATGGAGAGAGGAAGACATCTGTGGTTAGTAGAAGCAGTTAAAGCTCCGTAAGAATATGTTTAGATATCAGTAGTGAGTTTTGACTGGGTTATCACTGCAATTTTAGATGCAGCTGCACTATTTCAAGTTGAAAGTGTTGTTTATTTCTCTTTTACCGTGGAGATAACACTGTAGTGAATCAAGGTTTTAAATAAGATATATTTGAGTGTAGCATGGTAGTAGCAAATAAGACATTTCTCAAGTTCAAAATACAATGTCAGATAGCTACTTCAGGGACATGAGAATGAACGCCTTGTTAAGGTATCTTAAGCTTGATGCTGAGATACTTGGAACACTTGCATATAATGAAGTTCAACTTTAAAATTGTTTTGAGAAGACATTTCTTGTATCCTTATCTTCAAATGTTCCATGTTTAAATGATGTTTGAATTGTCTTGACTCTAACTTATCTGAGCTAGCATGTAGTTGTAAAAGTAACTAAAACCTGCTTTGCTGCAAAACAGATGCCACAGTGAGTATCGCTCATTTTTAATACATGTATAATTACTAGGATGGCAGCACTGAAGCCAAGTACGATATTTCTGTCCGGTGTCCTGGCTGCAAATTAAATCTCTGTATTTGCAGACTGTTTAGTTTAAAAATATATACCTGAGAAGATACTTTTACATGCACAGCTTAAATGAAACTTTATTTTAATATATGTTTTATTTATTATTTATGTATAAGTGTAGCATTGTTGTTGCTCAAGATGTAATATACTTACAAAGGACAAACTGTGTACTTCTTGTTTCTAAAGAAGCTTTAAAAAGTAAAAGTGAAATACTTAGATGTCTACATGACTTCCAGAAGATTTGTCTTTAGTTGTCCAGTCCAAGGAGGGGTTTATTTTACTTCAATCTAAGCAGAAAACAAGAAATTGTGTAACTTCAAGGTTTTCTGCTGTTTGAGGGCCAGGCTTGGAGTTTCAAAACCGAAATGCTAGCTTGTTGGGAGAGAACAGCTACTGTAGTTCAAAAAACCCTTACTTTTCCTTTTAAGTCTTTTTATTAGAACAGAAATTGACTGTATGAAGTTTTGTTACGGAATAGAAAATTATTTTTAACATCATTAACAAATTATTTGTAAAACTCCTTTATCAGTTCAGCTTTCCAGTGTGGATTTGGTAGATAACGTTATACTAGAAAAGAGTGGTATTTACTTAAAATGACAATGTCTACAGTTAGCATTTGGGGAATAGCTAGATAAATATACACACATCCTGTTCAAAGCCGTTTCATGAAGTCATTTTTAAGGTCTGTGTCAGCTAGGATTGATAGCTGAAGCAAGTGAGATATCTGTGGCTATTTCATATATTGTAAGTGCAAGGCTTACAGTAATTGTACTTTATGTAAGGGCCTGAATAGGTATTCATATGCATGTAAGTTCTAATGGGTGCTTTTGGTTTATAAGCATGTCTCTGAACAGTAATATTTATGTGGGCAGGTTAGACCATGCAAGTAACATTTTTTTCCACCTTAGTGATTTAGAATCCAGACGAGAAGTCAAGAAAGAAGAAGGTGAAGCATTTGCACGAGAGCACGGACTTATCTTCATGGAGACATCTGCCAAAACTGCTTCCAATGTAGAGGAGGTAACTTTGCTAAACACTACCATTTTAGTAAAACAGTTGTTTTGAATTGTACTTTATTTGTACATATACAATACCTCTAGGTTTTGGATTCCTTAACTTGAATTAACTATGCTTTAGTTCATATTATGAGAAGGATGCTGTCTACATTGTACCTGATTGCACTAATTATGTTGTTGAGACTCTAGTAATTAATATATTTGGGGAGGGGTGTTCAAAATACTTGATCAGAGAAATGGGTCCCTCCATCTGCCCTGAAATCTAGACTAAAATAGATTTGCTAGTCCAAAGCAAGCCAAGCTATTGGTATACTTGGCAGATGTCAATCTAACCTGTTCTAAAGGTATCTAATTTTTCACAAGATCTTCAGAGCAATCTATTGCAGTGCTTTGGTATTTGTATTGTTGTCATCTTTCTCTTCCACTACCTAGCATGAATCTTCTGCAATTCACGCACTCATTTTCTTTTTCTGTCCTCTACAGAGCTGCTGAAGAGGTCATTGTCTTGATTGCTGTAATCTGTGTATTTGAATAAGTTTTTCAGTCTTTGCTTCTTTAAAAAACTTATGTGTTCTAAAGTTTTACTTATAGTTCATATTTCTGGACACATGTGAGTTCTTACATATCTCACCTTTATTTACTTCACACCTTTCTTGAAGGGTGGTTGCGGTGGGTTGACCTCAGCCAGCAACTAAGTGCCCATCCAGTTGCTTTCTCACTCCTCATGTCCAGTAGGATGGGGGAAAGAACTAGAAGAGCCAAAGTGAGTGAAAACTTAGGGTTGAGACGAAGAGTTTAATAAACGAAGGAAAAGAAGCGAGAAAAGAGTGATGGAAAAGCAGCCACAGCTTCCCACAAGCAGATTGATTCCCAGACAGTCTCTGGGCAGCAGCTACTTTGGAAAGACAACTCTTTTTTTATTGTTGAGCATGTCATATAATATGAAATGTCCCTTAGACCAATTCTGATCAGGTATCCTGTGGATGCCCCACCCACCAGATTTTGCCTACCCTAAGCCTAATCACTGGGGAAGGCAGAGTAAGAAACAGAAGACCTTGACAGTCTGTAAGCGCTGCTCAGCAGTAGCTAAAACATTGGTGTGTTATCAGTGCTGGTTTACTTACAGTTCCAAAACACAGCACTATGGCAGGCTGCTGTAAAGAAAACAAACTCCATCCTAGCCAAACGCAGTACAGTGGTGGACAGAGAGCTCCAGCTGAGAGGTTAGTGCTATGTAAAGCAGAAAGATTGTTTCACTGTCTTTCCAGCCCATATTCAATTCACACATCCCCACTTACTACTCTTTTTTGTAATAGCATGATACTGTTCAGTTTGTTATACTTCATAATTTGCCCCTAGTTGTATCCAGAATTGTCCTAGATGCGAAATGGTGGGTAACTGATGGGGTATTCTAGTGCCTTGTACTTTTGAAATATTTTATTTTTAAGCTGTAGTTACAACTGACTACATTAGTTATAACTACATTACAAATAACGTTAATTTTACTCTGGCTTGTTACTACTTGATACTAACATTAGCACCTCTCTGTGTCAAAAAAAAACCTGCTAGTGAACGAGTTGTCTAGGACCTAATGCAACTCTCATTATCAGGAGGAAAATGAGCATGACTTTCTTTGTCAAAAAAGTTCAAATAGGATCCTCTCCTTATGATGATACAAGTGAGTTATTGCATACGTGTACTATCTAATTCTGATGGAAAAGCTTTAGCATATAATTGTTGTTAGTGACAGTCAAAGGCATTTCTCAGTCAAAACTAAAAGAGGTGTCATGATTTAGAGTAGTTACAGCTGAAGGAGTAAAATCTTAATCTTTGAGCCAGTAAAAATAAGTGAGGAGAAATAGTAGACATGGTAGGTGAAAAACATAATTTTGTGGACAAAAGAGACCATTATTATTTTAATGCTGGTTCTGGACTGTTCAGTATCAAAAAGATGGAATGAGAAAACAAGTCATGCGGAATGGGCAGCATTTGAGGAAAGAACAAGAAGCATGCAAACCAGAGGTAAAACTTAGCAAGGCTTCAGTTCTTCTAAACTGGGAGGAAGTTGCATTTTTGTGACTGCCTGTGTATAAACTAAACAGGCAGAACAAAACTTGAGGTAATTCAACTAAAATTAGATTAAATTTTAAGCAGAAGAAATCTGTAGCCCTGTGTCTACAAATGTTATGTGTGGGGGTTTTTATCTCATTATAGAGCTGGTTTTCAAACTTTACTTTCTGAATCCAAGGAAAAAAAAAGTACTCACGGCAAAAGAATCTAGACCGTTAAGGGTCTAGAAATAAATCATCTTGGATTGCTCACAGACACCCTTCCTCAAATCACTTGAATCTTGTAGTCCTCTGTACCATCGTTCAGTACATGAAAGCAGTGTATGTCATAAACAGACATGGCTGCTGGAAGCACCAGTCACCAGAAATTTAGTTATTTATTTTAACAAAAATGCTTTAATACGTGTTTTTAGAGTGGAAAATGAGAGAAACGCATCTTTTTTGGATGGCTACTTCTAAAAATCTTCTGAGGTAATTTTTTGTGGGGGGGGGGGGATAATTCAGAAGTATTCTGAATTAAATGACTCTGCTTTGTAAAGATGCAAGGTGACAGCAGTCCTTTTTTCCTGCTCACACATTTTCAAGTCTTTTGAGTTTATAGAAGATACATTAATTCTTATATATCTTTTGACTGACATCAGTAAGTTTCAACACTTTTCCAGTTTCTGTCCTATAGGTGTAAAAAACCAATAGCGAGTGTTTTTTACCCATTTTAATTATTCTTGAGACACTGTTGCTGTGTAGGTTACTGTATTGTTCTCAGTCCCACACAATTAGTGGGTTATCTAACAACATTCCACATTTTCTGAAAGGCTGCTTTGGTAGGGCCATTGTCTTGTGTACTATCAAATTTGTCCTATTCCCTTGGGAAGCTTAGGCTGCTTACCACAGGAGTGTTTCTGCAGCATCCAGTTCAAGGTCCGGCATGCATTTCTTAACTTAATACTGACTGTACTCTATATCCAGACTTAATGCCTGGCCCTGCTGTAACAGTGCTAGTAACTGCGTGGCTCCTGTACCCTGAATGCTTGCCACTGGGGAATTCAGGAGGCACAGCATGTCAGAACAGACTTGTAGCACTACCTAAGTAAACAGACAGATCTGCATTGTAAAGCACAAGCAGATAGCCATAAAAGTCTTATTTGTGGATGCAGATGTAATGCTGAAACTTTGCAGCATGTGTCTCCTGTGTTGTATTAGAAACAGTTAAATGGCCAGAGGAGACTTTTTTTCCCCTAATGGATTTTTTTTGTCTCTAGTTGAAAATGGATGTTTCTCTGACAAGAGTGACAAGCCAAGCCTCTAGACTTTGTTTGATCAGTTTGACATTGTTTCTGAGCCAACATTTTCTCACCTTGCATCACAAGTGGTTGTTGTAGATGTTTGCAAGTTAACGGTGGATTCTTTGCCTGTTTATATGAAGAAATAATCTTCTGTCACTAATGTTATTCAAGCTGTTTCCCTTGTTTAAACTCAGTTTCCACCACTGTGTAATGCCTTAGTCAGTCTGTAGTAGCACGTTGACCTGTTCAGCGCTTGGATCTTAAGACAGTTTAAAAATGTTCATTGTGTTCTTCAGGATTATGTCTTGTAACCTACGTCTTTGATAGAAATGTTTAGCAGGGAAGAATATCCTGTTAGCTGTTTATTTTGTGTGAGGCTGTTAGGGGATGTTTATACCCTGTTTGCACAATAGGTAATTGATAGTTGGGAGCAGGAAGTAGATATGGGCCCTTCCTTTGTAGTAGCTTCTGGAGGCTCCTAGGAATTCAGTGTGGCCACAGAGTTAAATCATTGTGTTTGTTACAGAATGGGATTGGGTGAGAGGAGTTTCTGAAATGTTGGGAGGATAAGAGGACTACTGGGGGGAAGGCTAAGCACAGGGTTATAATTTGACTGCAGTGCAAAGCCAGTTATACTAGTCTCATCAGCAGTATCTTATTTATTTAAACAGGGTTTTTTTGTTGTTGATTTCCTTTTGACCTCTGTATAAAGCCATCAAGATAGCCAGCTATCAAAACATAACTGAATTTTTGTGGTTTGTTTCCTCAGTGATTTCTAAGCTATATCACTAGTGCATGTCTCTCCTTAGAATTCTGTTTAAAATCTTGCCTGTGTTTTGGAGTGTTCAGTAATTTACTACACTGTGAGCATGGCTGTTGGCTTTCTCCCAGTAGAATGCATACTTAAATTTGTCCTGAAACATTGAACTTGTTTTTAATTAATGATGAAAGAAATCTAGTGCTAAGTTTAAGACTCTTGGTGGTTATATCTGTTCTACTTTCTCGACTTGTGGATGGGGGATGTGCACTCCGAAGTACTGTTTGCAGAATTCCATGTCACTTATGTTTGGGGTTTTTTTCTAAGGAAACACTGGTGCCTATCAGCAGGCTTTCCACTTGTATACGCTTAAGTCTGAGGTCTAAACCCGAGGCATGTTTGCATTTGTTTTAATCATAACATCAGTTACTTTCTGACCTTGCATTAAAACTGCACAGAACTTTTTTCTCTTATTTGCAAGAGGCATTAACAATTTTATCACGTTTAGTTTTTCACTGGTAGTTCAACAACATTATATGACTGTTAATTGTAGTCTTATCTCAAATGTGCAGTTCAGAGCTTGTTAAGTGCTTTCTGCTTGAGCAGTGTCTTAACCGTAGAGGCAGAGCAGAATCCACTCAGGTGACCATACAGTTTCCTACAGCACACAGTACTTACCGTTGTGTCCCTGGAGTATCATTTGTTTGAATCCACTTACATGCACTGGTTCTCAGGAAGTAAAGATACCTGCCTGTATTTGGGAAACTGGAATAACTTTGTGCATTCTTCTTGTACTCCAGACTGCTACTTTTAGTAATTGTGAATGTAATCAACCTTAAGCAAAATTTGCTTTTTGGATACTGGTCAAACCAGTGCTAGACGCCATCACTGTGCAGAAGCAGATCTCACTTGGGCTGTATGAATGTATCACTGATTCCTGGTGTGGGAATTGGTTTTAGTAAGTTGTTTCCCATATGGAGGGGATTATATAGCCCTATGCCAAGTTTTCATCTTTAAGAGTATGGTCTGTGTTATTCCAAGTTGTCTGCACATAAATAGAATGCAATAATGGATTCATTATTTAGGATTAAATCTGAATAGCGGTTTTGACTGAGCAATGGAGCAGTTCTACATGTAGCTTGATGGTGGTCGTTCAGTGGTTTTGTTTTAGCTGTATCTTAATTTTCTCTTCAGGCAACTTCTTTCATAATTTTGCTTAAATGGATAATGAATATTCAAAACCCCTGTAGCTTCAATAGCAGTACTGCTCATTCACAGACAAGGAAAGGAAGATGGAGTCTAATATTCAGAAGGATAAAAATGAAAATCTCATGGGAAGATGTGATTCTTAACACCTGCTAAATTTGAACTGGTTTTTAGAAGCGTTCTTTCTTTTCCCCTCCACGTTTTCCCTGAACACAACTAACTGTTAGTAGTTTTCATAGTAAGGTAAAGTGACACACAAGATGTAATCTGACTAGAACTTGCAAGAGAGCAGGCTTTCTAGTTCATGAGTCTAGGAAAAAAAAAAGGTTTATCTTAACTCGTATCAAAGCCAGTATTCCTTCAAGTTCCTTGAAATCAAAGTTCTGTGACTTTTCAGCTGTGTGAAGTTGCACTTCAGACAGTTTCTTCCATGAGAAAAGAGAGGTGAAGCTCATGACAGATCAGCTATGGGTAAGAGAAGGGACAGGACACCTGGCTCTAGTGAAGATTCACAGCTCTTACCTCTTTGTCGCAAACCCTTGAACCGTGCCCCATCTGTGCAGAAAGAAACACGGCCTCTGCCAGGGTTCTTGAGAGCATCCCAGAGTATAATCAGAATAAAAAGCCTCAGTTAATCAAGGGTCTCGTACTTTATAGAGGAACAGGAAAAGTATGATATGGCCACTTGCCTGAGGTGTAGATTCTGCTGGAGAGATGGATTCTTAGTTCTGGGTTATCATCATCTTTTTTCCTCAAGTGCTCTGTTCTTTGTAACTGTTCAACAGCAGCTGCAGGATGTTTCAGCATACTTTGAGCTGGTAACGTGCAACCTCCCGTTAAGCTTGTCAGAAAGACTGCAATTCAGTGGGTGCATATAAAATTGCTGTCAATTTTGTTTTGTGACTGCTCACTTTCAAAAATAAGTCTACAAATGGGTTGGGGTGATTTTGGGGGTGTAGGTTGATTATATAGCACCTTCCTACTGCTTGAAAATTAACCCTTCTGTATCCCCTGCAGTGTCCTAGACTGCTTTGTGATGGATCATTTAGTTGTAAAAAGTATTGTTTTACTGGGCATAAAACGGCTGCTCAGTGCTTTGGAATCTCGCTCTACTAAGCGGCCATTCAGCATCTCTTGTACACTGGGATGGTGATTGTTCTAGAGATAAATCCATTTGTGGTCCATATTACCATTTCCAAATGCATTTTTTAATACTAATCTATTGTATTTTGCTGCTCAAAGATAAGACAGGAAATCAGAATGGCAGAGGAAATCCTAGGTGTTGGATCACCTCAGAGGTGAGGCTCATGCTTTAGAATTTGTGAGATATTTAACCTTTAAGTATTCCTCATTAAATTGTAAGAAAGCTTCTAGAAATAATGACTGCCCAATTTGTGTTTCTAAGTGCTAAATTTTACTTGAATATTGCCGCCAGAGGGCAGCGTGTTCCACAAGCTGACAGTACAGAACCCGCTCTATTCCAGATTCCAAGTAAAGATGAGCTCACAAAGTCCGGGTTTTGAGAAGTATCAGTGATTCATTTACGGGTTTTTCCTGTTATGCTCAGCTTGTAGTTAGGTTCTTAAATACTTGCCGCAGCAGTAGGTTTCCAAGAAAGAGTAGTGATATTATTAACATCTGCCAAGTGAAAACTAAATGTAGCTGTTCTGTAACTCGCATTCTGGTGCCCTTAGCTTATTGCTCCTGCATACAGCTTCCCTAAGACAGAGGTTATCAGGAACTTACTCCCTTGTGTCGGTTTTAGCAGTTATAGAATTCACTCTTCCTGTTTTTGTCTCAAGGGTAGTAATCCTACATCACATATTTATTTTGTGTGATAAAATAGATGTCGGTGTTGATTTAATTCTACATTCCATGGTTTAGGAATAATTTATCTTAAATACAGCATATGTACTGTTTGGTAGTTGGGGTCTTGGTTTTTGGGTTGCTTGTGTTTTTTTTGAAGTGAGCATTGTGAGACTTCTTGATTCTCATGTATATAATCTAGGAAACTCCTTATACAAATCATCTAAGGTGATATTATACTGGTACGTTGTGAATCTGAAATGTCCTTCATTAGCTTTGCAGTAGCTGCAGGTGTGACACAGCAACCAGATCACATCTTGCAAGACTCACTTTCCCACTTGTACATAATGTAATTTTCCACAGCAGGGTATTACTGTTATTTGAGAACCTAGGTATAGAATCATAGAATCATAGAATAGTTAGGGTTGGAAAGGACCTTAAGATCATCTAGTTCCAACCCCCCTGCCATGGGCAGGGACACCTCCCACTAAACCATGCCACCCAAGGCTCTGTCCAACCTGGACTTGAACACCACCAGGGATGGAGCATTCAGAACTTCCCTGGGCAGCCCATTTCAGTGCCTCACCACCCTTACAGTAAAGAATTTCTTCCTCATATCCAATCTAAACTTCCCCTGTTTAAGTTTGAACCCATTATCCCTTGTCCTATCACCACAGTCCCTCATGAAGAGTCCCTTCCCAGCATCCTTGTAGGCCTCCTTCAGATACTGGAAGGCTGCTATGAGGTCTCCCCACAGCCTTCTCTTCTTCAGGCTGAACAGACACAACTTTCTCAGCCTGTCTTCATACAGGAGGTGCTCCAGTCCCCTGATCATCCTCGTGGCCCTCCTCTGGACTTGTTCCAACAGTTCCATGTCCTTTTTATGTTGAGGACACCAGAACTGCACACAATACTCCAAGGGAGGTCTCATGAAAGCAGACTAGAGGGGCAGGATGACCTCCCTCGACCTGCTGGTCATGCTCCTTTTGATGCAGCCCAGCATACGGTTGGCTTTCTGGGCTGCGAGTGCACACTGAAGCCGGCTCATATTAAGTTTCTCATCAACCAATGCCCCCAAGTCCTTCTCCACAGGGCTGCTCTGAATCTTTTCTCCGCACAACATGTAGCTGTGCCTGAGATTGCTCCGACCCAGGTGGAGGACCTTGCACTTGTCATGGTTAAACTTCATCAGGTTGGCATCAGCCCACCTCACAAGTGTGTCAAGGTCCCTCTGGATGGCATTCCTTCCCTCCAACGTATCAACCGAACCACACAGCTTGGTGTCATCGGCAAACTTGCTGAGGGCGCACTCAATCCCACTGTCCATGTCACCGACAAAGACGTTGAACAAGACCGGTCCCAACACCGATCCCTGAGGGACACCACTCGTTACTGGTCTCCAGCTGAACACTTTGCCATTGACCACAATTCTTTGCGTGCAGCCACCCAGCCAGTTCTTTATCCACGGAGTGGTCCACCTATCAAATTGATGTCTCTCCAGCTTAGAGACAAGGATGTTGTGTGGGACAGTGTCGAATGCTTTGCACAAGTCCAGGTATATGACGTCAGCTGCTCTGTCCCTGCCCATCAGTTCCGTAGCCCCATCATAGAAGGCCATCAGGTCAGTCAGGCAGGATTTCCCCTTAGTGAAGCCATGCTGGCTGTCACCAAGCACCTTGTTGTAAATTTGTTATATTAAAAACAAATCACCAAATAACTTGTATATGACCATTTTTAATGCTGTGGTACAAATACATTCAGTAATATCATACGTAAAAGCATCAATAATTTGTGATTTTAATTTGTGACATTTCCCTGCAGTTAAACTGTTTCTTTAATTTTCCTGATATCTATAATGTTTACAATTGGAAGTCCAACATACTGATTTTACAAAAGTCTTTTCCTTTTTCGCATAATGGAGATAACTATGTGCTAGGGCCTTGCCGTCTTTCAGATGACTGCATACAAATCCAGATTGAATCTGGTACTGCCTTCCTGGGGTGGTGAAATAAACCTGGACCTGAGTTGATTTGGGGTGGAAGTACTCAAGTATCTTTATATAGTATTTTAGTAACAGCAGCATTAGGGGAATGCACAGTGCAACTGCAGTAGGCTTGGTAGGCAGCCAACTGAGTCCATGTGGGCTTACTGGTCGAGCTCTTGTGTTGTGTGGAAGTGGCTAAACTGCACCTGGATCCAAGTTGGTGTGTGAAGTGCTACAGCTGTGTTCTTGCAGCCCCCTGCTCGTGGTCTTAATAAATCCAAACTGGATTTGAGGGGAAACTGCTCTGTCTTTCTGCATCCATGGCTCAGCTAATCTGCAAATAGGATAAACTGCCCATAAATAATTGAGAGTTTATAGTATATACTGCATGTTCCAGATAAGACTTGGAACATGCAGTATTAAAAGAGGTTTTTAGAAGTCGTCAATTATACAGAGTTCACCTTCATGTCCCTGCTAATTGGGATACTAGCATGCAGTGCCAAAATCTGATACGGTATTCTTAAAGCGAGTAGACTGCTGTTCTCAGTTAAGTTCTCAGGTGGTTATTTTGAGTCCACTTGTGCTTTGAAGCGTAAGCTAACTTAAAATACATGGATTCAAGAAACAAATGGAAGTCCCAAGGGATGCAGGTCTCTTTTCATGGCTGATTAATAGTAACTTTTCAGAATCCATACCAACTGAAGAAAACATGAGGTAGACTTATTATGTGTTATGTTCTTGTCAAACCATTGTTTTCAAATAGGAATTACTTACATGTGACCCAGTGCAGCCTGGCATTTTGCCACACAGAATAATAGTACGTGCTGTTTTAACACTAATACGTGGTGCACCAGAATCACTGATGGGAATGTGGTAGTCAGTTATGTCTTTTTGAGCCAACTGAAATGGTAGGCCTGAGATGAATGGAGTATTTGGATTTTTCAGATCAGTGGTTTCTTAGGCAATGTGTTTAATATTAAAATAGTCTTTACTGAAGTTAGTCTTACTGTGGTTTTGCTTTGTACAGCACATGTGTAGTGACTGTGTTGGGAGGGGGTGTTGACTGTTGTGTAATCATAGAATCATAGAATAGTTAGGCTGAAAAAGTTCGGGCTGTTCAACCTGGAGAAGAGAAGGCTGCGTGGAGACCTCATAGCAGCCTTCCGGTATCTGAAGGGGGCCTATAGGGATGCTGGGGAGGGACTCTTCATGAGGGACTGTAGTGAGAGGACAAGGGGTAATGGGTTCAAACTTAAAGAGGGGAAGTTTAGATTGGATATGAGGAAGAAATTCTTTACTGTAAGGGTGGGAAGGCACTGGAATGGATTGCCCAGGGAAGTTCTGAATGCTCCATCGCTGGCGGTGTTCAAGGCTGGATTGGACATAGCCTTGGGTGGCATGGTTTAGTGGGAGGTGTCCCTGCCCATGGCAGGGGGGTTGGAACTAGATGATCTTATGGTCCTTTCCAACCCTAATCACAGTGTGTTTTACTGATATTTTTTTTTTTTTTTTTTTTTTTTTGTGAGGATAGAGGCGTTCCTGCAGTGATCTGTCCCTGAATGTAGCTTCCCAAAGATATTTTAGACTCGGTTGTGTTAGTTTGGAGTGTGTTAAAATTCTAGTTTTGCTGGTCTAAAGTGATTCATACGAATCTAATAGAATTAATTTACAGAAGCCTGGGCGTACTTAGCCAGCATCGCCTAGAATTGTTAGAAGTGCCAATTGTTAAGTGCCTGTTTACATGAAGTTATCATAATGCACTTTTAAGACTTGAAGTTCTGTTTACTGTCCCACTGAAGCAGAAGTGAGCAAGCATCCTCACAGATTCCAGCTGTGTAGATTTCCAAAGTTACCGACTTCTGCCTTTCAGTAGGGCCATGTATGAGGCCATTACAATAATTGGTGTGTTATCAGAAACCAAGATAAGTTTGAATTCTTTTCCTTACATTGAGAACTTCAATTTCTGAGGAATTTGAATCAATTCGTAGCTGGCCAGAAGCCAGTCTTTTCTCCTCAACTCTAACACTTGTTTGAAAAACGAACTCGCTTCCTAAGTGCCTTGTGAATCTGCAATGATTAATTCTTCTCATTATTTTGCTGCAAATTCTCATGACCCTCTGTGATGATTCGATCACCCACTTAGAGTTTATGCATATTCATATCTTTCCACTCCTGATGCAGTCGTTCAAGTCTCCTTCACTGGCTGTGGTGTGTGCTTGGTGCAGTAATTGAGCTGCAGTAGATTGATTACTCTGGGGAGCTGTAAGGCCTTTAAAGGTGAAAACATATCAGTCCTGTTAATTAGGAAACAAAGCTCTGGTGGCAAGTTCAGCAGTCAAATGCTTCCAGTGTAGAAATGAGGAAAGGTATGATTTGTTCCTCTCCATGAACCCTGTTTACTTTTTTATATTTGAATTAGATCTGTATTTGCTGTAATGGGCTTGTGCAGAAGATAGGCTATCTTGTATGAGTGCATGGTGTTGGTATTTTAAAGAAAAAAGAACTATATGCTTGATATTGATTGCAATTATTAGCTGCTGTTAATCACCTCTTAAATTATACATTATTTTAGGCATTACTTGACCTATAAAGTTAAATGAGAGATGAAGAATGGAATAATTGATTGTAAACTTTAACCAAAAACATTTATATCGTTCACTTTCCCAGACCTGAATGTCAAAGTCTTTTCTCTGAATTAAAACAATAGATTTTTAAGAAATCATGATAAAACTCAGGGCCTCTCCTTTCTACTGTTAAAAGATGCCTATTGCCTATCATGTGCAAGATTAATTAAAGAGAATACATTCTGAAAATTAGGTGAATATTAAATGATAGCATAAGGTTTCATCCAGCAGACAGCATCCTTACATCATCATTGTAAGTACCCTGTGGTTTTATGTTGCTAAGCATTCTAATCTAGAGTGGCCTATTACGAAGATATTAAGGGTAGGGGAAACCATCTGCCACACAATCTATCCATAAGGGTCAGACATAAATAATTTAAAAGTAATTTATATATCTTAAAACCCACTTTTTCCCTGTAATTACTGGACAACAGATTGTAGAATACAGATGTTACAAAAATGCCACTGTTTTTCTAAACAGCGTGTGATCCATTGCTACCCCAGGGTGGGTTTTAGGATGCTGTTGTCATACCTGTTCCTGCTGAGGTCAAGAAGAAAAGTGTCGCTGGAACAACTGCACGTGAGATTGGGTTTTAATTAGCACATCTTGCACCAAAGGAGATCATGTTCACTGTGTTTGTGGGTTTTTTTCCCCTCTGTTTTAGGCATTTATTAACACTGCAAAGGAGATCTACGAGAAAATCCAGGAAGGTGTTTTTGACATTAATAATGAGGTAAGTTTTAGTACTCTGAACACTTTTGGGTTTTTTAAATGTGCAGAATTCACTTTCACTAGAAGGCTGGACACTAAAACATTTGTCTGTTTTCATTTTGACGCTGAATTGTCCGCTATTGTGATAAAAATGGATTAAAATAAGTGACCCTATCCATCCGTGAAGCATCACAAAATAATATAAATCCCCAAAAGAGAAGAAAATCCACTTTCATCCACTTCTCCATATGGTGTCATCTGTTTTCAAAGATAAATTTTCCACTATGTAAATGGGGGACCACGTTGACATGCCAGATGCACTCCATGAGCTGTCCAGTGTAGGGGAGGGACTGCTTTGAGAGTTACATAAAAGACTTTTGAAATGTTCCTGGTTTAGGTGGCTGGATTCTGTAGGGAATAAAAGATTAGCTGGTTTGCCTATGCACATTACTGAAATTACAGATTATCAGGGCCTCTCTTCACTTGTTTGGGTGGGGGTGGGGAGGTGGAGCAGGGAATACTTCTCTAATGCAAGAGGCTAGAAAGACCTCTAATGGTTTTCTTGAATGCTGATACCATGCTGTTGAAAATCTGGAGCAGGTAGGAGCGAGGTTCATGGCTGTAGAAAACATAGATTCCAATATAGCAGTAGTAAATAGAAATACTGGGATTGTATAGAAATGTTAGGATCATACAAGCTCTCTGCTAACGTTCACATAAAAAACCACACCACACAAAGGTATGAAGTTTTCAGTCCTTCCTGATGCACAAAGGTTGGTTTTTTTTTATTCTGCATGTCCCTAAATGTTGTTGCTGAGGTACTTAGTGAAACCACACGTGAAAATCTGCACTGGCCACTCTCTGCTCTGTATCTGTTCCGTGAATAGGTGCATTCTCTTTCAGGGACTGAGTCCGACACTTCTGTTAAGCATTATAGTCCTTGCAGAATTGTTCAAAGAGTAGTTGAGGGAGTTGGCAGGACTTAAATAGCTTCACCTCTTCCTGCCTAATATATTGCAATAGCAGAAAACTTAAACTATTAAAAGTATTGCTCTGTGACTTCAGAGAGGAATTAATGAGCAACATCAGTAGCATGCAAACTATTTGCATTAGGAAACCTGTATCTAAATAAGATTTGAATAGTAATCCTTCAAAGACACTAAGTTTGACTGGAAAATGTGTGTGTATATGTGGTGTTTTAGTGAAACATTTTTTAAGTCCAGTTCAGCAATGAAACTTCAACATTTCCTCTAATTTTTTTTTTTTCCTAAAGAAAATGCACTCAGCAGTGGAATATAAATTGGACAGCAATCAGAGGGTCTGAAAAAGCATGCTCATTGTATCTGTCGAGTTTCATATAGTAGCTGACTGCTTTACTGTGCCTTATGGAGCTTTGATTGCAATATGCTGTCAAGAGCCAACAGTCTGTGCTACTGACTTGGCTTTATGCCAGGTCTGGCTCCTTGATTCCTCAAGAAGTTGCTATCAGCCCAGAGGGGGCAAAACCAGTGAGCCATAGGGCATGCTTTTTATTAAAGAGGAGTCAAAGAGCGAAAAGAAACCACATCAGCTGCTGTCAATACTGAGCTAGTGCCAGAAACCCGAAGGCTACCACTGTTGCAGAACAACTGCCAAGCGCTATAAATCTGAGATTTACTGTGACGCAAAGTTTCCTTAAGAGCTTAATTTCTGAAGCTACTGTATTACTTTTCTCAAAGTGCTGTATTTTTAGGTAAAATCCACTTGAGGGAGTGAGGGTTAAGATAGAAGTGTGATTTTGATGAATGAAAGAGCTACGCCGTGTGTGGGTTCTTGGCAAGTAGCCATGTCTTTCGGGATCACAGAAATTATTGATGACACAGAACACTCGTATGCCCTTAGCCTCTACAGCTGATTCAACACAGAAAGAAATGCTGCCTAGAGAGGAAAAGTTTTATATTAACCTATTAAACTAATGGAGGTTTTGGTGAGAGGGGAGAGGTTAGACATTCCTAGCGAACGCTGTGTGTTTTTAAAGCCTTATTCCAAGTAGTATTCAGAGACAGTTTTGGCTCTGTGTTTTTGTGTTTGGAGTTTAAGCTGCGGAGTTTAACACAGACAAAATTTAAATGAGAAGGAAAGCATCTTCCTTTAAATTACATTCAGTTGCTAAGCACATGTTGCTAAAAAAATATAGAGATATATGAACTTTGCTGTATTTATTGCATACATTTAGTTGTGGCTGTCCCATCCCTGGCAGTATTCAAGGCAAGGCTGGATGGGGCTTTGAGCAACCTGGTCTAGTGGAAGGTGCCCCTGCCTATGGCAGGGGGGTCCCTTCCAACCCAAACCATTCTGTGAAGCTGTGAAGCTTTTCAAGTATATTAGTGTTCTGAAATAATTACACTGTGTATTATACCTCATTTCAGGCAAACGGCATAAAAATTGGCCCTCAACATGCTGCTACCAATGCAACGCTTGCAGGCAATCAGGGAGGACAACAAGCTGGAGGAGGCTGCTGTTGAGCCCATTTTTACTTTCTAGCTGCCTGGATGGGGCCTACTAACTTGTTTGTTCACCCTTCCCTCCCCCCACCCCGCTCGCCTCCACTTCAGTTCAACTGAGACATGAAACTTGTAAGTTGGTTTCCTGTTGCAGAAGACTTTATCCTTCAAATTCTTGTATAACTTTGAATAAATGGTTAATGTTCACTTAAAGACAGATTTTGGAGATTGTATTCATATCTATTTACATTTGATTTCTAGGTCAATTGATGTGATTATTTTTGTTAAATGTTGTCTTGTGCCCTTGACTACGAACTGAATTGTATTAAACACTACAAAGTCATCTGAGTATTTTAATCAGTTTGTGTAGTTAGGTTTCCCACCTCCTGCGGTTACCTAATGTTTAATATTGTAGAGCTGTCCTCAAGTTTTTTGTCAATTTTCAAGGCTATAAAGAGAAGCAGAAGGACTCTTTTAATTCTGTATTTATCACTTTCTGTATATATAGTTTAATAACCTGCTTGGGTGTACTTGCCAAGCTAGAGTTCTTTAATGCATTTGCATAAATTCTATACTACTTAGAGCTTGAAAACTACAGAAGCATCAATAGAAATTGCTTGGACGCTAAATTTTAAGCCTTTTTGACATTGTTAGCATGTTCATCCTCCCCCTTCATTATCCTGAAGTCCAAGAGAAATGCTTAATGTATATTACTAAAGGCTACATACGTGCTATCTATTTTAATGCCAAATGTTTGCTGTTTGTCCACAATTCCACAGCACCTCTTCAGAAATGGATTAGCTGTTTGCCTTAACAGATACTATAGGTAAAAACAGAGTATGAATGAAAAGTGGAGGAACAGTTGATAAATTTAAAATGGCACATTATTAAAAAAAAAAAAAAGATTAATCTTTTCTTAATGTTTTTTTCTTGTTACCACTTAATTTCTAGGTATATTTTTCATGAAGGACAGTTTTTTCAACCTAAATGTACAGTGGTTGTGTAAAGTTTTCTTTTAGTGGCAACTTGTAATCCTAAGTATATGGTAAGCATCTTGTCTATTGTGAAGAGGGTGTGAAAATAAAATCTGCCAGTTTGGAAATCTTGATGAAAAACAAACTTTAGAAACGCTTTGGTACTTATTATGGTGGTGGTTGGGGGCAGGGGTATGTTTTGCCTCACATGAAAGCATTGCAACAGTGCAAAACAAAATCCTGTATTTAAGTGTTTATTTGTTAAAGTACGGAATATTCATGTCACTTTTCCTACAAATGAGGAAATAACTGAGTTTGCATCTTGTCTTACCTAAATAAATCTCAGCTAAAAGGGTGACACTAATGCTAGGCCATGGTTTGTGTATCAGGGGGGAAAAAGGGGGACAGGACAGGCAGGAAATGACTGCAAAACTTTTGTCTTACTGGACCAATACTGACTGCAACCCGACCCTAGGGGACATGGATCCTCATGTCAGCCATTCTTTGTCAGAACTTTAATGCTGAAAGTGAATAAACTTCAGCCTGACGGGTGTTAACATAGTAGTGGTTCTGAAATTAAATCAAGTTTAAAAACCATGTGGAACCTTTTGTTTGTGTCTGGGGGAAGGGACAACCAATAAGGATTTATTGCTCACTTGAGTTCTTAATTATGCATTCAGGAGCATTGTAAGCAATGCAGTGTAATTTTTCTCAACTATTTAAACCTTACTCCTTTTATGTATTTTCAATTGTTAACTGTTTATTATATGAAGTTTGCATCTATAAAACACTGTTTAATTTGAAGTATGAAAACTGTGTTGCATGACAGTAAAACCATGTAACTGAACTGAATCAATGCTGGGGGAAAACTGGCTTGTAGTACCTAGATCTTCACAAGAACGAGTACTTGCTTGAATTAACTGCTCAAAGAGCTTTTGCAGCTGGCAGTCTTGCAGAACTGGGTTGCTTGAGACCAGATGGGAGAAAGCCATTGAGCAGCCTCTGCTCCATTACAAATGGGAGGAAATTTCTCTTAGCTATAAAATTGCCCCCGTTAAGGGAGTAGAGGACGGAAATTTGTACCTTGTCCAGAGAAGAGCATCCTGTTTTAAGTGGTGATGATTTACAAAGCTAAAGCTTCTGACAGCCACTCATCTTCTGAAAGCATGGAACGTGTAGAATTGACTAGGAATCTAGGACTATTGTAGCAGCCCCAACAGTGCTCTTTTTTTATGGGGGGGGGTGGGTGGGAAGAGTGAGTGAGAAGCAGGGGGAATGTGCTGTGACTTACTACAGCCACATGTGCATATTGATTTCTGGTCCTGCTGGTTGGTCCTGGCTTACACGCCAGTCTTGTACTGCATGTTATGTTAAGAATCGCGTACTCTCAAAGAGGAGCTAGAACAAAACTGAAGTTCCCTCACTTTCTGGCTGGCTTTTTGTCTCAAGCTTTGTGCATATATAATCCTTTGGTTGCCAACTAGAAATCTGTGGGGGGTTTTGTGGGTTTTTGAGACACACGTGCGCACACACACACGATGCTATTTTATCCTATTAGAATTTGAAAATTGCATAGCACAGAACCTAGCCAGGAGGTTTTATTTCTAGGGCATGTGCTTTGCAAGGTTGTGCTTTCACAGACTTCGGTTTTACATGTATGTGAGTGACTGATAACTTGCTGAGCTGTCATGTTTGAATTCCAGTTGGCTTTTATTGGTTGTATTTCCATAACCAAAGAGTTAAAATGTTTAATTGTTCCCCAGCAATTTGTACAACTGTTAAATGTAATAATGTAAAACTCCTGATACTGGAAAAATTGTACCAAGATGCAGCATCCCTGTACTCCCAGTTAAGCAAATGGTATAAACCATAGTTAACTTACAGAAAAGTAAATTTGGAGTCACAAATCCTCTAACCATGACCTAAGACTTGTGTCTCTTATTTCTACTTAAAATTAGAAGCTCTGAGAATTTTGGCAGTCATTTAAGAAAGATTAACATTCCTCCTCAGTCTTGTACCTGTGTGTTTCTGTTGACTTCTGTCACTCCAATTTATTCTTGTGCAAGATCTGGCTCTGCAGTGACTTAAGGTAAATGACTTCCGAAACACTTAAGCTGAAATAACAGGAGACTGGCTGAAGCCCTGGCAGCCAGCGAGTGCGCTGTTCCAGAGATGTCTCCTTGTCCCAATGTTACACTTTATTGTGACACTTGGTTCACTGTGTTGTTGACTAGTTGAGAAGCCTTCAACTGCAATAGCTATGTATTGGTGGGGTTAGAAGGGCATAGATTGGTTTTAGGCTAAATGGCATACATTTAAGTTGGGAAAGGTATTTCTGCTTTAAGAGTTTACCTGTGGCTGGTAGAGCACTAAATCTGTTCTTGTGAAGAAAGAAAGAACTCTTATCAGGCTTGAGATTACAGTTAAACTGAATCTGAGTGAAAAAAAGGTGCATAAATACAACTTGGAAATATCAAAAGATTATACTGGACATTAAAAGTTTGTTTCTTAAAGTAATCATTCTAAGGGTCCCTGCACATGCCTACATTTTTCTTAGAGTTGTTACCAGTAGAGTATTGCTTTTGTAAATGCTGATGCCTGAGATTGTGATTACTCTCGATGGACTGTACTTTTGACACTACTGATTGTCATGCAGCTTTCTTAGGTGTTTTGTTTGGTGTCTTTGGTTGTTTGTTGGTTTGGTTTTTTTGGGGAGGAGAGAGTGTTAGTTGTTTGGAGTTTTTTTCCTCCTAAATCGAGTTTCTCTTGGGTATTATCTCCTTTTTTTCTAGTCTATTCTTTCTTTCAAACTGAATCTGGTGAGCAAAGCGCTGCTCTCCATCTCTATTGTTCCACATCTTTTGCACCTACATGTAAGGGAGTTTGCCCAGCATGAGGCATTTGCTTTGGGGATGGAAGGTCGAGGGAGGTGATCCTGCCCCTCTACTCTGCTCTCAGGAGACCTCACTTGGAGTATTGTGTGCAGTTCTGGTGTCCTCAACATAAAAAGGACACGGAACTGTTGGAACAAGTCCAGACGAGGGCCACGAGGATGATCAGGGGACTGGAGCACCTCCCGTATGAAGATAGGATGAGAAAGTTGGGGCTGTTCAGCCTGGAGAAGAGAAGGCTGTGGGGAGACCTGTGGTGATAGGACAAGGGGTAATGGGTTAAAACTTAAAGAGGGGAAGTTTAGATTGGATATGAGGAAGAAATTCTTTACTGTGAGGGTGGTGAGGCACTGGAATGGGTTGCCCAGGGAAGTTGTGAATGCTCCATCCCTGGTGGTGTTCAAGGCCAGGTTGGACAGAGCCTTGGGTGGCATGGTTTAGTGTGAGGTGTCCCTGCCCATGGCAGGGGTGTTGGAACTAGATGATCTGAAGGTCCTTTCTAACCCTAACTATTCTATGATTGTGTGGAGCATAGGGAGAGAGGGATGTACTGTGCCCCATTCCTGGAGGTTTTTAAGGACAGTCTGGATGGGGCTTTGAGCAGTCCCGTCTAGTAGGAGGTGACCCTGTTTATGGCAGCGGGGTTGGAACCAGATGATCTTAAAATCCCTTCCAAACTACGCTATGATCTTGCCGCATGATGCAAAATAATGAGAGTATTGCATGGGCTCTATTACTTGTTACACATGTGGTGGATATTGTTTTGCATGTGTGGGGGGATAGAATTTGCCTATTCCTCTTCCACTGTTGCATGGGAGGAGATAGGGGAGAAGAAGGAAAACTAACAGGTTTTATTTGGTTATCTTAAGAAATTTGTTTGCTGGTATCATACATAAGATTTGTATATTCTTAACGTTCCTCCCCCTGGAATCTCTGAGTTTTCTTCTGCCACATTGCTGCAGCGTAACTTTAGCAGGACACAGTGGTGATTTATTTTAATGTGGTACTGAAATCTCCATTTGTAAATAATCCTGACTGCTGCTGTGTAAGGAGCTGATGAAATGTCTTTACTGGGTCTGCTGCGTATGAAAGAAACCACAACATTAGGCAATAAAAACTACTAACAGAATGTTACGAAACCAAGACCATGACAAAAAAGCAACATGTTGTGGATCTATCATTTTTATTCTTGGGACAGATTTTATTATTTTTGGAACTATTACAAGACATGTTAAATATTGTGGATGATAAGAGGAAACAGACTCTTGGCAAACATGAAAAACCAATTACAGCATATTACCCTATTCCCCTTCCAATAAAGGAGGGGCAAAGCTAAAAGTTTATTCTTTGCTGCTTGGCAGCTGGAGGAGGAGAGGAGGGGGGGAAGTGTTCCTGCTAGAGGATTGGCTTGAGGACAGAGGTTGCTGCTGTAGCAGCCGTACCGTGGGCAATCCAAGCTGGAGAAGACAAAACCAGCGTGTGTTGCAGCCAGTCCTACCCCAGCCTAAAAAACATTTGGCAGGGGAGTGCTGATTAAAGAAATATTCTATATTATCAGGTATATTCTGTTCAGAATATTCTGCTCACTTAAAAATAAACCTGTAAACATTGTGTTTTGTTGCAACCTTCAGAACTGCAAATCTTGCTGTTGTGGAGATAAGTATTTCTAAAAAAGCGTTTTGACCACATAACTGGAACATGCATCTGATACTCAGTCACAGGATTTAACTGCTACATTGTGTGGCTCTATGTGATGTAGAGGTGAAATGAGGCATAGGGAAAATCTGCTCAAAAGTTCATGTAGAATCCAGCCTACTATGCTGTACATCTGTTTGAACTTCTAGTCCAAATTACACTTCTAAAATTGGCCATGGCAACATGAGTGTAGATGAATCAATGAATAAGCATGTTTTGGGGCTCTTTTCCCTCCTTTTCTGAAGAGTCAGAGGTATAAATGTTTATATTAGGCAGAATCTTGGTGGTGGTCAGGACTGTGGTACATTTGGTGTGAATTATAGCAGGATCTAATTAGCCTTTCGTACTTAAGTGAAGCCCAGTACCATGTATTGAACTAACTGGAAACTGATCATTTACTTTTCCTAGACTTAGACATAAAAAAGTGGGAGGCAGGAAAATACATGAGAGAACAGCTCAAAAGAGACCAAGGTACGATTCTAACACTTGTCATTCTAAATTTGTCCAAGTTAAAATAGTCAAGCAGAGGGCATGTTTTCAGATTACATCTTGGGAAAGCATTTTCAAATGTGGAGAATGTCTGCGATGATGTTACTTAAAAGACAGTTACATAAGAAGGGTGCTCAGGAAGACAACCCATGGGGTTGCTTGTGGTCGCCCATGAAGATGATGCAGGGAGAGGCTGTCAGTTTAACAAGCAGGACACAGCAGCTGAGCACCACCCCTGGGGCAGCTGCTGCTGTATGAGGACCCAAGCACTGGGCTCTGATGGAGGAACCTTTGAATTTGGGCACCCTGTTGCTGTTGGTAACAAAAAGACCAGAGTTGAGGCAGTGTCCAGAACCTGAGGACAGGTACGAGTGATTTGTAGGAGCGGAGATGGAATCAGAAACAGCAGCGGGCATGGGGAAAGTTAACTTATCAAGTGCTGGCTTAAAAAATACCTGAGTCCACATACGACCCATGTCTTGGGATTATCGTGTATAAATGTCTCAAATGCAGTTGGAAGCAGATTTCTCTGTTTCTTCTACCACATTTTAATTTGTGAGGATGCCAGGACTTCACTCATGGGTTGCTGATTAGGTTCATGTCAAAAGTGCTTAGGATGGAGAATATGGGAACAAAAAAAGAGCTTGTGTTTCTGGTGGCCTTCAGCGTCAGTCCAGCCACCTCTCAGCAAAGTGTGACCTACTCACCTGAGCTCTCCGATCACTCACGAAGGTCTATGGGTCATCAGTGGGGTACAGAAATCCAGTGAGCAGGCTGTGTGGATTCTCCCTGTTTGGTGTTGGTCAACCCTCATCTCCCAAGCCAAACATTCCTGCACAGAAACTAAAACGCTTGTGGTGTCTTCCATAGTTATTGCTGTGAAGCAGAAATCTGTGAAGTAAAGTATGTGCGATATTGTAATCCTGTCCAATGGTTTTCTATAAAGCCGTGTAACTACAGAGGCAAGGGCACCCCTACCACTGAAGGAAGTCACAGCACTGACCACTGTGCATCATAAACTAATACTTTGGTATTTTCTCTGGATTCCAATCCAAGTTCAGCTGTATTTTCTTTCCAGTTTTCAGAGCTCTGTGTCTTGTTTCTCATATGTTTCTTCACATTTTCTGTACTTTGCTTCTCTTCCTTTTTGTTACTTCTCCCACCTTTTCCTGTCCTCCTTGGAGTTTTGGGAGTGGGTGACTGTTTAGGGGGAATGATTCAAGAAAGGGAGCAGCATATTTACAGTCCTTGTCCTTCTGAAAGACCTTTATTTCTGGTAAAAAAGAGTAACTTCAGTTTGCTCTGGAGGAAGGGATGTTTGCTTGTAACACTGCTGCTATATGAACTTAACATAGTTGGTTATAGACCCACCTGTTTACCTCCGTTGAGGAGCTGGGAGGAGTGTAGGAGCCATGAGGATGCTTACCCAGCTGTGCCTCATGGACACGTACCACAACGCTGGATAACCACAGCTGGTGGTAGGAACCCCCAGGCACAAAGCATTTGGTAAGGCTGCTCCTCCACACTGGCAGGCCTGCATGGAGGCCACAAAATCCCCTCTCCTAGATTACCCACTAGCAGTAGAAGGCTTCAGTACAACCACAGGAGAAAAATGCAGTTGCCTTTTATCAACTTTTTTGGCCAAGCACCATCTGAGTGGTGGGGTTTTGTTTTTTTGGGGGGGCTTTATTTTGAAGGTGTACATAATTTCATTCCATCCTACTAACCTTTCCAGTTGAATTTGACTGCTGTGCAAGGCAAAAAGCAGTTTTCCTTCAATGCCAGATGAGCTCTTAAGTTCTAAAGTCGTTGAGTTACTGCTGCTCACCAAAAGCGAAACCAATTTGTTCAGGTTTGCAATAGAGGAAAAGCTGCTACTGAAACTACTGCTTCATGAGCCAAGCAGTGAGCTTGCTTCCTGCAGGAAGGAGGAGACCTCTCCCATTATCTGGGTGCTGGGAGCCAGTCTGTTGGAGCCGTCTCCTCTTCCTGCTCCCCAAGGACAGACGGAGGCGCCTCTTTGAGGCAGACACAGCAGCAATGTGCACGCTCCCCAGGCTTATCAACCACTATCAGCTGGGATCTGCTGTTTGCTCCAGACTCCACCTTCGCTTGGAAAGTGCTTGCAATTCCATGAGGTAATGCTTCCTCCCAGCGCCGTGGCTCGTTACCACGACCATGTGCTCCTACCATAAGGCAAGACTGAAAAAACCTTCCCCCGTATTCATGGGCCAGAACTTCCTCTTTCTCCACCCTACTGCTTTGCTCCGCGTTTTCGTTCCTGCCATCCCAAGGGCGGGCGGTCAGGGAGGGTGAAACATCACAGGCCGAGCAGATCCCTCGTCCTCCCACCTTCCGAGCCGCCTCACCAGCAGTCCCGCTTGGGCCCGCCCGGACACCAGGGCCCGCCTGCGCCGAGACACCGCCAGTTGTGAGGTAAAACCTGCCCGGCTGGCACCGAGACCCCCGCGGCCGCTGTAAATCCGCGTTATTCTGATTTAGCTCGGATTGATTAGGAACAGGTCCTGGCTAACGTACCATAAACACCTATTAAACCCCAACAGATACGCCTACAGGGGACTGAAGTTAAACGGGTGCAGCCTCGCCTTGCACAGCGCGGCCCTGACCGAGCGCAGACCCCACGAGGCCGGCGGTGGAGCCGCGCTGCGCACTGACAGGAGCGGTCCGGAGCAGCCCCGCTCCGCGCCACGGCGCCGAGGGGCGGGAGGGAGCCGGGCGGGCGGCGCAACCCATTGGCCGGCGGCCGTGCCCAATCACCGCGGCCGGGCTCTCCTTCCCCTGACGGCGGCTGCCGGGCCGCGGTGACGCGCGCGGAGCGGGCTGGGAGGGCGCGGTCGCGCCTGTCGCGGCCGGGGAGCCCGGGGGGCCGCCGGTGGCTCCCCTCGGCCCTGTGGGATGATGGGGGATTGGCCCGGGGAGCCGGGACCGCCGCTTGAGCGCGGCTGCCGCCACGGCAACCCCCGTCCCGTGGGGTCGGGGGGATGGCGGTGCTGGGCCTGCCCGGGGAGGCGGCTGTCATCAGCTGCTCGCCCTTCCCCGCAGCCCGCCTGCTGCCGCAGCCCCGGGCGCCTCTTCGAGCACCGTCGGGGGTCCGGGGTTGGCGGCGGCGGCGGCGGCTGCTGGGAGCTGGGCTGAAGGGAGCCGGGTCCTGGGGTCCCTCCCGATCGCGGCCCAAATTAGCGCCGTGTGTGAGCGCGGCGTCAGGCAGAAGCGGCCGACCCGGTGGCTTGAGGAAATGGGTCCAACGCACAGCGGCCCGTCCTGAGGTGACCGCGGCTCCAGGGCCCCGGCCACCAAAAGAGGTTAAACCTGTAAAGGAGATGTCTGGGAAAGGGCAGGAAGCCAGGCCAGCACTTCGCATGCGGATTCCCTCCCCAGCGTTACAATAACCGTGGCAGCTGTTGGTGTATTTAAGCCAGGCCACCTATCCAGGACATCCGGGGACCGCCTTTCACGGTGTGTTTGCCTCGCCAGCAGCGGTGGGCGTTCTCCCCTGACTACACGGGAGAGGAGCCGCGCTGTTGTGTGAGTGCAGAGAGATGGGGGTGAGTGAAGTTGCCCCCGTGACATGGGGCTCTGGTGGTCACCCAAGGGCAGCTCAGCCTCCTTCCTCCACCCCGAACCTGCCAGAGCCCATCCGAGAGCCCTTCCTCTGACCCATCTCCACCTGAAGCATTGCTGACATGTATGTACCTACCCTGTTCTGTGACTGCCCATTTGCAGTAAAGACCCAATATAGACATTATGCTTGGAAAAATCAAACATAACTGACTGCATTCTATTATTTCTAATGCTATCTCCAAAATAATTTCAACTTCTTATGTTATAAAGTTATCGCAGTGGAGGAAAACCCCTTTTAGTTTTGTAAACACACCACTGCACCAGCTACTAAGAAGGAGAAAAATAACTGTTACAGCTGAACCCAGGACAGTTTGGCAAATGAAGGTGAAAAAAGAAGCAGTGGAGGTAAATATTTTGATCTTTAAGTGGTTAAGGAATTACGCTTTTATGTCTGTAAAGTTTTTCACAACATCAGCAACAAGTAAATATTTTTACTGTCACCTGTTTTACCTATGAATGCAGCAAGAATCTATTTGATTTATACCCCTGTACTTGCCATATGTACTGATACCGGCTTCAATGTTAGTGTAAACTAGATTGGCCTCATCTAAAGAAAAAACATAGAGCAATTGCAAATTCCCCATAAAATCAACTTCAATTAATGAAAAATCTTCCATGGATAATTCCATACTAAATGTGATGCTTATGCTGTAAATTTTCATCTTACAAAGATGAAATAATGTTTTCTTTTTGCTCTAAGTCTTAATGAAGTGCTTGAAAGTTGACACTGGGCATAGTTGGTATTTGCCTGGGTGACAACTTCAGTTTCCCCTTGCTTTTTGGACAGATAGAGCACACCACAGGCATGCCTGGACATTCTGAGCAGCTCATCGTTGAGGAGGCAGATAACTAAACTGTAAGCTCAAAGTGAAACCATTTCAACGCTCGGGGATGAACACCTCTTCTCCTTTTTCAACCTCCTGATGTCCCTAGCTTAGGTGGGTTTAAATAAATGGAGAAACACAGTGTGTGCAATGCATACTTTTAGGTGCACACTAATGGTATGTATACATTGAAATGCTGTTTAATAGACAAGCAGCATCTGAAAAGCACATAAGCCTAATTGATTCCAGGCACAACTGGCCTGGATTTTGCTTCCTCTTATTCCAACTTTCTGACCTTGTAAAAATTATCTTGATTGTGTTATACTAAAACAAGGCCATGATCTTGCAAAAACTACCATGTGTGCTAGTGCTGAGCAGTACCCAGTGAAGCACAGTGCGTGGAACAAATGTCTACAGCGTTAGGCCCCAAGTTCATTTGTTTGTTTTCCTTTGCTTATATCTAATCATGGTGAAGCAATAGTCTCACTTCTGCTAAAAGCTGAATCTGGGGTTTCATTGTTAAAGGAGGTGAAAAAAGTGTAGTAAAACTTAGGATTTGAAGTGAATCATAATAGGTTTTAAGTTCTTACAGCAGTTTAAGCTGCTGGGATTTTATGGCATTTAGGCAAGGGGGAAAACCAGTGAAGGTTTAAAAATATACATTGCCTTTAATTTTTTCAGTACTTCAGCGTGTGTGTGTGTCTGTGTCTGTGTGTAGTGGTATCTTTGTTTTTCAGAAGATTGCTTCTAGGGATTGGTAGGAAAGCTGAAGGACTTACTGGCTTTGATGATAACCCTCACAATACCGTTGTGCCTTTGTATAAACGTGGAAAAAAAAAGACCTAGGACAGCCTCAAGTGTTGGATATGCTGCTGGTTTGGGCACTGGAGAACTTGTGAGTATAATTATATTTTCTGCTCGACAGAAATCCAAGGCCCAAGTACAGCGATCCTTTTATTGCAATAGCTGCTGCTTTTGCTCCTTCTATTTGGGAATCTGCGGCTTGCTGGCCTTAAATCTCTGTGAAGAGCTGTGAAAGAAAAATGTCTCCCCAGCATGGTGAACTGAACAGATGATCCCTCTCTTTCTCCGAAAGTTCTCCTTTTGGTTTTGTTTTACAGGATGAAGAATAAACTATGCATTTGTGCCTTTGTCAGCAAGGCTCCCATGGGGCAATCCTCGTAAGCACTGGTAGCAAGGAGGCTTATAAAAAGCAGCTCCAGGTGGAAGTGGGTCTTTTCCTGCTCCTCCCTCCATCCTGCTGCAATTCCCGTTCATCCAGGCCCAGAGAACTGCCTGCCTTTCAGACTGAACTACACATATAAGAGAGGTGTGGTCACTTGAACCAGGTATTAGACTATCTACCTTTACTTATGTTGATTCACTGATGTTATGGGGAGTTTCCTTGCATATGGTGTAGGACACCAACTTAACAGTGGTCATTCAACAGCAAATGTAACTTTAATAAAGCCTGCCTCTAAAGAAAACAAGCAGCTTTGATGCATCTTTAAACTTGGTTTCGAAGAAGTTGGTATTAATACAGCTGCCGTCATGTTGAGGCTTTTTAGCTCCCCTGTCAGCATTTCTTATTTCCCTATGGAATGCAGAGTGAATGTGGTGTGTGGTGTATTATTTATTACATAAAAAACCTGACAGCATGTGCGGTGTGCCGTCTCAAAAGTCATGTTGGAAACCTACTACGCCACAGATTAAACAGTGAATATTAGTGCTAACACTGCATCTGTTGTCTTTATCTTCTAGCAACTGTTTTACAACTTTTCTGTTAAGTTGCAGACAAACCCTGCCGCCTTAGAAGCTGTGATACGATCTGTGCTCTCAGTGCGAAAAATACAGCATGTTCTGGCTTGTGTTTCTTAAGAGAGAAAACAATTGGTTAATTGTTTAAAAGTTGTGCCATTCAGTGCAGCACTACTGAAGTGAGCAGCCTAAGAAGTATGACCCATGGCGTTAGGGATGCAGCATGCATCCCCTCCCTCTGCAGCCAGAGGGTGAGGACAGCAGTTCTTCCTGCCTGGACTGAACTGAGTGAGTTCTGTTCCTCTGCCAAGAATGCACAAGTAAATTCAGTGATTGTGTAAGTTACTTGTAATACCCAAAGTATAAACAAACTTGTGCATAGGAAAGGTTAATTTCTGGCAGGTATTCCATGGGAGTTCCCTCAGCACTGCAGAGCTGAGGTGTTCATCTTTAAGGATAGGACAAATTTTAGTTACCTACACAAGACAGGAACAGAAAAGGCGCAGAGTGGAGGCATACAAAACGAGGGGTTAGCTGCTGCTGGGGGAGGTGCTTTTAACACTGGCCTGTGGCTCTAGGTTTTCTTCTTCACAACTGGCACTCAGTGGTATTCAACACCTCTACTTTCAAATCAATACATGCCAACAACAAATACTTGTCAGCATGAATGACAAGTACGCAGCATCTTGGGGAATCAGATCTAACATGTCTGCTATGAATATATAAGCATGAAGTGCGGTGTTCCTTGATCTCTGAGTTGCTACTATCAGAGTACCTTTTGTTAAATTCATTTTTAAATTCAGTATTTGTAAGGTTCAGTTCCTAGTGCATTGTTTTAAATACTTGGGTGATCAAACTCTACTTAGCCAGGCAGTTGTGTCTTTACTTGCAGTGAAGTACTGCACAAGGGATACACGTTTGGCTGGATTATGAGAAACTGTAAAGACCATACAAGTAAGTTTAAGTACTTACATGCTTGCTGAATGTGTCTCACACTTTTTGAATGTCCCAGGCTCCACAATAATTAACGCAGGCTGCAGTGGGAGTGCGTTCTCTTTTTCCGCTGTATTATGCTGTTTCCATAACAGAGTGTTGATTCATACTCAAGAGTTGTGGCCCATCTCTTAAAAGTGTTCTGTGCCAGTGAAATCCAGACCACAGCTGACAGCTTCACTACTCTGTTGCAGCAGAAGTCTTTCATGAGCTTTAAGCTTAACTATGTATGAGGCTGTTTTCTTAGGGGTGCATCTGAAATAATGGAAGGAGCAATTTATTTTATTCTCTTTATAAGCATACAGTGATTTTATGTTTGTCCCTCTGTCCTTCTGAAACCAAATTTTCCACACATGCCCTTTTGGAAAAGTAAAAACATGAAAAAATGAAAACAATAACCAGTTTCTTGGAGAAATCAAGGTAGATGGTTAGAGGGAGTTTGTAGAGAATCACTAACAAAATAGCAATGAACAATGTAATGCTTTTGCAAAATGCAATGCTCTCTTAGGATTTATCAATAGGTGGCATATGTAAGTCACAGAGGAAGATGTGAGGATGACTCGAGTAAGTGCCGATGTGGCCTCAACTGCAGCATTGCCTTTGGTTTCACGTTCTGTGCTGAAAAATAAAGTACAGGACAAAGCAAGATAAAATAAGAGATGTAGAATATAAAAGGAAATGGTAAAGGGAGGGAGGATGTTGAATTTTTAGAGGGGAATTGCATAAATTTTCCAATGTGTAAAAGGTTAGAGAGGTTTGATCAACTTTTTGAATGCTGGGGGAAAGAAGAGATCTGTACAGAGGGAAAGTGTCTCAGACCAGCTGTTAGGAGGGTGGGAGGATGGTTTAAGTTGGGTATTAGGAGAGGAGGGGGAGATGGAACAGCAAAAACTTTTAAATCGTTACAGTGAAATACCAGAACAAGCTACTTAGGAAGTTTGGGTATCTGCTTCATGGAGGGTTTCTAAGAGCAGGTTAGACAAACATCTGTTGGGGATTGTCTGGGGCTACTTCATCCCATCTGCGTGCTGCTGGGGGCGGACCAGATGGTCTCTTCACATCCCTCTCAGTCCTCTTCCTAGAAGTTTACCAGGCAGGGAGGGGAGTGGACCTGAGTATAATGAGAAAGCAGTATCATCCTATTAGTTGATCCTCCTTCAGAGTAGAAAAAGAATCTGAGAAACCACATCTAACTTAACTGTATAAATAAGTGGGGTTTTTTTTAAATTGTTGTTGACTTGCAATTTTGTGAAGCATTTGCCAAAAAATACGTGGAAAAGTTATAAAGCTGAACAAATTTAAGGTGTTCCTTACTGCATTTGTAGTGTGACAATCTCAAGAAACAATTGTAAATGCACTTTTTATTGGTGAGCAGAAGTAGAATAATAAATTTATAAGTACTTTTCAAGGATATGATAAATGTGTGTTTGGCCATGGGTTTTAAATGGCCTCCCAAGTAACGACAGCATGCATAGGGTATAGCTGGGAATGTCGCACCTGGGTGCTTCTTGCATGTGCAAACCCAGGAAGTAACCGTGACAAGTCCCTCTTGCTCCCTGGTCCACAGAAGGAACAAGTTATTCAGCACCTGCTCTGACAAATCTGTCTTGAAGGACAGCTGAATAGAAACATGAAAGTCAGCGTCGACAGGTGAACTCGGTGACTACGGTGGTGCTTACCTCCCTGCCTCCTTCCCTCCCTCCCTGCCTGCCTGCCTGCCTCCCCAGGGATGCGTGTTAGGAAGTTCCAGCGAAATATAGCTGCTGTGGAAAGTCCGGCTCAGAGCAAGTGAGGAGGAGACGTGACCTCTCCGTGGCGAGTCAGATCCAATTTTACAGGCAGCTCTGAGTCAGGGTGGAGCCTGTGAACTGAACTTTGTGTTTAAGAAGGAAGTGATGTTGGTGGCAGCTTGTGTTGCTAAGCAGATGAGTTGCTGTATTTTTATGTCAGCTGACAGTTTCGTCGTGTGTGTGACTTCATTCTTAGATACAGTCAGTGCCTTCCATTTATTAAGGACAAAGGTCAGAAATTGTCAGTGCTGCAATAGCTGTGTCTCTCCATATAAGAAGAGGCATGTTCTACTGAGCAGTCAAAGATGGAAACGGGACTCCTTAACTCTGCTTCTGCACGGTGAAAACAAAACCGACTGTGAGTTCATGTCATGGTCCAAAAGTGAACGTCCTCATGAGTGGGGATGTTGTGGAGTAGGTCAGTCCTGTGGTGTTACTCTGTTTTTAGAGGAGCTCACTGCTGTTCCCATTAAAGAGGCAGCCTGTCTAACCAAGTGTCTCATCTCCAGCAGTAATGGGAACTGGGGGCTGAGGAGAGCAGTCAGGCACTGGCCTGTTAAATGGGAGTACAGGTGGAAAGCTACGCAATCCCTTGTACTTCAGTAATCTAAGCAGCGAGTCTGGGAAGGAGGGCGAGTTGTTTACCACCTCTGTGCCGCTGGCACTGCAGCGGGTGTTCCCTTCCAGCAGTCCAGATCATCACCGGGAACTGGCAGTACCCAGGCAGCAGCTCCAGGAGACTTGAAGGGGAACGTGCAGTTTCGGGGTGCCTGCCCACAGCTCTGTGTGTGCCCACACAGTCACGATGTGCTGTCTCAGGTGCCTTTTCCACCCATTCCCCCCTTAAAGTCTTTGGTTGTGTCCTTAAGTTAGCCTTGAGAGAGCAATGTGTTGTTATCCTTGTTCTGAGGGAGGTTACTGTATCAGAAAACTTCCAGAGAAAGGAATGAATTTTGGGAGTAGTATTAATTCTTGCTGCTGTTGTTGTGTTCCCGAGGATGAGGCAGCGGGGAAGGCTGACATCCCTCGGACAGCTTTGCTCCAGTAAGGGCTGGCAGGTGAGTGGTGCTTGGGCACGAGCTGCTGGGGCTTGCTGCCCCTCTGCTTTTCTAGTTCAGTTCCTCCATTAGGGAGCTCCCTGCCACAGAAGTGGCTGTTTGGGCCGGTTCCAGCTTTTGTCACTCCGGCTGGCTTGAGTTTCAAAAAGAAAACCCACAACACAACTCCCCACACAAGCGTCTACCCTGGCTTGCCCTCCGTTCCCTTAGCTTGCTGGTGCCACAGGGTGGCTCCTTGCAGCACTTGTATTTCTACTGCTTTTAGCTTTCCAGCTGAAATCGTTAAGGTTTTTCGCTCTGATACGAGTCTGCTGCTTCCTGGAACTAACCAAAATCCACGTGCTCTCGGTATTTCAGCATGCTGTGCTCTGAAAAAAGGGTTTTCTCCTGAAAAAGGAATACCGTTTTTCTTTAGCATGTGGCACACAGTTATTGTCAGCGCCCTTTTGGCCACTGCACTCCCCCAGTCTCCTGTGCTTCCACTGCTGCCTGATTTTTGAGAAGCTTTGAGTAAAACTTTCACTTGCGAAAGAAAAAGAAACCATTTGGTTTTTTCTCTTCATTTGGCTGCAGCAATGTTCAGAGATTAATAAAACGTGAGTGTGTGTCAGGGTTGTGGGATTTCAGAGACACTTCCCACCAATCATGGGACAAAGCATGACGCCTTAGCTCATCTGAGGCTGCGAAATGGCATCCTGAATACCAAGCCTGAAGCGCTCAGAGGACAGCTACGCCAAGCACAAGCTTGGGCTCCTGGTGCAGTTTCACATCTCTCCTTGCACAAGAAGAAGTAAAAGAAAGTCTGCGAGATGAGAAGTTGTTGAGGTTTGGGTACATCTGTACGGAATTTCCTTGTGAGCCGCAAGCTCCTTCATCAAAGCCAAAAAGCCCTTTGGAAGAAGCCAGCTGGAGTATATGGCATGAGCACAAGTACTTGGTGTCAGAACTGAAGCAGGGTTTGGACCGAGCAGGTGAGGAAGCAGATGTATTTAACAGAGCTTTCCTCAAGCAGGGTGGGTTGCTCTGAGCTCTCTGTGCATAGCCCTCAGCATTATCAGCTCTCAAACAAGCTGAATACCTGGACCAGGTTGTCGGAAAGGCATGGACTGCTGGGGCCTTGTGGCCTGAAGGTCTTAGGGCACATGGCTTGCATGGGGACTCTGTGTCTCCGAAGTGACAACATCTAGACCTTAAGATCACATTTCACTATACCCGCCTGTTAAAACACATGCTGGTTCTTCAAAGTCTGCTGAATAAATAACCCCCCTTTGTATTTCCATGTGATACTACATCATTTGCATTTTGTAATACTGGTGTTTTAAAACAGATGTAAATGCTGCTTGGTAATCTCTGTGCTGTACTTCCTATGGAGTACATTAACTTATCTCTGCATAATGATGCCTGTCATACACAGTGACTTGCTCAGCTTTACACAAAGTATCCCCACCTTGAAGGTTCACCTAGTTAGTTAGGTAAAGCTGGCACTTTGCTGGGTTCGGTTGGTACAAATGCCCTTGCTCTGCAACTGCTGTTGAAATTCTCAGCAGTTGATGCAAATTCTTGCTAATCTGCGAGCCAAATGGCTGCCTGCATCAGATGGAGTGCTCTGTCCCAACAGCACACAAAGCCTTGGGTAGCTACAAGTGAATTTTCATCCCTGTCATCTCTTGGATATTTTAGTAAGCTGTTACCAGTGATGTTAATCATGAAGACTGCCATGGTGCTGTTTCCTCACTCTCCTCCAACTTGGGGAGTTACAGCTTTCTCCTTGGGGACTGGCTGAAGCACGAGTTAAGGTTTCAGAACTTTTTCCTCCATAACAGCTACGCAATGACGTGTTTCATCTGTGACTGGCATGACCGTCGAGTACATGTGCGTGAACATGTGCCACCCCTGCACCACGTCCCACCCTGGCCATGCTTTTCCTTCCGCTCCGTATCCGGCTGCTGCCCAGGAGCTGGAAAGCGGCTGTAATTCTCCCCGCGCTGTGAAAGTGCTGTTTGTGGATTCTGTTTCTTCTCATGTTGGAAAACGCTGGGAGACTCCCTTCACATTTTTATTACCTGAGTAGCGAGCCAGCTGATTTCATAGGCTGCGGCCTGAGGATGATTTATGGGACCCGAGGAGCTGGTTCTGTGCCTTCAGCAAGAGACTGGTGCGGTTATATTCCCTTGGAGCAGACATCTAAGTTCCCACATGCGTCCCCCCTCGTTGCTTGTGCCAGGCTAAAATACTGCTTTTTTCAAGAAATGCTGCATTTCTTTGGCTGTCTCACCCCTGCCGCCACAATGCTCTTCAAACACTTTTCACGCTCGGAAGCTTTGCAATCTGATTTCTGCTCAACAAGAAACTGAAACAAGTTCTAGAGGGAGCAGCAGCGACCTGCTGGCAGTTGGTCTCAGAATGAGTTTCTCTTGCCCCTAAATCTTGGAGAAGTTATGTCTTTGAAAGCAATGGGAGTTCGGAGGGAGCTTACACTACACCAGGGCACTTGGCTGCTGGGTGAGGGGCGCAGTTAAATGATGCACACGGAAAACCAGGCTTGCGGGGAAGTGTTTCTGGGCTGTTTACTCTCTGGTCTGTCAACACGCTGGGAAAGAGAATAGAAGCTGATTACATTTAGTACTTTGGGAGGATCCCTGCCTCTGGGCAGGGTTGGGTTTTGGGGGGGTTGTTGTTTTCTTTCTTTTTTCACGAAGTAGAGAAATGCACATTAAAAATAGAACGATCGTAAACCAAGCAAATTTGGTGAAGATGCACTCGGGGCATGTGCTGCTTCGGTGTTGGCTTCCTTTGAAACACTATTTCCACTTGCTATTTTTAACTTTATGGAAGGCCACGGTGAAGAACAGGGAGCGCATTCTGCCGCGCCGCCACGTGCTGTCAGCTTTCCAACATGTTTTTCAGCAGGAAGCAGGGGATGGTGTCACCTCCCCAGCTGCTGGCCCCTCGCTGCTTCATGGCCTCTCCCACCGCAAACCGCCTCTTCTCCCAAAGAGGTGCTTTCCCCTGAAACCCAGGAGGGGTTGAGTAGGCCGGACGTGCATGACACAATGTGGGAGAGTCCCAGGCTTCCTCTGGAGAAACCCGAAACATGATTTGGGCTGTAGCGGCCCTCATACACCAACATGGACGCCTGGATTCATGACAGCTGATGACCCAAGAACCCAGAGGAGCTTCTGGCATCCACCTTGTCCACATCCAGCTCCTGGCTTACTCAGTGTGTGTTAAGAGAGCATAGAGGAAAGGCTGTGAGAGATGTTACGAGGATGCCATCTCTCTTTCTCGTTTTGCAGGTATGAGTGCGGGTGCAGCAATGGTCCCCAAAAAAGAGCAGGGGGAGCAGGAGGGTGCTCTGCTCAGCACCACAGGAGTTTGGTTTTCCTTCTCCAACTTGCTACAGGCAGTGATGGTAAAAAGTTATCTCGTCAAATGACTCGCTGAGAATTCCTGTAACATGGAGCATCTTTATGCTGGGTTTACATTTTAATCCCTTTATTCTTTCAAGATGCTGATTTAGTTTCCGGAGTGATGCAGGGAAGACTGTTGAAGAGTGCTACTGGTAATCACTTTTTTTGGTGGGATTTGTCCGATTTACTTACGGAATGAGTTTGTTTCGGTTTGTATCACGGATTTGAACGCACAACTTACAAACGCGACAGCACTGGGACTCGGCAGCCCTGCTAGTCCCGGTCCCGGTGCGGCGGGACACACACACACGCACACACACACACAGACACACGGCTCCTGCCGCGGGCGGTCAGCACTTAATGGCCGCTTCCCTTTGCAAAGCCGACCCGCTCGGGACAAAGTCCACCCTACATCGCGGACTGGAGCGATCCTGCCCTTGTCCCGCCCCGCCTGCCCCGGCGGCGAGGCGCGGGCGTGTGGGGGCGCGGTGGCCGTGCCCTGCGCGGCCGGGGGCAGCGGGTGCGGGGCAGGCCGCGGGGAGCCGGGCAGCCGCCCGGGGCTCCCTCGGTTCCACTTCGCCGCCGCGTTTGGGAAGTCGAAAGCGCGGCGGTGACACCCCCGTCCCCCCCCCGGCACCACCGCGCTTCACCAGGAGTTTCCCAGGGCGGGCCCGGCGCTGACCCCGCGGGGCTCTGTGTGCGTGTCCCCGTGTGTCTCCCCCCATCCCGGTCACCGTCAGGCGGGGCGGCGCACGGAAGGCGCCGCGCTCCGCGGCGGCAGCGCTCCCTCGGCCGTCTGGGCGCTGGGGGTGCTGGCGCGGAGGTTAGTGACCCCCCCGCCCCTCCCCCTCCCGCGCGGGTGCGTTTTGGGGCTTTTTTTCCTCTTTTTTCCCCTCTTTTTCTTTCTCTTTTTCCCTTCCCCCCCCCCCCGTTGCATAAATTATGCCGGGCGGGGCGGTGACGTCGCGGGGGGGTGGGGCGCGCGCGGCGCTCGCCCCCGGGGAGGGGGCGGTGTCGGGGGCGCGCCTTGTGGCGGCGGAGGGAGGGGGAAGGCGGGAGGCGGTGGCGGGGCGGGCGGCGCAGGGGGCGGCCGCCGCCTGGCTGGTGTCGCGCTCGGCTCGGCTCCGGCAGGCGCGCTCGCTCGCTCGGGAACTATCGGATTAAACTTGAATCGAGTGAAATTACACAAAGGAGCGAAGCGGAGCCGGAACCCGGCGGAGACCCCGAAACTACCCGAGACCCGCGCTGACCCTTCCTCTCTCCCTCCCCTCCCTTCCACCCCTCCTCCGCCCGCCCGCCCCGGTCAGGGATCCCCCTCCTCCCCTCTTAGCCCAGCCCCGGTGCGAGCGAGCAACTCCGTGCGTCTGTGTGTGTGTGCGCGTGTGTGTGTGTGTGCGCGACCCGCACTCCGCCTCGCCCCCCCCGGCCGGCGGCACCAACTCCGGAGCGTGTCCCCTCCTCCTCCCCGGCCCCTCAGCGGAGGGCAGCGAGGGAGCGAGCGGGGGACACCGGTCCCCGACGGCCACGCACCGGCCCGGTGAGTGACCCCGCACCTCGCTGGGCGCGGAGGGAGGGAAAGAAGGAAGGAAGAAGGGAGGGAGGGCGGCCGCCGGCCATGGAGCCGGGGACCGGCGGCAGGTCTCGTCCCCGGCGGAGAGGAGCGGCGCGGAGCAGGGTGCTCGCTGCCATGGGGTGGTGGTGGTCGTGGGGGTGGACGTTGCGGCCCCAGGCGAGCCGGGGCGGGGGGGTGGTGTGTCTCAGCGGGGCACTTCCCCGGGTGTAAATGGCTTTTTGTTGTGCTGCGGCCGGCCGGCCGCCTGCCTCGCCTCGGGGGAGGGGAGGGCACCGGGGAGCGGGGAGCCGGAGCGGCGGCGCCCCTTCCCTTTCGATCCCTTCTCCCCCCAACCCCCCCCCCCCGGCTCCGCTCCGCAAGTTTGGAGGGTGACTAAAAATCCGGTAAAAGTTGATGGGAGCGGCGCGGCGGGGCCCGGCGCCGGCCGGGGTGGCGGCGGGAGCGCTTCCCCCGCTGACCACGCTGACGGCTCCCGGCGGCCGCGGCGGCACAACAAGCGCTAACAAAGTGAGGGCGCTTCCCCGCCGCGCACGGCCCGGCCCGGCCCGGCTCGACCCGGCGCAGCCCCGCCCGCCGCCGCCGCCGCGCACCCCGCTCCGCGCCGGCACATGGGTCGCGGGGGCCGGGGCCGGGCCGCAGCGGGGGCACCGCCGGCGGAGGCCGGGCGGTGGGTGGCGGCGGGCGGCAGGAAGGCGGGCGGGGAGGGAGGAGGAGGAGGGAGGCGGGAGCACGAGGTGCTGCTCCGGCCGCCGGTGCGTGCGGCGGGGGGATCGTCCTGCCCCGGCTGCACCGGGAAGGGGGGGCGGGGGGAGACGCTCGGCGGACGGAGAAAGGGGAGGGAGGGGACGCGCAGGGAGAACGGTACCGAGAGCAGCCGGAGCGGGGCTGGCGGACGCCGCATAATAGGGGCTTCACCCCGTCGGGCACCTCGCTCCGCGGGGCCGCGGCCGCGAACATGGGGTCGGGGCCGGGGCGCTGCCCTCTTCCCCCCCCCTCCCCCCCCCCGTTTCCCTTTACTCCCCCGCCCCGTTCCGGGCCATTTTGAGGGTGAGCGGAAAAAGGTGGTTTGAGGCCAAGCGGTCAGAGCGGGGTGGGGGGAGCGGGGCCGGCGGTGCGTGCGGGGAGCGGGCAGCGCGTGAGTGTGTGTGTGTGTGTGTGTGCGCGTGCGGTGGCTGGGGGAGGGGGGCAGGGTTGCGAGTGAGTCTCAGGGAGAAGGCGCTGCAGGCAATGAGCAGCCATCATCATTACGTTGCCGTCGTTTGTACCGGTAGCGTTAAACCGGGGGACGCGGTTTCAGTCCCCCCCCCGCAACGCCCCGGGGAGCCCCCGCGGTGCGGCCCGGCCGCAGCGGGTGGGTGCCGGGTGGGGTGTGTGTGGGGGTTAGGGGGTGGCGGTGGGGCTGGCGCTGGGAATGGAGCCGGTTTCCTGCGCTGGCCCCGGCACCCCGCTCACGGCCGGGTTGAAAGTAGTTGTTTTTTAAACAGACAATGGACAAAAGGAAAGTCGCGGTGCCCGGGAGTTCCCTGCCCATCCCCGCGGCCGCCCGGCGCCCCGCGCAACTCGCCCGCACTTACCCACTTTCCGCCTTTGTTTTCGTTTGGGAAGGGGCTGAGCGTGCTCCCAACTGCGGGAAACGGCGATTTCTCCATTTGCGAGACGCTTTCTTTTTGTTGTTTCCCCCTTTTTTCCTCTCCCCCTCGCCCCCCATCCTCATCCCCTTTGGCCTTCCGCGGGTTTTGACCCGCGGAATATCCGAGTCCCCCGATGCGATAAGTTTGTTTCTGTGTCGATGTGCGCCTCGGTTTTACTTTCATCAAAGCAGATCGCGAGCTGTGTTTATCCTGGAAGATGGCTTTCGGGAGAATGCGTTTGCCTTGTGTTTGTGGTTTGTTTCTTTTTCACACACGCACCCCCCCTCACCCTCCCCACCCCCCCGGTTTTCCCTTCTCTCCCGTGGCACACGGGGCTGGTGGAGATGCAAACAAGCAAGTTGAACAAAAAATGTTTCTGTTCGTTTCCTCACAGATCATCCATTCTAACGACGGCAAAAAAATCTTAATGACTATGACTTTAGCAGCATGGGTAGCTGGTTTGCCCCAATTATAAACCCCGTTAGTTTGCGGTAATGTGTGAGTATCAATATATAATTCATATTAAAAAGCATGATCAGTAATTATCGCTATCGCCATTATTATTTTTGTTATAAAAGTTGAAGCCCATCGTTTCCCGACGGGAGCGCTGCATCTGTCGCTTGGAGTGTTTTTGTCTCGCTGTTGCACAACAGAGGCTCTCTAGTCTTTAACCTAAAATGGCAGCTTTAATTTGACTGGGGCCCATTCATTGACAATGATAATAAAAAGGCTGAAAGCTAAATGTAGCTGGATGCTTGGGGCACGTTTGCAGAACTGTCTCCTTTTTCACTGCTGGGCGCTGCTAAGAGAGGAACTTGGGAGCTCTCTAGTTTCTAGCCTCAAAGTTTCACACACTTTTATTAATTAAAGAGAAAGAAAAAGAAGAAGGAAAGGGCGCAAATTGCATTGCTCTGTGTAAACCCCATTCTAAACGGCAGGGCTGGCTGCTGACAAACTTAACGGTGAGGAGATAGTTAGGGAGGGCTTCTTCCCTTGCGAGAGCTCTGCCTTTTAAACAGCGGGGCAAAAATTCGAGTAATGCCTTTCAAAATGAGGCAGCAGTGCCAGGGAAAATTAACCATTTGTTTTTGAGGCTGGTAACAGGTGATGGGAACAATCGGAACGTTCTGTGCCTGTTCCTGTCCCCGGCTACTAGAACCCCGAACGCTGCGTGTTTCTTTTGGTTTGGTGTGAATGTGCTCGGGGTTTCGCAGGTACCTGTCCACAGTGTGCTGTTCTCCTCCAGGAGAAAACCACAACTGCTGGGGAAGAGGAGTTATTTCTTGTGCGAGGAATCATCTAAAGTTTGAAACAGTTTTATGAATCAAACTATCCCCTGCCACAGCGTAGGAAAACGCCACGGACTCCCACTCCCCCTGTGCTGCTTTTCCATCAGCCCAGGCTGCTTATTCTCAGCCTCTCTTGAGCTTTTTTAGAATAAGAACTACGTAAAGATGATTGTGAAAGCTGCAGAACAGGCTCTTGGATGAGCGTTAAATGCCTGTGATTGCAAGTTTAACCGAATTAGTGATTCACTGGTACTAACTGGATAATCGTATTTGACCACATATCTTGCTAAATATTTAACAATGTAATGATATTTCTGTATTCCTTGTGCATCCCGGTTCGGTTATTTAAATAGCAGGAAAAAACTTGCTCAGATTCAAAACACAAAACGGTTTTATTGCTGCTTCAGTCATCAGGAAAAGTTTTGGTTGTCGGTGAAGATCGCTCAGTCCTTTTGAGGAAAAAATAGCTGTTTCTAAGGACGTAGTGTTGTAGAAATGTCAGTCAAAATGAAGTTTAGCAGAATACTCTCCCTATTGCAATCAAAACTCTGTGCAGGGGTGGTAGATTTGAGTTGTAACCATTTTCTTCTAAATTGGGTTAATGTGGAAACCCAAAGGGTTAGGTGTAAGAAGCGCTGTAAAGGCTTCCTAGTCCACATAGAGGGGTCAGTTAACCTGAGTGTAGCTTTTTCCAGGGAAGTTACTTGCTGGCTTCGTGCTGAAAAGCTTTTGATGAACATTCGCGGTATTTCCTATTAACGCTCAGGTAGTGTTAGGACTTTATAAGATGTAAAATGAGTTTTTTGTAAGTAGAGGTGAAACATGCTGATGGTGGAGTGCTGAAGAAGGGGATGTACTGCTGGGTGCAGGCTTGGCACTGGTGGTTCTGTCCTGTCCTGCCCTGCCCTGGCGTGGAGGGGGGGCTGTGTCTGTGCCCCATGCGCTGGCCTAGGTCCTTGGCTGGAGCAGAATCTGCAGTGTGAGAATACAGCACGGCCTTGAACACCTTAACAGCCGGACTCGGGCATGAAGAGAACCGACTCAGGCATGGTTTTCTGTATAGGTGGAGGATCTGAGTAATGGGAACTTTGAAGGCTTTCAAAGAGCTGCTGAAATCTCGCAGTGAGGCTCTGCCTGTGGTTTGCCGTACCCGTGGCATCCTGTAGCAGCGGGCTGCTGGGGTTTTTGTTTTGTGTTTAGCACATGGCATGATACATAAAGGTTGTTGAGGTGGGAGAAGAAGGAAAAAAGTAACCAGAAGGGGTGGAAATAAGGCGCAGGATTCAAGGCAACACGTGTTTAACTCCAGCCCTTATTTCCCATTCGTCATATTTTTACATTGATTTTCAGAGGGGGAAGCATTTAGAACCTGCTGGTTGGTGTCTGCTTGCGTGAATCCGGCTTTATTCCAATAAACCCGTGTGGCTAGCAAGGACACAGGCAACTGTGTGACGAGTGGTGTGTGCCCGAACATCCCCCTTCCCCTGGTTCCCTCAAATCCTGACTTCCAAACCCTTTTGTACTTGTCTGCTGTGTACGGATCACTAAGTGCTCAGATTTATGAGCTGATTAACTGATGCCCGTAAGTAACATGGGTGATACTTTTATGTTCCCTGTACACAAGAAAACTGCAGATTTTAGTAAATAATTAAACTGTCTCCTTTACGAATGAGCCTTTTGTGTGTAGGTGAGGCTTTAGATTTCACTTTTCCAACAGAAAAGTTACTGTATAAATTTACTGCATCTATTTAGCTTCATCATTAACTTCATTGTTTATCATCATTTATTTTTCTGTGAGTAGCTTGTTTGCACAAAACCCACTGGATTTTAATGGAAGAAGGTCTCAAATATTGCCTGTATTTTGGCAGCGGTAAAAAGGCGAAGGGGAGCTCCACGTGTAATTTATTTTTAGAGCTCTTTTGGCGGAAGGAGTGAGGTACAATATACAGAAGCATTCCATGTTTTTATTAGGATTCAGGGTAATGACACCTGACAGAAGAGTTTTCCTCTTGATTTCTTTCCGCCTGCAGAATCTAACTGTAACTGTTAGTGGTTTGTATTTTACCTGGAATCCGTGCTCATGGGCATGCCACATTGTAGTTGCACAGTTGGAAAATGAGGTTGGGAGGCATGATACAAAGAAGGACGCTGTGACCTAAATGACACACTCCAAGCACCTGAATGCGACAACAAAGCTCTTCAGATACTCTGAAGTATGCAAAAGCTGATTAGCTCTTTGCTTCCAACATTGTGACTTTTCAAGGATGTAGACGCACACCTAGAAGAAGTCAAGTCAGACCCAAGGATCTTTGTGCTGTTAGGTTCTCTTGTTTCATGAATGCCACTCAGTAGCAGTTTCTACTTAATTAAGGAAGGTTTTCTTACTTAATTTAAACATTTTCATTTAGAAGTCGCAATTCAGTAGAAGAGTGCTAATTTTCCAGTAAGCCACTGTATTAGCAGAGCATCGTAACACATAACTTTGAAAGCTTATTGGTGTATAGGAGCTAACCCGAAGCCCTTGCTGGCATGGTGTAGGGCTTGCTCTGCTCTGGAGTGACCTATATAGCTATTTTGGGTGTGGTTTTGCTTGGCTTCCGTGGGAGCTGTGTCCAGCCTTGCCCTGACGCAGACAGTTGCTGTGATGGGAGAGCCTTGAGGGGAATGGTGGGGAATAAATGACTTGGAGAATCAATTGTCTGGAAAAAGTCATCGCAGCCAAAATGTCTCCTCCTTCTAATGGTCCTCGGAGGGAAGTTAAGTCTCATATGTGCGGTCCTGATACCAGGGATGCTGCTGCTCAGGCCTCATTTAAGTATGGGCTGGTGATCATGGTGACCAGTGCGGCAGCTTAACCTGCCTGCATGTAGCTGGTGTGTGGAGAATCCAGTGCTGGGTAGTTTTGGAAGCACTTTAGTTTTGATGTCCTTGAGCTGCTTTTTAAGCCATTCTTTTGAACTCTCTGTTCACTGCTGGAACTCCAACAGGTACTTGGCTTTAAAATTTCTTCTCAGTGATTTTTTGGAAGGAATTGGCCTACTCGCAGTTTATTTTGACTTCTGACTACGAAGTAAACATCACTTCTTAAACCATTTTGTGGAGGTATACATCAGATGTACAAAGTATGCTTCCTTTTAATGCAGCAAAACCAGTCCTGCTCTGAAATCTAAACCTTCTGCTTCTTTCTATTCCTCCTTCCAGTCCTATCCCTGCTTCCCCCACCCCCCTCACCTTTCCCACATATTTTTCTTCTTCTTCATCTGTGCCTTCCCTATTGCATTTTCAATCTTCTTTCCAATTTATATCGCTCTCTTGTTTGCTCGGTGGAGTTGCGTTTTCTTGCCAGTCTTGGATAATTAGAACATGTTGCAAAATAAACACGCATTTGCACTCCCAATAATACCACTTCCTACCCAAAGTGTGGAGGATGCTTTTGTTGGTGTGGGAAGAGCTGGCTGGCTGTGCTGCAGCCTGGTGGAGTCTCACGTCAGACCCTGGGAGCTGCCTGGCAAGGGGATGTTCAGCAGCGGAGAGCCAGAGCTGGGGATGCTTGGGTGCTGATACAGAAACACAGCTCTTAATAGTTTCTCTTGAACTGTGTGTTCAGTATTTGTGAGTGGGTGTCCTGGTCCTGTCACACTTCATGTGGAATGGGGATAACCACTGAGGGGTAGCCCTTGCCAAACAGGGAAATTTGGGGTGTGGGGTGGAGCTTCTGTGGGGGATTGTGTAGGGCAGGTTTGGAGACCAACGGCTGTGTGACCAGTGGTAATGCAGATCAGAACCTGGAGCAAGTCCAAGGAGGACTTTAATAAAGGCACTTTTGTCCTGGATCTTAAAATAGGAAGCCTGTGGATTTATTTACAGGGTAAACAGGATTTGTTAAATGGGTAGTCTTTAGGTGCAATGGAATACCGGTCATTCTTTGAGAGAGAGTTCAGGGGAAAACTAGCTGAACCTTAACCAAAAGTTGGGATTTGAGAGGTTTAAAGATCAGTGACAGGACAAAATAAGGAGCAGAAGTTTCCATCATAGAAAGCATTGGGGTAGGGCTTTTACAGGAGAAATGTGAAACAAGCCCTTATGTGAGAGAGAGAAGTTCAGTTGAAGTCTTAGGTAATAACAACCTGGGTGAGCTAGTGGGAAGTCGCGAGCTGATGTCAACTTATTAAAAGAAGATATTCCCTGCTGCAAAGAGGATTCATTGAGATTGAAATCCAACACTGAAATGTTATTTGGTAAAATGTTTTACAGCAAAGAGTGTGTTGGTCTGGACTGCAGAAAATAACAGTTCAGTATTTCTTTGATTTGAAAACAGGACAACCAGGAAGGAGATGTCTGACTGTTCTAAGTGCTTGATAGAAGGATTGAAGAAAGGAAGGTAATGATGAGGCTAACAGATGTTCAAAAATCACTCCGTTAAGACTGAGATAAAATTGCATGTAGGTGAGAGACTGGTAAATTTCAAGGATGCATCTCAATTAGTCATTTAGGTTGTAACAAATGGTTTCAGAATCTTACCTATTCCTGGGTAGCAGAGCATAGCTGAAGTCCAGGAATCTGGCATCTTGGGTAATTTGCTGCTTTTAGTTCTATATTTAAATGTGCATGGTGTGTTCATATGGGATCAGAAATACCCGAACAACCATAACTGCCGTTATTAGCTTGAAATAAAAACTAAGAATATATATATATGTATGTAATACAAATTTTGTCTCAACTTTCTGGCATATATGTAGGTGAGTCCTGTGGCTTTTGTAGGATGTGCTCTGGTTTGCACTGCTATTGGACTGGAGTAGGTGCTTGTTGGTGGCTTATTGCAAGGCAAAAAGCAGGCAGGTCCTCATCTCTGGTTCTTGGTTAGAGAGGTACTTAGACTACATTGTGGATTGCTGGGAGAATCCTGCAGGCTTCACAGGGTGGTGTGGTCATGTCAGGATGGCTTAAGTGAAGGCTCTGCCTCACTGCAGCCATTGCTTACGTGAGTTCAGAGATTCCTTTAAACTCTCGTGAGGGGACTCTCGCTAAGAGTGTAATTCTTGCCTCAAGTTGTTTAAACTGTGAAGAATTAAACTGAGAGTTTATAGTGAGCAGTTTAATATCTCTCTTGATTTAGGAAAGAATCATTCAGAAAGCGAGTTAAATAGGGGTCTCTGGACTGCCTCGGGAGGTAAGTCTGGGAGAGACCTGCTAAGTAATTCAGTTTATCAGTAGTGTTATGAGGTGTCTGCTGTGCTTTGCATTCACTCAGCTCTGTGAATGGGATACAGCCTTCCTTAGTTTAATCATCGTCCTTCACTGGGGGGGAAGTGAATAAGCAGGCTTCAGCTTCACTTGCCCCCTCCTTCTCTCTTGATCTCTGCAAAGATATGTTGTCTTTTTTTCTGTACAGCAGTAAGTGAAGGCAGTTACTTGCTTCTTTAATTCTATTGTCACTTTAAAAGGGCCTACCACAAGAAGATCACATCAGTTCCACCTGCATCTCCTTCACTACAGTGCTGCAGGAGTTCCCTGCCCAGGCCACCTTCCCTCACTGAAATGACTCTCAGTGAGCATACTTTAGTATTTGAGCAGGATTTGAACTTTGTGGCAGCCATGTAAAAGGAAGGGGTTGTTCCGTAGAAATGGCATGGCTATGGGAAGAATCTGCTTGTTAAAGGCAGTGCTAGAACAGAAACGTGCTTTCCAACTTGGGTCTGATAATTGTTGTAGGAGGCAGTCTTAGCAGTCGTGTGTGTTAGGTGTTGCACTGAAACCGAAAAGAAAAAGACAAATGGAAAGGGGGATTTTTTTGTGTGCTTTTTCGCTTATCATGGTTAGATTTAGAGAAATGCTGTGGTTAAGGTGACTGAGCTCTGGAATGGCTAGTTCTCAAGGAAATACGCTAATGCCTCGCGCCCCTGCTTCCCTCTGCCTGACCTAATGACTACTTAATTTTGGGGTATTAAAAAAGAAAACCTTGGCTACCAAAGAGGTGGCAGGTGAAAGGAATTTCTTCCAGTGCTCCTCATGAGAAATTTCCCTTACACAGTTACTTAAAAGATTAATCTCCTTGATCTGTTTCTCTCTTTCCACCACCATTCCTCTTTCCCTGCCTCCTTCCCCAAAAGAGAGGAAACTGGAGTGCCTGCCTTTCCCTGCCTCTCTAGGTGAAGGATGGTGACTCTTTGGCTTGTCAGCGTGTGATTCCCCTGCTGAGACTGCTGCATGACTAGCCTCACAACTGGATTGTGCAGTGTGGGGATGGCTGGGCAATGTGGATTCTTCCTGTGGGAGGAACTGGACTCGCAGGGGCACTTGGAGGCAGGTATTACAGAGCCAGCTGGGACATAGGCTGCGTGCTCCATCTCATCCCCCAGTGGGGCTTCTGTGGTCTGCTGCTGTCTTCCTTTGTGGCTCTGTCTGTATGGCAGTCACAGATCTGTGGTGTAGTCTGTGTGGCTGTCCAACATGAGGATTTTTGGTAGGCAGCTGGTAGAGTCAGGCTGAAAAACCCCTTGTCTAATTTGAGAAGGTGTGGGGCAGGGTGTTTTTTCTCTTCAGTGCATAGTGGAGCGAGTAGTTTCTGTTTTGAGGTGCCTCCAGGTAGGCTGTGAACTTTGAAGAGCAAGGTGAGGACTCCAGCAGCTGAGCTGTCCCGTTTGCTGCTGTTGTGAATGGAGTTTGGCTGTGGGAGAGATATATTTGATAGAGGTTCACTTCCTGCTTCTCAAGTGAAATGGCATATCCACAGTAGGCGGTCCATCACAGAGCAAGGAAGAGCTCTCCATGGAGAGAGATCACTGGGCAGAAAGCCTGGGAACTGGGCACCTGGAGCACATTGTCACTTCCCTGTGGTACAACACCTTGCAGCCCATCGACTTGGGTGCCTCCCTCTGTATTCTTTCTCTAAGGCATGTTATTCCTTGATAGTTCTACTTGGCTGTTCATGGCAACCTCAGGAGAAAAGGCAAAGTTCTTGCTGTTTTCAGCTTATAAAAAGTACTTGTAGCTTTTCTCTGTCATAATGCTTATGGAGATTGGTGGGGAAAAAAAAAAGGCAAGCTAGGAAGAAATCTTCCAGGCTTTCTTCACCCTCCTCTTCCAATTGAGTTATCCTTATCTTGCTGTTGTGTTTTAATGTAAATGTGTTGTGTTTTTAAGAACTTCTCTTTTTTTCCCCACAGAGTTTTATACTTAAATATGTATAAGAATACTTGCAGTATTTTTTGGTAAAATGAGTACTTTGTAGTTCTGCAGATAGCTGGAAGCTATTGAATGTCGTCTTGTGGCCCATCTAATCATTTATAAGTCAGGGTATGGTCTGAAAAACACAGTGAGCTAATTTAACCGGACATTGTTCTGAAAGAAGTTTCCTCTCTGCCTTTGTCCCCCTGCACCCTTCCTCCCAACCGCATGGCTCTGCTACTTTGTTATAGCAGCAGTGCTTGTCAGGTCCTTCTGTGAACCACTTTAGTTCACTAAAATGGCAGAAAAATAACTCTGTAAAATGGAGAGCATTTTGCGGTTGTAATGAATCAAACCGGCTCATAAAAGGATCTGATGAACACCAGAGCTGGTGCTGAGGACGAGGGGGGCCGGTAGCTTGGAGAGCAGCAAGCCCTTTTCATCTTTTCATTTTGGTGGCAGTGAGCAAGTGGATTGGATCAGTTGCCAGGGAACCTTCATGGGAGAAATAGAAATAGAGTAATCATCTGTGAAGCAAAGGACACCACAAGAAGAATGTGCTGGCCTGAGTTCAAACTGATATTAAAATTTGTTTATTCTAGTGATGGTGTGGATTGCACACGATAAACGGTTTGTTAAAATTCAGAACCCACTGCCCAGAAATCAGTTTTCCTCTTGAGGTACGAGAACAAAAGTCTTAAGAGATTTGCTGACATAAATAACTTGTCTGATATCTCAAATGAAAAGTATTTAATCTCTAAAACAATTTATTTGCAGGAAAGTACATTGCTCTTGCGGTGTGTGATTCTTTTCTTGGCAAGCTTGAAGTCCTCCATTAGATTCATCAGCTTTCCGAGTCAATTTGTCTCAAATTTTATCAAATCAATGTTTAATGCAGTGGATTCAGTTATCCAGAATTTTATCCCAAGTATCTACATTATTCCTGTTAGTTTGAGAGGGTATGAGAGCTCCTGGTTATAGAAGGTGGCTGACGCTGTTCCCTCCTGTCGTAGTCTAAAGCTTTCTCACACCAAAATGAGCACATGCTTATTTAAAACTGATGAAAAAATTGCATTGTAAGTAAAATAACAGGCTGCTTCGTTACTCCTGTAATTCCAGCCTCTTGCTGTTGTTCTCCAGAGAGAAATGGGCAGTTTACACTGCGCGGCTTGGCAGAGGAATGAACACCTCACAGAAAGCCAGTGATACTGAGTGTAGCTTCTGCTCAAGCCACCTGCCAGCTGGAGGTGACTCTTGGAGCGTAGCAGGAGCATGGCATGGGGAACTGCTTGTTTTCTGAAGAGCCCTGGCTGTTCTGTAAAATCACTTGTGTGAACTGCCTGCAGTGTCACAGAAGGGCGCTTCTTAGCCGGTGGAAGAGTGGAATCTCTCGCCTTCCTTCCTGTTTTTCTCCAGACTTGGACAACTTTGTGTGCCGTAATGGAAGTTAAACACTTGTCATAGCTATTAAAAACCCCCAAAACAACAACGCGGAGCACTATCTAGATTCCTCTGTACACATTTTATATCTAAAATATTCCCTTTTGGCAGCTACATGAGGCGGTGAGAGGAGCAGGAGAGGGGACTTACAAATTCTGTGTGTAGGCACCAAGGATATTGCAGGCTGGTCTTAGTGAAAACTGCTTTAGGAGTGGTGGCCCTAACTAACATTGTGTGTGTTCAGAGTGAATACTGTAGTTACTAAAAGCGGTTTGTTTACACTAGGAATTGTATGTGCTTGCTCTAATGGGCCTTAGGAAGCTGAAAGCACAGCTGTAAAACATCTGTCTCCGAGACCAGATCTTGTCTGTCTGAATTTTTGTCCTGCATTTTATGTTCAGTTTTGAAAAAGAAACAAAACTTCTCTTTGTAATAGGAAAGTTCTTGGCCATCCTGCTTGATGACTGGTTTGCACTTGAAAGGCTATCATGCTGTTGTCTTGAACGCAGAACTTAAAATAGTGACTCAGTATTAACTCCACTTCCTCTTTAATCCGATCATCTTGCTTGCTGTATGACCTTATAACACCTTAATTTAAAGGCTGCTTATTCCAGTGGATTAAATTTGGAGGTGTCTGGAGTTGTGAGCATTGCTACAGGAAGGGCTTAAGGGGAACTGAGAAACGGTTGCCTCAAAAGAAAAGGGAGGGAGGGGGGTCGAATAGGAGCAGCAGGAGTATTTTCCCACTTGCTGGTGCTGACTGTTGTGCATGTATGGTCTGTGCAACAACGCGAGGCTTGCTGAAAAGTCAGGAAGAGTTTTGAGCACAAAGCTCTGCTGCACCATATGAAAAAGTACATTCATCTCCAGTGAGTGAATTTGATGCTCTTTGTCTCAATTATGCATGGAAGTGATAGAAGACAAAATACCTGTTTAGTGCAGGCATCTCTGAGTGTTTGGATGTTTTCTTCTTCTTTCCAAGGCTAGTGGCCAAAGCAGATGGTTGGAAGCCAGGAACCTGAGTGCTACTCCAGACTGGTATTCCAGGTTCATAATGATGTGTTTTGAGGTCTGCCATACTGGGATGTGTAATAGTTGCTGTTTACGTAGCGACTCTCACCAGATGACCTTGGTTCTTTACCAAGCATTAATTTTGTCCTGCTACTGATCTCATGAAGTAGATAAATGCTGTCTATCCTTCAAAGCAGAGTTGGTCTGATATTTAGCACTTTAAAAAGTCTGTTTTAAGTGTACAGAGCGTGTGTGTGAATAGCCTGCTGTTTTCAGAATTTACATCATCTTCCTTTAAATGTCTTTCTCAGGAGTAAATTCTAAACAATTATATTTTGTGTACTGATCTTAGGGACTGTAAGCTTCCCCCTTGTCCTGCACAGTTTCCTGAATAAGCTCTGCCAGATAGTCTGTGATTATTATATTGAGCTTAAGTTTTGGAGTAGGAGTTTAGATGGTGTACCTTCTGTTCTATGCTACGCTATTAACCATTTTGATTCTGGTTTTCTGTGAGGTTTTCTTTCCATCTCAAGTCAAGTATTTAACTTGACTAAACTACAGCCAGACAATCTCTTTGAAGAACTATGTGGTTCCAAGGAAGGGTTTGTAATTTGTTGGGCGTGATCTGGGGGTTATGGCAAGCTTTACTGTACCTCTGAAAACTTTGATCATTATGAGTCCTTGAAAGTAAACCATTGGCTTGTGCTGCCTTGCGTCTGACAGAGGTTTAGAAGAAGGCCTGTTCTGCGCTGGGCATATGCTGCAGTATTCAAGCTTGGGCTGTGCTCAGTGTAGTCACAGCAGCACCTTTCTTATGTTGGAGGAAGCAGGAGTAGGCTGGAAGGTGCAAAGAGGCAGAGTTCTTCCACTGCTTACGACAGCAGGTGTTGTCTCTTCTGTATTTGTTGGGGGAAAAATATGTGTCCTTAATTTAGGAGATGGGCATGGTCACCACTTCATAGGTAATAGAGAGGGTTTGTTTTTGGCAGCTAAGATGTTGCACAGAGACTTGTGGATTGGAGCTGAGGATTGAATTCAGTCTTCCAGTAAGTCCTTTAAGTGCTTAACCTGAATATGTTGTAGTTATTTTAAGTACCTTTTTGTAACAGTAGTAAAGCTTCAGGCCAGTGCTTTGAGCTGATATTATCTGTTACAACTGCTATTTAAATCAGAGTATGAATGTTTTAATTTTTTCACCACTTTGTTTTAATTCTTTCTCATTCAAATGTAAAAAAAGTTTTTAACACAAGTTCAGTATTCCTAAAATTTCAGTATATAACATAACTTTGCCTGAGTTTTTCCCAACCCGAACTAAACCACTGCAGGTATGGAGTAGCATCCGAAGAAGTACTGTTTGTACTGCAGTGTTTAGTATTGTCAGGGTTGCTGTTACTACCCTTGCCTCTGTATTGCTGTTACTACCCTTATCTCCACTGATAATATGGACTGAAATAGCTTTATTTTCTCCTCATGAAAGGGAGGTGAAATGATACGCTGGAAATCATGTATTATCAAAGTAGCATATTTGTCAAGAGCCATTAAAGCCATATTACGAATATGATCTCTCTTTTTTGGTACCAGAGAATAGCTCTGCCAGTTGAGACCAGAAGTCTGTCTCATCCAGAATCCTATTTCACAGTGACTGTGGTGGAGGCTATCCAGAAACAGAATGAGCCACTTAGCCTCCAGAACTGCAGCTCAGAATTACCTTGGAAAAAGTGACAGGTAACACTTGATGAATTTTTCTTGCATTAATTCATCTAGTCTTCCCTTGGTCTGTGTAAACTCCTGGCTTCCATTGGGACCATGGCAATGAGTTTTGCAGCTTAAGTACACATTGTATGAAGAGCTGCTTCCTTTTATTTGTTTTATTTTGAACCTACCAGCTGCTAGTTTTGTTTGATGTTCTCTAGTTTCCTTGTTAAAAGAAAAAGGAAATAATGGTTCACTACTTACCTGCTCCCTGCTGCTGATTTCGTAGACTCTCTAATTCAATCCCTGGTTGTCCCCTTTGGAGGCTGGAGATTCTGAAGGGTTTTCAGATGCCTGTTACTTTCCCCTTTGGTCCTTCTTTTTTGACAATGAGATAATTGGGTCAAAGCTCAGTAAATTGTATGTAAACCAGTTGGGTTGTAGTTTCTCAGGTGCGTTGCTTTCTATTTACCTACACGGACTCTCATCTGCATTTTATTATACCTTTGCTGGGTACAGTGAAGACCGTCTGCTTCCTGTGTAGTTGATTCTCATTTTTAACAAAAATGGACTTATTAGTATTATCAGCAAACTCACTTCAAGGCTCACCGCCTGTTCCTGGATGTTTTATGTGCATGCTGAACATCATGGGCCTGCGAAAGTCAGGTGATGTTTCCTAACTTTTTTTTTTTTTTGCCTGCTTTGAGCCAGTTTTATCCATGTGAAGACCTTCCTCTATGAACTGCTGGTGGGAGACCTTTGTTCAGCAGCTGACACGTGTTTTGGTCATCCAGGTTAGCTCAGGCTTTGACCACTTGCCAATTGCTTCAGAGAATTCTCCTGTATTAGTAAGATGGGAGTTTTCTATGGGAAAACATTAGTGTCACTTTCCATAGCCTGTACTTGGCTACATGCTCATGAACATTGTTTCTAGTGTCTTTACTTGCCCTGCTGAGACTTGCTGGTCTATAGTTCTTGACAGTCTAGAAGTGTGACCACCTTTTAAAACTGATGCACTACTGGCATAAAAGCCATGTTTGATACCAAGTATTACGTGATAACAGTAGATAGGCTATTTTATGCTTCAGCTTTTCAGAACTCTTGGGTGAATACAGTCTTGCTTTGGTAACTTCCTACTGTTTGCTTTGGTTTGATCAAAACTACCTCTGAGGCTTTATGTGACGAAAAAGATGAAAGCCTTCCTTAGCTTCTTCAATTATAGTAGATGCAGAAAACTTTAATATTATTTATTTTCCTGGAGTATTTATCTTGGTTATATGTTGGCCCAGTGGATTTTCTAGCAGGCATTGTACCTGGCATTCATGAAAGGACCTCTTACTACTTTGCCCCTTTACAAACATACCTTTTTACATACAAACATACTAAGTAAAGTTTGCAGCTTTACTTGGTAGCTCTTTTTGTCTGCTTTATTCCCCTCTTGATGAAGAGTGTTCTTAGATACACTCTCAGCTTGTGGTTTAACTGTGATGATTTTTTTTCCCCAGGTCTCTGCATTTTCAGTATAGTAATTTTGTCCGTTGTCTGCAAACATTTTGTCCAACTGCTTCATTTTCTTCAGTTTCTCTTACCAAGCTTCCTCATTTTATGCATTTTTTTCTTTGAAAGTAAGCACTCCAATAGTGCGTTTTTGTTGCTGTTGCCTTTTCAGGAATGCTAAGCTTAAATATATTTAATGGATTTCATTAGCAGTAGCTGTGAGTCATGGTATAGTCAAGTCAGATATGACATGGACAAATCTGGACAAATCATGGACAGATCACTTGGATGTGATATAATTTGCTGGATGTTGCAATAGTCCATAATCTAGGCAAATGCAGCAGCATTGCCTTGTGTGCTTCACCGTAACTTTGGAGAAGTTGTTTGATAAATATAGTTTATATGCATTATATGCCTGTTTTCTTCTTGGCAGCAAACCAGTTACCTTACCAAGTTGTACAAGAGGTATGGAAATTTGTTTTGGATGCCGCTGATTTATTTGAGTGAGACAAAGTATGTGACTGTGTCCTTCAGTTATAATTCCCCATCAACTGTAAATTGATGCATTTGTTCAAATACACAGTATAAACCAGTATTACAATCTAGCTGTAGTTATCATGGGAACCATAACTTTGACTTTTCTTTTTCTTGGCTTCCAATGTGGAAACGCGTACTGTAGTATATTCCGTAATTGTTTAGTACTGAGGTCTCTCTGTTTTATCATAGTATGTGACATGCTACAGTACCACTCTATATAAAAACCTTTGGTGCTTGAAGCAGTGGTGGAACAGTAAGAGTTTATTCATGTCTTCGTGTATGGATATGTGAGTACCATATTTAGAAAAACATTTGCACAAATAATAACTGCTTCCTACTGGGTTTCTTTTTAAGAATTATGTTTCTTTGCATAGCCGAGAAGTACTTGGAAAGTACTGTATCAATCTAAAGTCACAGGCATTGACTGTTAGCTCTGTGTTTCATTTGATAATTCTGTTAGAGAAGAGGCTATCCTGAAAGTTACCTGGATTTTGACAGTAGTCTGTAGCATGCACTCATGCAGTATTTCAGGATAAGCAGTTGAATTTGGGGGAGTTTTGCACTTCAGTAATGGAAGAAATGTTTGCTGTGTAAAGATCATGAAGAATTTGAGACGCGTTGGGCGTCAATGTAGGTGAACTGGTCTTACAAAAAGTAGGAGCAGTTGCATTTTCAAAATGGATGCTCTGGAAGGTGGCACATGCGAGTTCCTCACGCTTGGAAGCAAATTAGAATTTTAAGATATCTTACAGAATTATTTTTGTTTGTTTACTACCAAGAATGCAGGTGTTATGAAAGGCTTGTACCAATCCAGTTGTTAAGGGCTGTCATGGTTGTGCTTTGGTAAGTTCATTTTTAAACCTTCTTGTGAAACCTACTTCAGCTTCTAGAAAGCATGACATATGTACAAGAAAAGCTCATCAGCTCTTTTGCTGTCTTCCTAAAATAAGCTAAATTGCAATCGGTGTGCTTATAGGGACATTTGTTGAAGGTAACAGGGTAGGAAACCGTATAGAAGTGGTACAGGGTTTTGATTTAAGAAAGAACTGAAAGGAATTTTAGGCTGGGGTTGTTTCTTAGTTTAAATAATACTAGCAAAGCACCTAGAAGAGAGTGGAGGGGTAGTTTTCTGCTTGCACAGTAGAGGTTGATAACAAAATTTGAAGTGACAAGGGCTGAAACTTATCCAGCCTAGACACAATCAAAAGCAGCATGTTGGGAGATAGTAAATTCTTTTAGATAGTGCTTACTGGGGGATGCTCTTCCTGTTTTCTGTATCCCTTCCTGAACAAATGTATTTTGAACTTCTCCTGTGTAACTTTCATGAAGAATAGAGGGGAAAACTGGAATTTGTTTAAAAGCTGTGTAGTTGTTGTGCATTAGTACAACATTATTTCTGCTACTGGAAGATCACAGGCTATTAGTCATTTAGCGCCCAGGTTTAAATGGAATAGGGGCTTTTATAGGCTGATTTATTAGAATACATGGCTTACAGGCTTGTTTAAAAGTGTCACCAGCAAACTTGATATGAAAAAATGGCACGAAGACAGTTGGAGAGGATTTCGTCATGGTTTATGAATATCTGATAAACAAAACGAGGTGCTGTAATGCTGCCGTTTCCTTCCTTAACCTCCTTGTCTCCTGTCCCCCCACGCACAGAGGATTTTAAAGGGCATTGAGAGGGGGAAATAGGTCTTCATCTAGTAGCACGAATAAAGCTATGGATTGTAGGTATCTGCTCCTGTTTCTGTGATCCTTATCAAAGGCACGTATAATCTTGTTCCCTCCATCCCCCAGCAATAAGGCAATATCTTTTGGGGCTGGCAACAGGCTTTTGAAAGGCTGTGCTCCGTCAAGTACATTCATAACAAAGACCTCTAAAGTAGCTGGGTACTGCACCACAGATAACAATTGCTTCTGAAATTGTGACTCTGAATTGATAGAAATCGAGAAAACTGTACATAAGGTTTCTTTATTTCAAACTATGTTAGAAGCTCAGTGTTTTAGGTCTGAAAATAGGCAAAAGGTATCAAACTAAAAAGCAGGGCAGCCTTTCTGCAGGCCACACAAGTCTTTCTGATAAGTTTGGTGTTAATGATGTAATGCTTTTGTTAGTATTATCTTAGTTTTGGTTGAAAAGGCGTATGTGTTGCCAAGTGGTATGAAATAGAATCATTTGCTTTGAGTTCCCCATCTCTGTTTAAGAGGATTCTTTGAGTAGTTATGCATTAGCAGAATAGGGTCCCAGTGTAGGGTTTGTTGTAGGATGAAAACTGACTCTTTGACAGTAAGTTGTTGGTTTTCCTTGCTTCATTCCTTTTGGTCTACCCTGAAGTTTAACAGGGTGGTAGGCCTTATCTTGAGTTAAGTACAACAGCAAGCTCCTGGAAATTTTATGTGGAAAGTTCTTTAAAATGGTCATGAAGACACACCGTCCTACTGGAATTCTGATGCCTCATTTCCCCCCTGTATGATTATTGATCTGAATCAAACAGATATATGTGATTGGAGCATGGGTTGATGTACATTTGCCCATCACTGTCTCATTTTCTTACTATTGAGATAGGTAAGTGGAAGTAAACAGATTACTTCTGTTTAAGCACAGTTTTTGCATGGTGAAAAATGATGCTCTCTTCTCCCTCTTTTATCCTTCTTTGTCTGCAACAGAAATAGTCAGTTAAAGTGTTCTTAGCTGAAGGAGTGGAAGAATAATCCAGGCATTAATTTATGGGGTCTAAAAGGGAAATGCTTATCTGAGTATTAAAAAGCATGCAACTGCAAGGAAAAAACCCGTCCAACCAGGATGGCCAGTTCTTGCTGTTTTGAGTGGGCAAGCAAGTTAGGACCTTAAGGTGAAGGGCCTGGATGGCTTTAGAATATGGGGATACAATTCAGTCTTAGTCACCTGGCTTGGAAAGAAAAATACAACTTTCACATTTAAATGGGTGCATATTTAGAATTGGTCACGCTGTTCGTTAGAAACAGTTTGCATTTTGTAGACTGAAGCCCCATCCGTCATCTCTAGCTTTTCCCCAAAATCAAGAGACTCGAATTCTGTTAGCATACTCTGTCTTGTGATAAGCCTAATTGTATCTAGCTCTTCTTCTGGTCATGGACCATCATTTATGGTCCATGTGATTAAAAAGCTGTTGTGCAGTAACTAATGGAATCCATAATGTGTTTAAATATGTGCGCAACTGGCATTTTCTGTGTTAACAACTCCTAACTGTATATTGGGTTTCCTTATGTCTTGTAATTTCTCTTTAAGGTCTTTGTGACATTAGTAACTTGGATCTTCTGTGTAATTAACAGCATCCATAAAAGTAATCTGTGACAGAAAGAATGTTTTTTTTTTTCCTTTTTTGAAGATTAACAAAATTTAAAGTCATGTCTGTGGTGCATCTTAGTCCAAGTCAGCGTTTCTGTAACATGAAATGTCATTCACTGGAATTAAGCTGATTTCATACTGAGGCTTCTGGTTTAAGATACAGGTATTTTCAACAGTGGAAGGTTAAAAATGATATCTTGAAATATGCTCCCGTTATCTTGAAATATGCCTTGAGTCAGCAGCTAAGTCAGGTTCTGGTTTTGAAACCTGATAGATCCCAGTCTCTGGTATTCCTTCGAATAAAACTGTCTTTTGCTCAGAGATGGAACATTTGGAATTAGTCATAGATGTGAGCTTTGTGAAGTTGCGAAAATGAGGCTCAGGTTACAGAGCCAGAAATCACTCCTTTAGAAGTTTAATCTGTTCGTTCAAGAGATTTGGCATAGTCCAGGGTAGAAACCTGTTCTCCAGAATGGCATTCGCTTTCCCTATGTCCATATACATCTTTCATTTTTTGTTGGCCAGCTAACTGACCGCAGCAAAGTGATTATGTGAGGTAAAGCAGAGAAATTACAGAAGAAAAATTGTCCTCTTGCGCTAATTTTTGTATATTAATTACAGGTTATTCTTCATTCATGACCCTTAAAATACATGTTTCCTACTAGAGAACTAATAATTCTTAAGCCAAAAATCCCTCTCTCTGGTCTGTAGTAAGTTCAGCCTAGATGTAGATATTTGCTGTAAGCTTTAGAGTTGGGATCTTGTCAGTCTATAAATTTTCATTTTCTTCTTATACTGTTGAGTATAATTATGATTCAGTTGATGGTCACTGCATAATTGCACTTCATAAACTCAGTGGATCCACTGTATGTAACTTTATGTAGAAGATCTACGTAATGATTCCGAATGGTAAAGTCACTGATATTTTCCTTCAGCAGTAGTGTAGAATTCTGTGGTATCACAGTTGGTATCCCTTTAAAAACACTTCTAAGTTGTTGGAGAAGCATCCTGTGTCATAGCTCTTGTATTCAATGAATTCCTAGATGTTTCTGAAAGTTTTATAGTGAAGTCCAAAGGATTTCAAGGCCAAGTAGAGCCGTCTTGTCAGATACAGCTTTACAGCCTAGTGACTTATAATGAGAGTAGAATGTAATTAGAAATTGTCCGTGTCTTTACTGAGTACTGATGAAAACTACGGCTCAAAGGTTAATTCAAATAATAATTAATATTGGTTTCTGTCAGAACAGGGTGGTAATGAAATCTTTGTCATACGATGACTGATTTTAAGAAGTGGGTGCATGAGAAATAGAGGCTACAGTTTACCTTTTCTGATTATATTCAGTTACCTTGCAATCAGCATGATAGCTTGATAAAGCATAATTTGAGGGCAATTTAAATGTACTCAGAAATATTACATCCTACAGTGAAAATCATCTAACGTGTTGCATCTGTTTAAGGAGCTCGATTGCTGAAGTAGATGGATTTATGACAAATGATCCCTAAGAACTGCATAAGGCTTTTTTTTTTTTTTGTTAACAACTGATCAATACCATGTGTTTGTGGAAAGTATTCTTAATAAGATTTGCTAGGGTGAGAAATGTGGGATTTACATTGATGTTTGTTTAAATTGGACTAGTTTCAACAAAAGCGATAGACCAGGTTTTGCTGGCAACCAAAACAAATTCTGTTCAGTTTCCTTTCCCGAGTTGAAATTTTCTGTTGGAAAAAAATTAATGCTGGTAGCTTTTGCCTAAGCTGAAACTGTAATTTTTCAGTTTTAGTAGTTTTTAAATTTCAGTTTTAGTAATTTTTTAAAACTGTAATTTTTCAGTTGCAAGTAGCCCGTGCGCTACTAGACCTATGGCTTTGAGAGGCGTTTCACAAATGCTTTGCTGTCTTCTGATTTTCCTGTACCTGCTCCAATCCTGTTGTTAAAATCTGCCTACTGGAAAGCTTCTCCAGAAAGTTACAGCTGTAGCTTGGCTTTATGGGTCCAAATGGTTTTGCATAACATGCCTGTGTCAAACCTCTCCTTGCTATTCTCTCTGCTTGTCTTAAATGTTACTGCACTGTCTTCCACAATTTTAAAGTTGCTGTAATTTTAAGGCTGTTTCCTCTATTGACAGAAAGAAACCTTACATGCCTCTAAATTCGATCTGACAAAGATGATGTATTCTCGTTCTTATGCTTATGAAAGTGAACACAAGACTTCAGTTTTTCACTTATCTGGATAACGCTTTCCATACAAACTGCTTCAATTCTTGGGAAGCAAAGAGAGTCTTATCAGGAGCAGAGGCACCCAATGGGCAATGAGTTACATCGTGGGAGTTGAGAAAGGGGGTGTGTGTGTCTGTTGGAGGGCTGTTTTAAAACTGTTGAGGTGAGAGATATGAGGCATTATGTTGATACATCAGAGCTATTCCTGCTGAAACTTCCCCTTGATGAAGTGTGTGTATGAGCCCCAATTTTAATGGCAGTGCTTGGGAAGAGCCCACTGAGCAAGTTACATGCTTAAATTCTCTCCCTCTTATTTTGCTGTAAGCAGAGAAATACTGGCTTGGGAACTGCACTGAAGTGTCTTACAGACATTTCTGAAGCTACAGGGTTTGAAAACTCTAGTGAACAAACTTTATCAGGAAGTAGAGCCTTTTTATCAACAACGAAATCTGCATACATATTTTCAAAAGCTAACAAAAATTCTAAAGGATAGTTGAAATCTTTCTTAGTGAATTGAAGTAGCATGTTAATGCTTCATGATTTACTTCTTTGAGAGAACCCATTGCCTATAGAGTTGGCCTAGCTTCTGTAGAAGGTCTGCTGTAGTGGTGGCAGAAAAAGTCTTTCTGAATGTGAAATACTGTGAGGTTTACTGAAATGTAAACTAATACTCCTACTCCACTTATAGCAAGACCTGAGTGTGCTGGAATTTGTGCTAGTACTCAGAAGATATCAGAGTACAAATGTGAGTAGATAGAAATGCAAAGGGAGCTGCTTTGTTGAACGTCCTAAAAGCAGTTTTTGTTTCTGTATACTCCCCAAACAGCAATTTGTACCACACTTCAGGTTGTTCTCCCAGTCCCTTTCCATGGCAAGTCTACATACTGATCTTGAGGTATGAATTAAGACTGCCCTTATTTAACCAGAGACACATGCACTAGTGTAAATAAGCCATCTCCGAAGGGCGATGAGACTACATAGTGAGTAGGAGAAGGGAAAAAGAGGACAGTCATTTCAGTTCATCTTTTTTATTAGCGTAAGTAGCAAAGTTGTGTGGGTTAGGTCTGCTTGAAATGTGCCGTAGCTTGTTTGCTCCAACCACTTGAAATTCTTTGGGAAGAGAATCTTCCAGAGGATTGTATCTGTGCTGTGGAATAAACAGTTGCCATGTGAAACTGATGTGAGCCTTAGTTTTACTCTGCCTCCACTAAAATACACTTTTACGGTAGTTTGTGCAGGATCAGCACAGAGGAGTACAAAGAGGGAGCTTTTCAGTACAAAGGCTGCCTGTTTGGCCTGCCCAAACCACCGTGAATGTGTTTAAAGGGGACTTTTATTACCATGGAAACTCTCAGACAGGAAGGAATTTGTCCTGCCATATCTAGAAAATAGTCTGTAATGGTCAGCTTTTGAAACAAAAGTGTTTTAAATAGTAGGATATATTTAAAAATTCTTGTGGTGAATATGTTTTTCTTAAAAGACTATGTAAAACCCAGTCTTATGCTAATAGCCCTGTAGTATGGGGATTTAGGGAAGGCTGAAGATAAGTACAATGTGAGCACGGGAAGTGTCATGAGAAATCTAGGAAAGTTTTACCTCTCTGTCTAGAAGGCTTCCTAGGCGTTGAATGGAAGTAGATGGAATACTCTTATTTTAAGTAGCGTGTTTATCCATCACAGTTGTTCATTGAGGGACTGACTGTGTATGTTTGGCTTGAACTGCTGGAAGCAGTTCTCTGAGCACCATGGATTAATTGCTTTTGGAATGTCTTAACTAAAACCTGTTCTCTACTCTCTTGACAAATATCCTTAGTATGCACAAATGGCCTTTATTTTCCTAAATCACACTATTAATAACATTTCTTGTCTAAAAGAAATTCTAATGCCAGATCCCAGAAAATTTGCACATCCTTCGCTAGAGTCGTACATTGGTATGAAATAACTCCCAAGTCAGCAGTCTTCCCTTACAGCCAGCTCAAGTAGCTAGCGGTAACTTCAAGTTTTTCCATGCACTATGGTAGTGTTCAGTATTTATTTGACTGTGTGTTTGATCAGTTAGATGGAATCTATTTTTTCATGTATTTGATTAAATTGTAATTCCTTTTTTTCTTCTCTGGAAAACATAGCCAGCAGACACTGGTTTCTCATGTTCTTTCTATACAGCAAATCTCTGGCTTGTTTTGATGCTGTGCTTTTCAGGTTAAGTTGTTGAACCACCTGGCTGTGGCCTGAAGGCAGGTTGACGGAGTGGCATAGTAATAAGCTGATCCAGTGGGTTGTGCTTCTTGAAATCAGCCGTACCGCTATTGCTTCTTCCCTTGTGCTGTCATTGCTATTCAACTGCCCCTGTGGTGATGATCTTCTGATGGAACTAATGGTTAGATCAGCTTACCCCTGGTGTCAGACTGCACCCAAACATTCTTTTGAGATGTTTGGGGTAAGCAGTAGAATGGAAGCATCTTGTTTGTGATTTGGAACAGGAATAGCTTAGGAGGAAAAATTATCATGAAAACTTCATGCTGCCCTGTCAATTTTGCACTTCCTACAGTTGCTGATAATCAGTGTTCAAAGTGTAATTCTATGTGGCAGGCCAGATAAAGGACAGTTATATATATAGGTATATATATATAAAAAATTGAGTATTTCTGTGTGCCTTTTGCAAGCATCAAATGACCTTGTTTGTATTATCTGGGTTAACACTGTAATCTGCTGCTCTCATATGAGGACTTCCATCTTACATGTTGATCAGTTTAGTTTCTTGAGGAGCCAAAAGGGTTGCAGAAGGTAGTTCCAACCAGGATGAAAAGAAACAAGAATGAAAGCCCCACCATGTATAAACTACCTCTGCTTAATGGCTCTGTTTCACTGATACGGGCACTGGGGGTAGGCTGCTGTCCAAACTGTGCCAGGAGTTGGGCATCTTAATCATGGACAGTCATTTGTCTTCTGAAAAGTGAAAAGAACCCTGTTACATATATTTCCCTAATAGTTGACTTAAGTTGAGAAAGGAAATACTGGTGACATCATGTATGACTTAATATGGTTATTAACTGTGCAGGTGTTGTAAAGCTGTGAATCTAAACTGTAGTGGAATAATTGTACCATATGTCAGGGGGTTTTCCTTCAATTTTTATCCTTCCTCATTTACCATGTTTGTTTTTTCCCCTCTAAAAATTTATTTCTGTGCCACTTTGATTCTGTAATACTGGTTATTTAAAAAAAGAATGGGGGGGAGCATCACTCAAACCTTCATCAGTTTTGATCTTAATTCATCCTGTTTCCTTACTTTTTCTCTAGTATGCACGTGTAGTTTTGTCTCCTTCCTCACTGTTCCAGTTCTAGGCTTCCTTGAACTGGTAGTTCTTTGCCTGCTGTGCTTTTCATGAAGAAAGCAAATGCTCAGCTTGCTCTTTCCCGCTACCTGCTGCTCCACTGTGGAGCTGGGACCCAGTGTTTGCAGGTCTGTGTTGCGTGGCTCAGCGTTGCTCTCCTGATGGGAAGTGTGGGAAGCACTAAATCATCCAGCCACGTACCACTTCCTTCAGCTTTCTCCCCAGCAGATCCGTGGGCTGAGTTTGCAGGACAGTGTGATGGCTGCACGCAGCTTTAAAGCTTGGGAGTGAGTGGGGATGTGCTTTCTGCCCCCACCCCCCACCCCCTCGCCCGCACAGACATTTCCCTGCTCTCCAGCTGCTCTGGTTTCCATCTGTTACAAGGCCTTCTGGTGCGACTGTTTCCTCATCTGCTGAGCCAAGTAGAATGCTGAAGGACCAGACACTGCGCTGACCCGGGGAATTAGGGGATTGTGGTTTTGGAGAAAATGGTTTGCATGCTTATTTTCCCTTCCTCTCAGAAACTTGGCATGCAACACATGCACATCTCATATCTTGGGAAAACTTTGCTAGGTGCATTTTTATCTCTTTGTAGTGAACATGTTTACTCATCTTAGTTGTTTATGCAGTATTGTAGGGCTATCCTACACGACAGCTGCCCCCCACTCTGGGAGGAGCGCTGTGCTTTGGTCTGTGATGGGCTCAGAAATGTATAGTGATGCTAAATGTTAACCTGCAGCAGACACTGGGAGAAATAGCTGAACCCTTATTTGTGAAGGCAAAAATACGCAACTAGTAAGTAGCAGGGAGCCAAGGGGAGGCATTAAGAAACCTTGGAGTGGCCATGGCTCTGTTGGCCCACGAGCTGGCGAACTTTACCCTGCGAGGTGTCTTCTCTTTTGGCAGGCAGATGCCTGCTGCCCATCTTCAGACTGCTATTTTAGGCTGCTCTTGTCTTTAGCACTTCTTCCATCCTGTAGTCACTTAGATTATTCCTTTCACAGATTGCTGGGCTGTTGCTGTCTCTTGAGTGATACTGGTAAGTTACCGACAGCAGCAGAGACAGTAGCAATGGTAGTATGCAAATGAGAAGTATTCCTGTAAAGCAAAATGTGTGAGCTAGGAAACATCCATTTTATACGTGAAGCATTGTAACTGCTTCTCACGTGGCAGTACATAGAAGCTGGGCAAAACTTCATTATCCTTTCATATCAAAGTATAGAAAATGGCCAGAGTGCAATCACTTGCTAGTCAGGTTGTCCTAGTGAGCAAGCAGAATCATAGAATGGTTTGGGTTGGAAAGGACCTTTAAAGATAATCTAGTTTCAAAGCCTCTGCTGCAGGCAGGGATACCTTCTACTAGACCAGGTTGCTCAAGGCCCTGTTAAACCTGGCCTTGAGCATTGCCAGAGATGGAACTTTCACAGCTTCCTTGGGGAGCCTGTTCCAGTGCCTCACCACTCTCACAATAAAGAATTTCTTCCTTATCTAACCTAAATCTCCCCTGTTTAAGTTTGAGTAGCTTCCCTTTGATGACTATTGCATCTTCTTCCTTTTGGAAATATTTGTTCTTGGCTTTTAAAGTCTGTTTAGACACTGTCAAATTGGTTTGGATTTCAAAATTATATGTGTAAATGAGAAACGTACTTAGCACCCACTTTTGTAATTGAACAAAGCTTTTATTTCCAGAACCTGACTACTACTCAGCGTGTGGGAGAAGTGTGCTCTGACAACTTGGGCTGTTTTTTGAGGACTTCTGTGATCTCACTGAAGGGTTTTAATATTAATTCATCACTAGTGTTATGGTTGTGTTTTGATGATAGTCACTTAGGAGATGGGTGTTAGGCAACCAGTTGAAAATTACTGTAAAGTGATTTTTTTTTTTCTTGAAGTGCTTCATACATTCAACTTGAAATCCCTGAGCACATTAAAAGAGCTAATGCTCGTTCTCCTGAAAGTAGTGTTTCTATGTATGTCTCAAATTAGCCTTCCTCTGCCCCCAGATCCCAGCTAATACGGTATATGTAACTTAACCACTGATTTCAAACTGGGGATTGTGCATTTATTAGCTTGATGTCGGCAGAAATTGATAATGGAGAAATAAAATATTATAGAGTTGCCGACAAGAGCAATTGTTTGTCTTTTGGGATGATAGATGTATTGCATTATCAGAGATAATGTAATATACTTCTGGGTGGTATTCTATGCATGACTGTCAGTGCAGCTGCCGCACGTTGTTCTTCGCAGATTGAGAACAGAAGCTCCACGCCCATGAGATAACTCTGCCTTCTTGAAAGACAGGAGGGAATAAAAAGATGACCAAGAAGGAGAGGACTCTGTGAAACAGGAATGTTTTCACTGATGGATAACAGTTGCATGCTCTGTCATGAGCAACTACCATGCTGTTTAGCAGATAGCAGGGTAATAAGAATAGGTATGGAGATGTCAAGCTCTTCAGTATTTTGGGAAGAAGCTTCCCCACCCAGTCTTCTGCACTTGGAGCATTACTAGGGAAGATACAAGATCACGATCAAGGGGAATCCAGCTTGTGATTTCTGAAGTTTAGAAACAACAAACATTGGAGTGAGTGTCTGTTAATTGTTTAAGAGTTAGGTTATTTGGTATGCTACTCTGCCTAGCTACAAGGCTCTCAGATTAAGTAGCTTCTGCATGGTCTAGCAGAAATGTGAAATTAATTTAAATGGATGTATTAGTAGGTCAAAAGGAAGTAGGGGAAACTGGCTGGACAGTTTCCTGGCTGTAATGAAAAGTGAAGCTTTTGGTAAACACTGAAATCTTCAGTCTGGTTCTCAAAACTCTAAAAATATTTCAGAGTGTGTTCTATAGCCCCGTTTCATTTGTATCAGTTACCATAAAAGGTGGTATGTCTTTTGTGAAACGACAGATGGACACTGCTTTTCTAACAAAGTGTAAGCGATCGGGCTATACTGCCGTCACAGTTTTGAAATAGAGGCGCTACATAGATTTCTATCTTGTAGATGTTCCTTGCATCGCTGCTTTGTTGATCTATACTTCCTCCTTGCCTCTCAAATGAAACTCTTGTCTTTAAACATGTTTTAGTTGGCTTCAGCTCTGGGGAGAAAAAGACTCTATTACTCTGGACCTTACCTATAAATTCACTCCAGCTTTAACACTGTTACTTTATTCAGTGTTTTAGAAGATGTGAGAGGAAGCTCAGTTTCGTCCTTGTTGTGAAGAAGACATAGGACATGCGTGCGAGACATGAAAAATTAACGGTTCATCCTCAAGTGAAGCGGTGTGTCATGGCCATACCAATAATCTCAAATTGCCAGATTATCAACAAGGGCTATTTGTGGACCAGGCTGATAGCATGGAGCTGGCTCTCCTGATTTCAGTGAACTAAATTGTATTACATGTTATTGTACATGAATTACAGTTTATTGTAGATGGAAAAAGTGACCTAGCCAGTTTCTAAGTAGAACATCTTGATGATGTGGGGGAAAAAAATAGTAATAACCCCTGTTGTATATGATGCTACTTAGAATCTTGAGATCCCTAAAGAATAGGGGAATTTTTCCTTTTAAGCAGACAGACATTGGAGTGGTTATGTTGGGTTTTCTTGGTGTTTTGGTTTTTTTTACCTAATGCTTCAGTTACTACTTCCTAAGAAGATAGAAGTTCTTGTTTCATGGCATCTTCCATCCCTTCTAAAGAAAATATGTTTTATATGGAGGTGTCCAGAAGAGTTACTAGAGTACATATATCATTTAGCGTTGCTAACACCTAACTGCTGCTTCTGTAAATGCAGGTGCCTAAAAATGTAGGTATTGAATAATCAGAAGAATAAACCTGATGCATTTATGGTTTTGGATGTGTATAGACACTCTTTTTTTGGTAAGACTGTCAGTATTGTCAGGTCGGAGGCTTAGAAACTTGTTCAATAAAATCTTCACTTAGCCTGCTTCTAGGATGTTATTTTGTAAGTACAGAAATTAAAGACAAATTAAGTCTCTGCCAGAAGAAAAAAGACACACACACACACACACACACACACAGAGAAATCTTAAACAAATACTTCTTGTTTTTGTTAGCGGCTTTTGAATAGGTTTGGAGTACAGCCTGTGCTGTAACCCAAGCTTGCCATGAGAGGCATGGCTGACTAGTGAGGAGTGCGTTTGAAAGGGAAGGCGGCAGCTGGCTTACCTGGATGCTCAGAAGCAGGCTGGAACTCCTGACAATCCTGATGAGCAAATCCAGTTGTCAGCTGTTGCTGTTGCTACTGCTTTGCAGTCATCTCTTGGTTAAACTGGCCTCAATATCTTTGGCTTAATTCTTGTCTTTTGGTTTTTGAGTAGTTTGCAGAGCTCTGCAGAATGTGTTTGGTGCTGTGGAGATATGATAGGTGCAGTTGGTGTTAAGTCATTCTTTTAGCATTCACTACACTGAGAAGTGAGACCTGGGTTTGAGGGAAATCGGAATAGAAGAGCCTCCTTAACAGTTTTTTTTATGAAGATCAGGTGACAGGAGATCGGTCTGTCAAGTCTTCACATATTTGAGTGTGGTAAGACACTGGAGTTTCTCAAATAGAACTTTTTTTTTCTTCAACAGCTCCATCTCATCCAAGCGTGGTGCACTGGTATGCAGTGTCCAGGGGGACCTGTCCTGGGTTCAGCAGTAGCAGCCATTTTTCTCCTTAGTAGCTGGTGCAGTGCTGTGTTTTTGACTTTCAGCCTAGGCACAATGCTGGTAACACCGATGGTTTTTAACTGTTGCTAAATAATGTTTACTTGGACCAAGGTCTGGACCATGACAGGACCTGATTCTGGTAACTGGCTGTCACTGAGATGAGCTGCTTCATTGCTGGCTTTGCTTTGAAGCAGCAGTCTCAGTTGAGGACATAACACATACTTCTTTGAGGTGATCTTCTTTCTTGCTTTTATTTCAAGACTAAGCTCAGGGATCACTGTTACCTGAAAGCAGAGGTGCATGGATTTCAGGCATTGAGCAGGGTTGGAAAGGAAGACTCACAGTCTTGTGCGTTTCAGATTTTTGGATGATTCTGTGTGGTCGGATACAGTAACTTAAAAGGTGCTGTAGCAAGTTGGTCAGGAAAGCTCATTGTGGAGGTTTTATTAGTGGCAGCAGGCAGTTCATCCCTTTCAAGTACCTCTAAGTACTTACACTTTCATAACTAGTTTTATATTGTATATAAAATTGCGGGAACAAGGAGCTAGATTTTACTGTTTTGCAAGCATCATTAATTAAAGAGTTACCTAGTCTCCAGCTGTAGGTCCAAATAATACTTGCTTATACAGCATAAGCATTTCATCTGCCACTAATACTTGTGACTCCTAAACCAACTGACTTCTGTCAGAGCCTTATCCATGCTTTTTCCTCAGCTGTCCACTGTATTACTGAGTTCACATGATGCAAGTCCATGCCATAATCATGCCATTTACAAATTGCTTAAGTAAAACCTAGAGTAGGGGTTCATGCTTCTAGTCTTTTGATGGCTGTTTACTGCATGACTTTTTTTGTTGACATAAATTTTGAAATGTTGTTTAGCACTGGAACCTCAAAGGTCTTTGTGCCTGTTCTTATTTCTCCAGTTTGAAAGCAGAGGAATATGTTTTTTAGCTGTTTATTCACCTCTGACTAGCACATTTTTGACCTTTTCTAGAATAAAAGTTTTCCTGCTAGTGTTTCTGCATTCCACTATTGCACAGATAATACGCTAGCTGTTGTAGGTCTTGTTCTGACAACTGGACTCTGAATAGTATGTGAAATAGCTCTGAACTTGGCTGGCTATGCAGACCTGTAGGGTAGCAACTTTCATATAGTACTTGATTAAGAGTCCTGAATTCTGTTGTCCTCGGATCTTTGCTACTTAAGTGGTTTTGCTTGTTATTTTTTTTATGACCTATTTTATTGGTCAGGCTTTCACTTCCCAGGTGTTTACAAACACAGAAATTGCAAGTCCAACAAAGCTTGCAATCTAAACTCTTCCATGATTATCATAATAAACTGTCCTATTTCTCACACTTACAAAGTATTATTCTAATCTTTTAGTCATCCTGCCCATTTTTTTAATTTGCTTGCTTTTCGTACTGAAGAAAAAAAGAAACAACCAACCCATAAATAAACCACAAAACCCCTCTACGCAAAATTTTAACCTCACAGTCTTTAGTGAGTAGAAATGAATTTTTTGTTTTGTTGAGGACAGGGCAGTGTTGGGAATTGGTCTTTTTTTTTTTTTTTTGTGTTTTTTTTGTTTGGTTTGGGTTTTTTGTTTTGTTCATTTAAAAGGACGTTGGAAAATTCTAGTCCTCTGGAGATGCTGCAACAAGACTGATAGGCTTGAAAGGTAATTTAAATGGAATGTGAATCGTTAGGAACAGTGAAGATGGTGCTTTCTAGTATGAAATTAAGTTCAGCCCTGCTGTTTGAAAGAAGGTGGAACTACCTACCAGTAGGAGCAAGTTTCCAAGGTTGTCTATAGATGAGTAAAAATTTCCTTTCACATCTTATCCATGAATGCAGCACTGCTCTTGAATGTTCATCATCAATCTCTGAAAAGCTTGTGAAGAATTGAAGGTAGCTCAGTTGGGGTGTAAAAGGTTTCTGTGGTAGATGAATGCCAGCTGCCTCTACAGCTTGCAATACCTTGAATGCCTGTGGCTCTGGGTAATGGGTCAGTAACTATCTTGGACTTGCAAACTATTTCCAGGTTCTTCAAAATCCTGATTATCGTGGTTTAAGGGAGTGAGATTGCATTCTTCTAAATGTTTAGATGACAGGGTTTTTTCCCTGGAAGGCTTTGTTTGTTTGAACATTACTATGTTGGAGTAATTTTAGAAGTGCATATCGATCAAGCAACACATTTGAAAACACCCCATTTAGTTTTCTTCTTGAAGAAACTGGAGACCTGGTAAAAGTTCTGCACAAGAAAATATGGTTCCCTTCCTTTTGAATCTCCCCTGCCTATATAGAGGAAAAGTGTTTTAGCTTAGTCCTGCCTGGAAAGAAAATCCATGCTGCACACGATGCCTGAAAAGATTGCACTCATCTGACAGTCCCTATCCCAATTTTTAACTTCTGACAGTACTGCGTATACTGTATAGACACCCTTTTTCCATGTCTGAGTGAACTTGAATGCAGCAGTGTGTTTACTCCTGAATCATAGAATAGTTAGGGTTGCAAAGGACCTTAAGATGATCTAATTCCAACCCCCCTGCCATGGGCAGGGACACCTCACACTAAACCATGCCACCCAAGGCTCTGTCCAACCTGGCCTTGAACACTGCCAGGGATTGAGCATTCACAACTTCCCTGGGCAACCTAGTCAATTCCAGTGCCTCACCACCCTTACAGTAAAGAACTTCTTCCTTATATCCAATCTAAAGTTCCCCTGTTTAAGTTTTAAACCATTACCCCTTGTCCTGTCACTACAGTCACTCATGAAGAGTTCCTCCCCAGCATCCTTGTAGCCCCCCTTCAGATCCTGGAAGGCTGCTATGAAGTATCCCTGCAGCCTTCTCCTCTCCAGGCTGAACAGGCCCAACTTTCTCAGCCTGTCTTCATACAGGAGGTGTTCCAGTCCCCTGATTATCCTCATGGCCCTCCTCTAGACTTGTTCCAGCAGTTCCATGTCCTGTTTATGTTGAGGGCACCAGAACTGTACACAATACTCCAAGTGAGGTCTCACGAGAGCAACGTCTTCATCTCTTGAGCAATTATGCTGAATATCTTAGTCTTACACACTGGGCGCTGTTGAGAGCTCCAGACTCATTTTCTTTGGCATTCTCCATTATAGAGAATGGTTTGGTGTAGTCATTTATGTTGTGGTCTGAACAAGCACTGATCCACTGTGAGCCAGTCATTATACTAATCAAACACGCACACACACACACCCCCAAACCTCATTTATACATGCAAGAGCCTGCTTCCATTCCACAGACCAAGAACAAACCACCTTTTTTTGGTATATGCTTCGAAAAAACAGCAGGATGTTCAACATGCCTATCTTAATTTTGTTCGAACAAACAGACCCCTTCAAATGTAGGTAATCCAATAAAGAGTAGTTGCGGAAGGTCTTTTTGGGTATCTGTCCTGTGTATCAGCTGTCCCCCCATATTCTGAGGGATATTATTGGACCCAGGCAGTAAATGTAGGTTCCTGAAATCTGTTCACTCCATCTACTGTATTGAGGTGTGCTACATACTGGCTTTCTCTACACACTCCCTCCCCAAACCTTTTTTTCTTTACGGGGGGTCTTCAAGAAGTGAAATAATACAGCACTTCTTTCAAATAGTCTGTTGCATATGATAAAATACATTAATTAGTCTAAAGGTATTTTTGTAACAGAAAGTTAAGATTTTAAAAATCCAATGGGTCATGTCTGTTTTCATTTAAAATACCTCATGAAACATTGATGTTACCCTTTTTTCTTAAAAAAAAGTAATTTGTAATACTTTCCCATTGTAATATGCAATTTTTTTTTCCTTTGCTGAAAGATTCAAGGCCGTATGCATAAGTGTAGTGAGCAGAAATTACCATCAATAGTGGAAGTTGAGTAAGGGCTGAAGTTCAGAGGTAGGATGATTCATCTTGCCACATGTAAAGAGCGCAAGGGAGAACTACCATTTTATTCCACAACCCTGCAGTCTGTTCTTTTCAGGTCTGTGAAAACCCTGGCTTTTCACTTTGGATGTATAAGGTGTATTTATCTTCACAGAAATGAGTGTGGATATGTGGTTCCTGTACAAGCGCAGACTGTGATCTACCAGTATTTATGAAGAACACATGTACAGGAAAATGACTCTTAAGTACAAGTCATAAATTGAAATGATTATAGAATATACGTGGACAAATATACCATGTGTAGTATCGGTAGACTGTAATTTCATCAAGTGGTTTTTCAGACTTCATAAACTATGAATGAAACATGACTGTATTGGCCTTATAACAGGTAAAATACAGGGTCTGGCTGCTTTAAAGCTCTCATAATTCTATAGCTGGAAATAGCCTTTTGGGATACGATTAAGTCTTAAAACCTGCCCGTGATTAAAAAAATACATTTTGGTGCAAATCATATGTTCGGAAACCCTGGGAAATACTCGAGTATCCACCTCGTGAATTTTTACAATTCCCAGCTTTCTGGGTGTAAACACTGCGAGCTACTTTCAGTGTAAGGAAGAGGAAAGGCCCCGTTTTACTTGCAGCTGTGTCACCACGCCGATTATTTTGCTGTTTATAGCGGGTTTTTTTTATGCCTTGGACCATGCGGATCGTTGTTTACTTCAGGGGACGTGACACTCTGGCAGGGCTGTGGTGTGGAGGTTGCATGAGGCAGCCATGCGGCCCCGGCCCTGCGCAAACCCTCCCGTTCGCTGCGCCGACCTCTGCCCTTTTGTATCCTGTGACACTCAGCCTGTCTTTGTGCTCAAGTTTATTCATGATGGATACGTTTCCCTCCCAATCGCATATGCCGGGAGCCCGGCAAAGCGAACAGATAAATTATATTCAGCTGCGGGCCTGGCAGGCCCGGGCTGGGGGAGGAGGGCGGCAGAGGGGCCTGCCTGCTGGAGAGATGGCCCCTCCGCACCACAGCCTGCACGGACCGGCCGCAGCCTCTCGCTCTCCCCCCCCCCCCCCCCCGATATGAAAGGGGATGACTCTCGGCCTCTCAGATCCTTTTTAAATGCAAAAGAATGTAGGAAATTGCCAGATCAGTTGGTTAATCAGTGACAACTGCAGTAGGTGCACAAAAAGCATGGCCCTTAACAAGAGTAATCAGTTGCGCGGGGTGTTTTTTCAGCGCCTCAGCGGGTCGCCGCTGGCCCCACCTCTTGAATCCCCGGGCCGGTTTAGTGTCAGCTTTGTAAGAGAATGTAATTGCGGGGAGATTTCTTGGTGACTGATGGCAACAATATAAGTCTCCCTGACACCACCTCCCCACTGGCCTTGCCGAGGCTTTTTGTTCGCCTGGCCGTCGATCTGGCACCGCGGCCGCGGAGCGCTCCCGGCCCCACCAAACCCGTCTGTATGTGCTGCGCTTGTAATGTTCAGACCTTATTCAAGGGTTTGTTAAGCGTGCTGCTGCTCCCCTCTATAGAGCTGTTTGCAAGATAACGTTGCTATCAAATATTTTTAAGAGTATTCCTGAAATATTCTTGTGACTGCCGTTGTTTCTCTTGCTTATCTAGGGCTATTTTTAGATAAACCTCCTCACATCTGTATTTTAAACTTCTGTTGGGATAGAGGGTGGTCATATGACCAAAAAAGGCCTCTTACCATTCCAGGCTACATAACACTAAACCTGAAGTGTTTGTGGCTTACGCTTGTTCCCTCTCCTCTCGCTTCATGTTTGTGATGTACTTAAATGCAAAAACCATTTTCTTTCATTATTCCTCTGGTCACCTCATTAAAAACCTTCAAGTGCACAGTTCTGATAAATGGTTATTTCCCCTTTTTCTTCTGACTGGAAAGAAAATACGCACTGAGGCTTCTTAATGTAGTAGGTGCTGGCTTAAAATTAGCAGTGCCCCATGTTAGGAAAAGAGTTTGCAGCCCAACTGGTATGGCAAACGCAGAATGCATTCGCAACAGGAGCATATGATGTAACAGCAAGGCTTGGTGGGTTTGCATCAGTGTTACTCCTGTGTGATGCTGTTGTGGTCTGGTATCAGAGCTCCTGTGAACTTGAATGACGTAGGATATTGTTTCCAAATGTGTGGCACAGGCTGAACTCTAGCTGGTCATTCCTGTATCAGCTGCCTGACAGCAACAAGCTGCCAAATATTCGAAGGCTGTTGTGCCCTCAGTTGCCTCTGTAAAAGCATGTTCTTTGCCAAAGTACATCATGCATTAAAGGGAATAAAATGCAATCTGGCTTCTGCTTAACTGTTGCATGGGAAACTTACAATTTCATGGTTTTCTTGCCCAAAAGATGTTACTGAATAGCATTCGTGGCGTTCAGCTGACTGCATATACGCAAGAACTGTGACTTTTGAGGAAAAGCACATCAGGTTTTCACTCGCACCACCCTCTCCCAATTCCTAGTTTAACGAGAGATACTGACTGCCTTAAATTTGCCACAGCAAATCTCTGTAAGGGTGTGTTTCTCTAAAGAACTAATTGAATTTTACTGAGGTGCATGTGAAATTAAACTTTTCAGTAATGCTTGCACCATATTTGCTGACTCTTCCCATCGAGGGTAGAATGTTCCTCGAGTGTGTGAGGTCATTCTTCTAATCCTGGCAAGTCCTGTCTCCCTTTCTTGGTAGGGGGAGGGTGAGATTCCTGCCATCCTTTGATTTGGTAGGAACTATACAGACTTACTTTTTTAACATAGCTACACTGTGTGAAGTGTATACTAGGAAAATATATAAAGAAAATTTCTTTGAGCATTCAGATAACCAAGTTTCTGTGGAAGTTAGTCAGAAATCATGTTGCAGTCACTTTATAGGTCTACTCCTCTGTTATATTCTATAATCTACATGCAGGAGGAACATACCGTATATGAAGAGTTGCGTGTGACAGCAATGAGAGCTTAGCGTTAAGCACACAGGTGACTAGGTGTGCTTCCCACAGACACTGTCAAGCACTGGCATAACTGTCCTGGCATCAGCAGTGCTGTTCACTCCGTAGGTAAATGAGCTGTAAGGTACAAATCTTGCCATCTGTCTTCCCCAATTTGAATGTCTTGTCGTGACTTTTTGTGTGTTTCAGGGTTTTACATGTGTTTATTAAGATTTTGGTGGATGTTTTCCTCCAACTTTATTCATATAATGAGAATGTGACTTTAATTGCTGTCACTTGTGTCACCTACTTCCATGTGGCAAATGCTTAATTTTCTACCCCAACAGCCAGCAGGAGCTTAGCAGTTTTGAAAAGCAGTTTAAATATGCAATGTTTAAATGCAGATTTAGTAGCCTAATGTTTAATCCTACATTTAGAGGCTGCAGTCTCAAAATGACCTTTAGCATGGCTTTGGTTTTTAGAGTGAGAGGTCTTTTTAGCCTAGTTCTTCAACATATCATGGTATTTGCAGTGTTTATTGTATAGTGGTTTAGATGCGTAGTTCCATTATATAACTCATATATGAGAACTGAAAGAGGTATGTCTGAGATATCAACTGATAGCTGTAAAAATATCAACTCTGCATGACACGTCTCACTTCAAACCTTGAAGCAGTCAGTATTAGCTGCCCTCTTATGTTCTGTTTCCACATACTTGCCAAATGGCCATCAGGAAATGCTGCTAAATTTCTTATATAGAATGATCAATAGCTGGATCAGGCAACCTGTTGATTTATAAAAAGTTCCTCTGAACAGCAGAATGTGTGGAGCGCAGATGCATCTGTGTGCTGCCCTTGCTGCTTCCTAAACTTGACTGCCTAGTTCTGCTGCTTTGGGAACAAGACTAATGAAGTTCAGGTTTTAGTGTTTGCAGCCCTAGATCGGGTTATATGTGTGCAGCAGCCAGTTTTGTTCCACTCATGAAAGTGAGAAGCTGCCCAAGGCTACTGAGTCCATGTAGCTCTGAAATACTAAGTTGGGCAATGGTTAACTACTACTTAAATTTGTGATCTAGCTTTTTAGGACTGGAATGTTGCAGACTGGAGTAGACATTTAAGCTTTGTTTATTAAGACAACAGGGTTGTTAAGCAATTGACTGTGTACTTGTAGTTGGGTTCATACCGTTGCTGCTTTGAACAGAAATAGGTTATCTAGGCAGTCACAAGGAAGTATATTCACTGACTTTTCAGTCTTGTAGAGGCAATCTTTCATGTTCAGGAGCAGAAAAGTTATATGCTTTTAATGCAGAATCTGTATGGTTTCTGTAAGATGATTAAAAAACAAGTTTGCTTTCTCTTCACGCATTCACACTTGAAATCACACTTAAATTCAGCAATCTGCCTTTCTAAGGGTTCAGATATCCTCTCCCTTTTACCTGAAAGGTAGTCACTGCGTCATGAATGTCTGATTGTTTTAACGTACGTGATAGAAAAGAAAATGAACAACCTTGTATTTTTAAACTATTCAATAAAAAAAAAAAGGCAGACTTTTAGCTGAGTTTTTCCTGGTCAGTCTTGCTGTTTGTGTTGTCTGCTTTCATGAGGAAGTGAGCAGTGGCACTCAGTGAATATTTTATCTAGAATTATTGGTCAGTGCAGGTCCTACCTTTGTGGGGAGGCTTTTTTTGGGATTTTTGTGTCTGGGGTTTTTTTCTTTTAGACCAGCCAGGATTTAAGCAAAGAAAATGCACTGCTTATAGTGAAAAAGGCAAAGAAATGATTGCAACTTAAAATGAGGCTGTGACTCTCTTTACTTGCTCAACTGTTTAAAAGACATCTATCCTGTTAGCGTAAACAGTTGAGAGCCTATTAGGTAATTCCAGCATTGACTGTTTTCTTATTAAAATGTTGTTTAATTTATTTGGACTAGTCTGTAGCTGCTACTGGCTTTCATTCTTCACTATATGCTGTTAACCATATATCGCATCAGAGATGCGACTTTTAACTGGGGAAGTAGAAGAAGATTTGGTGAGAGCACTGTGACTGTAAAGGGCTGCGGTCATTAAATTGAAGGGTAAACTTAAATCTGGAGAACTAGTACTACAGTTCAAGACAACTTCTCAAACACATTCTCATGCTTTGTTTCAGACCTAATAGCTTTAGTATCAACAGCTCAAACAAGAAGTCATTTCACACTTGAGATAAAAATGCAGAACTAAAATCATACATAGCGGCAAACAGTTTTTTCACTGTAAGTTTAGATGATGGGTTTGTCTGCATACAGACTGCATCAGAAACTTTGAGGTGACTTTTCTTTTGAAAAAGCATGTGCTCAGGAGGTCAGGCGAGTGCTAGGTTCCACAGTGCATCTCCATTGCAAGGGACAGTCCCTACCCCAAACCTGCTAATTGGGATGGAGTAAGCTGGGCAGAAATAAGGTGGGTTTAATTAAACAAACCCCTTACCCTATTTTAATTTGTTTCTCTGGTTATGGTAGCAGGTCCAAACTACTGTTACTGGTGTTATTGGTGACTGACTCTCCCCTGAATTTTATTGTAAGCCTGTCAGCTGAAAAACAGTAAACGAAGCTGTACTATTTAAATCTGTGCCTAATGCTTGCAAACTTGTTTCTGGAGATGCTGTGTTACCTTGTCCATAGCAGGTAGCAAAGAGAATTCTTCTATGTAGATTTCTGGTACTTCTATGGCAAAGATTGATTAATGCTTTGAGAGAGTAGAGCATGCTTGTCTTCAGAAATCGGTCTTTCAGTAGGCTTGATTTCTGTAATGAAGTATGTGAAAATTCCTACCTGTTCATAATTCTGTGGCTGTAAATAGGTTAGCTGATGAGCAAGATCTTCTGCTTGGCTCGAGTGTGATGCTGCCCAGATTACATCAGTAGTTGAGAGGTAACAGTATCTGCACTATGCTTTTCAGCATTTCCAAGCAAAGAGGCTGGTTAGATGGAGTGTCTCAGTGCACGCTGATGTCCAGCTTTGCGAGCTCCTGATGGTGGCAGGCACCAGCAGGGGTAGCAGTGGCAGAAGTCCTTAAGCGATCTTTAGTCACTGGGGGGATCTTCACCACAACAGAGTGGTCTGCTCTGGAGCAGTCTTGATACCAAAAGGTTGTTTTGGTGAAAGAGATTCCTTCTCACCTTGTTGTTGAACTTTCTTATGGTGTGCTTTAATGTTACAGATGGCTTCTGCTTAATGTAAAGACAATGAAATAAAAAGAAACAGGTATCTGAGATAGGAAGATGGCTCAGGAATTTACGCCCAAGTGATTTAGAAATGTAAGTGTTAATATCCACCAGCTGAGCACTGAAGAGATTTAAGACTGTGGTTTTAAAGGTGACACTCAAATGCTATTTTAAGAGGAGTGATAAATGCTTGTGCTTTTCCTCTTGCTCTCTGCTTCATGCTGTAGAAGGTCCTCTTGACAATGGCTACAAGAAGTGTAATAAATGTGCTGATATTTTCTCCCTAAAACTTGGCTGGGACAAATTGCCTTTGGTTAAAATAGTCTGTCCTGGCATTTTGCACCCAAAGTGACTGAAAGCATCTGTCCTCTGCAACAAAATGCAAGATATGAAAGTACACTTGTAAATCTTCTCTTTGGTCACTGATTAAGGAAAAGTTGGTATTTGTAAGTACAGTCAGTATTCAGTTGCGACAAAGATGGAAAACCAGCGTTTATTTGCTACATGGACGGGCTTCCTTGACTATTATCTTTAAAGTTTATTTTGAGGTATAAAACAGGACATTTAAAATTCTGATCTTAAGAAGAGAGCATTAGACTAGTTCTGTTCATAACAAGTAGGTCCAGATAAAATCTTCCAAGTTGTTGTGGGGAGAGGATGGGGGGGGGGGGGCACATTTCAGAACATGTGAATCTTTGGGTAAAACCTAAACAGGAACTTTTTTGAATCTACTCTGTTACTGTGTGTTGCTTTTTTCTTTCTTACCCAAGCCCAAATGTGTACCTTTTTAGCTTAGCATTTTATCATTTAAGTTCTTTCACCATTACTAATTCTCTTTCAAAGTTACAATTCTGGGCAGAACAAAACTTAAGTGAGGTCTTCATAAGTGCTGTAGTTGCAGTTAGCATGATTGCCTGAAGATGAATAATAGACTCCAGTGATAGTGTTCCCTGTTATCATCATGAGAGAAATTAGGGTATGGATTGAGAAATATCCCACCATCACAGAATGAAGCTTTTGAATTTAGTTTACTTACACAAATTGAGCATATAGTTTTGCTTAAATGAGAAGAAGCAGCATCTTTTTCGGTTTGCAAGTTCATTAAACTGAGATAAATTGTGTGTTTAAAAAAGTAATAATATTTCCTAAATGCTAAGTCTTGGAGTTTGGTGTGTTTTAAAGGGTCATCTGTGTGCATTTGAAAAATCTGTTGTCCATATAACTAACTTTAGTCCGTCATAGGACTTGGTGCTTCTGCTTGCTCATCTGATTACACAGCTCAGGGGAATAAGGTTAAGGACATGCTGTTGGTAACTGGAGCGTTTTCAGGGCTTTAGTTCAGCAGATGGGCTGTTTGGCTATATTCATACATCTGCCTACCTGCTGTGGCAGCTGCTGCTGCTGCATGTTGTGTTCTTTTGTTCTGTTCTACCCAAGAAAGGAGCACCAGGAAGTGAAGTGAATGGATTAATTTAAGGTTAAGGCTAGTATTTTGCTTGCTTCCTAACTCTCTATCACAATAAAGCTTCTGATAAAGCTAATGAATCCTTCGTAAAGTGAAATAGATTTTTAAGATGTATTTCAGGGGCTGAAACTAGCTAGCATTGTCTAAAAAATAGCCAAGTATGGGGTTTATGTATTGCCTGATATTATTTATTTCAATATCTTCCTCTCTTTCTCTCCCTTCCCCCGCTTTTTCTAGGAGTAGTAACCGGACTTTGCCTGACACTGCGTGGTCCAAAAGAATTAAGGAAATATGGAATGACATGAAGGAGATTAGTTGAGGATTAAAGGCTTTGAGGACAAAACACCTCGCCGAGGTGAAGCACAGACTAGCATTCTAGTTGTAGCTCCGAGGAGCTGTGTGCTGAAAAAACATGGCAGATCCAGGAATGATGAGTCTGTTTGGAGAAGATGGGAATATTTTCAGTGAAGGGTTAGAAGGTCTTGGAGAATGTGGGTATCCTGAAAATACAGTGAATCCTATGGGGCAGCAAATGCCCATGGATCAAGGATTTCCGTCTTTACAGTCATCTCTTCATCATCCCCCTGCAAATCAAAATCAAGCCAAGTTGACCCATTTTGATCACTATAATCAATACGAACAGCAGAAAATGCACCTGATGGATCAGCCGAACAGGATGATAAGCAATGCCCCTGGGAATGGTATAGCATCTCCTCATTCACAGTATCACAACCCTCCAGTTCCTCAGGTTCCTCACGGCAGTGGTGCTGGTGGTCAGATGGGAGTCTATCCCAGCATGCAGAACGAAAGACACGGGCAACCCTTCGTAGACAGTGGCTCCATGTGGGGCCCACGGGCAGTTCAAGTGCCAGACCAGATACGAGCACCATACCAGCAGCAACAGCAGCAGCAACCGCAGCCGACACAACCACCGCAGGCACCCTCCGGCCCCCCTGGGCAGGGCCATCCTCAGCACATGCAGCAGATGGGAAACTACATGGCTCGTGGTGATTTTTCAATGCAGCAGCATGGGCAGCAGCAACAGCAGAGAATGAACCAGTTTTCTCAAGGCCAAGAAGGCCTCAATCAGGGAAACCCTTTCATTGCCACCTCAGGACCTGGCCACTTGTCTCATGTGCCCCAGCAGAATCCCAGTATGGCACCTTCTTTGCGACACTCAGTCCAGCAATTTCACCACCATCCCCCCGCTGCTCTCCATGGAGAATCAGTAGCCCACAGTCCCAGATTCTCCCCTAATCCTCCCCAGCAGGGTGCTGTTAGGCCGCAAACACTTAATTTTAGTTCTCGGAGCCAGACGGTACCCTCACCTACTATAAACAACTCAGGGCAGTATTCTCGATATCCTTACAGTAACCTTAATCAGGGATTAGTTAATAATACAGGGATGAATCAGAATTTAGGCCTTACAAATAACACTCCGATGAATCAGTCTGTACCAAGATACCCAAATGCTGTAGGATTTCCATCAAACAGTGGTCAAGGACTAATGCACCAGCAGCCCATCCACCCTAGTGGCTCACTTAACCAAATGAACACACAAACTATGCACCCTTCACAGCCTCAGGGAACTTATGCCTCTCCACCTCCCATGTCACCTATGAAAGCAATGAGTAATCCAGCAGGTACACCTCCTCCACAGGTTAGACCTGGTAGTGCTGGAATACCAATGGAAGTTGGCAGTTATCCAAATATACCCCATCCTCAGCCGTCACACCAGCCCCCTGGTGCCATGGGAATTGGACAAAGGAATATAGGCCCCCGAAACATGCAACAGAATCGTCCGTTTATGGGTATGTCTTCAACACCACGGGAGATGGGTGGGCACATGAGACCAAATGGTTGTCCAGGTGTTGGCCTTGCAGATCCACAAGCAATACAAGAGCGACTAATATCTGGCCAGCAGCTCCCTAGTCAACAGCAGTCTTTTCAACAGCAAATGCCAACCTGTCCTCCCATGCAGCCTCATCCAGGGATGCATCATCAGTCTTCACCACCCCCACATCCTCATCATCAGCCTTGGGCACAGCTTCACCAGTCACCACAAAACACACCACAAAAAGTGCCTGTCCTTCAGGTAAGCTGCTTCCAATGAGTAGAAAATGTTTTATATTACTGTAAATGCATTTCAGGATGCTCTTGTTTGACTCCCCTGTTTGTTGCTTGGTGCACAGAAGCTGAAGGTAAAATGAAGTTCAGGTAGACTGCTAAGTGTTCTTACAGTAATTTTTACAGGATAACATTATGGAGAGACCGAAATGTGATACAGCAATGAGATAAGCTGAATAGCTGGGTTTTTTTTTTTTGTGTGTTGGTTCCTTTGAGGGGAAGATGGAAAGCATGTGTGAGAATTGTCATTTAAACTATTAATTTTTGTATTTGCAACTTGGAGAAAGAAGTGTGTTTTATAATGTGTTTGTTTTGGCCAAGCTGAGGGTTTTCTTTAAATCCTAAGGGAATGTTTTGTGGTTTTAAGTTAGAGCTGAGATTTTAACATGTGAAAAAATTTCAGCACTAAGTAATGCAACTGAGAAGTGATGGGGCAACAGTTTGTGCAAGGAGAAGACAGCAGATGTGAATCATGGTCTGTAATCAAATCTTGAGGCTTAAATGAAATCTCAAATAGGATAGAAGTTTTGTTTTCCTGAGTCTCTTGTCTTCTGGGTTATGAGGAAAACGTATTGCTTCCACATCATTTTTCAATTAAAAGCTAAAAGTGGTAAAACATCTTGATCCTCTGCAGCTTAGCAGGTTCAACTGCGTGCTAGTATGTTAAGCTTCAGCTGAGAAAGTGTCTTCTGGGGTCTTCATGTTTGCCATTGCTTGTCTCTGGCTCTGTTAGTCATCATTCAGAGGTTTTGGTACTGAATGAATAGGTGGCCAAGATATCAGAGGTTTAAGTTCATTATTTTTTTTTAACACAGTCAGTAATTAATGCCAAGTAGCTCTGCCCATAAATATTTGGAGACAATTGTTGGAATGCAGTCATAGTGATACGATGCTACAATAAGCTTAATAAATCATAAAAACAGCTGTCCCAGGCAGTGTCCCAGGCCTGTGCGGGAAGCAGCTGCTCGGCAGTCCCCTCCACTGCTGCCTGCCGGCTGCTCTGGTTAGCCGCGCCGCACAGCGTGAGCTGGCTCTGGGAATCAGATGGATGTGCTGCAGAAAGGCAGCTGACAAGGAGTGCTACATGGAGCAGCTCAGCAGCTGGGAGAGGCTTCCACATTCCCCCTGGAAAACAGGAGGGGGGAGTGCTGGATGTGCCATAGGGTTGGGAAGCTCTGGGGAGGGAGGTCAGGGACCTAGCTGGGCAAGGGGAAGGACACTGTCTTCCTGTGAGGGAGGAGGAAGCTCTCCTCTTCAAGGGGCAATGACTGTCTTTCTCTCCCCTGCCCCCCTCACAACTGGTGTGAAATTTTATACCTGTGTTGGCCCTTCTTCTCCCCCCACCTCCAGCACAGGCTTTGTTTGGAGAACCTAAATTACAGTTCTCGCATGCATGTGGAGTTGTGTGTTCCTCCTTGAGAGAGCAGTCCTTGACAATGCCTCTTGTGTTACCAGCTGTGTGGGTAAGCAGGATGAAAAAAGGAGGGAGCTCAAAACTACACAAAAAAAAAAAAAAACAAAACCAAAACCAGGAGGATGAGTAGGTATTTGGAAAGGGGTAATGACAGCATGGAGAGATCAGTACAGGAAGACTACTGAGGTTCAGAAAATGTAGTACAAGATGCTGTTTTTACCCTGAAACACATCTAGCAGAAAAAGCTTGAAGGAAAATTGTAGAAATGGTAACATAAGACCTCTAAAATGGTGTCACTGAGACCTTATACAACCAGTGATGGGGGCTGTGTGGGAAGGGAAGACTTGGTATTGACCGTGCTCTAAAGCTGTGCTGTTCTTCACTGGCATTAATTCCTTGTTTTCATCTGACCATCCAGTAAACCTTTTTTTGGCAGCAAGAGGTAGTTTGGGAGGAGAAGGTTTCCTTGTAGAATGGACAGGCTTGTTAAATGTTTTTGGAACATTCATTTCCCTTTAATCAGTGAAGAAGTAAAACATAGACAGCTCAACCCTTAAATGAGCTGTGCAACCTATTCCAAAGTTCTGCACTGTAGTTGAATAGCTTGAACAAAGGTAAGTGCCGAAACTAAATAATTAGAGGAAAACCACATGATAACTCAAGTTATTTGATTAAAATCAGTAATTCAAACAGTTGTAGCTAGCCAAGTAATGTCTCTGTTAGCCTACCTCAGTTAAGGTTTTATTTGGTAAAAGTTATTGTTAACATACCTTCCCATTAAGTAATTAGCTTGAGACCTGACTGTAGCAATGAAAGTCTTAACAGGCAGGCATTTCCCCCTTGAACACTGTTTGGATGAAATAAATATTGTTCAAGTCAATGAAAACTCAACTCCTCCCCAGCCCCTGGGGAAAATGCAGATGTGCAGAACCCCTGCACTGCAGGCTGAATACAGAATTTGCAGCTCTCCTGTCTGCGTCGTGGTTTTCCCTTCATGTCAGTTGGCAGAAAACTGTTCACTTGAAGAGCAGTTATTTAAATGACTGTTTTGTTTTTATTTGTGTAAAATGTATCAACAAAATGAATATAGTCAGTAAAATGGAAATCACTCTGTACTTTTAAATCAACAGAAGCCATCTTAGTAATTATTTTTTGGTGATTTGAAGCTAACCTTATCATGGGAAGGCTGTAATATTTGTGGTTAACCAAATTACTGTTTTGGTTTTAGATATGTTAGAAGGAAAGCGAAGTTCTTTTGCTTTTAACTTGAAAGAAATTGCCATGTCGATTCTATGCCTTGTTATTTCTTTTTTTTTTTTTTTTGTGTGTGCAAAACTGCAAATTATTTTGACTTGGGGACAGAGCTGGTGATTGACAATTCAGCTTGTTTAGGTTAATAGCTGAAAACTAGACATGGTCATTAGGACCTCCTTAGCAGTGAGGTGCTGGCTTCAGTGCGATTTGATAGATGTCATAAGAACCACTGTAGCCCTGGGACAGTGTGCTTGGTGTTTGAGGCCCCCTCTTGAAACATTCTTCAGCAAAGGCTTTTGGAAGAGCTTCATGGCCATGGGATGGGAAGGTGGGTTCTGCTGTAGCAGGGTAATTGGCCACAGGCAAGGAGTAGCTTGCTTGTTTTCACAGTGGAGGCATCTGTGTTGGGCTTGTGCTCTCCAGAATACTCAGAAATTATCTGGAGAAGTGTGAAAAATCAGATGGCGAAGTTTGTGCTGCTGTTGACACACTCAAAGCTGAATTGCAAGAGCCTGATGGTAATGAAACTAAATAATCAGAAATAAAACAGGAATGTCAATCACTTGGTCATAAGCTGTGTAAGTTGAGATAGGGCCAGGAAAATTTAGGTTGGATATGAGGAAAATTTTTTTCCATAAAAGTGTTGTCAAGCACAGGAGCAGGCTGCCCAGGGAAGTGATCCCTGGAGGTGTTAAGAAGATGTGTAGATGTGGTGCCTAAGGACATGGTTTAGTGTTGGCCTTGGCGGTGTTACATTAATGGTCAGACTTGGTGATCTTGAGGGTCTTTCCAACCTGAGAAAGTCTATGATGCTATGTTGCTACATGTATGTGTGGTTTGTCAGTGTGGCAAGTGCTATGCAGCTCTGGGTCCCTTCCTCGGGCCTCAGAAAATACAGCAGCACTTGAAAAAGCACAGAAGTGGGTGATTTTTGGGGCAAGGCTACAAGAGCAATGGTGAGGGCCTCTAGAATTGTGAGTGATATGGGTGCATGAAGAAGTTGAATGTGGTTATCTCCTGTTTTGTCTCCTTGAATTCTTTTCAGGTATTCAGCACATTACCAGGTGGTGAGCTTAGAACTGCACAGTAAGATGCTGATGGCTGAGATGTGCAGAAAAATGCATCATCATTTGATAAACATGAAGGCACCACATTTGGCTCGGCCGATCTGTGCTGTGAATAAGTGGCTGAGGATTTGTTACTGGGCGCACCTACTATGTGCATGTCCCATTCTTGCACCTTTCCACAGTCTTCTATCAGGGAGGGGATATCAGGTTAGACAGGCCTCTAGGGGGTCTAACGCTATGCTGTTGCTCTTACCTATCATTATTTTCAGAGAACTGTGTTAGTGACAGAGCAAGCGTAGTTTTCCCTTCCAAAAACAGGCTATTCTGGGTGTGTTGTTATACATAACTTCTGATTTACCCACAGCTACTGTGTGGGCTGAAGTTTCGAGTCCTGTTCAGTAATCATGTTCCACAAATGCCATCTACATTATTTATAGTCAAACGTAGGAATACTTAAATGACAAACAGTTATGGTACAACCTCCGTGCGTGACTAAATGGTGATGGCCACCGGCAGTGCTGAAGGATGCTGGGTTACAGTGTCCAGCTTCTTGTGGAGAAGGAATTCGTTTTGTGTGTATTACTGGTTCACTGCCAGGTTTACTCTGCTGGCCTTACTCTGTGGGCATGTGACTTTGCTTTAAATCATAACTCATAGCCGTGTTTGGTGTGAACACATTCCTTTGAAATTTCCTGCCCTTCCTCCCTCACAGGGGAAGGGGCAGGGAAAGTCCTGCTGAGTCACCAGCTGGGTCACCCCTGTCACAGGCTCTTCCTGTGCTTTCAAACCCTGCCTTGCTGCCTCAGTTTAATTTATGGTTCGATATACCTGAGTGGAGAGGGATATTAATGAAAAGTACTATCAGCTTGAAGTTGTTTGACACAATATTCTAACCTGGCAGAGAGTCCAGGTTAAGTCAGTTACTGCTGGCACACTAAAGTGAAATTGACTTTGTTCTTAGTATTTAATTGTTTAAATGCCGAAGACTAGTAGGAAGAGATTGACTCCTTACTTTCTTCTGTCTTTGCATAACCAATTATCCTTCAATGTGTGTCTTATAATTTTATTTGGTAAGAAATTGTATCATTTCAGGCGGTTAGGATTTCCCCCATAAATTAGTATTTATAAGCAGTGCCCCACAGCTTCAGAGAGAACTGTTAGCTGTTTCATTGCTTGTGTGTTCAGCTTTTTTAGTATATTCCTGTCAATAAGTGGAACGACTCAAATTTAAAAGTAAAAACAACACAAAACCACCAGCCAACCAAACAAAGCAACTTCTAAACACTATTGGATTCTTTTTGATTTGATGCAGAGGCTATTTCACAGTGCTGCTAGCTGGTCTTTCAGGGTATCATATGTGCATGTTCAGCAAAATCTTAGGGCTGCCCCTGGAAATTCTGTTTTCCCTTTTCAAGTGTTCATAGACCAGCAAACCAATGTGTGTTGGCAAGATTGTTGGAGGTGCCAGACTAAATGGACTGGAAAAACCACTAATGCTGAACCTTGATTGGTTTAAATTGTATATTATTTTTATATCTAGATAAGCCTATGTGTCTGTGTTTATGTAAATTCTGTGTAAAAAAACTAGACCAAATTAGAAATTAGGGAAAATGATGAAAGAAAGGTTGAGAAGAAAATCCACAGTATTAATCTAAAGGTAAAAGCTGATAATAGGTTTTTTTTTTCTTAAGAGTTTACAGGCTTCTATTGTGGTTTGTTGAGGCTCTGAAGAACTCGTGTATGTGAGCAGTGTATGCAGTGGGTTAATGGTTTGAAGAAGACCATTGAAGCTACCTTTGGTTCAAAGTACTGGAGTTATTTCACTTCTGTGGAATAGACTAGTCTGTTATGATGATAATATAATCCATTTGTGGGCCAATTCACATGCAAATCTCAAAGGATATAATAATGAATATGAAATACTTTGTCTAGAAGTTCATGTTCTAAAGTTCTTCAGATATATTCCAGTCTAACAGTTTAATATTAAACATATCTAAAGGCTTATTTCTTCCTCACCCTTGAGAAGGCTGTATGTGCTTTTGTAAATAAGGGACTGGAGTGATTCTGCAGTGCAAAGGCCTTTGGGCCAGACACTTGTTTTGAGGTGGTTTTGCTATGGATTATTTGGACTTAATTACTGTTGAGGAGGTACACGCAACTTCCAAGAATGCTTCTTCCCACAGGTGCCCTGATTTGACTGTGATGAAAATAATTGTGCCATTAAGTTATCTCCTGGAGTTTGGGGTAAAGCCAGTTTGCAGCACTAGCATAGAAAGACACGTCTGCATCAGCATACGGATTTTGTGGGCTTGAGAGTTACCACGCATAAGCATAAAGATTTTGAAAGTTTCTGTGATTTGTTGGTGACCTGGATGTGGTTTTTTTTTTTTTAAATCATCAGTATTATCTGAGGAATCACCTAACTAGGAATATGTTTAACTTTACGCTACTGTTCAGTTACTTGGTACGGTATTCTTATGTGCTGATGGTGAGTTCCAGTGGGATTTGGCAATCATCTTCTCATGACTGAACACATTCTCCTATTTTATATTTATTTGGACAAATTTGAATCTGTTGTTTCAGAGCAGCATTTTTTTCTCATGCCTGCAAGCTGATAGGCTAATACAAACCGTTATGTCTGTATCATCAGCAGCCTGCGTAATTACGGGGGTGGAAAATTGGGGCAAATGAAAGGAGAAACGCTTGATTATTTTTTCTACATTTATTTTCTATTTATTTAACTACATTAGCAATCTTAATAAGGAACAAGTTTCAGGCAAAGTAATAATTTCCTGCCTTTTTATTATGGATCCTCCTCCTTGTTTTCTGTCCTGCTCTTACATGTGGAATTTGAGGAATCCATTTGGTTTAAACTAATCTGCCTTTGCTTATATCTTGAATGCAAGTGTCACAAACTTGTGTAAGTGTCCTTTCTTGTTTCCTCTCTGGAGAGTGAATGTCTCAGTTCCCACTATGATGGGGCACCATCTCTTCAAAGTTTGATTTTTTAGCTGTTGTCTGCAGAGTTTTTCTCCGTCATTTCAGTAAGCCACTGCTTTTCACTTCTGAATTTTTAGATTTGAGTTATAATGAAAGAGCTGATGATAAAACAGTTATAAAACTGAAATGCTGGCATGGTAGTTTGAAAAAGGGATGGTCTCACCTGAACAGCATATCAGAATGGGTGGAGTACCCCTCCTGCTCCTTTATTGTATTTGACAGCTTTCCTTTCTAGGTATCAATGTTCTTCTATTTGGATAGAGATATACATTATGCAAGTGGTAATGTGGTCTGGATTTTGGGAACAGATTGCTGTTTTGGTTTTTTTTCTTTAGAGATGTCATCTATAAATATTTGGTACCTTCTTTTGTCCTCAGAGTTGTCAAGTATGGTAGCTAAGGAGCAAGATTAAGGCCCTTGAATTTTTCATGGTGATTAAAGCACCTGTCTGTATAGATCTCCCTTTGTTTGCAGGTATGGTTTAAAGATGGTGAAGCTGCTTCTTGGGAGCTGGCAGGAGCAGAGTGGAAAGTGTGGACAGGAAGCAGTAATGAGGGATGGGGCAGCGAAAGGTTGAGCTGAGCAGATGGAGCAGTGCTGAGCAGTAGGAACAAGAGGAAATGGCCAGTGCCTGGGTTAAAATGGGGACAGAGAAGTTTAGGGAGTCACCCCACCTCTCCTGCACCAGCTGCTTGAGTCACCTCTGCTTAAGCCCTTGCCAGAAGTAGCCATTTGGTGCAGCGGTGCCTGTTCCTGCTCTGCATGCATGTCAGGGTGCACCTTTGAGTCACTGTGCTGTGGGCAGACAGTCCACTGACAGCTTCCCAGCATCGCTGTGTGAACTCAGTAACTCTCAATATCTAATCTGCTTAAAAAAAAATAATCCATGCAAATGAAGGTGGCTGAGGTCTGGGATACAGAACCTGAGCTTTGTCCTTGCACCAGCATGCCCTATCATTTGGTGAACTGGCTTACCTGGCCGACTTGCTTCTGGCCAGGTCACGCATCTTTTCACTGTGCAACCATGATATTACCCAGGATGGTGATGTGGGACTGGGAATGCTTGGTGGGAGAAAATGGGACTGCCTCTTCTCTGGCAGTGAGCTTTCAGGCCCCTTAATACCCTCACATATCTCAAGGTTATAGCACAGCCCTTGAGTCCTCCCTCAAACACTGAGAAATTAAGACTTCCATTAGAAGTCAGAGCTTAGTCTTGTTTCATTGAGTTAGTGACAAATTGGTCATATTCCAACTTATCCCCAAATTTTTTTTAGCTCACCTTTTGATCCTTTTTTCACACAAATATGGATGAATGGTTTGATTTCAGATGTGTGTTTTTCTTTTGGGTTGTTTTTATTTTTTTTCCTCTTCCAACTGAATTATTTGCGGGTATTTTGTTACTGAAGAGATGAAAGGGCATCCCCTTTCTAGCGAAGAGAGTTGGCATAATTTCGTTAGATGTGCATTGAAATGAGGGAAGATGCCTCCAGTACCTGTCAATGAGTTGTTTTCCTTGAGCACTCAATGGGATTTTTTTCTTCAACATAAGAGAATAGTTCAGAAGAATGAAAAGTTGGAAGTGAAAAGACTAACTTCTTAGTCTTCTTTATGAAGAGACAGAGGTGAGAGATAGAATGGCTTAGTGATGTGAGTGTGGGTTTGATCTACAAACTCTGGAATTTGCATTCTTTCTGATTTTACTGACCTTGATATATATCCTATTTAGTTAGAATTTTCTCAGTTACTGGGCAAGGTTGGTAACAGTGTTGCCTCTGTTTATGAACAGGAACATGTAGAAGATGGGCATAAAATCAGCAATTTTTTCAAAATCCAAATTCATAAACGTCCAGGTTCCAGTTCTTTCTTGGAGATCTCTTTCCCTTAAACATGCTACCTCTCTGCTCTCCTCATCACTCTTCCCAGTATTGCACTTAAGAGTTCAGCTCAAGAAGATGAAGATGACTAGTCCAACAGTTCAAAGCCGAAATCCCACTTCTTTGTATAGGAACTTGGTAATTGTGGAATCTAACCTGAGAGTAGTTCAGTTACACAAGATGTTCAAGAAAACAAGTGGATCTCTGTCTGATCTTCCACTGTTTGATTTGGGAGGAATCTTTGTTCATTTTATTCTGTTGTTCCATCACCTGTTCATCCCTGAGTCAGTACTAAGGACCTGGATGCAACTCCCTCCTGCGCTCCTCCTCAGTGGTTTCATTGTACTAGCCGAGCTTAGGAGACAGCAGGTAGTGTATTACGCTAAACATGCACAAAACCTAAGAACTTCTGGTGGTTGGCTCATACTGCATAGGTTGCTGCTGTATAAATTAAATGTCAAGAAATCTGAACTTCTGGAGCTTGGTAGGTTTCTGTGGAATACTGATCTTTTATTTTTGGAAAATTGCAAATATATTTCTTTAGGAGTGCAACGCTTACTCTTCAGTATACAGCACCAAATGTATCTGTGCTATATAGACATAACGTGTTGAAGGGAGTGCCAAACTCTTCCATTTCATCTTTCACTTTCCTATATTATGTTAAATGTAAACTCTTGTTATTTTAATCAGGACGGAAATTTTCCTATGTAAGGCGAGAGTTCCCGATGGGAGTATATGCCCATCTACAGCAGACTTCTTTCTTAAAACAGACTGAATAATCAGTTGAATCAGAAAAACATCAGTCAGTTTTAATTGCGCTCATTAAATTGTGTTTTATTATGTCTCTGTAATGCCCACACCCAAAAGAACATTGTGACAACAGTAACTGAGAAGTTAATACTTCTACAGATATTTGGACTTAGTGTTCCTGTAAGAAGAGAGGACTCATAACAAGCTTCATAACAAACTTCCTACTATCTAGTAGCCAATATCAACTGTTTTTTCCACTCTCCTTTTGCATCTCCCTTCTCTCCAGATGGCCCTCCGTCCACTTGCGTTCTGGTACTTCATATCTTTTTTGGCCCTGCAAGACTCTGATAACTGTGATAATACTGTAATTTTCCTTACGTGTGAGTGCTGAATGATATGAAGTGCTTCATTTTATTTTTGGAAGAAATCTTTTTGTACCAGCCAATTGTTTCTAAATATAGTGGGGGGCTTATAATATACAGCACATGTTTGAATTTAAACTAATAGCTTACCATAAAAAGTTGACATCACAGTTTACTTGTACAACTGTATATGGAATATATAGCCATGAAAACTAGTCTGAAACTTTGGGCTTTATAGTTGTTATTTGTATATCACTTGGTTAGTGGGAGATTGCAGATGTTTATTGGGGCAAGCATTGTCTGTTGTGGACATAGGGATAAACACCTACAATACTGGAAGACTACTTAATTCTAAGTCTTTCTGCTGTAGCCTCATTTGAAATACTTCAGAAAAACTTGTTGAAAACCAGGTAATTCTGTAAGTAAGGCATTGGACTGGGATTCCGGGAGCTTTTGCTTTCTGACACAGGTTACTTGTTTCATGTTTGTGTTACTGTTGGGAGTGCTTGTAAGGTGCTGTGCAGCAGCAGGGAGTGGGGGACAGCAGAGCTGTTCCTGCAGTTCCCTGTTGCACTGCACAGCAGCACTGAAAATGTAACTCAGAAACTGCTACTGGCAAGGAGGGGTAAGTTACAAAGGCTCGCTTTAGACACAGCTGTCCAGTTATATTATAATAGCACAATATAAAACAAAATTTAGACCCGATACTGCTGTAGACACGTGATTTAAGACCTCCATATAGGATTTTTTACATTTTACTACGTTTGGGTTGTGTAAAGCACTGCTGGAGCTAGGATAGGAAAGATATCTGCACTAAAGATAAGGTATTTAATGTTTCATAGAATGGTATTAATCAGATTGGCTGGAGAGCTGCATTATGATTCAGACGTAATAATTAAGAGTTATCTCAGTTGGTATTGTTAAGGTGTTTGTCCAGAGAAAAGGAAGTGTGGGGTTTTTGGTTGGGTGTTTATCTTTCTTTTTTCCCTCCCCTCCATTTCTAATGACACTTTCAGATTAAATTGTTAGTTTAGTTCAATTACTAGAGGAGCTGGGAAAAGGCCTACCTGTGACTTGCCACCAATAACGGATTCAAAGGCTTTTTCATTTGTTGCTGTGACTAAAAAAATGTAGCGTTTGGGAAGTATTTGGGCTCTTTGACAGAAATTGATCTTGGACAGCATATGTAATATCAAAGGATTTTTAACAGATCTGTAATTTTAAGCCCACTGTATCATGAAGTTAATACAATGCTGCAATGGAAAGGCCATTTGAAGAGCTGCTGTCTTCCCACTGCAAGAGAAGAATAGAATTGGTTACTGGCAGTCTCTTTCAGTTTAGTATCTCGTGTTTATCCGTTAAGATTTCTTTGAGTTGGTGGTTTCAACCTGTGGTCTGTATACCTCTGAAGACCCCTGCAGACTGCTTTTAAGTGGCCTGGGAAAGGTAATTAAGGAGAGCAGTTTTCTGTGCTAAGCAATAACAATCATATGGGAAGTTTTTAAAGAGAATTACACTTATGCTACTAGAGCCTTACAGGTTAAAAAATGGAAAAAAAATTGATAGAACAGAGTTCTGTGTTGTAACATAAATCTCGCTCCAGATGGATCTCCTCAGGCTGGTGTCTGAAATGACAGTGGTTGCACCTCAGTGTGAAGCAAATTGTAGGGACCCCCTGTTCCAGCAAAGTGTATCAGGACCAGTACTGTTTGTTATCTTCATCAATGACATATACTACTGGGATTAAGAGCACCCTCAGCAAGCTTGCAGATGACACCAAGCCGAGTGGTGCAGTTGACACAGCTGAGGAACAGGATGCCATCCAGGGGGACTTGGACAAGTTCAAGAAGTTGGCCCATGTGAGCCTCTGGAGGTTTGCCAAAGGCAAGGTCCAGTACCTGGGTCAGGGCAAGCCCTGGTATCTATACAGGCTGGGAGATGAAGGATTAAGAGCAGGCCTTTGGAAAAGGACTCGGGGATACCAGAGTATGAAAAGCTGAACATGAGCCAGCAGTGTGCACTCACAGCCCAGAAACTAACTGTATCCTGGGCTGCATCAAATGCAGCATGACCAGCAAGTGGAACGAGATGATCCTGCCCCTCTGCTCTCGTGAGACCCCACCTGGAGAAGTGTGTCCAGCTCAGGGACCCCCTAACACAGGAAAGACATGGGCCTGTTGAAGCAAGTCCAGAGGAGGGTCACAAAGATGACCAGAGGCCTGGAGCACTTCTCCTATGAGGAAAGGCTGAGAGAGTTGGGCTTTTGCAGGCTGGGGAAGAGGAGGCTCCCAGGAGATCGTATTGCAACCTTCCAGCACCTTAAGGGGGCTTATAAGAATGATGGGGAGAAGCTTTTTAGCAGAGCCTGTTGCAACAGGACCGGGGTAATGATTTTAAACTAAAGATGGGTAGTTTTAGGCTAGGTGCAGGGCAGAAATTCTTTACAATGAAGGTGGTGAAAAACTGGCACAGGTTACCCAGAGAGGCGGTAGATGCCCAGTCCTTGGGAACATTCAAGGCCAGGCTGGACAAGGCAATGAGCAACCTGATCTAGTTAAAGATGCCCCTGCTCATTGCAGGGGGTTGCATTAGATAACCTTTAAAGGTCCCTTGTGACCAAACCATTCCATGATCTCTTTGAGAGGAGCGAGTTCTGTGAGTTCTGTGTTGGCTGGTCAAGATTCTGTATCCTCACCTCACTTACAAGTAATGGATTGTACAGTGGCACCTTTTTTTGAAAGGGCATGGAAGGAATATATGCTAAAAATGTTACATTTGCCTTTGAATTTGAAGGCAACTGGGCAAAACTGAGCTTTTCTGTGAAGCTTCCAATCTTGTAGTGGAAAGCGATGGCATGAAACCACAGTTACCTGAGTTGTTCAGCAGTTTGGTATTAGTAAGCCACCTATAAAAATATGGGTTTAGCCAGTGATACATACCCTCCATGTCTGTTGACTTCTTCCATCAGAAAACCTCTCAGTAATTTGAGTTGCTGGGAATATGCTGGCAGGGCAGGCAGAGCCGATCCCTGTTTCCACTTCACAGGGTGGAAACATGCAGCCAGGTAACACGCATGGGGTTACATAGGCAGCCAAGAACATCCTCACTTTTCCTCCTGTGCTGCCGTCAGCAGGCTCCTGCCGCAGCAGCCCAGTGCTCTGAGGGAGCCCGGCCTTGACAAGAGTTAACACCTTGACGAGCTTGTTCCTCAGCTCTTGCATGCTGGTTCAAATGCCAGCTTGACTTCTGTGCATTTCTATGGCTCAAAAAGGCAAAAAGCCTTTGGGTGTACGATTCTGTTCTGCTTTGTCTATATCCAAAATATAACCACTGCAGCTTCAGAAAGTAACTTTCTGCATGTAAAGGACTTCTAGTAGCTCTATCTAACTGAATAATCAAAAATTTTTGTGCAGAACTCTAGGGACTAATACATAAAAGCAGTATTAGCAGTGCACATGAAAATATCTACCTTCAGTCCTAGAAAACCACCAGTTTATTTCTTGCAAGTCATAAACATAGAATTACTCAAATTTTGATTAGCATATTTTCCTTTTGACTCAGGAACATATTCTGTGAGTTATGGATGCCAAAGAGGTAGCTGCTTGTATTTGTAAGTAAAACAAAGAAACCCTTGCCAAGGGAGCACATATTGTACAAGAAAACCTGGGCTGTAAGTAGCTGAAGTACGATCTGCAGGTTGTCTTGCTCTTTCAGTGATTAACTGTATAAGTTTGATACACTTACTAGTAGGTGTAAAAGCTAAAAAACTCCTGTTCTCTGTCTCTTCTTAGTGTCTCTGTACCAACTTACCCCAAAACAAAGCACCTCTGTAAATCACCTCATTGCCTCATTGGGTGGGTATGGGAGAAGGAGTTCACATTGGTAGTTGGTCTGGAGAACGTCAAAGCAGGCCAGGGACTTTTTGAGAGAAGAATTTGTTCTATCTTCATTTATCCTCATTGATTCGGATCTTGTGTGTTAGGGCTGTTGTATATAGGAAGCTTCTTGAGGAAGAATAAGTTTTCCAAGACAGCATTAGAAAGAAGTGAAATTCAGGAGCCTTTTGAGTTGCAGTATTCCTGTTGCAAGTTAAGACACACGCAGAGCAATTGGATGCTCTTCTGCAGTAACCCCGTCCTTCCAAGTATATCACCAGACCTTAAATAATGTAACTGTAAATGAACAACTGATGACCAGTAATTTCATGAACAGCTTCTACTTTTCTCAGATCTCTGTCATCTGAAGTACTTGAAAATAAAAATTGACTTTGCACTGTTTTGTGAAAATTGTCCAAACCAGGGAATAGAAAAGGTATTGCAAAAGGACTGTGGCACCTTTTCTGTTTTAAACAGCACTGTAGTACTTCATATGTCATTCATTATATGAATGAAGACAGTTTCTAGTCAAAAATGTTATCAGTACAAACACTTGAAGTCACAGAAGTCTTCCCTTAGGGTATCTGACTAGTCATGTTCATAGCTCTGATGATTTGTGGATGAGAACGAAGTAAGGCTTATAAAAAAGGTAATACCTAATATTTTTTTTTCTAATTGTACTGGCCAGTGTAATTATAAAAGCTTTTTGGGTAACCAACACCTTTTTCAGGTTTGCAGGTAGAGCTTCTGTGACAAGAAGCTTATCTTGCCAGCCCTATCATTCTGCTTACTGGAGATTTCCTTCCCATAGAAAATGAAGCATAAATAATTGTTCTTTGCATATTTAACTAATTTCTGAAGTCATATGTTCCGTATTTGTCATACTCCAAATTACATTTGTTAAAATATGTTTATTTTTTTAATCTAAACAAGATTTCGCTGTTGATTTTTACTGTCACCGTGCATTAGGAGCAAAGTACTTGTAAAGACTGGCTGGGTCATTGAGTTGAGCCTCCAGCTGTCACATGTAACCATCTTATGAACTACTTCTCATAACCTTATCAAACTTCAATTTAAAGAGTACTTGGCTTTTGCTTTTACTACTCCTTTTTTATTTGAAATCTTACCCAAATCAGATTACTCTGAATGCTGGAACAGACATCTGACTTTTCCATCCTAACTTTATTAGTTGCCAGTTTCATACCCAGCTTTCACCCATCTTAATTCTTTCTGTTTCCTGTACTATGATCTGACAATGCTTTTATAAATAGCAATCTATCTAAAGTAAGTTAAATTCCCTTTACACTTCTCCTTCAAGCTAATTTGTACCTTTGTCTGAGGTCTAATGGTTGTTGATGATCAGAATTTTGTACAGTATTATACTATGGAACAAATACTGCCCTGGGTTTGCTGGGAACCATCTTGAGAGGCACTTCCAACGTTTTAATTTTCTTTTCCTCATTGTACATCACACCAGTTGTTTATAGACATCCTTTGTTTAAGTACAAACTACTTCAGTCTTCAGCTACAGGCTTACCTTGTTTTATGTAAACATAAATAAATTCCAAAAATAACGGGTAATAACTTCAGACAAAAATGACAAGTACTTAAGTATTTCAAGTTTGGAAATGTGTATGAAATACTAGTTAAATTTGTGAGGGCTTAATTCCTTTGACAGCATTTTGAAGTTGTAAGATGTCTACAAATTTCTGAACATCCCATTTAAAACTAGGATTCTGAGTAAGCACAAGCTGCTCTACTGCTGCCAGAGTTGCAGCAGCATAATGCTTAAAGGACACCTACTTTGATAGCATCTAAAAACACTAATTCTACTCATCTGCAATCCTTCCTACAGCTTGAGCTCAGGGCTATAATGGAACCTATTAGAGAGAAAAGGTCTATGACTCAGCCATTGAGCCATGCAAACTCTTGGCTTCTTTAACTGGCACCATTAAATCTTTAGTAGTTTTTCTCTCATAAAGTAAGTATCGTTGGTGTAAAATGCATCGCTGCTGAGGATATATTGTACCTTTTGCCCTCTGATTTCCATGACTTGTTCGACTATAGGTATTTAAAAGCTGGTTAATCAGAGAGACTTTTCTAGAATTAATGCTTTTCCGTAACTGTTCAGGAGTGTATCTAAAACAAAATGTAAGGAAAGCCATTGCACAAGTCATTATATTTTCAGATTATTGTCCTTTTCTATTTAGGGGCAGGAGAGGGAAAAGAAAATCCTAGCTTCCCACTGTATTTCATTTTGTCTTTGTACAACATGTTTTGTCTGAGGACTGGGTATCTTCTACACGACAAGATGGAAAACATCAATTCTTGAGTATGTAACTAGGGAAGAACCTGCATGATTTAGCTGATGATTTATTTCTGTGGCAGGCTAGCTTTGGGTCTGGGATTTTTATATAGATAGATACAGGAAACCAGACATGGAAACAGCTGTAGTTTGGGAAGAGGTACAGACATCAGTAGAGGAAATTTAAAGAACACAGAGTTAAATGTTCAAATACATACATCTATATTTGAAATACATGTGTATGTGAGGAAAAAAAAGTAGCTTCTAGCTCTACTTTTGCTGTCTCCTCAAATACTTTATCTGACACCTTAAAACTTTCAAGTGTCAGTGCCTCTGAAAGAGGGATGTGATGAGGACACCCAGAAAACTCCTAATTGTTCATTACCATTTGCAGAATCTGCCTTGTTTGTATCTACAGGTGGCAAGTCATCTTTGGTTATGTTTCTCTGTACCTTGTCAGTTTGTCCTGGGGTCAGCTGTAAGAGTTATTTCTCCTTAGCTGGTGCAGTGCTGTGTTTTCAACTTTAAGTATCAAGAAACAACTAAGTAAGTTATAGAAATTAGTAAACTGTGTCATTTAGTACACATTTTATATGACTGTGTTTACAGAATGATAGCAAGCTGCAAAGCTGGAAGTTCAGAAAGATGTGAAGTAGGACTGTTGCTGTATGTTTCTTGTGCCTATGAAATAGGATGTAATCTGTGTATGCAGACATATTTTTTATTGTTCCCTTCTTCTACCTGCGCAAGGTTAACTGTTATAGAAATAGCTGTTTCATTTGGCTTTGTTACTTGAGGTATGGCCTAATAATTTATTTACTGTATATTATCCAGTAAACCCAATCTTAAATATCACTGAATCTCATGAAACAATTTGACTCTTTTACAAACACTGTCTCTCTTCATATTTTGGTAAAGAATAAATAGCTAAATGAGCTTTTTTTATGGTAATTTTGATCATAACACAGAAAAACATCAACAACTACTATTTCATTCCTCTTCTAAATTCTCCTATAATGCATATTCTCCATTGTACGTATGAGGAAACCAGGACAGCAGGAGGAGTTGCTTTAGGACAGAGTTACAGATACAGGATTTGGGGCTTTTTAGTGGGTGCTGCACAGAGTTGTATTGCCCTAATGCCAAAGCCAGTAGTGATCCAAATAGGTATTCTCTTGCAGTTGTGGTTGGGCACCTCGCAAGAAGTTCTTTGCTGGAGGTCCATGTTGGGAACAAATTAATATGCAATTCAAAAGGGGAAAAAAAACCAAGATAAAAACAAACTAAATCCCTTATGGAAAAAAAATTGAAAACACTGCAGTGAGTTGAGACTGGTGGAAAAAAAGACAAGAAATTATCTTGCCTGATGTTCACTGCTTTCATTACAGACCATCTCCTTGCAGTCTTCCCTTTTCTGTACTGTTTTCAAGGTAACATGGGTCTTCTCTTCAGGATAATATCTTAGTCAGTCAGACCTGATTTAATCTAGAAGTCTTACCCTATGTGCTAAATGAGGCAGCAATTCTGGAAGTAACTAGAGAGGAGTCACCATGTATGTTAGAGATACTATTGTAAAAAGTTAAGTATTGGGAAGTAAAATTTGTTTCGTAAGTGACACTAACAACATTTATTCTTTGTTTTCGACTTAATGATTTAGATTGCCATTAAAAAAAGATGTTTATAATAGTTTTTCTTAGGGTTATGGTGAATTTACAGTTCTTTGTCCAAGGCAATATTGCATGTTTACTATTTCACTTGCAGTGTGACTCACCTGGTCAATGTCTGAAGAAAGCTTTTGAATTTCTGCTGGACAAAACCAGTTTAATGTCGGATAAAAATGGGTTAGAAAAGTCACTCCAATTTATTAGGGACAGCTAATAGAAATAAGTGGTAGTGGGATTTCGGAGTTCCTTTTCCTGTTGTGATGTGGAGCTTCTTTGTGACTAAGGAAATGGCATTTAGAATATCAAAATGTTAACTTTTAAATAATATTAAGTTGTGAATCTTCTAGTACTAAGTGCGCTTATCTGGACTGTGAGATTGTAACAACAGCAAGGAAAGCAGTTTTGAGATTTGGAGTAGACATAAACGGTAAAGACAGGATGGTTGAGCTACTGTGGATATAAATATCATGATATCAGGAAACACTGACCAAACAGGGCCTTTTGGGGAAAATTCTGCAAGGAGGCCCTTTTGATCAGAATAAGTCAGCAAACTTAAAGATTAACATAATAATAATCAAAGTTGGTTTAGACTGGTTTAACTTTCATTCCCTTGGTGGTGCGGTATGTATTTTACAGTACTAGAAGTTCATGGGATCAGTGACTTCTGTGTGCTTTTTAAAATTTGTAGCAAAAAAGTCTCGAGTACAAGTTGTAGTTTAAAAAAAAAAAAGAGGAAAGTTCCAGCTCAAGTAGTGAATCAAAAAGTTTTCATCTTTCGATTGTGGATACAGTGCAACTGCACATTGCACAGAGAGGGGGGGATGGCAAGGGAAGAAAGAATGTTGTATTATTTGTCTAGTGGGGCCTGTTACAAGTCATAAAAATACTGGTGAACTAAAAGTTTGTCAGCTGCAAACTGAAACCAAAGTGTAATATCTATGCTGGTAGTGCTTCTTTTAATGCTTTAAGGTCATTTTTCTTCAGTTGGTACACTGTATCCACAAGATATCCTGGTGAAATTGAAAAAATCTTGCTGCAGACCATGGAAGAATTCAGCATGTTTGATTAGTTAATAGAAATACTTAGAGATGGCATTGTGGAAGTATTGTGGGACTTCAGTGGGACCTCCTATGTAGAGAAAGGAGTAAAAATTCAAGAGTTTTGAGTCCTTTGCTGCGTCTGTTGAAATCTTAAGACTCTAAGGCCCTTTATATATTTATACCTTTGGGGAAAACTTGCTCTTTTTTCATGAGGGCTTGCAGATAGAAGTGATAAGGTTCTTAGTAGATCTTCTCTATGAATTGCATCCTCTATTCACCAGCCTCATGATCTGATGTTTAATGTCTGTCGTTAAATGATTGATGTATTTTTTGATATGTGCAGGCTTCTTAAACATGCGTGTTTATCAAGTCTAGAATGTGATGGGGAGTGAACTTTTAAAATGAAAATGCTGAGCTCTTGTTTTTCTAAGTATATAAGGAAGGGGTTAGGAAAGTGCTAAGGTCTTACCAAAAGTCTTCCCAGTGTTTTAGAACAATCAGTGTATGCGTATTATGGAATATATAATTGCCTGAAAATGCATTGGAAAGTATTTTGATAGTGTTCACTGTATCTTATTGGGTTTTGTATGTATGAAGTAAAGCCCTTCAGATACTGCTCTCATTCATTTCTACAAGAGGGCTTGGTGGGCAGCCAAGATCTCCAGCCTGTCTCCCAAGAGTTGGCTTTCCACACAGGTGCGCTAGACCTGTTGAAGACCTTAGAAGAGGGGCGAGAGGCTGCCCCAGGGCAGGTGTGTGTGTAATGTGGAGCATGGCTTACCATGAGAAGACTGAAAGAACTGACTATGATAAATGTCTTTCTAAGGCTTCCTGACACTGGTAGGGAGAGGCTGAAAGATAACTGAGCCCAGAAGAAAGGACACGATGGTGCTTGTGCACAAGTGCAGCGCACAGGCATGGGCATGAAGTGTATAAAGCTGAGTTTGAGGACTTTTGGGCACAGGCATGATGTAAAAAAATATATACGCACAGAGTGGTGCCAGGTAAATAGATTGGGGCAATACACACTCATATCCACACTGCTCCCATCTGTGCTCATATCTGCTCCAAGCATACTTCCTTACAGTCTTTATTGCAATTTGGTCCTTTTGATTAATTGTTGAAAAGCATTTCATATTGTCCTTACAAGCAACAGACTAGGGTTCACAGGATGTCCATCAAACGGGTGGTTATTTCTGAACCTTGTATTCACTTGATCCTTAGGTGCTGCAGAGTGGGCAGGGGGAATAAAAAATTTCCTGGCCTGATGATCTTCAGCTTCATCTAATAAAAAAACCCCTAAAGCAAGCATGCTGCTTTTCTCAATTGTTGTTCATTCTTCCTTAGGTTAAAATGCACTTTATTTGATGTAAAACATGAGAAGATAAAGTGTACTTGATCTGAATTCAGTAAAGTGTATTTTATTTTGCAAATCAAAAAAGAGGTATCACTTCTGAATTTACATATACACCTTATATTTTTATGTTGTAAGATTCAGATATTTCTTATTACCTTTCACATATATTTTTTACATATATAGCCTGTTAAGTAAGTTTTCTTGTTAACTTGTTTGGGGGCTAGAAGGGGTAGAGTTAAAAAGTACCAGAATAGAAACACTTTTGCTGTTGCAGCATATAATGTTTTTGCTGTTACTACTGCTTGCAGCAGCAAAAGTATACATGGAACTTTTTCAGTTGTCTGCAGTCAGAAGGAGCAGCATTTGCAATGCGTCTGCTGGTCTTCTATTTTCTCCTTAGTCATAAACCTGGTGCTGTTTACTCTGTGTCACTGTGATTTAGATTTGATAATGCTAGAGAAAAGTATTGATAGAAGTAGATGTGAGCTAATTAAAGTCCCTCTTAAAATGGTTGAGTGACTTCTGTAGAAAAACAAAATCTAGGGGATATATTATCACTTCAGTTGCTGTGGGCAGGCTGTAAGTGCTTAATACACCAAGTCAGTCACGACTGGTTTGTTGGGTTTTCTTTTTCTGTGTAGGGTACAGGGTGTTAAGTGGAAATCATGGTTGGTATCAGAGCGTCATAACCTGTGGTTATGGCAGGCAGTGTGATGTAGGAATGGGTTACCATTCAGAGAGGATAGGTCTCTATTTATTTGAACACTTCCCCCTCTTCCCTCAGGACCTTGATTTCAAAGTGTGGCTGGTGAAACGTGCCCAAGAGGGGGAAGATGTTCACGTTTTAACCAGAGGAACTGCTTCACTTTTCATGGTGGTGCTGAAGGGTTGTGGGGAATGTAGAGGCAAGCCCAAGAGCAACAGCTCAGCCTGTATATATGCTAAAATGATAAGTTAGTCTTTATAATGCTTATGTATTTAATAATAGCAGTTTCAGTATTACTGCTTTGGTTGACTATGTGAAGGTGTTTCCTCCTTTATTCTCCCTTTCCTGGACAAGTTGAAGTATTGTACTAGGTCTTCTGGAAACCATTTCATCCTGACACGTTCTTACTTTACTGTGTGACTTTCTTAATCTTGCCTGGAGATGTGCAGCCCCCACCTTGTTTTAGAGGGGTTGGAAGAGACCAGAGTGGTAAACCTTGGATATTCTGTAATCCAGGGAATTCTCCAGTAAGCACTAGATTATCTTGATAGCTGTGCTTGGGCATAACTTCACAAAGGGACTACCCAAATTTTAAATATAGGTTCTACTTGGCAGAAGGAAGGTGTTAAGAAAAAGATGCTTATGGGCCACTTTAGAGAGTAGGACTCCTGCTGCTCTGCCTGAGATTTTCCCACCTGTGGTATAGACTGCATAGCATAAACTCTGCAGAACTTCTTTGGTAAAACTCATGTTGGCACATTTCTGGCATGTCTAGTGCTTGATAACTGAGCATACAGCTAAAGGAAACCTAATTTCTGTGGTCAGGAAAGGCAGGCTTGAGCTAGACAAGCTGTCAACACGAGCAATACGGCTTTTGCCAGCCAATACCTAGTTGTCCCACCCTTTCTCTGTGTCGCTACAGCCAGAGCTAGTTAAGACTTGCCAGAATGGTGAGTCTTCGACCAGTCTACGTGGTGATGATGGAGACTGGAGAGTCTGGCTACAGTTGTGTAATATTTGGGACCTGCCCTGCTAGCATTAGGAGCAATCTTACGCTGCTGTCTAAGCCAGTATATATTGCAAAGTAATGCGTAGCAAAAAAGTATTAATAAAATGTTTGTTTTGTGGACCATCAAAGTTGCATCAGCAGTTACAAACAATCAATATGGTAGCTGTTGCAGTTTAAGTGGAAAGTTAATTTGCAGCATACATGCTTCATTATCATAGGGGTGGCAGTTGTCTGACCAACACTGTCAATTCTGATCGATGGACAGCAACTAGAGAGCTCTCTTACAGGACAAGTTAGTTGTTTTTCAAGCTGTGAACAAACCATTGGTGCTCATTGCACTGACTAATACTCCACAGGCTTAGTAATATCTCTCACTTTTATGTGAGCATGACAGTGTTGCTGCATATGATTACTGTAAAATATAATGGGATGTTTGCTTTTTGGATAGCCACATTAGTATTTTTCATATTTTGTAATCTGTGTTACTCCACAGAGCAGCTGACCAGAAAATAGATAATTCTAATACTGGTACTGTAGCTGTGCTGAGACTTAATTAAGAAACTCTGTATTTTGTATAGCATGTTTCTACTCTTCCACATACAGTAATGGGGTGATATTTTCAGCTCCACCAAATCAACAATGATCAGACTCTTGCGTTACTGGCTGAGGGCATTAAGAGTGGTTTTAATCACTTCCACTGCACTGTTAGGATGCTGCTGCCATCAAAATTACAGCAGTTTTGATTCAGAGCTTTTCTGAAAATTTTGGATCAGAAAGTCTTTAACTTTTTAGTAGTTGCACCTGATTTTCAAAGACGGTCTCCATTGGTAGACACAGAGCAGGAAGATTTAGGATAGCCATAGAATATTCTGTTCTATACTAAGACTTGTGTAAGAAATAAAATGGTATTGCAGCAGCACTTCATTAAAACATGAACTTTTTTCACGCAAACTGATTTTTAATTGTGAAGTTATGTCTTCCTAAGAAGGCATTAATAGAACTTTGTTTTCCACGCATTTTAATCTGTGTTTTGTAGAAGTATGGTGAAAGAAAAGTACAAGATTTCTGTTGGGTCTGTTTGCAAAACAGACTTCTTTCATTTTCGTCTGGTGTGATACCATTCCCTTTATTGCAGAGAAGATTGCTGACAGCACTTGTTTTATAAATGCAAGTTCTCATTTTTGAACTACAATGTTTTTAGAGGAGTTTCTGAAATACTGAGATACCAGTTGTCACATTGCCCAAAATATTTTTAAATTAGTAATTATTTTCATAAAGACATACACCATCTTCAAGACAGCAGTTCCACAGAAGAGGGAAGGAATCAGCATTCACAATAAAGGAGAAGAAATGATTGGTAAAACAGACTTCAGAAAGAATTATGTGTGTGAGCAGTTTGAGGATGTTTCTGGACTTCAGCTACTACAGGAAAAAATACTGTACAGCTGTACTGCTGTTGTATGTAGGTGCTCATATTTGGTTGCCATTCCGGAGGTGGTGCTGGTTCCTGTTTACTCTGGAGCTTTTACTGGTATGTGAGCTTTGTAGATGGGCAATGTGTGAGAAGATTTATGTTAGGCTAGAAAAGCTGCAGCTTGCTTCACACAGAGAGAGCACCGGGACAGGCCTAATGCTGAAAGTGTTGATGAGACAAGTTGAGAATTGCAGGGACGATGTATGGAGACATGATGTGGAAACTTACCAAATTATTTGTTTGGAGGATAGTCAAGATGATTAGTTTGTTCAAAATAATCCAGAGGGATGATGAATCCTCTAATTAACCTTTGAAAGGAAGAATCATGGAGGCATTTCTACCTGTGATGGCTTTTAACATGTTGTGGACTGTGCTATTGGGAAGGATACAAATTCAAAACCAACGATCTCTGTGGCACTAGGTAGAGCTGTTTCCAGAAGTCATGCTGTAGTCTGTCTTCTGTTTTAAAAGAACTTTGCAGGTTGCAGTTTTAACTTTTCCAAGTGAAGGTAATACTGTAACAGGACTGCAGTTGCTGCAAATGAGAATGTTTAGTAATGATTTATCTGATGTGTATAATATCTTGGAGAGGTCTGTATTTGGGAGCCAGTGGGAACTGACTGAGCACTGGCTCTACTGTTACACAACTTGGTTCAAGAAAATTTAAATGAAGTGTGGTTACAGTAGATCTTTTTTAAAATATGAAAAAGCCCAGAGAGTCTGGAAGGGAAAATGAAAGTAATCCTGGTAGAAAGGAGCTTTTTTGTTTGGTTGGTGCTGATGTTTAAATTTCATGAAGTTAGCTGAGTCACGTTGCATACTTCGCTGCTCTTGCTTCGTTGTTCTGAAAGCTCAGTATTGGCTCAAGTTGCTGCTCTGCTAGGGAAGCAATACTCAGCTACTTTCAGTGCTTAAGTACAGTTGATTGTGGTTCAGTCCTTGTTGAAGCAACAGAAGGATTCTCCTCCTTAACCTCCCTCCCTGCCACTAACCCTGGCTGGATTAATCCTACATGCTGTCCATCTTGCCACTTCATCTAACAGGCCTGGTTTCTTTCTGTGCTTCGGGCTGCAGGGAATGAGCTTGGCTCTAAACATGGAAGCAGCTGTGAAACACAGGCAGCCTCACTTTAAATTTATCAAATCTTGGTGACAGCATGTTTGGAAGTTTAAGTTTGAGTTCCAGGAAGGTGAGATTTTTACACTCCATAAACGGTTTCTCAAATAATGTTTTCATTTGTTGGCTTTTACTGATAATGCAAAAGCATATTTTCCTCCTGGGTAACCTGTTGAGTGGCAAAATATTTTAACTCCTCAGAGTTCCAGAAGAATCTCTGTTTTGCTGTAATAAGCTGCGATCTTTAGGAGTGTCCTGCATTGTGATATTGCATGTTAATAGCATTGATTAACTGTCAAGCAGTGGGAATTGATGAGCAAATGTCCATTGTAAAATGAAATGGTTATCAGTGAAGACTGTACCATGCGGCTGGTTAGGGAGGTGACGAGCCCCAGTAGTCGCTGGTAGGAGTATTAATGTGAGCTCCAGGTTTTTTCGCATGATTAAAACAGGCCATCTGTTCTTTGTTAAATGTTTACAAAAACAGCTTTTCTCTAAAAGATTTAAAGAGATGTGGGTCTAGTAAACACACCAATGTTTTTGAGCACGTTTTTCACCTTATTTCAGATAATACCAAAAATAATTCTGCTGCAGTTTCGAATAGGATGAATACCTATTTTTGTTTAATCTTCACTGGTTTCTTTTCCCTGGAAGATTAAATTCTGTACCAACATACTAAATTATAGCTTTGTTATTATGAAAAGCAGCAGGAGAAGCGATTTCTGTGAAGTATGCAGATAAATGTTTCACTCTTTTGGTCAAAATTTGTAATACACATTTTTTGTAATTTCATAAATGGAAAGTGGGATCTTCCATTAGAAATTGTGACTCTGTAACTAGAGTTACTCCTTTGTCGATGTAAAGAAGTAGAACTATTTGCAATAATTCCCTGTGGTAGGCTTAATCTAATTTTTACTAGTGAAAGCCCGTTCTTCCTTTTCTCCCTTCTTAAGGAAGCACCGACAACTGGTCTGTGGTAAGAAAACACATCTTTCAAGCTGCTTTCAATCTCCTCTTTTCACTAGGTTTGTGCTGCTCCTACACAGCTTCACACTAGGGAGCAATGTGGGGTTGTCAGTTAGGGATAAGCTGTTTTAGCATATTGCAACAGTGTAGGCACAGACTTACTAGAAAAATAAAGTTAATCAGACCCATTTCTTCGAAAGAGTGCTACAATTTAAAAGATCATGTATAAGTGAATTACAAAATGTGCCAAACTGTAATGGGAATGGCATGTGGCAAAAGTATTTTCAAGTAAAAGGAAATACAACCAAAGCCTAATTGAGGCACAGTTGGCTTTTGCAGCTTAATGTTTCAGGGACTGTGAATGATATGAAACAAAAACATAGTATTTTAATTCGTATGCGAATACTTGATTCGTGCATAAGGTTTAAGTCTAATGTATAGTCTGAGTTGTTTCAGAGCACAAGAATGACTCTTTCGGCTAAGCTTTTTGAGGTAGTACGAATCTGAATTTTCACAGGATGGCATCTTCCAGAGGCTGAGTACTATACTATGACAGCTATTGCTGCCATTCTCAGTGCTTTAGCTTCTGTCCACACATTAAAACTACAAATGTCAAATCATGAAGGGCTGACACTGCTGTTGTGGAGACTTGGAAAGGTGTCTGCATTATGACTGTGCTGGAAGTTGCTGAGATTTCTAAACCAACCAACCAACCAACCAAAAACCCCCACAAGTGTTAGAAAGGAAACAAGGATTTTTATTTTTTTTAATTGGATTAAAAAGGTAATGAGATATAGTGACGCATGTATAAAACTTCATAGTGATTTCAGTGGCACGGTTTGTATCACTCATTGAAGGTGCAACCTTGAAAATTTTATAGAATTAAATTTACATGGCATTACTGGATTTCTTGTGGGTTTTAGTGTTTGTTGGCTTGGCTGTTTCACATGTGTAAGAGGAATTAAACTAAACTACCAGTTCTGATTTGTTCTAAAAAGTTTGTAGATAGTTGTAAAAGTTTCTCTTAATATGACAAATACTGTAGTGCCAAACACAAGGTACTTGCTCAGTACAAATTTTACAAATCATAAAAAGAAAAACTTAGTTTTCTTACGGTGCGCATCGCAAGTGAAGAGCATTTAAAGAGAGTATTGTGGTGGACAGCGCAGTGAAGGCATTGATGAAACTTGAACTCAAGGTCTCTGAAAAATGTGGGATGCATTAGATGTGGAATAGCTGATAATACAGAAATATACTGACTATCTGAAATGTAGGTTAAAAGTACTGCTCTGAAAATCTGTGGATAAGAAGTACTTCCAGGTGACCTGTGTATTATTTCCTGTCTTCTCCTACCTAAAATTAAGTGTTAGTACAAGTACGTAATAGTACAGGGTACAGAGAAGACAGCTTTGTTCTGTGTCACAGAAAAAATCTGAGGAGACAACCAGAATTCAAAACCAAGGAGAAGATTTTAAAATACTTCTATGTAATGTGTAATTGGACTGCAGAACTCATTGGTGCCACTGACTTCCTGGGATCAGTGTTTTCTATACAGATATCCACAGTCTTTGTGAACTTTCCAGAGTGAAGACGTGTTATGGTGACTAGAGATTTCTAGCAGAGGTGTTGGTTCATACTTCAGGATGCTTAACATGAGATTGCCTTGAGTTGAAGCTGATTGATACGGTGCTAACGCAACGGGTGCCTCAGGTTTGCATTATTGCTGAATTTCCACTACAGCTAAGACCCGTTGCACTAAAAAACACCTTAATAACCAGGTGGAGGACAGAAACATGCAAAAGTCACCCTCCAAGTTCTTGGTTTAGCCAAGTAGACCTGTCCTGGAGTCTCTTCCATGAAGAACCGTAATTTCTAGCTTGTACAATTCAAGCCTCTCCCAAAGAGCAATAAAGAGTTGTCTTTTTCTTGAAAACCTTGCTGCTTCTGCTGTTTGTGTAGCTTCTGAGTATGTGAGATTATTCAGGCAGAGTGGGTTTTTTTCTACTGTGAAGAAATGCAGAAAATAGGACTGCACTGGTTCAGTTTGTTTATGTTCAGAAAACAGTATTAACAGATTTAGAAAAATTCACATGCATTCACTTTCTCATGTAATGATGTTAAGAATTTTATTTCCTAAATCTTACGTGCACTGCTTTTTTACATCTAGGTGGCTAAAGTGTATGTTTCCGTATACCCATCAGTTCCCCTTATGTTCAGGGGCTGGGTTTGTAGTCACTCGTTTGCATGCCTGCCATTCCAAAGTTAAGTGCAGTTTGAATAAAAAGCAGAGGAAAGGAAATGTGAATAGCAGTGCCAAAGTGTGTGTAATGCCATTCCTAGAAGTAAAATTCCTAGGAGTAAAATTCTGATTTGCTCTAAATCTAATCCTAATTCTAAATTTCTTCCCTCCAGTTCAATGGATCAAACACCTTGAACAGCTAGACTTCATGACCATGGCTAATGCAGAACTCTTCCACCTAGAATCATCCCAACTGAATTTTTAGGGAAGAAAAAAGGAGGAGAAACAGGGAGGGGTGTGGGAGATGGTTTGACCATATATGTGGTTGTAAGAAAGGCAGTAGTACAGTGTCATGCTATTACTTTTCTTCTTGAAAAGCACTGTCATGTTGCATTTATAGCCCCAGGCAGGCAGAGACGAGAAGCAGTTTAGAGCTTCAATATGCTTCAGAGTCATGGTAGAGCGTGGACCTTTTTTCATTGCAGATTCATGGATCTTTGTATAGAATAGAACCATTAAGAAGAAAAAAGTTGCAAATATAACCAATATGTTTAGACCAGGCACTGGACATTTGTGTAATTGTACCTAGGTTTTCATGTGCTTTGTAAGTCTGGTGTAATCCTGATACACTGTAGAAACTTTGAAATAGACTGTTTTTTCAGGTTCACAAACACTTAAGGTAATTCTCTGTCCAATCTGTAGCAGGAACAAACCTGTTTCAATCACAAGTAGGGAGCTGTGGATCTTTGACATAAAATGTTGCATTATATTACATTTTAAAGTGGCTTAATCCTTCACGTGCTGATTCAAAATACCTCCTGTCACAGCTGTACCAATGTAAATTGCCTTGATTAATGTTTTGTAAATGCAGCCTGTGTGAATATACTGTATTTTCCTTTGCATGTCTAGAAACAAACTTCCAGTGCAACTGAACAATTTGTAACAAGTTATTCATTCTACTAACAACTATTGAAATATTTCAAATAACAGTTGCTTTCCCTTTACATCTGGATGTTGACGACTCTAAATATTTCCCATGGTTCCACTTCACACACAAGCTTTATAATGATTTTACTCTTGCTGTATCAAGAATTTCTGGTCATTTTGCATGTTTTAACTACAGAAAGCTTTGGGGTTTACTATTTTACTGTACAGTGTTTCGGATACGCTACTGGGTTAAACTTCTGCTTAGTATTTTCTCCGTCTGTAACCCCATGATCCAAAAGAGTAAAGTTGTAGAAATCAAAGCTGCAAATCTCCAATTCTGTTTCTGTTTGTCTCTCTCAGCATTCTCCGTCGGAACCCTTTTTAGAAAAACCGGTGCCGGATATGACTCAGGTTAGTGGACCGAATACCCAGCTTGTGAAAAGTGATGATTATCTGCCAGCAATTGAGCCGCAGCCACAGCAAAAGAAGAAGAAAAAGAAAAACAATCACATTGCTGCAGAAGGTCCCAGTAAAGGTTTTGGTAAGGAAGACTTCCCTGCGGGACTTGACAGCCAGAATCTAAGCAGAAACTCAGTGGATTGCTCCCAAGAAGAGAAGAAGAAAAAGAAAAAGCCCAAGACAAAAAAAGAACCGAAGGATCCTAAAGAACCCAAGGAAAAGAAGGAACCCAAGACCCCCAAAGTCCCTAAGACCCCAAAAGAGCCAAAGGAAAAGAAAGCAAAAAATACCACGCCAAAACCCAAGACCAGCAAAAAGACAAGGTAAGTCAGGAAACTTCTATATGTAATCAGAAAAAAATTCTGTGCTTGTGGGATTTTTAGAGCATCTGTGCTAAATGGTGTGGGTGGAGAGGAAATCTTTTGTCGTTTGCCTTCTACCATCTACAACATCATGTTTTTGAGGAGCTTGGGCACATTTCTCTTGTTTGGCTTTCGTGTTTCTGGCTTCACAGTTATTTTAAACAAGCTGGAAAGGCAGAAGGTGAATTTTTCTCTCATGGCATAAAATTTTCTGGATGTGTTAGATTTCTAAACTCTCTGCTAATGCTTATCTGTCCTTGTGTGTGGTTTATGTACTAAAAAATTAAATTGCTTCAACATTAATGTATGTTTGAACAAATCCAGAGATGAAGGCTTCGAGTAGACAGGTTTGATGATATTTTTCTCTCTAAAGTAGTTAGGTACTTCACATTGTTACAAGTTGTACAACCCTTACAGACACTATTTTATAACAACATAACCCATGAGCTATAAGCTCTGCTGTTCAAAAGGCAATTTTATATGAATACTGATGTATCCTTACTGCAGGAATTATATTTGTTTTGCTGTTTTATGTGAAGACAATTTTCCTAGCAGAAACTCGTTGTGGATAAACCAGATGCGTCAACCCTGTTTCTTACCTGTTCTCACTCAGCGTGTCCCTTTATCAGGATAGGCTTAAAATGCTACAGAGCAGTATGAGAAAAAACAAACTGCTGTTACACATGGGTAAATACGTCATAGATAATAACACAAATTCTTTCCTTACCCCTCAACTCCCTAAACACCATGATTATAAATGCTTACTTAAAAGAAATCTGAGAGGAAAAAGACATTAAAGCTCATTTTTTTTTCTTTTTTCATTTGTACCTAGAATTTCTTACAACTGTTCTGAATTTGTTCCAAACATCTGAATCTGTTTTTCAAGATGTGGCTAGCATTACAAAATATAACTTCCAGATGGAAGCACAGCCAGACTTGGTTAATCCAAATCACTTTGCAAAATCCATTTGTATTAGGGTTTAAAAATTGTGGTTAATGAATCAGCTTTGCATATATGCTACAAGACTTACTCTTGGGTAGGTCTGATACAGCTATATGGCTAAACGAGGCATGGACAGTAAGATGTTACTTGTTCCTGTAGCAAGAAAAAGAAGTTTCCATACTAGCAGAGATGACGTTTCCTGAAGAACTTATAAACGCTGCCTAGTAAAATCAAATGTTGTCCTGAACAGGTTATAGTAACTGGTCAGTAAATTATAGTTTACCTATTGCAGAAGCTGTTTTAGCTGTGTTCCAGACTGGTCTGAGAATGGGGTTTACATATATGGCAATTCACAGCTTAGAAAAACTGAAATTATGTACCTCCCAGTATGTGTTTTTGAAACCCAGATACTGTATCAGCTAAAATAACCTTGTTGTTCCATTTCCCTGTACTCAAAGATTTAGAGGCTGACCAGGCCACATTGTCATGGTATTGAGCATCTCTCAACAATTTTTGCCACTGAGAAGTAAAAAAGCTTTTACTGCAGGACTTATCAGTTAGTGTGGTTTTACAGGCTCTTTACAATGAAGCTCAATAAGCAATAGTTAGAAGGAGCCTGCTCAAAAACATGCATGGGTTCCTGGAGCTGTGCTGTATGTCAGCCTTCAGAGCTAGTCTGTCCTGTCCACTCAATCCTAATATCTTTTTGTGCATCTTCCCTAAGTCTTGGGACATGCCATGGAGATTAAGGGAGGATTGTTTCCCTTGAAGGAAGAAATCACTGCTTTCACGGTTGTATTTGTAGGACAGTCTGTATTCTCTTTCCCCTGCAATGACTCTTGTCCCTGAGTGGTTAAATGAGTATTCTAGTAAGTACCAAGTCCTGTTGGTTTACCTGTGAGAGAAACATGTTTGGACCAGCATTAGGAGCATTTGCTATTCCTTATGCTTAACTCGGGGGTGTGGAGAAAGTCCTAGTTTGCTCTCTTGAAATCAAGATCATTCCCATTTTATGGTCTTGTCAGCTTCAGTGTCAAACTTCTTTGAAGAGCTGTGAGACTGGGTTGGGATGCTGTGCTGCCAAGGAATGTTAAATCAGTGAAAAAACTTTGCTTACTTTGGCAACATCACAGACAGGGGAACCTGTCCACTGGCAGATCCCTGAATCAAGTTTTTAAATAAATCAGCAGTCCAAACATTTAATCATCTGAGCCACAGTATTTCAGCAGCACTAACTCTGGAAAGGAAATATTACAGTAGCTGAGATGAGTGAGATTAATGCAAGCTAATACAGATTATGGATGATAATGTGGAACTAAAATATTTTTATCAAGTTAGTGTCTGGCATATATTTACTACTACTGCTTCTGTTGCTCAGTATTTTTTTTTTCTTTTAAACATTGAAAGCAGATTTCTATATGCTGTACAAAACTAACAGCTTTCACTCCTGGATAAGATGGGGTTTTAATAGTTTTAGTAGAAGCATTTTGCAGTCATGTATATTTCAGGTAAATAAAGTCAGATATAGAAAATGTACTTACTGAAGGGCAACAGTTTTTTGGGTAGAGCACAACAAGCCCTTGATAGTTAATTTCGACACATGCTGTATTAGAGCGTACGCGCAGATAAAAAAGTCTGGTATTTAAGTATCTTAACCATTTTGTAATTTAATATAGCTCATAATTTCACCCTGCTATTTCAGTTCCAGTTTTGAGTAACAGTACAATCCTTTTCTTAAACAAACAATAACAAAAGAACAGAAAGTGTATCCTTCACATGTTGTCTCTCTTTGGTGTAAGTTGTGACAAAATGAGCAGCCTGATGACTCTCTGAAATGCACCTTCACATGAGGGACAACAGCCAGATTGGGAGAATGGAAGAAACTGCTTAATTTCATGCTTGTTTGAATTGCATGTCCCATGGCATCTTAACAAGAAAGAAAATATCTAAATGGGCTGCTAGTATGTTATCCTGCATACCAGGTGATTTTGAAAGAAACATCACACTTTAATACTGTGCTATTACACTTGTCATGGGTGTTAGCCCAATCCTGCCAATACAGAAAGGCAAATACAGGGGTGTCTGGAAAAAAAAAAAATTTGCAAAATAAATTTGTTGTGGACCAAACTAGTCAGGTTTGAAAGCAAAATATAGGTACACCTAGGATCACAAGTGAGGGGTTTTCATTAAGTTGTGTGGGTGCTATTATGTGGCTCTGAATGTTATGGAGCCAGCTTCAGGCACATATGAAGCAGGCAGGTTTTTCCAAAAGTAGATGGACAGGGAAAGGCAAGTAGTCCTACTGAATTGCAAAGTCATGGCTCAGATGTCTGTTCCTCCTGTGCCTGTCCCTGGAGGAGATAAGGACCACCTGTTTGAGAAGATCACACTGCAGCACAGCTGATACCTCTCCCACGGCTTCCTATGAAACCCTAGAGAGTGGCCACTGATAACGATGGGAGAAGCAGTAACCGTGAGGGTCAAATGGCAGCTCTTTGCAGGAGGTTGTCCCTCCTCCCTCCTCCCATTTCCTCAAAGCAGCGTGCTGCCCTTTGCAGTGCTGCCCTTATCTGCTTCCTCATCTCCCTGTCGCAGGGGAAACTCTTCATCCTTCTCGCACAAGCAGCAAGAAGCCTGGGATGCAGGGTAGGGCGAGTGTGTTGCTGCTCGCGAGAGGAGTGCTACGCATGAACATAATTACCTCTTTCAGAGGGAGGTGGAGACTGACTTTTTTTGGCGCACAGATTTGCTGTTTGTTGTATCGGAAAGGGGGTGGCTCATGGCCACGGAAGCGGGAAGAGGCTGTGCGCAGGAGAGCAGTGCGGGCAGCAGGACGCAGCGCCCGGGGGAGCTGGAGGACAGGAAGAGAGGTCCCGAGCAGTGGTGGTAGTTTCCACTCCCAAGCTCGGATCATCCTGAGCGGGGCAGGAAGGGGCTGCCTGTGGGAGAGAACAGGAAATCGAGCGAGAGTTCCATGTGTTAGTCCACTGGGGCTGTTCCTGTTCACACCTGTCCTCATCTCCCTTTTGAACCAGCCCAGCTGCCAGATATTTACCTTTGCCTTTGCTACAGGCAGGTCTTGTGGGCTTTGCTGTTACTGAAGCATACTTCTGAGTAATCTGGCTGAGATTTCAGGCTGGAAAACCCCTTATTGTCCTATTGTTTTCCCTACTTCTGTGACATATTAAAAACTAGTTCAAAGCAAAAAAGGTTTTGATTACACTAGGAGCTTTAAAAAAATAATTGTTTTCCTCAGTTAAGGTAGTATAGAAAGCCTCAAATCTCGAACTTAATTTTGAGAGAGTGGGATTTAATTTCCACAGTGGATGTGTAATTTTTTTTTTCTAAGCCAGGTTCAAAGATGCATTTGTCACAGGACAGTATTGCCAAATGGTAAAATAGGGATCAATAGCCTGTGTGATGTATTTTATATGTTTAAATTACAGAAAAAATTGTCATCCAAATTGTGATAGCTGTCATAAATTACACTAATAAACAGATCTGTCAAGTTACCCAGATCAGATGAAGTAGTTGCCCAATGTAAACATACAAGCTAATTACTTCCCCTCTTAATCCTGTGAAGCATGCCATGCTTTTGGGGGTATTTTTGAGTCATATGGTTTGGCTCTGTAAGTTCCTGGAGTTTGACCTAGCTCTGTAGGTGGCTGCTTGACAAACTGACACAACACACATTGTCGAAGTTTGGATGCTTGTCCTCAAATTGTGTAAGTCAGGCTTTCTTGTCAGTCGTCCTACTTGCAGATTTCCTCTTCAGCCTGTTCTCCTTGTTCACTTATCTGACCTGTGGGTTGTCTTCTTACTGATCTCCTTTGGTCGGTGTGCTGTGCAGTCCTCAGGGATAAGAGGATGGAACCAAAAAGTGGTATTGGACAGCTAGATTGTAAGACATCTAATCTGAAATGTCTGTGTTTGTATCATCTGAATAGAAGGACTAGTTTTAACTGACAAATTTAAAATATTTTCATGTGTCAAATACTGCTTTAGTTTCTCCCAGGTTTTTAGTTCTTGGTTTGCTATCTTGCCTTTAGTGAGACTTAGCTAAATTTTGCTTTCATGAGTATGTAAAAACAAATATGAGAGGTAGTTGCCTAAATGTGTATATTACAGCTCACTGTCCTCATTGCCAGATTTGGAAAGTACTGTCAGATGTGCATCCAGAGCTAAGTGTTGACACACAGACTCTAATGGTAATGGCAATGTATCTAAGGACAGGTTTTTACCTGCCCGTGTTTACATGTGGAGAAGTCATTCTGGTCCATTCCAGAATGGCCCAAGTATGATCTGCTAGGAAGTGGAAAGGCTGAGTCAAAAGTGGGTACATTTAATTGTCAGGAACAAATCACTCTGGCTCTGTGGGAAGATAGAGAGGACAGCAGTTGCTGATGCTGCAGCCAGCCAGGTGAAGCTGCTGGGTGTGTGATGCACTGGGAAGCAATGTGTTGCCTTGCTCAAGGGGACAGTGCTGTTCCTCTATGGCTTATTTGTACTTCACCTTCCTTTCTTTCCTTGAAAAGAAACTGTAGCTACTCATTTAAAAAGAGCAATTCTTCTGCTGAATTTAAAATCTGAAATTCTCAGTGGAGCTGCGCACAGGCTTTGTTCTCCCCCAAGTTGGTGGCTCTCTCATGTGCCTGTTTTTAACTGGCCTAGAAAAGGGGGAGATTAGAAACTGGGTCTGAATTGCTTCGTCCATGTCTTCGTTGTTACTGAGAGCGACTGTATGCTGAGGCTGGGGTCGGGGGGAGTATATATAGGTCATGAAACATTCGTTGTGGCAGGGACTGCAAGCTAAGAGCAGGGAAGGGTCTGACAGAGGCTAGAAAGAGACCTTTGTCGGGTGGGCCTGCGGGCAGTGCTGGAGTCACTGGCAGGGTCTTTGTCCAGGCCTCCACGGGTGGGGAGTGCCATGGCCGGCGGTGGGTCGGTGGGCCCGGGGCAGGCAGGCTGGCCCTTGTTAGCACTTCCCGGCCTTTCAGCATGCTAGTACTTTATCAAACCTCGGCCACGCTATTCTTCCCGACTTTAAGCCTGTTATTCATAGGCGGCGGTGCACCCGGGGCATGGCAGTAACGACTGCTGAACTTAATTGCGTGCCTCAGAGATTTACGGGGGTCAGGGGCGAGCGGAGCGCCGGCGTGTCATCTCGCTTCACCTGGTGGCTGCCGCCCGGGCAGGCTAACCTCCGATCTAAACACATTCGGGAAACACGTGAAGTTGGTTTTGGAAGGGGGGGTGGTTTTTTTGGAAGCGGTTTCGCGGTGGTGTGATGAAAGGCGGCGGGGGGGGCGCAGGCCTTGGCCGCGCAGGTGCCGGGCACGCCCGGGCGCTGATTGAGGGAAGCAGATGGCTGCAGTCGGTGGCCGCCAGCCAGCGGAGCAGGTGCTGGTCACGTGGCCGCGGGTTGCCGGGGCGACGCGAGCGCTCTCGGCGCGCGGATGAAAGGCAAGGGGCCCCGCTTCAGCTGCGGCTTTGTGCCATTGGTGGCAGCTAGAGCGGAAACAACCGCCGCGAGGCGAGCCGAGCCGCTCCGCGCAGCACCGCGGGCCGGGGCAGCGCCGGGCACAGCCCTCCCTCAGGGCCCGGCCGATAGCCGCGTGCCTTCCGCGGGGTTAGGCTGCGCCCCCCCCCCGCGCGCCCACCGCCTCGTTTTGAGTTATTTATCTGTCAGTTGTCGCAGTTCGAGGCGGTTTTTGCTGTTGGTGTTTCCGTCGTTGAGGAAAGATGTATTGCACCCTGTAATTCCGCGTAACACAAACTCGTTTTCAGAACTCACAGCCGGTTTTCGTTTGCAAACTGCACTATTTTTATTTCTTCATTTTAAATCAGCATTAGTTTAAAAACAGCCTGCAAAAACGGTATTATTATACCGCAGCCTGAGTTGTCCTAGTCCCAAAACAGTGTGTAAACGTATTGGGGAGTTTTAAATGACAGCTCCAGTGTACGCCTCTTTGGTGGACTGATGCGCTGATTGAAATGAACAGGATTAAAGCTGGTGATTGTTTCAGGAGTTACAAGGATGGGAATTATGGAGGAAAAACAAACCCCAGGCAGCATCCTCAGTATGAAATTAACACATCGAGGGTGCAGAATCCCCATGGAAGTGGCTGTGGAAGTGACAGAACATTTGGCAACCCATACTTGCTGTTCATCGGGTACCAGTACATAACTCTGCTCTGCTCTCAAATGTTTAAGCAACTTTCCACAGCCAGCCTGTCCAGCCAGTAACAGGCCTGGGGGGTGGTTGACCATAGAGGGGAAAAAAGATAAGCAAAAACCCCTGCCAGACTGCAAGGCTGAATGTGAATTAAAATTGCTAACTTTTACTATTAATTCTTCTTTGTTGCCATTTAAAAATTTCACTCCCACAATGCTCAATATTGTCACAGCGTGTGATTTGGTGGCAGTGTATTTAAAGCTGGATTTTGATACGTGATTTTGATATGTCTTCACCCATTTTCAGGCTTCTGAGTGCAGTTGGAGAGATGTGGTCCCAGCTCCTCAGGTGGAGAATGTTTCTGTGGGGGAGGAAGGGGAGAAACAATCCCCAGAACCTGTCTCTGCCCTCACAGTGAATATGAATTTCTCATGTGTAGATGCTAAGATACCAGCTGGATGGTTTTTGCTCCTATACAAGCGGTGGTTGCATGCACTGAGGCTGTTGTGGGTGCCCTCAGAGCTGACACAAAGGCACCTTTTCAGCCTGGAAATAGCAGGGATGGTAGAAGAAAACAGAATAACTTTCTCATTCAGTTCTTTGTTTTGGTAATGATCCCTCTGGTTCCACTCACCTGGTCCACACGGTTAATATCAAGACAAGTGCACGCGTAATTCTGGTTCTTTTCATGTGTGTCAGATTACGCAAACATTGCTTTCGAAAAGCACAGGTTCTGAAGAGGGCGGAGTCTCATTTTGAGTTTTTTGTTTTATATATATAATTCAGTGTCGCTGCCTAAGGTTTTGAAGGGAAGAGGCAAAGTGTCCGTTAAAGAGTGGGGAATGTATAGCTGTGGCCCATGCATCATTGACTTTACAGTTGTTTTTAAATACTTCAGGAAAGCAGTTGAAAATAACAAAATCACTGACAACAAACATCTTGCAGATTAACTGTTTTGTCAAGCACCTTTTGCTTACATTTTTGTACAAGTACTGATTAAAAATATCTCTGTTTCAGTAGCAAGAAAACAGATTCAGAAACCAGCACTGCAAAGAAAAAAGGTAACAAGGGAAAGGAAGGTTCTGAAAATTCAGATTTGGAAAAAACTCCACCACCATCACCTCATCCTGAAGATGAAGATGACCCAGGGGTTCAGGTAATGCTCTCAGTGTAGCCTTTGGCAATTCAGATGCATAAAACAATAGTTCTCATGGTCTTTTTACAGATATACAGGTATTCAGGTATTTTTGGTGTTGTTTTAAAATGACATGCCAAGAAGGTGAGAGCTGGAAATCACTGTGATGAATATTTTACTAAAACAAGTATTCCTTATCAGAATTTTGTTCTACAGTCTTACTACCTGCTGATCTGTGTGCCGCCCTGCTGAGTTTTCAAGTGTTCTGTCACTGTTGCAGTTATGGTGCTGAATTTTCTGTTCTGTAGATTTAACATACCACTATGAGGTCTTGCTTGTAAACTTTGTATTTCTTCTTGCATTGGCTTTGAAAACTTTCTGAAATCAAGAATAAGACATGACAAAGCAGAATGTCAGAAACATGCATATCAGGGGCTTGTATCTTCACTGCTTTAATGGATGAAGGGCCTTTTTGCAGGAATGCCAGTCATTGGCTAACATTGATAATTTCCTCATGTCCACTGCACACCTATCCCTTTCTGTCCAAACCTTATTTCTCATAAAGAAAATCTGGAAATAGAAAAGGTATACATGACAATTTTTATGTGTTCTGTCATTAGCCGTGTTAAGAAGTTGCCAGGCCCTGGTTTGCTTCTGCTGGCAGCGTTCAGATCAGAGTGAGCATTAAAATTAAGAATTCCCTCATGAAAGGGTAGAGGTAAATTGAGATGGGGAAAGTATGAGACTCCTGAATAGTCATCCTGGCATTACTGAACTCCACTGTATTTGTCTGTTGCACATCAGGTTGTGCATGTTTTGCTTCTAATTAGGAGAGATGTTGAGTCTGATGATCACTTTAAGAATGGTCAAAGCAACCTGGTGAAGAGGTTGGCAACAATGGTGTCCTGACATAAACATGAATTACGCCTTCCATCTTGCTGTTTTCCAGAAGGATGTAGAGTATAATGAAATGTGAGCGAAAGCGGCAGCAGAAGAGAGTGTTATTTCTGATCCATGCAAACCATTTATTTTGGATTAGAAAAGCTGATATTTGAAGAATTAAGTTTTCTGTCCTGTGCCCCAAATCTCTCTCAGCCTGCTTAATGGTGCTAATGAAAAATGCAGGAGAAACTTCTGGAACTGATGTTTTTTTTTGGGTGAATTTGCAGATGATGATAATCTGTGCACAGATCAGTACATATGCATGTTTTGCTTGTTTTCAGGTTAGTGTGACAAAACTTCCTCTTCGTGAAACTCCATTGAGTGATAAACTTTACATTAGTTTTGGGGTTTTTTCTTTCTTTTTTATAAATATAACTGTTAGGGTATTTGCATAATTTTTTAATTAATTGTAAAGGAAGTATTTCAGGTATTTTTTTGTCATCTTAATAGTCTCTCACTGTGCATGTTATCCTGTACCCATACTTCTTTGCATGAACTTAAGGAAAGGTTGCAACCACGCATGCTAGGACAGCTAGAGTTAATAAACTCGTTAGGCATTTCTTAGCTGAGATTGATTATTATTGCAGCGGTCTGAAACACCGCTGCACAAGGGGTAATGGGTTTAAGCTTGAGCAGGGGAGATTTAGGTTAGATACAAGGAAGAAATTCTTTACTATGAGAGTGGTGAGGTACTGGAACAGGTTCCTCACGGAAGTTGTGAATGCTTCATCCCTGGCAGTGTTCAAGGCCAGGTTGGATGATGGGGCTTTCGGCAACCTGGTCTAGTGTGAGCTGTCGCTGCCCATGGCAGCGGAGTGGAATTCGATGATCTTAAGATCCTTTCCAACCCAAACCATTCTATGATTCTATTCTTAGCTTTAAACACTAAGTCTTTTGTATTGTGTAGTAAAGCACAAAGTCATGCATTGTTATCTTTAGAGAGGAAAAATACTTACTTTAGGTGTTACCATGCAGATTTTTTATATTCCGTTATCAAGCCTATTACTTGCCTTTCTACCTATAAATCAGTTAATGAGTAAAAGATAATCTGATGCTGGTAAATATATGCATGGTTTCTGACAACAGTTCATAATAATTGTAGAGCCTCCTGTGGATGTCAGAGGAACCAGGAAGCTAACCAAGTCAATAAAATTCAATAGAGAACTACCATTATGTTTTAGGTATCCTTTCTATTAGGGAAATAGAATCAAAGATTTTTTTGGCTCCAGAATGAATCGTATGACTACCTATTGAGCCAAAAGAGAACTTGGTTTTTTTTCCCATTAGTGATTATGGAAATGAGAGTGTAAGTTTGCCACATGGTATTTATTTTCATTTATAAAAATACTGTTCCACTTGTGTGGGAACACCCCATAAGTTACTGTGTTCAAGGTAAAAGCCACATCACCATTGTTTAAAAGGGTGATGTACACTTAACCTTTGCTCAAAATTTTCATTTTCAGTTAAAGAATTTCTAATTTTGTGAAGTGCATCAGATATTTGTGCTTTTAAAAGTATGATTAACTATCTAAAAGTAAATATCTGACTTTGTCTATTTACATTGAGAGACCCAGGTGCATAGATCTTTTAAACAAGCTACAAAAGTATTTGCATGTATGGGTGTAAGATGTGTGTTAAGCTGGGAAAGGTGTAAATAGTATATCAATTCATAAAGATGTTTTTTTAACAGTTGATATTCAACATATTTTTTAATATATACATCAGTCCACTGAGATATTTGATGCTCAGTTGACAGTTTCCTTCAACAGCATATGCTCTTTGCTTTTAAAATACATAACCTGACGAACAGACTATCTCAGAATTTGAATTTTATTGTTGCAGAAAATGGTGTCTGGCACTGAGCATCAAATTGCAAATTCTGTCAAATGCACGCTTGCGTATTTACAGATTGCTTTCTGCAGTTTCTCTGAAGCTTTCTGTTATCCTGGAGGTGAGGCTATGGGGACAACAGCGACCATGTTTTCAAGTTAGGGTGATTCAAGTTTTTCATTCTCCTGTTTTAGTTTGGAGTCTTTTCCCATGCTGTGCTGCATGGTATCTTTCTGGATGGTGCTTGTTCAGTGGAGTGAGGAAATCGTATTTCATTGTATTTCCCCTACAAGATAATCTGAGTACAACCAGGTGGATGGGGCGAGCAAGACAGTGCATTGTCACTGCTTAGCAACACTGGGCCATGCTGCAGAAAGGTGGTGTTCGGTTCCTGCGTTGGCCATCTGTCAAAGTTTGTCCTAGATGTGAATTCAGAGGAGCAACTTCTTGGGGTTTAATTGCTTTCTGAGATAAGCTTTGTAATTTTCTGATGTGGTTTTAGTAATGCTGAAAGATTAAAAAAAACTTAAGAGTAGCTGGCAGGCAGAAACTCAGTATAGTAGTGTCTTGATTCTGTTGTTTCTACCAGGGCGCTGTAAAATAATAGCATTTGCTGCACACTAGTGTGTTTAAGAAGCACAAACAAATGTTCTCAGTTATTCCACTGCGTGCCGGTTTTGTTTCTCATGAAAAATATCAATGCTTTCTATTTAGAAGCGACGCTCCAGCAGGCAGGTGAAGAGGAAGCGTTACACAGAAGACCTGGAGTTCAAGATTTCAGATGAGGAGGCTGATGATGGTGATGCTGCTGGAAGAGACTCTCCTTCAAATACTTCTCAGTCAGAGCAACAGGTCAGGCATGAACAGACTGTAAAGGTAGCTGAAACTGCAGCATTCATTGTTCAAATGTGGGTCCTTTTCCTGATACTCATCCATAGCTGGCACAATGTGCCTGGAAGGCATTAGCTTTTAACATTCTTAAAGAGTACATTTATTTATGACTTTGTTTACAAGCTAATGATATGTAGTTTGATGCAGTTGTTTGAAATTAATAGTCTCTCTCTAAAGGAAACCTAAACTGGACTGCTAGGAATCTTGAATTTACTTCTGTGAATTCAGTGGTCTGGCTTCTCTGACTTTAATAAACCACTCAAGCTTGTCCCCTGCTGCTAGGCACCATAAGAACCCCCTTATGAAATTACTGCCTTGTAGCACCCAGCAGGGTACACTTTATTCTCTGTGCAATGTAAATGATGGATAAAATAGTTTGAATAAAATGAGGGGTAATAATGTAGGAATGACTGTTGTAACAATCTCATTGTTTTGTAGTGCTTTTTCAAATAACTACTTCACTTAACTGATGACCTATTGGAGAATATATGCGTGTTCTTTGGTATTTCATTTGGCAATTTGTTAAGCCCTGTGAAATACTCTGTGATCTCTATTGTTAATTGTGCCTTACCAAAAGGAGAATTTGGTAGGTTTGCCTGCAGTTGTTAGAGTGAGAAATGTAGTGCAGAATTGCAGGCAATTTTGGTACCTATTGTATGAACGCTTACACAGCCAAGTAGAGTTTTTGAACATCATTTAATATTTAGACTGTATGGTGCTGAAAGTGTGTTATTTTAAGAGAGGTGAACAGCCCCCATGTGATTATATCTGTGTATCTGTGCATGTCAGCCTTTCGGAGAAAGCTTAGAGTTGTGTTAGCTCTTAAAAATGGGCTTAAACAAGTATCTTTCACTCCTTTATTATGGTATTACATCTGTCTGAGTCCTTTAAGTTCTTGTGCGAGGGGGAATAAGCCCTCCTGCGCATTAAAATCCTGTTGCAAAAAGATTATTTGAAGTTCTAATAGTGAAGAAAGTTTTAAGTAACAAAGATGCACACCCATAACTCTTGTGTGGTATTTATGGTGTAGGAATCTGCTGATGCTGAAGGCCCTGTTGTGGAGAAAATCATGAGTAGCCGTTCAGTCAAGAAAAAGGTAAACCAAACCAAACACCTTTCCCTGCATGTGTTTAAACAGGCTAAGCATATTTCTGCTGCAATCCCTGTAAAGTTCTTAAAATACCTCTAGGTAGATACTGTGAATTCAAAAACTGTTTAATTGAATAGAGGCGATTCCAGGAAAGTGTCCTTTGGTGGTATTTAAAATACTTTTGGATTGACATATAAAACTGATTACTTGCTTAGTCTTTTACTCTTTGCTTGCATTTTTTCCAGATGAGAATTTTCATTTTTGCAAATACACCTATACAGTGCTCTTTACTTCAGAGTGGTGTTTCATGGGAGTTTGATGAGTGAGAGCTCTACTGCATAATAAGCTTCTGCCTTTTCTACTAAAGAAAAATCCTTCTAGTAAAGAAAAATAGGAGTTGTGCTTAGCAGCTGCAACAACTTCACATGTGATGAACAATATTACATATACAGGTGGTTCCTTGTCACTGTGCTAAGTAGTGAAAGAAGTATGGTTTTCTTTTATTTCTGCCCTGGTTGCTAGTTATGTTCTTGTTTTGCTTACAGATTCTTCTGGTCTGCTTCACAGCTTGATTGGCCTTTGCACTTGCAAACTATTAAAACTCTGAATAGGAAGTAGAAAAGAGCTTCTTGTAAAAGGGGCATTATTATATTTTATAGACTATTTGTGCAGCTCATTCTCTGATTTGTATTGCAGTTGGACAGGAAACTGCTTAACATAGATACGCTACTGATGTTGATCGTAGTTAACCCCAATACTTCATTTCCTCAGAGTGTTAATTTTTTTTTAATTGGAGGTGGAAGGAAAGTTGCCTTTATTAATGTATTACTTCTTTAATGTTGTGGTGTTCAGGGGAGCTTTTTTTGGGGGGGGTGGGGGGGGTATTTTGGGTTTTATTACTACTGTCATAACATCATTTACAGCTTTGTAAACCTAAATTCATGCGATGTCATGACTGGCTGTGATTGAATTTGACCTGTTCCTGCACCTTTCACAGCACTGAACTTCTAGGGCTTTTTCTGAAGTCTAGAGCTGTATTTTGTATTTCAAAACATAGGTTTATTTTTCAGTTAAACTTGATGTAATATAAGCTCAGTAATTAGTTGTCCTGATGGTCTACTAGGCAGGAGAGGGGAATGTGGTCTTTTCATAAATGTCTTTACACTGGAAGCTGGTTTTCACCAATTATTTTTCTCTTCTTCCTTTCCCCTGCAAACAAAGGTGTGATTACTCATGGGGAGTGTGTATTTTGCTGCAGTTTGTGGAAAGTGGTTGGTCTGCTGCCTACATGTCTTTGATTGCAAGCTCTGCTGGAGGCAAGCTCTATTTTGAGCTGTTTCTTTAATGTTTTTTATGGATTGTATTTGCAGGTTTGAGGGGTGTCTCTTCTTTTCCTGCTCTTCTCCCCAACCCTCCTCTCCAAAATCCAAAAAAAAAAAAAAAATGGATATCAGGGTGTTAATATTTAACATCTGAAGTATCCAACTGTGCTTTTATTAAAGGTCTTTTACACTCTTACTAACGTCATCAAAACCCTGGTTGTTAGATTACTAATCAAAGTAAAATTGCTGCGATCAGGACTGGTCTGTAAAATAAACATGAGGAAAGGCTTCACTAGGAAACCTTTCAGTGGATTAGGTTGTAACAAAGATGTTGCATTTGAGTAAAGGACATCAGATAATGAATGCACTTTTCTTGCTGTGAAATTATGCTGGTTTTCTCAGAAATAGCCCTAGTCTAGTTTTGGAGTTAGCAGATAGGATACAGCGCTGTGCTTGCAACCATTTTTGAAGTGCACAGAATAAAAGGTTGAAATTACTTTAATTAATGTTTGACATGTAAGAGACAATGTCTTTCCCTGTTGCTTTTAATACAGAATTTTAAATTCTGTTGAATACTCTTCCTTCTTGCAGAAAGTGTTAAGTATCACTCTTTCCAAACCATCACTGTCCTAACGTCTTCAGTTTGCGTGTGGAAATTTCTGATTTTTCAAATTTTTTCTTGGCCAACTTCAGACCCCTTTGAACTTCTGCTCCTTAACTTTAAAAAGGAATGTCTAGAACCAACCATGCTGTTCAGCAAAAGCTAGCACGTATTATGGAAAGATGTGGAGTATGTAGAGCATTATACCTGCATGTTGCACGTCTGAATTTCTCTTTCTGCCTTCCCATACATGCTGAAAATTAGATCTAAGTGAACTTATATATAAATCATAGAATCTTAGAATGGTTTAGGTTGGAAAGGACCTTAAGATCATCTAGCTCCAGCCCCTGTGCCATGGGCAGGGACATCTCACACTAAACCATGTCACACAAGGCTATGTCCAGCCTGTTCTTGATCACTGCCAGGGATGGAGCATTCACAACTTTATTGGGGTACCTATTCCAGTGTCTCACCACCCTCACAGTAAAGAACTTACTTACATCTAACCTGAACTTCCCCTGTTTAAGTTTGAACCTGTTACCCCTCGTTCTGTCACTGCAGTCCCTGATGAAGATTCCCTCTCTGGCATCCTTGTAGCCCCGCTTCAGATACTGGAAGGCTGCTGGGAGGTCTCCATGCAGCTTTTCTTTTCCAGGCTGAACAGCCACAGTTTTCTCAGCCTGTCTTCAAGTGCCTGCATTTCACCGACAGATTGATTAGTTTACAATCTAGTGCTGTGTGTCAGTTGAGCTTATTTGCTTTTTATGCGTTGCTTTGCATCTGTAATTAGTGTGTTCTACCTGCTATTTTTCTAGCAGTTGATATTTCTGGGGTTTTTGCTTTGTGTTTTAAGCTTGCTGTTGTCTCTGCACGTGAGTGGCTTGCATTAGCAGGTATTACTGTATCACTTCTGTGGCCATGGCAGTGCAAGATTGTGTGCTCTTTTAAGTATTTGCTTGAAGGGAGGGATCATTTGTACCTTCAGTTATCTGCAGAGACTGTGGATCAGATTGTCACTTATGGTTGCACCTGGGCAGTGATAAGTTGAAGTGTCCTGCATTGCCTAAGTCTGCCATGCACTATTTTAGGATGTTTACATAATAAGTTTGGGACAAATTTTACATTAATTTCCTATCTCACCTTTTTACCTGGTTAGCGTGTCTGTGTAGTGGGTATTTGACAGTGGTGTCAAAGGCATAAGCATCTGTCTAATATATCCTGAACTGACGTATTGTTAAGCCCTATTTGAGTGCTGGTGATTGTCACTTGATTAGGTTATCCTTTTTTTCTGGCCACAGTTGTGAATGCCAGAGTAAGATTTTATAAAGACTTTTTTGAGAATTAGTTTGTATTTAGGTGAATCTTTGATGCACAGTGCACGCTCATAGACCATATAATAACGTAGACCGGTTATTACCCATCAGACAATACAAAAGTATGTTTTACTCATGAGGGTTACAGGATTTATCAAGATTTACATTGTAAATTATTATTAAGTTGGCAGTTGACAGAAAATACACTTGACTGAAATGCTCTTGAGGGGAGCTAAATTGGCTAATATGAAACCTTTGTATAAAGGTGTTTAACCATGTTGTCATTGTAAGATTGATGTATCTCAAAGGATTCTGATTTAAAACTAATCAAAGAGACTTGGCCATAATACATTTCAGAAAATAAAAAAGTTAATGCCTTAAGATTAGGGATGACTTTGTTAGAGAGTGGTATTGCCTGAGGCTAGCTAGGAGATTCAGATAATGGGTTCTCCTATTTTCTAATACCTTTTTTTTTAATAAAGTTTGACCTCTAAATGTGAATACCTTATTGAGAAATACTCCCTTTTAAATCTTTTATTTATAAAAAAATTCCAATCATCTTAAAACTCCTCCTTTTGACAGTAGCTTTGTAAATGACAGAGAAGCTTCTTGTCTGCTTAGGGTTAGGGGATAGTTTATCTTCTTCAACAGAGGATTCAGGAAGATCAAGAAGTAGCGCCAGGAGAACCATATCTTCCATTTCTTCAGAGAGAGCTAGGTGGAAGCTGGTGTTGCCCTTCCAGAAAGGAGCACAAGCAGACTGTACTGAAGTGACACAGACACGGAAATGATAAAATCCCTTGCTAGTCTGGAAGGGAAGAAATACCATGGGAATCAAGGATTAGGAACACATTAACTTTTTCTTTACTCTGCTAGAACAGAGTTTAATGCAGCTGCTACAGTTGTTTTATTCTTTTGAGAGAGAATGGCAATTCAGTTTCTAGTTTCAGAGTAGTATATGTTATTTATATTTTTTTATTTCTTTATATAAAAAGGATGGAGGGTGTGGGCTTACACAGGGGTGAAGTTTTGTCTGTATAGCGCTACATACAGTTACTTATTACAGATGATGTTATCCCTGATGAAGTCTCTAAATCAGAAAATCCTCTTCTATTTAAAATTGTTCCAAAGTTCATTAGCAAACACAAACCGTTAATGTTGTGACATACACTGAATCCTAAACGTGTGCCTGGTACACTGTCCTTAGTTTGTCCTGTGGCTGGGTTCAGGAGTAATTCAACAAAGTATTAGATGCCATATGTTATGCAATACTTCGGCACTAGGGATGAGTTAAGGGTAGTCTCAACTCTTAGCAGTGAATGCCCTTGGTTTTGCTGGTTTATATCACAACTTTAACCTTGCTTTAAATGTAGTTTTTGGGTGTTAATTTAATTTGGCTGCTCTGTATGTGAGACATCTTGCCTGAGTGAATTTAATTGCACCATTGAGTAAAACTAAAGCCATGAACACTGATGCACTAAAATTCTAGCAGAGGTATAAGGTTTAGTTTTATATGGCTTCTTGTTTGGAGTTATTAACTATATGGAGGAATAAACCCCTTTTAAAATTCTTTTTTAAAACATTACAAAACCCACAATGTAAAGTTGCCATGAGCCAGCCAAAAATAATACATATGGCATTCAGGAGTGCAGTTGCTAATTGGCTGCTGCCTGAGAAAATGGTACACTTGGCTTCTACTTAACACTGTGGGTTTGGCAGAAAGCCAGGTTTGGGGTGAGGTTGTGAATGAAGCTGCATGTGGTTAGGGAGGAGTTCAAATGATTCATGTCTTGGAAGTTGTAGTAAGCAGTGCAGTATGTACTTGGGTAAGCTGCTGGAGGAAACTCCTTGCCCATGGCCTCTCCCCACAAAGGGTTTCCTACACCTCCACTTGTCTATGTGAGGACCATATTCTGTAATCAGTTTTTTTTTGTACTCAGACTGTATTTCAGTCAGTTTTAATCATTAGCTGAATTGTGTAGTGGTTTGGTTCACCTTTCAACAATTCTTTTCTTATAGATGGAGAATGGAGAGGAGGTAGAAGTAGAGGAATTCTATGTAAAGTACAAAAACTTGTAAGTAAAGTTACAGGTTTCGTTACTGTCTTTTAAGTTCATGTAACTTCCTAATGCTTTTTAGTAACTGTTTTTCGTAATGATATGTTACTATCCAACTTTAAACATTTCTTATATTTAATACAAATCAGTGGCAAATAAACAGTGTAATCATTGCATTGGTGGTACTGAGTTTGATAGTGTCCTCCTAATCGTATTCTCTCCAGAATGAAATCTGTCAGTAAAATTCCTCAGCTGTTAAAAAACTTTAAGGCTTATTATGCATGCAGCACATGCATATGAATATGTGTAACTAACTGCAGCCGTAAAGTGTTGTGTGTGCATACTCAAAAATAATCCTGAACATTATTTCAAAAGCAAGATTTGTGTTCAACAAAATGTCCAAGATAACAAACCAGATGGTTTCCAGTATTCCAGCAGATAGGTGCCCCTCTGTATGCGGGAAGTAATGGTGGTGAGAGCAGCATGTTGTCTCACTTCTGGGCTCCTAAACTGCAGTGCAATCAGTACTTAAAATAAGATACTTCACAGCTGGATAGGATCATTTTTCTTTTGGAAAAATAGCATATCTTGTTTAATTTTAGCAAATTTTCCATCCAAGACACAGATACGTTTAAAGTGAGTTTCTTGCAGCTAACTGCAGATAGACTTCACTTTAAACATGATACCACCTTTGTACCTTTTGCACTATATTGATTATTGCATGATGTTTAATAGCTTAATTATGTTTGGGTTTTGGTTTTTTCTTTTTTTTTTTTTTTAGTTTTATTACATGGACATGTAATTTTTGTATTAACTCTTCATGTCTTTGTCTTCTTAGCAATATAAGTTCTGACAGACTAAATTTATAACGTGGGACTAGTCATTTTGGCAAATGTTGTTCTTTGTGTTTTCTTAAAGATGAATTATTAGCATGGAACTACATTTAAAAGGGTTTTTCTTTTATTCAGTGTTAAAATTGGCCCATATGTAAGTTTTAATTAGGATGCTGTTCTCAAAAAAAGCCACTATATAACATTTTAGTATATAAAATATTTGAGTATTTTCATTAACTTCTAAAAACCTTACTCTTTGCTAGAATATGATGTCAAATAATGACATTGATGATAAATGTCTTGTATAATAATTATGTTTTGAGTATGCCCAATAAAAATCATCTTAGCTTTGTGCCAAACACTGGGTGTATGGGGTATGTATTTAAATTGTGGTTGGGAGTTGTTTTTATTTATTGACAACATTCTCCATCAGTAAGTATACTTATTTCCCATAAAGATGATTTGGTAATAACCTGTATGATGAAGAAGAAAGAGTCCAGTTTTCCAAGCATGGCACTACAATGTGCTGGAAGTATACTAGTGGGATGCATAACGGATACAATGGAAGCATAGTTTTGAGTGAGATTTTCTGTTTCATCTTCTAGTTCTTACCTTCATTGTCAGTGGGCATCTGTGGAAGAGCTGGACAAAGACAAGAGAATTCAGCAGAAGATAAAGCGGTTTAAGGCAAAACAGGGCCAGAACAAATTCCTTTCAGAAGTACGATTTGTTTGTTTTATTTATTTATTTATTTTATTTGAGGAATATTCTTACGAATTCTTGCTCTGTATAGAAGCAGAAGATTTTTAGTGGCTGTGTGATGTATCAGTAGCATTTATTCTGGTATAAAGTATAACCATTCTTGATCCAAGTCTTGCAGGTTTATGAATCTCAAGTGATCTGTCCCGACTGTATACTTCCACTGTGTTTTTTTTCCTTAAAGTGAGTGGGGTTTTGCTCTGTAAGCATGACTCTTACTGAATCAGTAACAGCTCTCTTTTCTCAGGAGCTGATTATGCCAGAAAAATGCGTCACATTTTTCTGTGTTATGGACTGCCGCTCACTAGGGATTCTAAGCTTTTTATCATCAATTTAATTTCACTTAGAGCCATAAGCAGTAGTGTGGCAGGGGTCCTGTCAATAAAAGACCACATCCACTGCTTTGTCTCTGAGAGCTTTCCTTTCAGTAAAATGTGGTCTTTTGAGGAAAAATCCTTAACACACCAGGTTCGTGTGCTATTGTATTTGTTTATTTATATTTACTATGTAGTTCAAGCTGAACAAAACCTGCTGTAAATTGTAAACTTCTATCTCTTCTAGGTAGGGATGCCTAGAATTCCTTCTTATTTCTGTATTTGTTTTTAAAATCTGTTTCCAAATGGGTGCAAGTTATTGTGAATACTTGGAATTTGCTGTTGTTTTAGAAAAAGCTATCAAAGTGTACATAGTCCTCTTGCCTGCCTTTTCTATTGAAGAGGATCTTTAAAGTATAAAAAGAGGCACAACACTTTAGTACACAAGAGAATCCCTTAAGTTGTTGAAGGGATAAGATGGAACATAACAAGTCATGATTTTTTTTGAGACACTGTGCATGCATGCAGTGTTTTCTGTGTTTTTTGAAATAATAGTCTTTGAATCTTGCTTATAAAGCAGTTAGACAGTTCCTGTAGTTAAAATAATCCAAAGGCACTTAGTGTACAAGGCTCTAATTTCTTTATTGCAAGCTGTAGTTTTCAAGAATGCTAAATGCATTGCATGCCATAAGCCCTTTCGATTGCTCATTAGTGAATTGTAATTTCACACTTCATTTAAAATATTCTTAAACATTCTCTCACAGTAAAAGGTTTCACACAGTAATTAAGAGGCCCAGTTAACAAAGTCTGAGAAGTCTGATTCCCTCACGGGGAATGATCTTGCTGAATTGTAGCATTTCAATTAACATGTTGAAGTTTGCCAAATATAAATCCTGTGTCACTGTGACCCAAAATATTATTGCCTGGTGAAATATATAATAAATTTTCCTCTCAGGAAGGGCTAATAGAGACATCTTTCATATTTTTTGCCTCCTTGAACAGATTGATGATGAGCTTTTTAATCCAGATTATGTCGAAGTTGATCGAATCCTGGATTTTTCACGTAGCACAGATGGTAATGGAGAGGTAAGTAAAACTTTTAGTGCTGCTGTAGTCATATGGTCATGATGGCTAGAATTTTTTGTTTAGAAATGTGTATATATTGGAACACTTCAGAAGCCACCAGGGTATATATGTGTAGAAAATGGACATGTTTGAGAAAACATTGGCTAGTACAGCAGTTTCCCGAAAGTAAAAGGGGTTAAATGAGAATTCTAAACTTATGTCACCTATATTTGAAAAATGACCAAACAACCCACCACACCACCACCAAAATCCTCTAATATATAGTCTAAGGTGGTATTTAATACTGTAGAAATATGATTGTCTGTGCAGAAAATACAGCATTTAAATGAAAATTAGCTCAATGTCATAGTAGATTAGACATTGTTTAGACTATGTGTGGCAGAAGAGGTCCTGAATTCAGTGTTTCTTACTTTTTAATGACTTGTTCTGCAGATCAGGATCACTTTGTCTCCCAGCAGATTCTTCTTTGGCCATTGTCTAACAGAAGGCTTTGCTGCCAGCGTTTCCATAACGCTCTGTCAGGGAATGGTGGTGGTTGGGTTGCCTGCTGGGAAGATTCTGATGACACTGATAAGAAAAAACAGTTGATTCTTGAAATATGTGGTAAACACAGGAATTGTAACAGTTGGAGAATGAATATTGGTTTACTTACAGTTTTAGTCTAGCCTTAGCAATTTCAGTTGTATTGTTGTGCTTTTGTTGGTTGTAAGCTTGCATTCCCTGTGTTCTGATCTTACTTCATTAGGTTGTCAAGGTGTCAGCCTGCTGTTTTCTTATCCTTTTGGCTGATTCAGACATTCAGGTCTAGTAAAGCTGTTTGAATTTTATCTAGCCTGCAGGTCTCCTGTCAAAATTGGTTACACTTTTATTCTTTCTAAATTGTGATGTAATCTTATTTTTTGTCTTAACAAAGCCTGTAACACATTATCTGGTGAAATGGTGTTCACTTCCTTACGAAGACAGCACTTGGGAGCTCAAGCAAGACATCGACCAAGCTAAGATTGAAGAATTTGAGAAACTGATGTCTAGGGAGCCAGAAACAGAGCGTGTGGTAAGAATTGGCTCAGTATAGAGGATTTTATTTGAAAATAGTAAAGTAATGTGGTCTTTCAGAAACCACTAATGGGATTTGCTGTATTTGAAACAGGAGCGACCTCCTGCCGATGACTGGAAGAAATCGGAGAGTTCCAGGGAGTATAAAAACAATAACAAACTCAGGGAATACCAGTTGGAGGGAGTAAACTGGCTTCTTTTCAATTGGTACAACACGTACGTAAAATACTGCTTACTGCTGAATTCTGCTTTGGTAAAGCTTGGAAACAATTACAAACAATCCTCTTTTTGAAACAATAACCTTATAAAGTAATCTTCTAAAGCGAGGCTTTAGAATTATTTACATGTCTCATTTTTTGCTGCAGGAGTGATACACAAATTAATTTTGAGTGGATAACATAATGTTGTATTAAACATGAATATTTCAGATTCTTCTGGCAAATGCTTTTGCCTGTGTATGTGTTAATGCGCAGCCTTGCTGCCCCTTTCTCTCCCATGTGAACTTGAGAGGTACATAAAATGGATATATCCATGCTTATTGCGTCACAAATTATGACATTTATTTAAAATGCGAGAAGATTATGATGTCTTTTCAGTGTAAACTTGCCATTCTAAAAAATTTCTGGTTTAGTCAGTTTAGCTCCTTACTGATTTTCTATGTTTTAAGTTACGAAGAAATCATTCAGACTGGTTTTATTATTGTTTTCAGACGAAACTGCATTTTAGCAGATGAAATGGGGTTGGGAAAGACTATCCAGTCCATTACGTTTCTCTATGAGATATATTTGAAAGGAATACATGGTCCTTTCTTGGTTATTGCACCGTTGTCCACAATTCCCAACTGGGAAAGGGAGTTCCGCACCTGGACAGAATTGAATGTGGTTGTGTATCATGGGAGTCAAGCAAGCCGGCGGACCATTCAGTTGTATGAAATGTATTTCAAAGATCCACAGGTAAAAGCTCTTCATTATTTTTCTTTTTCTCTTTGTTGTATGTGCTTTACTGTTGTTTATTAATCTAAGCATTGATTGGGTTTGTTGTACTGATCTAGTAGGCTTTAGCTAATAATGAATAAAGGGAGTACTTCTTGTTAGTAGCCAAGAGATAGGCTGCAAACAGAAGGGGGACCAAGAGTTGTTAGTGCAACTCTTGTTCGGGTTTCATTGTTTCATGCAATGTTTTTTATTGCTTTGCATTCCTGAGGAGAGCTGACAGAAAGGATTCTTAATGGAGAAACTATTGTAGTTGGAACTAAGAATAAAAAACAATCTTTGCCTACCATTCCAGGAAAAGAGTAGCTTGCAAAAATTGTTGATGTTTCTTTTTCAAGTTTTATGTTTTGAATGTGTTTTGAATCTGTGTTACTGTGCTTGGGTTGAATAGTTCTTCTGAGAGAAGGAAAGCAGGTACAGAAAAAAATTGGAGTAGAATTATTTGGAAAACTATAGCAGAGTCTCTGCACTTATATGCATGGCTTTACCAAAGGTAAACAGGACTGGGGGAAAATAATGCATGTACATCGAATGTTGTTTCACATCAACATAATCCTCCTCACTTAAATTTGATATATTATGGAGTGTTATTTCCCGCTGAGCTTAAAGAAGTGATAGTGGTGGATTTATACATTTAGATTTTCTGTAAAGCATTTGATTTTATGCCGCTGGATATTTTGATTTATAAACTTGTATGATATAAAATCAATATGACGCACATTAAGTGGATTTAAAACTGGCTAACTGATATTTCTTGATGTAATTGTAAATGAGAAATGATTTGCATTTCCAGCTTAGTTCTTAAGGGATTGGTTCGTGTCCATGAGCTATATAACACTTTTATCAATGACCTGAAAGAAAACATAAAATCATTACTGTGGAAGTTTTCAAATGACACAAAGATGGTGAGAGTGGTAAATAATTAAGACAGTTTGCAGATACAGAGTAAGCTGTGTTATTTAATAAATTGGATCCAAGCTAACAATACTTGGAATAGCTAAATATAGGGCTATCTGTGGACAAGGAGTGGAGGAGAGCTGCAAGGAGTAGGGAGAGCTTGGTTCTGTGAAGGCTGTAAGACAAATGCAGATCCCTTCGTGTCATGACACATGACCAGACCAGTTAAACATGAGTTTGTACTGTGAGACTGTGGTTAAATGGGCTAGTGTAGTGCAAGTGTGTAGGAGGAAAGAAATCTTTATTAAAGAGTAGAAAAGTCACAGCATTGTTGTCTTTGTCAGTAACGGGGTGGTAGTCCAGTTCTGCCTAGTACTCACTTCCTGTCCACAGAGTGTTGAAAAATTGGAGTCTTGGAGCAAAGCTAGGGGGAGGTTGCTGGATAGAAAATATGCTATTACAGATAAAGAACTAATTAAAAATTGTTTTGAAGGTGATGACTGGGGCACAACTTGACATGCCATTAACGCAAACAGAAATAGAATTACATACTTATATATAGTAGAAAACCACATAGTAATTCATAGTAGTTAGAAGTTACATCTGTTTGGCCTAGAAAATAACCATTTTCCCATCAATTTATCAGAGAAACTTTCAAATCAAAATCATATATGCTGTTGTTAAAGAAGATTGATTTGAATAACAGTTGCTACACTGAGGTCTAATGCCTGTTATTCCTTAGGGTGATAATCACAGTTACCTTCTTGCTTAGATGTATAATGCACAAATAAACTGGATTTGATTTGTACTTCTGGTTTTAAAATTATTTCTTACCTGAGATGGATATGTGTTACCAAATTCGAAAATTTGGGTTTATACAAATACTGTCTCTACTGAAATGTTTTCCTGTGTTAAAAGTTGTATTTGTTCATTATTTAAGTGGTGCTTGCTCTCAGCATGTTCTTTCACTTAGAATGCAGCAGTTAGGTAGCATGAAATCTGAAGGGATGTAATCAGAAAAATCCCACTTACTGTGCAGATTTAGTGTTGTTTTGGCGACATCATTTCACTGATCTGAAGGCACCTAAAAGGATCTAAGGCAAGAAGCCACAGAAAGTTTTGTTCCCCCTGTTGCTATAGTCTTAACTTGCCTCTTGCAATGACCATGGCAATCATCTGACCCCATAGCGAGTAATGATAAAGCACTCATAGCACAGAAAAATGAACCATTTTCTGCTAGCTTTGCTCCCTAAACTGCCTTAGGAGGAGAATCAGACAATTGTCATGGTTGGGGATAAAGGAGAAATTGAGTGAACCCGTCCTTTTGGTGACAGGTAGCTTAGGTGTGTCATGAAATCACCTTCTGTGTTCCATTCTTTTTAAGACTCTGTCAGCTGTATATCACATGGTAGAAACTAAATTGTGGGGGGAAAAAGTCTCTTCATGTTCTGACAGAAAGAATCTCCATGTAGCTTCCAGTCTGGCATCCTCTAAAGTACCATCAGCGGGTGTACGGTGGGGGAAGAGAAAGAAGGCTGTCTTTGCCATTATCATTTCTTGCCAACCACCTCTACCCAGACATCAGCATCTTAGGCTTTTTAGGCCTTAATGTGGAAAAAGGCTTCTCAAGCTGAGCTGTTTCTCAAAGGCAGTTGAAAATTGAGGAAGTCTGAGTGGCTTTGAAGGGCCATAATAAGAGCATGCGTAAGGAGCACCTGCCCCGTCTGCAGTAGCGTGTTTTGTCAGGGTCAACACCAGTAAGCAGATTCAAGTTGTTGTGAAAAGCTAGAGAGTAATCAGTAACAAAATACATTTTCTGCAGTGCTGTGGCTTCAACACTAACTACTTGCAGATAATATTCTCTAATATCCCTTCCTGCCCTACTGTTCGTGAGGGTCATGTTAGGGAAGCCTGTTCTGAACGTTCTTGAGCCATATAACTGAAAGGACCTTCTGGGGCCCTTCCTTGGTTGGAATATCAAATAAACCAGTTGCTTTTCTGTAGTGTTCTACCTCTGAGAAAGAGTTCTATTGTAAGATCAGGAAAACTGTACATGTCAAATTATTTAAAATTACTGACAGAGCCCTGCAAAATAGTTGAGTTGTTTGTGAGGGAAATTTTACTTCGCAGTGTAATGAGGACTGAAAAAGAGAAACCTTCTGACTCACATGTAGAAACAGAATACCTTGTCCTTTTGTTGATTTCAACTCAATTCAGTTCATGTTCAGGACTTTTTCTGGCTTACGTTATTCATTCCTTTTGGGCTCAGTGGGTGTTGGTTTAGGGTATTTTCCTGCCTGTGTGGTTTTCCACCTTGCTGAGAAGCTACTGAGCTGGGAACACGTCATCAACGTAGGATTACCTCAGATTTCTGTAACAGATGGTTACAGTTGCAGCAGTTTAAGGCCATATTTCACCACTGGGGACTCTGTCTTTCACCAAAGATTACATTGAATTCCATTTTACAAAGTCACTGTGACTTAGTTTTCCAGATGCCTTCTGGCTGTAGTTGGTTATTGTGCACATTTCTTGCATCTGTTCTCTTCTTCCTCAAAGTGGAGCCTGAGGTTGATGGGAAAAGACCATAATAATCTTTCACAGTTCCCGATGGTGGAATGTGCATCTTTTTAGAAGTCCACTTCTTTCACACATCCAGTTGATCTTCTCAGTTTGTATCTACTAAGAGGCAATACCTCAAAACATAACCTAACTTTTATATTAATATGAAATTGTTGTACCTTGTGGCTATCTCTGTTGCTTGAGTTGCTTCCAGAAGACTTTTCTAAACAGGACAGGAAGCTGCTACCTATTAGGAAGATTAATTTCCTGAAATGGATGAACTTCTCTGAGTAAATGGGTATAAATTCCTGTGTTTCTAACATGAGAGAGCTTCATTTGGATGCCACACTGAAACAGGATAAATTGTTTCCTAGTTGCCTACAAATTCACCTATGACAGTGCTGTAGGTCACTTTCCTGAGAGCTTCTACATTCAGATTTCTCAAATCTGACATTCATAGGATTATTTAGGGTCCTTTCTCATACTTACCCAAATGTGGGAGACCTGAAACTGTGAAGAACAGCATCATTCACCATCTAAAGCTCTTGGAGATCTCATGGAACTTTCTGCTTGATTCATTGTTGTGTTCTTCAGTACAGCATTTGACTATCTTTCGAATAATGTGAGCTGTTGTGGCAAGACTGCTATGCATATTTTAATCTGAGATTTAGACAGCTCTAAGTGTATAATCATGGGTCCCTCTTACAATTTTTGCTTTACCTGGATGCACTGCTTTATGCAGTGATAATTTTTGAAGAGCATTACTTGCCCTGCTGTCACTAGGTTGCTCATGGAAGTGTTTTCCACTACTTGGAGAGAATCTGCTGAGCTGCATTCTTGTATTTTCAGTGATATCTGGCTCATGAAGAGGTTACAGCATTTGCTGGCTATTTAAGTTGCCCACTTAGTGAATCTCCATCTGCTGTTTGTTAGGTAATGAGTTTTTTCTCCTTAAGAAGATAAATGTTTCTGGACTGCCACAAGAAAGCACTGTTGAACAGGTCATTACTTCCTCTGAAACACTCTTGCTGTGCACTGTCAGATTTAATGCTGAGTTCAGGGTATCAGGTTTCCAATCATTTTATGGAGTCAGTAGCCAGTTCTGATCCCCACAGTTTGGAGAGGATTATATGCAGGTCATTTGTAAAAGGAATCAGACTTGCACATGTTTGAAGAAAGAAATGGTCACCTTACTGTAAAATACCTGTTTCTTTTGAAATGTATTCAATACACCACCCATGACACAGTCCTGCTTTGAAAACGTAGGATGGCTTTGAAGTTGTGTGAGGCCCATCCTTAGTGAGAGTGTGTTTCTGTGCAGACCTGGTGACACTGGAGATACCAAATTACATTTTTCTTTGAACAGCATTGGGAAGAAACATAGCATAATGTCAGAAAGATGTTAATTCCATGATCTTCAGTAAAGTTTATTTAGGGTAGGGTTTATTTGCCACAGAGTGTTAGTATCAGCCATGAAAATAAGACTCTCAACTAATGAAATAGTGTGGTGCCAGACATGAAGTAAATTGTCCTGTTGCACATTCCTTAACACAAATTTAAAAAATACCAAGGAAACATATGCAGAGATGTCCACTGGGAAAAAAAATTACTGTTTATTTGGAGCCAAATATTCTAATAGTCATAAATATGAAGCCTTAATGCTTAATGTACTTATGGCTTATTTGGATTGTTTGGGAGGACTGTCATATACCTTTGATTTAAAGAAAATTCTCTTGACAGAGTTAGAAAAGCTTATTTTGAGTGTTGCAGCAGTGCATTAGTGCATCAAGGCGTTAGTATAGTCCACATGAATTACAACTGAAATACTTGTATAACATCTTTGTAATGTATATGCAGGGATTTTGTGGGCCTTTTTACTGGATTAAAAACATAGCTAACATGAAGCAAGTAGTAAACATTTGTATTCCCTCATTGAGTCAGCATTAGTGACTACATTTACTTCATTCAGCGCCTTGCCCGTTGTACTGTTCTATATTTTTAAAGAAAGAATTTTGAAGATGAAACAAATGTACTTGTTTCCGTGCCAGGGACTTTACTTAAACTTTTGCTGTTCTTTTTAGGGTCGTGTGATAAAGGGATCCTACAAGTTCCATGCCATTATCACAACATTTGAAATGATCTTGACTGACTGCCCAGAGCTGCGCAACATTCCATGGCGTTGCGTAGTCATCGATGAGGCCCACAGGCTGAAGAACAGGAATTGTAAGCTATTGGAAGGACTCAAGATGATGGATCTGGTCAGTGTGTACATTTATGTTTGCATCTTATGCATTTTTGTTACTCCTCATTCATGGTTTCATCAAAAAGTAAAATAAGAGGTTTTCTTCTCAAGTAAAATCATGAAGTGCTGATAAGAGTGAGGGAAAGCTTCTGAGAAAGTCTTTAAAATACCTGGAAGCTTATCATAACTTCTATTTTTGAGTGCTGATGTTTCATAAGTCTCTTCATTGTTTTAGACCTAGAATTATGTGGATTCTGTTAAGATTAATTTGTTCTTCCCTTTCTCTCTTTTCATGTGACTTACTCCATAGTCACTTCACATAGACACTTATTTAAAAATATAGCATGGTTAGGTGGTCAGATACGTGTGCGAGAGTTAAACTGCTCTGCATTAATGTCAGCTCCAGCGTTACCCTGTGTGGCCATAAGGATGTTCTTTCAGACTGACTAAGGAAGGGAAGAATAAGTTGGTTTCTGATGCTTACCTAAGTATGCATTAGATTATGTGCACAAAATACTTTTATTGAGCACACAGAGAAAAATAAGGTGATTCTTTCTCCCTGTTTGCTAAATAATACTTTTCATGGAGTCTTGAGGTTTAATGAATAAAAGTTTATAAAAATGCTGTATGCACTTTATTTTGCTTGTTAGGGTTGCTTAGGGGAAAGCTGAGCTTATAGGCGTGGCTGCATGTGGAGATACAGGACTTCTCTTGTCAGTTCTTATTCTGCTAATAAAGTCATGTTTGACCTTCGGCTAGTTGCTTAACCTCTCTGGGCTTCTTCTCTAAAGCAGTTTACAACCTTTATTCTTGTATTTGCCATTCATGCTCTGTTGCGTGTAGATTGAAAGCAGGACTCTGGTTCAGGTTTCCTGTGTTAGAAACTTACACACCAGCGCTGAAAAAATTCATGCACTGAGATCTCTTGGAGGTGTTGTAAATCGATAGATTTTCACTGGAAAGTGGTGTAAGTGCACTGGAAGTGATGGAATAAGTTCAGTTGTTGTTTTGCTATTTAAAGTTCATTGTATTTGTGAAAGGTCTAGGATGTTGTGGATCAGTAAGATCTCTTCTTGTATAGGAAGGACTTTCGAAGGTGCTTAAGTAATTAAGTATTTTTCTGGGCTGAAGGAAGCTGGAATACTAGTTAGAAATGTCTTTAAAAGTGCTATAAGTAGTTGGGGGTGGGGAGAAGAAGCAAAGATGAGAGATACATATAGGGAAAGAAAAGAGAATTTTGTGTGTTACTGCATTGAAAATTAATTTAGATGGCTTCCTATGCAACTCTTTCTTAACCTTTCAGGAACATAAAGTGCTGCTTACTGGAACCCCTTTGCAAAATACAGTAGAAGAGCTGTTTAGCTTGCTTCACTTCTTGGAACCAGGTCGCTTTCCATCAGAAACCACATTCATGCAAGAATTTGGTGATCTGAAAACAGAAGAACAGGTAAACCTCTCTTGCACAATTTTGTATTTAGATGTTGTGAAATTATCCATCTTACTATATCTGAACTTTATTTTTTGCTTTTACAAATGATGCCTATTTACTTTTTGGAAGACCATAGTAGTTTTATCCCTGGTTTTTGTTATCACTTTGTTAACTTTCCTGCTTTTGACCAAAAGTAATTTGCTACATCACTGTGGGGGGAGTTTTTTGTTGTTTATGGGGTCCTTTGTCCATGGATAATGCAGAAACATGGAAGGTTTCCCCTTGTTGAAATATGGTATTTAAAAATAGGGGTGAGGTGCCTTATAACGGTTGCTGGAAGAAAATGCTTCTGGAATTCCTTTAAGAGAATTTACTTGTCAGCTGACATTCTTCCTTAAGCCTCAGTATCAGAATGAGGGGAGTGTCCTCTCTAACTTCTGCAGTGTTAACGTCTGAGAGTTTTATCAATGACTTCTATGCAAACAGGAACACGTTTGAAACCTAGCTTAGCAAGAGGTGACCAAATGGAGGGAGATTTTTTTGACTCATTCAGAAACAGGTTTTCCAAGCTGTCCATTAGAAGGAATGCATAAGTCAGTGCAGAATGAATGACCCTCAGTGCAGCATGTTTTAGACATAGAATGTAAAAGCTTCTGATGATCATACATGAAATTTAAATGTCATCTTGTATGTATGAAAATGTTTTAAAAAGTCAGTAGGTAACTTTAACATTAGGAGCTATCTTGGCATGGCATCTTAATTTAGGCACCTTAATTTGACCCTGTGATACTCAAACTTCATGGTTACATGCGTTTTTGTGTACAACTTTGTGTTGCTTTTGTCTGAAAAATCAGTTTCTGGTATTTCTAAGTTTTGAGTGATTGAATTTGTTAACTTTCTTTGAGAGCAACTCTTTCATAGGGAATAGTCAAAATTACAAAACAGTAATTACAAAATAGCTTCCCCAGCCCCTTACCTCCTGGAAAAATCATAGTGTGTCCTGAGGGAATCCTAGGATATGTTTGCCCAGATTGTGCAGTCAGATACATGCCAGTCAGAATGGACTCTGGCCTGACTGGAAGTGAGCCAGCTCTGATCCAGAAGCCATGTAGTCCTGTTAATATAGTGTCTGAGCTGGAGTTAATATATCTTAACTCTCACTGTAGCTTTTGTCTGGCTAGCTGAAAATGTCAGCAGAGCGGAACTGAACACTTTTGAAGCCATACATAGAACTATTACTAAAGTAATGCCATCAGCCATGAGCAGAATTTGAGCCTGGATTGCTTGGGCCAACAAGTTTGGAAGAGCTGCCTCCTCTGCTGACACACCATTAGTTGTTTTGGAATTTGATTTATCTTTCAAGTGATGGGCGAGATTATATTTTAATGACTTGGGCTTTCTCCTCCATTCCTTGAAATCCCATTCCATGTATTTCAGGAAATGAACATTTCTTCATCCCTCCCCCATTTAGGGTGTGTTTTAAAGAATACACTGCAAAACCTGAAGACACTAAAAATGATCAGTGTGTTACAAAAATCACAGAAAGAAAAGGTTTTCATTTTGAGACCAGGCATCAGTAGTTTTTACTTCAGTGGATGTCAAAATGAGTAAATAAGAAAATCGTCAGCCGCATAAGGGAAAAATAGTATTAAACGTTGTGTCTAATGGTTAGAAGTTTAATTGTAAACCTTGATCTTGCAGACAGATTTGTTTATATAGCAGTACTTCAGGTTAGGTCTACATGACTGGTGTGTAATACTGTCCTTGTCTAGAAGGATAGTTATAGGTGAGGTCTGTTTAATAACAGTCACTAAACAAAAGGGTTGCACACTGAAAGTTGACTTCAGAAGTGTATATGTGTATATGTCACTGAGTTAACAACGAGCACTCAGTATGTAGGTCATCAAGGAAGCGTTTTTTTACGTATGTACTCTACTTGGGATCTGAGATAGGAAACAAGGATTTTGAATTGAGGAAATTGAAAAATAAGTATTTGAAGCCTTGTAGTTTTAATTCAGTTACATATATATTTCCTAGGTGCAAAAACTCCAAGCTATTTTGAAGCCGATGATGCTGAGACGTCTCAAGGAGGATGTAGAGAAGAACCTGGCCCCCAAAGAGGAAACCATCATTGAAGTTGAGCTGACAAACATTCAGAAGAAATACTACCGTGCTATTCTTGAAAAGAATTTCACATTTCTTTCCAAGGGTGGAGGTCAGGCAAATGTACCTAATCTTTTAAACACTATGATGGAACTAAGGAAATGCTGCAATCATCCGTACCTTATTAATGGTAGGCCTCCTATTTTTCTCCTCATTTGAAAAATGGTTGTAAGAAGTTCAGTAAGTTGGAAATTCTATTCTAGTGTGCCTTTTTATTTATTCATTTATTGTAAGTAGAAAAGTGAGATAATGTTTTAGGTTCTCTTAGGTATGGCTGTATCTGCCAGCCACAACAGCATTGCTTTTGAGGACAGCTGTACTGCTTTTTCCCAAGGTTTCTTAGCTCCGGCTGAGTTTGTGTTGCTATTATCAAGTTTTCCTTTCTGTTAGTTCTGACAAACAAGACTTCAGTTAATATGCAGATTGTTAGATGCTGGCGTAAATCTGGCAATTTTTAGTTCAGACTTAAGAGTTAGCTGCTCTTATTTTCTTGACATAGAACATTATGAGATAGTACCTTAAAGCTTCTGAATAAAAGTTGTGGGGTAAGAAATGATGACCAGGCCGGATTTCTGTGGCCCCATGCTGTCAGTTCATTTCCTAATGTAACTAGTCAGGAAGAGATTTGTATGAATGTCATCTTAGACATTAATGACAAATACTGTTTTCTAGAGTGACGCTGTTGATTTTAGATCAGGATTATCTGAGGCAAGTAGCATAGAATCATAGAATTGGAAGGAGCCCATAAGGATTGTAGAGTCCAAATCCCTGCTCTTCACAGGACTACCTAAAACTGAATCATATGACTTAAGAGTCTCATCAAGATGCTTCTTGAACTTTTGATAGTCCTGGTGCCATGATCACTTGCCTGGGGACCCTGTTTCAGGGACTGACCATGTGATGAACCAGCTAGCTGTAGCTGTCTGAAGCATGCTAAACTTGTGTGTGGTGGTCAAATCAAATCTGCCCTTTGAGGATGTAACACAAGCCTCCATACAGGGTTGCATTCTACTAGTTTCTTGTTTTCCAACTCCTTTTCCTTACTATGTATGATTTATGCAACGGTTGGTTTAATGCTGGTTATAAGCTGCATGATGAAAGACTGTTTTGTTGAACAGCCATATGCGATTTCATTTTTTTTATTGTATGACTTCCATATTGCAGTGCTTATGGTTTTTTCCTTAACATTTTTTGTTTAAATGGGGGAAAGAATACTTAAACTGATTCACAAAATGACATCTAATTATACTTCATGCACAAGTAATTATTCCAAAGACGTGATATAGGGTTACTCCAAAGTAATTCCACTCAGCCATGCTGGTGGGCTACTCAGTTTCTAAACTTGGATGAGCTACAGTTAAATAGCTTCGTGGTTCTGGTGTAGGGGTATTTTGTTTGTTGGTTCTTCCTTTCAGATATGCTCAGCTACTTCCAGTTCACTTTCTTTCAAGTAAACTCATTATATAAATGAGTTTACCAGAAAATAGTTTAGGAAGTTCTGGTTATGAGCTTCTGAACTTGACACTTTTTATGTTTCTCGGTTTTCAACTAGTTTTAACCTTGCCATTATTTTTCCTTATTTCATATTTGCTTAAAGAAACAAGCTGAATATTTTGCTGCTACTTTGTTTTGTCAAATAGAGTTCATGAGTAGTGCTTGCAGTGTTGCCTACAGCAGAGAGCTGTGGGCTTTTTTCCTCACAAGTGTTATATCGTTTAGTGTCTGTTAGAGACTACTGAAGTCCAGGTGCTATATACAGAATTTCAAATGTTTTTTGATGACTGTATCTGAACCGTAATAAAGGGAAATGGGTTAGTCTCTTGAATACTTTTGCCTTTATAAAATTATTGTGATTTTTGAACATTTGGGTCAAGCTTTCAGATTTGAGGGAAAAGCAAATCCTGATTATTATTAGTGTGGAAATGGAATTAAACAAGCACATGCTTTGTAGTTCTAGGACAGAGAAGTCTTACATACTGTAGTTGTCAGAATCTGAAGTTTTCTCTTGTTGATCGATTAACATCTTTGTACTTAGCAATGGCGCGAGTTTATTGTAGTTCCGCTAAGAAGTCCTGCAGTGCTGGTAGTACAAGATGTTGCATAACACTCTCCTCGTGAAGCATTTGTTGCAGTAGCAAGTTCTTGAGACTTAACTGTTTATCAGAGCAGTTAAGCCTGTGAATCCTTCTCATTTTCTTCCAAGTTTTACTGGTTTTGTGAGCATGCAGTACTGCATTGTGTGTTGGAATATCCAAGTTGAACAGTGTATGTTTGGTTTTGCATAATAGTTGCAAACAAGTCTTCTAGATTGTCTTCATTTACGAGCCATAGTAGATTATATGGTTAAGTAGTATGGTAGAAGTTGAATGTGGAGTGGTTTTATTCATTTATTTCTTAATTTGTAGATGTGTTCTGTGGAGAGGAAAATGGTGGTAAGCTGAGACTGTCTTTGAGTAGACTTCTAGGAGTTATTACATTTTGCGTATTCTCCAACCAACTTGGGCAAAGCATTGCCTGTCAGTTTTCTTAGAGCGGGACTCCTTGTTTTATCTACAGCAGCCATTCTCAACTATTTATACATCATTCCTCTTTCATCATCTCCCAGAGCCAGTCATGGGAAGTGCCTCTGTACTTTTACATCCTACAGTGTTGAACACTGGGAAGGGCTCCTGCTTTATTCTGTATGCCCTCTTGAGGCCTCTTAGCCTCTCCTAATTGGGATTGGAAGTGAGGGCTTCCCTGATGGGCCAAAACCACATTCAAATACCTTCCTTTCAGCCCCTACTAAAAATAACCTAGGATAGGAACTCATGTTACAGACCCACAAGTAATCAAGTAATTTTTGGGTAATGGGCTACTCAGTATACATCACTTAATTGCAATTGAAATAGAACTGAAAAAGACAGAGTGGTCTTTTATAGGGTTTAGCTAAGATAGGGTTTTTGAAAGAGCAGACTTTTGGAGGTCATGGTCTGTTATGGAAATGGGTCTTGCCAAGACCAGACTCTTGGTACTGAAAATGCGCTGTTCATTAGACCTGTTTGTGGGTTTGTTGTGGTGTGTTTGGCTTGGGTGGTTTGCTTTTGCAGATGCTGTGTTTGCATATTGGTTTACTTCGTAGTAGCAAAACTTAAATTTGGATATCACAGTTGAGGAAGAAATAAATGATGTAACCAAGAAAAATCACTGAAGTTACTGTATATGAGCTACTTGACAGCCTGCTATATCCTGAAATTATGTAAGCTCTCTACAGAATCTGAGATGTACTACCAAAAATTCTGCCCATTTTATAAGGTGGGAAGTGATACGTTTGAAGGGCACTTGAAGGAGTGTCTGTATTATTGTCACTTAGATTTATTTTTCTTATGTACAAACCGTTTAGTGCTTGGAGTACGGAATCTGGCTAAGGCAAATTAAGGGATGTAAAACTGCCTTCAGGGTAGTCACATTTTTAGTCCGTTGCGTTCTGTAAAATCTAGTAATGCAGTGTATTGAGGATAGGAGGCAGCCAGCCAGCCTGCTTAGGGTGGTATCTAGTTAAGGCATCACGTTACAGTAGGCACTGAACCAGCAACCAACCACACAGGGAGGGTGCATTTGCGTGTTTGTTTACAGGCATCTACTTGGAACTGGGATACAAGAGAGATGCTCAGCAGAAGTCTGGCAGTAGCTGTTGTTCCCTCCTCCCCCAACACTCCCACCTTTCCTTGTGTTATTCAAAAGCAGTATTGATGATGAATATACAAACCAGAAATACCTGATAAACTACATTTTGTCAAAAAACAAAACAACACATGCACAATCCCAACAACAAGAAAAAACAGAGGGACTGAAAAAGAGAGCTCAAAAAAAGGGTTTACTTGAAGGTGAAATAAGCTTAGAATGAAGATTCCTAACCTTTTATATAGCCAACAATAGTAATCTGATAATTCTTAGAATAGTCCACAGATTGTAGTAGTGACCAAAAATAAAAAAACAAATAAAAGCACAGAAGTGGTTGAAGAGAAATTGAATTTCAGTCTTCAGGTAGTGAGCAGTACAAGGAGATAATTCCTGCTCTACATATTATTCATAGGTAAAGAGAATGGCAAGAAAGAACTTACATACTCTTTCCAGATTTAGTTAAATATTGGATAGCTTCATCAAACTGAACAAAAACATACATTGTGAGAAGAGAAAGCTAAATAGAAGGTAAAAATAATAATGTTACAGCTGCTTATGCTACCATTACCCCTTAAAGTTAGGTTTTTTCTTTGTGTGGATTTTTGATTCTATAATTAAGAGTGGAAGGAGCAGGTCGAGGTCATGCACATGTTGAAGCCTGGTTGTGATTCTGGAGCTCACACATCAACTGTGATTTCTATTCCTTGTATTTTCTTGTGGAAACAAGATTTTTTTCTTCTATGTTGCATTTTTAAAAAGAACAGAAAATCCATTTGACCTGTTGGAATATGGTTTACTTTTTACTCTTCTCTCTTACGATTTTTTTCATTAAATTATGTGTGTCAAATAGTTGTATGGATATATTCAGGAAAGGGTTTACTCCTGTTTAAAAGAATGAATGCTCAAGGTTACTTTGTATTTATGCTGTATTTGTGTGTATGTTTACTTTAAATTTAAGCTTAATATCTTTTCTAAATGTTTATTCACATAATGCTTAGAGCATTCCTGCAGTTTCTATAGGGCATTGAAGGCAGGCGCACTGTTGATAATAAAGCCCTTTGCAGTGTTCATGTATTGCTGTCCAATCTTTGCAGGTGCTGAAGAGAAAATTTTGGAAGAGTTTAAAGAAACACACAATGCCGACTCTCCAGATTTTCAGCTCCAGGCAATGATCCAGGCTGCTGGCAAGCTAGTACTGATTGACAAGCTGCTGCCAAAACTGAAGGCTGGTGGCCACAGGGTGCTTATCTTTTCCCAGATGGTGCGCTGCTTGGACATACTGGAAGACTACCTCATTCAAAGACGGTGAGAGCAACAAAATAATACAATCCTAAATAAACTGTGCTTTCCTCAGTGGCCACTGTATTTAACCTGTGAATAATCCATATTGAAAAGGGATGAAATTCAAACATGTTACAGTATTTTCTGTAGTGATCTGACTACAGGGAAAAGCATACCTGTAAATTGCAAGTACTGAGATTTTTCTTTTGGGTGAATACAAAATGACCTCAAATGGAAAGCTTTAAACCTTTTGGTTTACTAGTCAATGAAATGTTTTGGTGGCTGTAGAGATTTTTAGCTTAAACCTGAATGTTTATTTAATTCCTTGGAATGAAAGTTTGTTCTTTACCGAAAGAAGCAAAGCAGGAGGCATAGGAGTGTGTCTTCCACCGATGAAGATAGTGAATGCAGGAACAGTCCCTCAGTTTGTTGTAGTCTTTTAACCCTATAGTAGCATATTTCCTTTTTGGTTTTAATTGTATATTCTAACAAACAATGCCACTGCAATAAAGTTCTCCATATAATGCATCTTTATTTCAGGTACCCGTATGAGCGAATTGATGGCCGAGTAAGAGGCAACTTGCGTCAGGCAGCTATCGACAGGTTTTCAAGACCTGATTCTGATAGGTTTGTTTTCCTGCTGTGTACAAGGGCAGGAGGTCTGGGCATTAATCTTACTGCTGCTGATACCTGCATCATTTTTGATTCAGACTGGAACCCCCAAAATGACCTCCAGGTAATACTACAAGATATCATTTTATTAAAAATATTTCTTTGCCTTTTTGCTGTGAAATTTTCTGCACCTACAAGAGAAATTATCTGCTGTCCCTCTCTTGAAAGCATAAAAATTACTTATTGTGAAAGCAATGACTTTTAAAGTAAGTTCTCTGCATTGGTTTGTCATCTGTAACTATCTATCTTTGTTTCACCAGGCTCAAGCACGATGTCACAGAATAGGACAAAGCAAATCAGTGAAAATTTACAGGTTGATAACAAGAAACTCTTACGAAAGGGAAATGTTTGACAAAGCTAGCCTGAAGCTTGGCCTTGATAAGGCTGTGCTACAATCTATGAGTGGAAGAGAAAACGCTACAAATGGGGTGAGAATTAATACACTAACGTGCATGATCAACAAATGCTGTGAAAGCACAACACTTCCCTTGGCTTGTTTGTATATAGCTGGAGAATGGTGGTTTTCAGATGGGAGTATAGCATGTATTTTAAAGTAGGGTTAATTAAGGGCAGGGCTACCTGAACCGGCTCAGCCTATATAATGGCTCATTTATTGCCTAAAGGGTGCAGGTGGAGTCATGTTCCCTCAATCCACATCCGTTCTCGTCATTCCATCCTTTACATTATGTTCATCCCAGCACTTTTTGGAGTTCTTCTAGTCAGGTATTTATAGTGTAGACTTCTTGCTTTGGACTTCTTCTGCTTTAGCTCTTTGTCAGTTTAGTAAGTTAAATCTGTGCCCAGGAGGAATTTAGCAGTCATAAGAGCTAAAGTGAAGGGAGTCAGTGACAATGAATTATTAAATAGTTTAAGCCACTCGTATAACTTCACCCTAAGAATTTTGTTGTTTGTATTATTTTTTTAAAGGTGACCTCAGCATGAATGTTTAATTGACCGATACCACAATATTGTAGAGTTTCAGTTCTTAAAATGCTAAATAGGAATACCATCAGTCTGATTATGCTGTCACGTGTACAAAAAAAACCCCAAACCCAGCCCACATCTGCTACATGTTACAGGTGCAACAGCTTTCTAAGAAAGAAATAGAAGATCTTCTTCGAAAGGGGGCATACGGTGCTCTGATGGATGAGGAAGATGAAGGGTCTAAGTTCTGTGAAGAGGATATTGATCAGATTCTCTTAAGGCGAACACACACAATTACTATTGAATCTGAAGGAAAAGGCTCAACATTTGCAAAGGTGTGCATTGACATTCAGAGGAAAATTAATAAAATGTGACCAGGATAGATGGAAGTAGTATTAAATTGCCTTCTGTGTCAGTTTAGTTTTTCAATGTACTCATCTTAGATATTTCACTTACAAGTGTTGGGATATCTGTATTTCCAGTTCTGATAGTTTCAAGGCTTACCTTTTTTCTTTCTTGAAATTACAACTTTATAACTCCGAAGTATTTTACTTACTGATGAAAATAGATACTCTTTGTAGCATGCTATTAAGAAACCAACGCGTTTGTTTTCACATTTGCCAGGCTAGTTTTGTTGCATCTGGGAACAGGACAGACATTTCCTTGGATGATCCTAATTTTTGGCAGAAGTGGGCAAAGAAAGCTGAGCTGGATATTGATGCTTTAAATGGAAGGGTAAGAGCTTTATAATATCTCATAGTACAATTAAATTGAAGATATTCTCTCCTCCTAAAGTTCTGTATTTTCACTTTGGTTATAGAATAACCTAGTTATCGATACACCAAGAATAAGAAAGCAAACCAGACTCTACAGTGCAGTCAAAGAGGATGAACTGATGGAGTTTTCAGACCTGGAAAGTGATTCTGAAGAAAAACCTAGCACAAAGCCCCGCAGGCCTCAGGACAAATCACAGGGTTATGCAAGAAGTGAATGTTTCAGGGTGGAGAAGAACTTGTTGGTTTATGGGTAAGGATATACAAGTTAAATATACTGATTCTGGCTACAGAACTGAAAATGTGGAAATGATATATATTAAATAACTCATCTATCTCTTGGACATATTCACAAAATATCTTACTGTGTAAGCTTTACCTCTTTACTCTTTATACATGCCAGTGAGGTTTTAAATTGATATATGTATATATAAGTTGTGTATATGTGTGTTACTTAGCTAAAAGTTTCTCACAGATGGCTATGAGCTCATCAGTAAGTGGTGTAGATTTGTAATGCCAGTATATTTGTTAATGGTTTCTCATAGCTTAAAGAATTCCTGAGTTATCAAGGATTAATCTCTCTTTTCTAAGTGTTTTGGAGAACAACAAAGCGTATGTGTAAAGAACAATGTGGTTGTGAAATCAACAGTCAATTTGGAGGTTTTCAACATAGATTCTGGTATTTTGGAGCCACTTAAATTCAGCTATTTAATACTTTATATTTTTCCCCATTGAATTCAGCAATTTGAGTTTTACATCTTTGAAAGCAAGTAGCTGTATTTGACTGCTAACATGGTGGGCTTCAGAATGACTGTCTTTATTTTAGGAAGTTGTGTGCAACAATTGTCAATAATGGATTTCAGAATTAAAATAAGAATAATTCCCCAAATAACATGATTGTAGGTATTGGTTGAATTTCCTATTTGTAGCTTACTGGGACCATTAGAGTTAAACATATGTACTTTATTATTTTGAGTGTAATTCAATTGCAGCTTTACGAGCAGTGAACTTACTGCCTGTTCTGTAAAATAAACATTCTTAACCCTTTGGTGGTGGAGGTTGACTTCCCTGACGTAACCTGCGAATGCAAAATACATCAGTGCTAATGCAGGAGGTCCCAGCTTACTTGGTAACAGGAGATAAATTGAAAGTCAGCAATTAAAACACCAGTCAGTGCCCTGGCTGTTGTATTGAACATGTTTTTCTTATAGCTGGGGTCGGTGGACTGACATCCTCTCACATGGGCGCTATAAACGTCAGCTCACGGAACAAGATGTGGAAACCATCTGCCGGACTATCCTGGTGTATTGTCTTAATCATTATAAAGGGGATGAAAATATCAAAAGTTTCATCTGGGATCTGATCACTCCAACTGCAGATGGGCAAACTAGAGCTTTGGTTAATCATTCCGGTATGTCAACTCAATCAAATAATGTTGCCAGTAAATAGGAAGGAATTGCTTCAGTCATGCTATGTATCTAATTTAAACTATAGCCATTCTGACATGTCAAAGGATCTTGTCAGGTTTTATGAGTAAGGTGGGCCTTGACTTGGTCTGTACTTAAAGGGGAAGTCTCACTCAAACACTTTGCAGTGTTCATTTCCATAAATCAGTTTTGAACAGGTATTCCAGAATGATATTTAAGTGGCATCTACTGCTGGAGTTAATCTCTTTCAAATTGCCATAAATCAGAAAGCTTGTTTCCTTATGGCCATTCAGATTCATGAGAGTTTTACAAAAACTATTTATATAACACCGTTTTCTGGCTGGCACTTTGAATTTTGAAATATTCACACCTAAATTTGCATGAAAGTTTTGGTTTAGTTTTGTTATTTGCAATTTTCTGTACCAAATTATGTTGCTGTTCAGTTTTTGGGGGTGGTGTTGCCCACAAAGGAATAAATATAGCAGTGACAGCTTTAGATGGATGTTTGTAATGCAGTTTGGGGTGAGAGCTTTTTCTGTTCAGATTGTATAAGAAGTATTGGGGTTTTATGTAGGTCTGTCTGCACCAGTGCCCAGAGGGAGGAAGGGCAAGAAAGTAAAAGCCCAGAGTTCACAGCCAATGCTGCAAAACGCTGATTGGCTCACAACCTGTAATCCAGATGTGTTATTTCAAGAAGACAGCTATAGGAAACATCTCAAACATCACTGTAATAAGTAAGTATTAATAAATATTTCATTTAGAGGGGGTTGTTTCACTACATGCTTTTGAAATGCCCGCAATTCTTTTGGATATTTTTAACAGGACACAGGGCCATTTAATAGGATGAAAAAACCATTATTACTTTTTAATTTGGGGATAATCATCTTAACAGATATCTGGATACTTCTGTAAGCTCTTTATGACTGATCAGCACAGTTCTGAAGAAAATGGTTTTCTACTTAGTAAATAATGATGGAATCAGATGAGGTTATTATTTTTACCATATAAAGGAAAGACTACACTAAGTCTATTTCTCTTGACAATTGACTGTCTTTAAACAAAAGCTTTTTTTATTTCGTACCCTTCTTGTGGGGTCTTTTCAAGCTGATGTCCTTTAAAGTTCTGTTCCTTAGATGTTAAAGTCAAATATCCTGTTGTTAGTTTCCAGAGTATCATGTAATAGAATATTTCTTCTTTTCTCCTTTTCTCCTTTTCTGCTTTGTTTGGGATAAAATGTATCACTGAGTTCTCTTACCTGAATCAGTGCCCTGATATGATTTTTGAAGTTCTAAACATACTGTTAAACTTGAAAGCCATTGGGGATAAAGATTATTGGATGTTACATTGTTTTATTGTTGCAGAATGTCTCTTAAGAGCCTCTGTTACATTGCTTTGGCTTTTATTTTGTAGTATCTTAGTTATTTTTGTGTCAGCTTCCTTTGACAGCATCCTGGTTCTCCATCTCAGTTTTGCTTACTGTGTTTTCCGTTATAGACGCTGAACCTAACCCTTGTCCCAAAAATAGCTTGCCTGGGAGTTGGAGAGAGGCTGTTTGCTTTGGGAGTTCTGGGGGTTTTGTTTCATTTCAAATTTATACTCCTCATTACATATATACCATGCAGATGTAATGCATTGTTACTGAAAGGTCATGAATTACTTTTGTGGTTTTAATATATTTTGTGCTTTACTACTGTTTATTGGAAAGAAATTATTGATCTTAAAAGTACCTGTAGCCTGTCAATAGGGGGTGTGATTTGAAGGAGGAAAAGCATTTAAGGGGTTTATTAGCTCATTTCCAGATGCTAAGCAAGCTTAATTCTCAGCTGATGAAAACAGGTACTTACAGAATTATATTAGCACGTGCACTTCCAAATAAACTGCTTTGTGATTTTTTCTGAACTGTTACTCTGAGCTGTTATTACATTTCAGCTGCTCTTAAAGTAATTAAATTCTTCCCTGTAACATTATTTTAATCTCCCAGCTAACATGTCTTCATTACTTGTTCTATCAGTTTGCAGATCAGATTTAAATTCATTTTTAAAATATTGGTTCTGTAATAATGCAGTAGAATAATTACCAGGATCAGGAATACTCCTAAATGTGCAAGAATGTTTTCAGTTGCAGTCTTTTTCCTTCACTTCCCAGATCCACCAGGACTAAGTGAATTGTAGAAGCAACATGTTTAGCCCAGGTAAAAGCAAACAGAGGTGAAAGCCAATTAATGATCTTAATTTCCTTCAAAAGGTACCAGTAGCAGTTGGCTTTAAAAGAATTGGTGTCCTATCCTTACGCAACATGTATGCTGTTTTAGTGCATAGGACTCCTGAAAGAGCCTCTGGTTTTTGGTTGATGGTGGTTTTTTTCCAGCTCCTCTTCTTTGGCTTGATGTAACAGCTGTTACTGCTTAATACTAAGATGATAGAGACCCTCAACAGCTTATTTACATAGCCACACAGGGAGCAGGGACACCTTACTGGTCCCAGTTATCACGCATACAAAAAGAAGCATGTCTGACATGTTTTGAATTGCAGACATGACCTTCATTCGTATCCCTGCTCTTCTGAGGTTTGCTTGGATAACACGTGTAAAACCGGGTGTTGCTCTGGTTGCATCTGATCTCTAATGAGGAGCTCTCAAAACTGGTGGTGGTCTAAATTTTTCATGTGAGTGATCAGATTACTGCTTCTCTGGTCACCCTTGCTGTTCCAGGAGAAGCAGCAATTCAACAGTTGCCGTGATGAATTTGGGTACAGCGAGAGGGCAGGCTGAGTAATCTCCATTTTAGCTGGTACTGATTCTACTTCATGAACTAGGCAGCAGGGGGTGCCCTGATTTGGGCAAACATAGGAGAGCAGGATTATTTTCAGGTAGATACTTTCTCTAGAGAGATGACCTCTTTTCTAGTCACCTTGAAAAGCCAGTCTGCCATGCTCTCTCCTGCCAGCTTCACGTGTGACCACAACACCTGACAGCACTTCCAAAAATGGCTGTCGTATTGCAGAAATGGGGAAGAAATAAACATGGGCAATGAAGATTTTTCACTTCCTCATAGTAGTTAGGTTGTGCACAGGTAAAATTAAATAGCAGTTTGAACTATAAAGAGTAAAAATAGTTAATATCTCCCAAGGGAAATGGGGGATTATTTTTTCCCCCCATTCTTGGAAGCAAAAAGTTGTATAATCTGAAAAACCTGACATTCCATATTGAGGGTTTATTGTAAGGTAGTAAAACCAGATTTTATATCTCGTTTATTCCTACAACTTCTGATGTGCTTCCAAAAATGGTATTAAGGCAGCAGCTGAGGAAATTTTATGAGATAATGAAGCAGAACAGTTACTGAAAGCCATCTGCTCAGTTGTTTACAAACTTGCTTCAATACTTCAGAGGCAGTGGTAGAGTACGTGTCTAAACTTCACAAGCTGCACTAGGTAGAACTAAATGAAATGCGGCGGGGCTGGGCTGAGCTGGGTCCCTCTCTGTGCAGTGTAAGCAGTTGCCAGGCAGGCCTGTTGGAAGCCAGCAGAAAGCACCACACAGAGGTGATTATGTGCCACCATCTGTCACGCTTCAAGCCTACCATACAGCATGGCTAATCAGCCTTGGCAGGATGATGGATGAACAGCAGCAGCTGCCAAAAGCCACTGTTGGCAAACAGTCCTGAAGTTAAGAACTTTTTCCCCCCTCTGCCTTCCTCTCCAGGGTCCTGCTGCGTGTCCGCATGCTCTACTATCTACGACAAGAAGTTATAGGGGACCAAGCAGACAAGATCTTAGAGGGTGCTGACTCAAGGTTAGTGCAAGTGCAGGTTGATTTTTTTGCTGTATGGCGTTGTTTTTTGTAAAGTACATGTACTGTAGTAGTGCAGCATTTAAAGGTTGTCATGGTTTATCTCTTAAATGTCTATTCCAAAGCAGCCTTAATTATTTTATCAAGAGCAGTGGATAATTTCCTTGGGGGAGGAAACGATGTGGGAAATGACAAAGGCAGATTTTCAGTTCTGTTAATATTGAAGGATTATTTTATCTCAATTTAAAAAATTAAAAAAAAATATACTAAGACTTTGAATTAATCATGTTTAAGTAAGCATTGGCATTCCACTCCCAAAATAGCTGAATGTTGGGGGTTTTTTTGATGGGGGGGTGGGGGGGCTTCAGGGGCATGCGTGTGTGTTTTTGTTTAACCATCCTTATTATTTTTCAAGCTACTTAAATTTCTGTGTTGGGTTTTGGGTCTTCCCTCAAAATTCATATTTAGAGAACAGCGTGAACCCCTTCTTTATTAAAAAATAAATAAATAAATTGTCCGGTAGTGCCTTTGAGAATATATATAATGGTGTCTTCACAGTGAAGTAGATGTATGGATACCTGAGCCATTCCATGCCGAAGTTCCTGCAGACTGGTGGGATAAGGAGGCGGATAAATCCCTCTTAATTGGAGTATTCAAACACGGTAAGTGATGTCTCACTCTGAACAAAACTCAGTTGTAAAGCTTTCTGTGTGTAGGACTGTTCAGTCATAATATTAACAAGTATTGTTCCAAAGAACTGTTGGCTTGTATCTCCCTTTTTTTCTTGCCTGCATTAAAAACTCTAATATGAGCTGTAAATATCAGATGCTGTTTTTAAATGTTTGCAGAACATTTGAGAAGAAAACATTACTTTCTTGGCTGTAAATAAAACAAAACCATATTTGTTTAAATAATATCCAAATAGTAAGATAGATCTCCATAAACTGCTTCCAGCACTGCTTCACTTGCTAACTCTGCCAACCAGTGTCAAAGTGGACGGTGGGCTTAACCTCTGCTATTAATCTGTACAAGTGCCTCCTGGGCTTTGTTCCAAGCAATATTTCACAAATGTCAGTGTTGAGAACTCCCGGCTCCCTTGAGTGGGATGCAGCCTTGTTAACTTTGAAAGGCTGGGGATGCAGAGCTGGCATGATATATACAGTGAGCGATTCCTGATTATAATCCCAATTCTCTGGAGGTTGCAGAGGTATTCTCAGCAGCCCAGCCTGACTAAAGGGGAGAATGATGGCTTATAAAACCTTTCATGATTACAGTTTGGCTTGAGGCTCTACAGCAGTTAGGAGCAGTGTGTTGTAGTACAAATCCTAATTGAATTGTGCTGTTCTGCCTATGTACAGCAGCTCTGTGTTGTGGGCTCAGCTGAGGCAAGTCTAGTCTAAAAATCATTTTCCTGCAGTGCACTGTTGGGATCTGCCATTTTCCATCTAGTCAACTTGGGCAGTAAAAAAGCAAACAGCAGTTTGAAAACCATAGAGGGAACAGTGTCATCTTACTGACATGCATCATCCTAAACCTAATAGGACAGGTTCGTTGGCCTTTCTTATAACCCATGTATACAGCATTTTTGCAGCCTACACTGAGGGTTCCAGCAGGGCTGGAGCTATAGAAAATATGTGTGTGTGTGTGTGTGTGTGTGTGTGTGTGTGTGTTTCCGTTCACATCTGCATGTTTCCAGTAGGGACTATTGAATGTGGAGAACCACTGTGAAATTCATATAGAAAACTTAAAGAAGTTTTTCACTTGTGAAAGATTTTTACTTTACCTTATAAAGACATTAAATTCACAGCTTTCTTCAGTAGCTGCTATTTGTTGATGTTGTTGATGTGGAAATGTTTGTATGCTGATGGAGTTTACCAATATGAAAAATTTCATTACATGAATGAAATGGTTGTTTTCAGCATGGTGACAGCTTGTTTAGTTTTATTTAAAAGTAAGACAATTAATCCAGAAGATTTTACTTCTACTGCCTAAACCTATTCTGTTCACAGTTGGTCATAGCTTTAAAAACAACCAAACACATTTGTCTCGTGCTCTGCATGCAGGTTATGAGAAGTACAATTCCATGAGAGCTGATCCAGCACTGTGCTTTCTGGAGCGGGTTGGCATGCCTGATGCAAAGGCCATAGCTGCTGAACAGAGAGGGACAGACATGTTAGCAGATGGTGGTGATGGGTAAGGAGAACATGAAAAAATTAATAAACTTTATCAGCATTGTATATGTTGGCATGAGTTCACGTGTCATATCTTGCTTACATCTTGCCTGAGGATCTGAAGTGATCATATGATGTAAAAAGTACATAGAATTGTTGACAAAGTTGAGCATGAAATATAAATGTGTACTATACCATACTGCTGGCTTTTGTAGCTTTCTTGCTTTTGTCCAGAAAATCAGCCCCTCTCAAAACCAATATATTTCTTGAAAATATGTCTTTTAAATATTTTATAGTGGTGAATTTGACAGAGAGGATGAAGACCCAGAATATAAGCCAACCAGAACTCCTTTCAAGGATGAAATTGATGTAAGAGCTTCCAACTTTCTGTAATTGCAAATACATAAAATTGTAATTGATGCCCCATGTTTATTTTAAAGTGCAGTTCTTGAGAGCTACTAGATAAACACACCTTACAGAGATTGCTTGCTGCTGTTTTTGAGAGTTGACATATTTTTGTGAAATGGTAACATATGGTCAAAACTGAAAACTAAAATAACTTCTGTCTTCTCCCTAAGGAATTTGCAAACTCACCTCCAGAAGACAAAGAGGAGTCCGTAGAAATACACCCAAGTAAGCCTATAGCAAAGAAATTAAAAAGGCAAAAGTCAACCATTTAGTGAAAGGTGGACTGTTAATATTGGCACATGAGGGGAGAGATGGTGGGCTGGGAAAACACCACAGTAAACTTCTTGCTGCCAAATCTCTTCATGCTTCATATCTTTCAAAACCAATTATTTAGTGTCTTTGAATAATTCACATTATGGTTTTCTGGGTTTCTAATTACATAGCAGAAATTGTGATGATAAAGACTGGATGGTTCGTAATGCAGCCGTTGATGTTTTTGCTGAGATAGTCTTAGAGAAGTTACAGAGATGTTGTTTCCTCACTATAAATTGCCAAGTTTAAGTGAGAATAATAGAATGGGAAATCATAAGCGTAGGTGTTTCCTCAGAGACAGAATGATCTTCTTATTGTAATATATTTAAAGATGCATTAATTTAAATACTTACAGTATTCATAGTATGTTTGCATTCATAACATCGAATTATAATGCTTGATGGTTACATCTGAGTGCTTCACAAGCATTTCTGAGTTTGTAGAATTGGGTGGTTTGATTCTGGTTTTTATCTTCGATGAGTGTAGTTCTCCTGTTTCTAATTTGCAGTGCACAAATATTAATGAATCATATGATCTTACCTGATAAAACAGGACTCTAGTTATAGCCATAGGAACTTTGGAATATTTGGTGGTGGTTTTGCAGTACAAAAATACTTTTCTGTTCTCTAGACAAGCATGGCGAAAGCAATTCTGAGTTAGGCCAACTCTACTGGCCGAACACTTCAACCCTGACTACCCGTCTGCGTCGCCTCATTACTGCTTATCAGCGCAGCTATAAAAGGCAACAAATGAGGCAAGAGGCACTAATGAAGACTGACCGCAGGAGACGCCGGCCTCGGGAAGAAGTGAGGGCACTGGAAGCAGAAAGGGAAGCTATAATAACGGAAAAACGACAAAAGTGAGTTTCTCAGTGGTATTTCTTCAAATCGTATTTGAGCTTTTGTGTCACCAGTGCCACTCTTCTGTTTTGAAAGAATAAACTTAAGGGCATCCAAACTAGGTTTGGGACTCTTACTTATTCAGTGTTCTCATTTCTCTTTCTTCTTCCTTGACTAGATGGACAAGAAGAGAAGAAGCTGATTTTTATCGTGTAGTGTCTACTTTTGGAATTATTTTCGATCCTGTAAAACATCAGTTTGACTGGAATCAATTCAGAGCATTTGCCAGGCTGGATAAAAAGTCTGATGAAAGTTTGGAGAAGTATTTTAATGGCTTTGTGAATATGTGTAGACGAGTGTGCCGAATGCCAGTCAAACCAGATGATGGTAAGTTTTAACTGACTGTAGAAATAACATAACTGTGAGGAGAACTTGGGAACTGTTGAAACTTCATTCCCAGGTGTAATGATTTTGAAATGGGTGTACTAAACAGCACACATTGATGTCATTGCAGAACCACCTGATCTTTCCACACTGATCGAGCCCATCACTGAAGAGCGTGCTTCTAGAACTTTGTACCGCATAGAACTGCTGCGGAAAATCCGTGAACAGGTTCTCCATCACCCGCAGTTAGGGGAGAGGCTAAAACTTTGCCAACCAAGCTTGGACCTGCCAGAGTGGTGGGAGTGTGGTAAACATGACAAAGACTTACTGATCGGTGCTGCTAAACATGGAGTCAGTAGGACAGATTATCACATTCTGAATGATCCCGAACTCTCTTTTCTTGAGGCTCACAAAAACTTTGCTCAAAACAGAGGGACTGGCAATGCAAATACTGTCTCTTCTGTAAACCCTCTGGGTGCTGGCTGCAGTCAAACACCACCTGTCATCCCATCCACACCTGTACAAGAAAAGACTACAGAACAAATGGAGTCTAAACTTGAAGGGTCTGAAAATCCAGCAGCCAAAGAAAAGTCTGGTATCAAAGAGGAGACACATATTGCAGATAAGGACACTAAACTGGACTGTGATGCTGAAGCTGAGCCTGGCTCTGTTAAATGTGAATTGAAAGACATAGAAATGAATACAGATGTAGACCCAAAATCTATTTCTGAGAAAGGTTCAGAAGAAGAGGAGGAGGAGAAAATGGATGATGATGATAAATCAGAAGAATCCTCCCAACCTGAAGGTAATGCGTTGGTCAGATCAATTCTGTGTGCTTAGCATGAGGCCCACAGCTGTTGTAGCTTGTGCCAGCTGGTAAGTGGCACACACAGAGCCATTATGGAGCTTGGGATGGGCTACATCCCAAGCAGTTCTGCCCTTCCGCATATCAGGTGGCTAGATAAGCTTTCACGAAAGCCATCCAGCATCAGCAGGGTATTCCCCCACAAGGGATGATTTCCAAGATAGCTTACTGAGCCAGTAAGCATGGTCTCTCTGCCAAATGCATAAGGCTAAGGCTCTGCTGTAGTAATTTCTGAACAAAAGCCTGAGTGCCAAATGTTGTGTCAAGTTCTGGTTGTCTTAACCTGTCTAGTTAGTTAGATTGATATTGGGTGGTTGGGAACTTCTGTAGTTAATACCTGGTTGTGGTTGTTACTCAGCAGGAGCAGTTTCTCAGGGTAAGAATTTTGATGAAGAAAGCAATGCCTCTATGAGTACCGCAAGGGATGAAACACGCGATGGATTCTACATGGAAGATGGGGATGCCTCTGTGGTTCAGCTGCTTCATGAGAGAACATTTGCCTTCTCTTTCTGGCCTAAGGTTGGTTAGGGGGGAAGGGCTTGTGTCTTTTTCAGTACAGATAAAATAGGGGAAATGTGTTTGCAATATAACAGCAACCTTTGTATGAGTCTGCACTTTGAGTGGGCAAGGGACTTTTTACTTAGAGTGATTTGTGGAATAACATTTTATTCTTTAATTTCAGACAAATAAGCAGAGGAAATGAATCACTTTACGGTAAATAGTGTCCTTTAGTAAAAACAAAAACTACTGACAGACATGAGTTTTTCATAGGCTCCATAACTGTATGTCAGCAGACTCGCACCTCCATGGATGGAAGCAAACTTATAATTTTGTATTAATGATTTTGTCTGCAGAGCAATCTGCAGTGTTGAGATCAAAGATTTTTAAGATCACCTTTTTATTTTGGGGTGAGGAGATTGTAGAGAAGTGTTCCAGGGACCTGCGTAATCTAAATTATTATGTAATGTTGACAGTTGTAATTGTATTAAGGTATCCTGCAAACAGAAGCAGCAGTTTTAGATTGGATAAAGCTATATCTTATTTTGGTAACAGTGTAGGAAATTATCTAATAGAATTTTTTTTTTTAAATAGGAAACCCTACCCTTTCATAATAAATCCATCCATAATTTAGTACTCTCCTTTGCAGTAAGGGCAGAGAGGGAAATAAAGTAGTAGTAGCCTTAAGCTTACTAATCACCATAACAGGGCCATCTGGTTTGGGACGGGGGGGCAGGGCAGGGGGACCTTGCTCTTAATAGGCTTATTCCTGGGGAAAGCAAGCAGTCTGTTGCAGCTGCTGAGATTTGCTAGTGGCTTTGCACTGTTTTGCTGTTCAGGAAGCTCACTGATGCTCGTATTCCCTAACCAGCAGTATTTCTCATAGGTTGGAAGCTTCTACTACTTCAAGCAGGATAGCATAGAATGTGCTTGAATGCTGAAATGGAAAAAATGAAATGATACTCATCTTCTTTGCTTTCAGCATGTATTTTGGAAACATGGAGTAAAATCTTACTCCAGTTACAGTGTAAAAGTAAACCAAAAAATCCTTCATCTGTGTAGGTTCAGCATAAGTAGACTAATAAACATAATTAGAGATTTTTAGTATACACGCTTCAGTGAAATTTGAAGTGATAATGGGCGTGGAATGAAAATTGACATTCATTAGATGTCCCTAGGTTGGTGCCCATTTCATAATGTTGAACTTTATTAATAGTGACGCTAATGAGGATCCACTTCCTAGGACAGAATTGCAAATTCAGCCTCTTGGATCTTGAGAACTGCAGCTTTAAGATAGTGATTGCAGATGTTTTGCCTTTCCCTACCTAACTAACTGTTGATTCTGCTGACTGCTGAAGTTTTGAAGTGTAAAACAGTACCGAGTTTCTGTTAGGTTTGTCAGTTCGTACATTGTCATACAGAAAACTTGGTCTTTCTCCTTTCCCCCAATGGAAAGGCAGCTTTTTAAATTCTAGTGATGTTTTAGTCTACAAAATTGGCTGCGTATTAGCTTCTTGTAAGGTGACCACTTTATCCTGACCTGAAAGAATAGTTGGTTTTGAAAGTATTTCTTGCGCTTTGGAAGCTGGAATGCGTCATTACACTCATTTGAGTTCAAAAGGCAGCTTTCACACTGAAGGTTCATTACTTACTTTCCCTTTACGCAGGACCGAGTAATGATCAACCGATTAGACAACATCTGTGAAGCAGTGCTGAAAGGGAAGTGGCCAGTAAATAGGCGCCAGATGTTTGATTTCCAGGGGCTCATACCTGGGTATACCCCAACAGCTGTGGACAGCCCTCTACAAAAAAGGAGCTTTGCAGAGCTCTCCATGGTTGGTCAAGCCAGCGCCAGTGGCGGTGAAGATATCACCGCTTCTCCCCAGTTATCAAAGGCAAGACTGCATCTTTTTCTTGCATAAACCGTTTTACCTTGCATGCATTTCTTTTGCATAATAGAAAAAAATAAAAAATAGCATTTCTATACATAAAATAGGAAAAATAAGTATTTCCTTGAACAAAATGAGGGCTTTGTTTTCAGAGTTAGATATTTGCACTTTTATTGCAAATTCAGCATAGCTAACTGAGCTTTGCTAATGTTTGGAAATGCTCATTTTTCATTAGGAAGATGCACTCAATTTGTCGGTTCCACGTCAGAGGAGGAGGAGACGAAGAAAGATTGAAATTGAGGCTGAGAGAGCTGCCAAAAGGAGAAATCTTATGGAAATGGTTGCCCAGTTACGTGAGTCTCAGGTGGTCTCAGAAAATGGACAAGAAAAGGTTGTAGATTTATCAAAGGCCTCACGAGAGGCAGCAAGTTCTACCTCGAATTTTTCATCTGTTACTTCAAAGTTTATCTTGCCTAATGTCTCCACACCCGTGTCTGATGCCTTTAAAACTCAAATGGAGCTGCTGCAAGCAGGTCTTTCACGCACACCCACAAGGCATCTACTAAATGGCTCTTTAATAGATGGAGAACCACCCATGAAGAGGAGGAGAGGAAGGAGGAAAAATGTAGAAGGGCTTGATCTGTTATTTATGAGCAACAAACGGACATCATTGACTGTAGTAAGACAGCAACCTTTTTGTCTCATATTTGTTCTTCTTTGTCTAGTACTTTCTGAATGTGAGTTTAAAGTGTCATCGTGCTCTCCCTAATAGCAATTTGCAGGTTTTATCCAATTAGCTTTCTTTGTGTTTAGAGCTGTTACTTCTTGTGAACAATGTTTTGTTTAGTTCAAAATCAAGTTTTTACTCTAGCACATTGTAGCTGAGTTTTAAGTAGCTTGTACTTTCAAAAAGATGTTTGTTTGTTTGTTTGTTTGTTTCTAAAACATAATAGGTTTATAACAATGTACATTTTGAGGCTTAAATATGTCTTTCTTACTGTGTAGGAAAGTGATGGTCTTGGAGGCCATTAACTGGAAATACATGAAAACCACTCTGTCTTTAGCTGTATGTTCTTTAATATTCAAGGATGCTAAATTTACAAAATTCCCTAATGCTGTGGTATTTCTTTACTGAGTATGAATATTTAAACCCCATTTGTGTATGTAGAATGTCCTTGAGCATTTAGCTTCAGTCCCTGAAATTATTTCTCACAGGTAAGTGTTCCCTTGAAGTGAGAATTAATACAGACGTTAATGTTTTCAGGAGGATGCAGAAGTGACCAAAGCTTTTGAAGAAGATATGGAAGCCCTGCCAGCAAGGAACATTCCATCTCCTGGTCAGTTGGACCCAGACACTCGCATCCCTGTAATCAATCTAGAGGATGGGACCAGGCTGGTTGGAGAAGACGCTCCTAAAAACAAGGATTTAGTTGAATGGCTTAAATTGCATCCTACTTACACTGTAGATATGCCAAGTTATGTACCAGTAAGTATGTGATTCTAGAAGTGTTCTTGTATTATATTAATCCAGAAGTTAGTTTTATGGAGTTCAAAATCAACTTCCCCACGTTCGGGCATAGTCATTGGATTTTGTAACTGTTGGTTTTCAGTGGTGGTTTTCTCTTTAGGCACTCTTACTGTAGTCTATAAACACCCAAGTTAGTGGCATTGGGATGTATGGGTTGGTTTTTTTTCCTTAATACTTGTATATAACAACGTGTTAGCACAATGTTCCTGTCAAGTTCTGCAGAATTTCTTCATCTGACAAGAAAAAATACTTTTCTGAGATAATTTAGAATCATAGAATCATATAATAGTTAGGGTTGGAAAGGACCTTAAGATCATCTAGTTCCAACCCCACTGCCATGGGCAGGAACACTTCACACTAAACCATGCCACCCAAGGCTCTGTCCAACCTGGACTTGAACACCGCCACGGGTGGAGCATTCACAACTTCCCAGGACAGCCCATTCCAGTGCCTCACCACTCTCACAGTAAAGAACTTCCTCCTTATATCCAATCTAAACTTCCCCTGTTTAAGTTTGAACCCATTACCCTTTGTCCTGTCACTACAACCCCTAATGAAGAGACCCTCCCCAGTATCCTTGTAGGCCCCCTTCAGATACTGGAAGGCTGCTATGAGGTCTCCCCACAGCCTTCTCTTCTCCACGCTGAACAGCCCCAATTTTCTCAGCCTGTCTTCATACAGGAGGTGCTCCAGTCCCCTGGTCATCCTCGTGGCCCTCCTCTGCACTTGTTCCAACAGTTCCATGTCCTTTTTATGTTGAGGACAACAGAATTGTGCACAATGCTCCAAGTGAGGTCTCACAAGAGCAATTTGAAGCTAAAGTAATTGGCCTCTTAAAATAGTTCTGTGGAAGGGTTCCGTGATTGGTGATTTTTGTCAACAATGTGAAAAACTAAAAATCCATCTCTCCTCTTTCCAGAAGAGTGCAGATGTGCTGTTTTCCCCATTTCAGAAGCCGAAACAAAAACGACACAGATGTCGAAACCCTAATAAACTGGATATAAACACCTTGACAGGAGAAGAAAGGGTACCTGTTGTAAATAAGCGAAATGGAAAGAAGGTAAAAATTAAGTTAGTTCAGTGGGGGGCTTTAACAGTGTCTTTGCATGTGGAAAGCAGGTTTTCTATTCCCAAGATTTCTTTCTGAAAGTTTAATAATTTGTCACTGGCAGTTACTGGAATGTACCACCCAGTTCCTTTAATTCTTTTTGTGCTCTTCTGATGTGTTCATATTGATCACTTGAGTAAATAGCTCTTACTTTTTGAACCTATATAGCACGTTTTTTTCCTTATTTCAGATACTAATTTCATTAGTAGGTCTGCCTAAGCTGCAGCATTTTACTCTACTTTTAAAACATGGATCATCTGAATTCTAGTATCATTAGGTGGTTTCCGTGTAGCTTTCCACAGTCTGAACTGAATCTTTACTGCCATCTTTCAGAGATGAAAATGCACAAATAGAGAATGTCCATGTAAGCAGTTGTTTGGATTTTGTTTGTGGTGGTTTGCTTTGTTTTTAAGTATTAACCTTGTCTTTTGCATTAGATGGGTGGAGCTATGGCCCCTCCAATGAAGGACTTGCCAAGATGGCTGGAAGAAAATCCTGAATTTGCTGTTGCTCCAGATTGGACTGACATTGTTAAACAGTCTGTAAGTGAAACTCTCATTCCGTGCTTCACTGTAGATTATAGGATGGAAAAGTTGAAGGCTGTGTAAATTGATTATTAAGTCTTTATCTCATAGCTGGTTTTGAGCTGAGGAAATTGTATTGTCTGAGTGGGAGTTACCCAGCTCAGGGAGGATGGTGATAGGAGGCTGCTGCAGAATGGACTTGAAGTACGCTCCTAAAATCAACTACAGTAAGGCAGCCTTCAGCATTTGTTTTGTATTATTTTTTTCTTACAAGCAAGCATCCTTAATAAATGCAGGCATTCATATATTAGGAACTGTTAAAGAAATATTTGTCATATTCTAAATAGAATTCATCATCTTGGTAACAAGTGCCATTAAAGGATTATGTTTTCTGCCTTTTATTTTTGCAAGAGTTGTTTGAAAAAAAGGTACAATTCTGCAAATACTTAGATAAAATATACTGTAGCACAGTATGAAGTACAAAGGTATAAACTCATAGCTGCAGTGTATCGGGGGGATTTTTATGAAGCTGCAGAGTTTCAGCATGTGTGTTTTACTTACCTGTTTAAATGTAAAAAATCTGTGACTTTGCTTTCTTCAGATACTTTTCACATGTTCTACTGCCATCCACTTCAGTAGCTAGCTAGTCATGATTTGCCAGGGTTGGAAAACAAACTGCTTTAGCAGTATGCTGAAATCTGTTCAGTTTCTCCTATCATCATCAGATAACTGCTGAAAGCTATAAAAGCTAATGGAGAATAAAGCTTGGTTTTCGTCTTCCCTTTTCAGGGTTTTGTTCCAGAGTCCATGTTTGACCGTCTTCTCACTGGACCTGTTGTGAGGGAGGAAGGAGCAAGCAGAAGAGGAAGAAGGCCAAAAAGTGAAATTGCCAAAGCAGCTGCAGCAGCTGCTGCTGTAGCATCAACTTCGGGAATCAACCCACTACTAATGAACAGTCTGTTTGCTGGAATGGACCTCACAAGCCTCCAGAACCTACAGAACCTGCAGTCTCTCCAGCTTGCAGGCCTTATGGGCTTCCCGCCAGGGCTAGCAACAGCTGCTGCTGCTGGGGGGGATGCTAAAAATCCAGCTGCCATGTTGCCTCTGATGTTGCCAGGGATGGCAGGATTGCCCAATATGTTTGGACTAAGCGGACTGTTGAATAACCCGATAACGGCTACTACTGGAAATGCCACTACTGCTTCTGGTCAAGGAGAGACTGAGGATGGCCCTTCAAAAGCTGAAGAGAAGAAAAATGAGAATGAAGAGGAGAACAAAGACTCTGAGAAAAGCACAGACACTGTTTCTGCTACTGACTCTGCGAATGGATCTGTCAGTGCTGCTACTGTGGCGACTACCGCCACTGCCACCACTACCACCACCAACAACACTGGATTGCCCACAAACCCTCTGGCCTTCAATCCTTTCCTGCTGTCTACCATGGCTCCTGGCCTCTTCTATCCATCTATGTTTCTACCTCCAGGACTGGGAGGATTGACTCTGCCCGGTTTCCCAGCATTAGCAGGACTTCAGAATGCAGTGGGCTCCAACGAAGAGAAGGCTACTGACAAAACTGAAGGAACTGCCTTTAAAGATGAAGAAAATCTCGAAGGCAGTGATGCAGAGGAGAGCCTTGATAAAACTGCAGATTCCTCCGTTTTAGAAGATGAAATAGCACAGGGTGAAGAATTAGACTCACTTGATGGGGGAGAAGAAATAGAAAACAATGAAAATGATGAATAACCAGTACCAGTTACAGTAAAGTGTTTTAAACTTTTGACAAGTGGTAGTCCTACTGTTTACACTCACAGTTAATGTCCATACTTAGTTTTTATAAGCTGTTCTGTAACATAGTGTAGCAAAAAAAGAAAAAAGTTCAAGTCATGTTATACAGATGTGTCAAAAGGTATCTTGGTCATTAAGTATTGTGCAGTGCATTATTTATTATCCCTAGGAGAGATGAAATTTGAGAGGTGATCATGTCTTTTTAAGGAAATTGACATAATGCTCTGCTTTTTTGTTTGTTTCTTTTTTTTCTTTTGGTACCATTGGTATTATGAATTAAGCAGCAATTTGTTAATCAAGTGGCACTAATAGAAGGAAGTGCTGCTTAAAGGAAGGATGAAGTTATATATTTAATTTTTTTATTTTTATTTTTGTTTCTTTTTTTGGTTTGTTTTTTTTTTTTTTGCTGTGAAGGTCAAGATGGAATTTACCATACATATCGTACTCGTGCTTCATTTTGACTGCATGGGAGTTCACCCGCTCGCGTGCGCGCACACCCCCACACACACACTCTCTCTCTGACAATCTTCATGATAGTGTGAATGTCTCTGTCTTGAGACACAGCAATAATAAGGCAGCTGTTGAATGTGAAGAGTACCTTTTGGAAATTAACCCGCGGAGGAAGGTTCTTACAGGATAAAGCTACAGTTTAATCGTCTCGTGATCTTGTAATGCACTGGTATAAAGCAAAAAGAAAAAAAATCAGGTACCTTTTTTAAATTAAAGGACTTTGTTACTTTAGCCACAAAGCTAAACAGCATTACCTCAACTCTAAACTAGCCTTGAAGTTTACAGACATGACTTTGTAAATGTATTGTTTTTCTTTGTTGTGATGTCTTTTTATTTTTTTTCTTTGGAAACTGCTATCATGTAAGATAAGATGTAAATTGCTGCCAACTGTAGTAATGATGCTTTTAATAAAAGTGACCCATGATATGCAGAGATGTAATTATAGAATGTAGTGTTTAGGGACATCAGAATTGGTGTTCGCTTTCCATATTTGCATTGTGGCTTTTTTAATAGCGTTTTTTTTGCTATATTCTTTATAGATTAGAGGCTGTAAATGCTGAACTGGTTGTCTTCAGGGGGCTAGGCAAGAAGAAAAACCTTGAATTACCTTCATATTTTCCACTCTGAGTAACTGCAGAAATGCACGCTAAAACCCCTACTTTACTCCTTCAAAGGGGCATGAGAGACTGAGAATACTTTAAAATGTGTTCAGCATGTGATAATGTGGTACACTAAAGAACAAAAGGGCAAAAGAAAAATGAGGCTTTAATAGGCACAATATCTAGGTCATTTATCCTTGGTTAATGGGTAGAAAAACACAATGCTGTAGTGACAGCAAGGGATACAAAGGCTCTGTGGTATCCTGTAGACCAGAGCTTGTGATGCCAGAAACCACTGTGTCAAACAACCTACATGAAACTAAAACTGACCCACTTTTCTTAAAAAAACAGTGCCTCTTCTGGAGAGTTACCGATTTGTACCCTTTTGTGACCTTTTGATATTCGAGATAATGTGTCATTTGAGGATTTCTGTTTTCACAGTGTTGTCACCTTGACACGCACATACACAACCATCTCGAGAGTGAGGATGAAAGGCTGGATTTGCAGTGGAGTACATGAAAAATGAGCTATTTGAGTGGCCAGCTGTGGGTGGACCCCCATCTTTAATATCTGTGCTTTTGGGATGCTGGGGAGCTGCAAACCTTGCTCTCGTGTCCACTGTGAATTTGCATGAGAGCTCAGGTAGACAAGTCTTGCAAGGCCAAAATTTGGTCCTATGGGGGACATCTGAAAAGGGGTGAACTTGGCCAAGAACGATTCATGAACGATGAAAGCGGAGGAGAAAGGAAGGCTCAGGAAGTGAGTTTTGTGTGAATGAATCGCAGGCAGGCACCGTTGAAGTGAATAGATGTCAGGATGTCTTGTACTGCCACTTAAATAGATCATACGGAGTTAATGAAGGTCAGGAAGGATTCCCCCCACCATCTACATCACTGAACGGTTGACAAGGTGCCTCTTTTTAAAACATCACATGCAGGCTGTGACATAAAGGGAGAGGCTGAAAGCCAAGGTACAGGTGTGTTACACGCTCTGCTGGATTTGTTGGAGCTGTTGTTTTAAGTCAGTTAAATGCCTTGTGTCTTCTTTTTGCTTCTACCTACAGAATTCCCACTGTAAAAGTTGGTAGGTGTTTCCCGTTGGCTGTATTCCAGCCATTTTATTTTTTAGATAAATTCAGTTTTATAATTCCCAGCAAAGATTTACCACAGACTAATGACATCCCTTGGGAGGGCCCTTTTTAATTGGCAAGACTAGAAATTATATTGTTAAATGCCGCACTGTTCTCCTCTGTCAAAATCTGAGGGAAGACTCTGGTAACCACCTATATCTGCCTGTAGAATTCTGGTGGGGAAACATCCAAGCAAGTCATGTCACAGAGTGTCCAAGTGGTAAGTAGGTGCACCTTACCCCTATTACAGGTGTTCCCTGATAATGGTATTGCTCATCTGCCTTTCCTAATCACAGAAAAAAAGAAACTGGAGAACTGTTGCAACAGAGTGAATGCCGTGGCAATGCAGGAGCCTCCATGCTCTGCTTGTGCTTTCCGAACAGCCTTGCTACCTACAAGCCAAGCGAACCACTCACCTGTCGAAAAGAAGGTGACATTTGATTTTTTGGAAGGGATATGGGCCCCTGGTATGAAAAATGAAGTGGGGGGATTGCCATCTAATGTCCGAGAAATGTATTACATGAAAATATGAAGGTTTTTCTTTGATTTGACACAGAGATTTTACATGTTAATTATTGCAAAGATTCTCACAGAGTTTTAAAGTGTGTCTAAATGAATAAAAGCTTATGTCAGATGCTTAGTTCAGATACTATTCTGCACTTGATTCACATCTGGAGCACCCTTCTTGTGCGTCTTAATGAGAAGCCGCCTGTTTGCCACTCACCATTTTTTGCTGTACCTCCTAATGGTCATGGAAACATTAATAGGGTTATCAAGGAATACAAGTGACTCTCTGTTGTGGCTTTCAGGACTAAAGCACCTGTGTCACACTGCAGCAGCAGTCTGCATCTGAACACAGCCTTTCCTGTGTGCGTGATGCGCAGTCCTGCCAAGGGAAACAACAACAGCGAACCTGATCAGGCTGGTAAAGATGTTTTTAAGAACTGGGCTGTAAAGGAGAACTGGTTCAAGTATGAGTGTTGAAAACTGTCACTGATGAAATAGCAGACAAATCCCTGAACTAGTCCCAGGTATCTTGTGTCAGCTTCGGTCTCTTGTTTCATATCAATGTCAAATGTCAAAGTGTACTGCTTATTGGAGTAACACACACTCCTGCTGAGGACCTTTGCTACTGAGAACAGCAAATCAAGCACTTTTCCATTTGAAAGGGTTAAGATTTGGGAGGAGGGTGTTTATTAATGAATTGTATTTTTAGTATAAAGCTTCCATTGAATTTTGCATTGCATACAGAGCTGCTTGGGGTGTTTAGGACTCCTGTTTCTCTGCAACATGTGTTTCAGCTACCTCTGAATCCTCAGTGTCAGGGCTCAGTGGGGGGTCTGGTAATGTCAGGGCACCTGAGGGCTCTTGGCTCTGCTGCCTCCAAACTCTTCTCTGAAAGGTGCCAGCCTGTGAACGTGTTCCCACTCTGCTCAGTGGGAGCAAGTGCTGGCTGCAGGTTTTGCTCCTGTGCTCTGTACATCACCTGTTGCACCCTTCCTCGGTGTCAGGTGATGATGCCTCGGAGAGACTTGAAGTTGGCCCCTTACATAGGGAGATGATGTTTCAGGCATCTATTCCAGTCAGCTTGAGTCAGCTGTTCAGAGAAAAATACATGAAAGAAATCAGATTTGAAGGATTGACCATTGCTGTGATCAAAGTTGGGTAGGAGTTTTGGGAGCAATTGAACACCTCCTGAATGTAAGGTGAACGTCCCAGCTCAGTCCGCGTGCAGTTTTAGGTGATAGGTTTGATGCCAAATAGCAAGTATTAAGGATAATAAACGTATAGTGCAAAAACATATTTTCTAAAGGGGAATAAATCTGTCACTGAATTGTTTTGTTTTCCAGCTTTTACAGATTGCTGTCACACTGGTACAACCATCAAATCTTTATCTTTTGAGCTATTTGTTTAGCAGTAGCTCAGTGCCGGTAATTTCTAACCCGTTACTTGTGCTCCCTCAGTCTTTGCTTATAAAAGTGTAGATATCAGTGATAGCTGCAAGTTGGATACTTCATTAAATCCTGGTAATTGTAGTCTACATTTAAACTGAAAACCCATCCCACCCATTTAAGAAGTTTGCTGGGCGTATGTAGATGCGAGCATTGTTAATTGGGGTCTCACCGCAGCAGCTCCTTTCTCTTTTAGTTCCAGCTTTTCATATGTGAGCATTATTAACCTAATGGGCAACATACAGATGCTGAACCATGGATTCATTCGTCTTTCGGGCAGTTGAATCCATATACTGAACAGCCAGCCAACCATAAGCTTTAAAACATTTTGGGAAGGGTGCGCTCTGCGGGAGATGAATGGTCAGTTCTGACAACAGAGCTCTTGCAGCTCTCCCCTTCCTGGGCAATGTTTGACAGTCCAGTGTTTCGGAAGTCCCAGGAACCTGTGGGCTCTGCAAGGCTTACGAGTTGGGAGCAGCAGCTGCCTGGTCTGTGCTATCGGTCTCCTCCCACAGGGCTTCTGCTATTGTTGGGCAGGGGAAGGATTTGCATATCTGTGGCCGCAGAGCTAATGTTCGCTCCCTCCGCTCAGAGGCCCTGCAAGGAAACTCCATGAGCCTTCTTTCTTTTTTTTCCCTTTCCCTCTTTCTTTTTCTTCTTTTTTCTCTAAGGGCTAGTAGAAAGTAAGAGACGGCCATTGTATGTCACTGCAGCGGCATTGTTCCACACCAGACAAAGATGGCATATTTCTCAATCCATAGTTTCTGCTCCTTCAGCCATGGCTGGCTACTGATGAGCAGCTGTGCAGACTCTGAATAGCCCAAGGCATTTCCTAAAACCATTAAAAATATGAATTTTCCCCAAACATGTGCCAAACCGCTCCCAAAACTACGTGGCAGGAGGAGGGAAGTGAAGCCTTTTCTCTTTGTCCAGAGTATGTTTTCCTGAACCCAAACTTTCGAGGCACGCCTGCTTTCAGAGGCAGCGTGCAGGTTCTCTCCAGCGTATCACTTGGTTCCTGAATGACTGCCATGAGTACTGTTCAGAAGATTGAAAGAAGAAACTTTGACATTTTCTGTGAGGATTTTTGTGAAGAAAAGAGGTGAAAGCGAAAGGATTTAACGAAGCCGTGTAATTTTGCTTTATGAGCTGGACAGGTGCTCGTAATAAGTTGTTGGAGAAAATGTTAAACTCATCGCTGTTCTTCATCTGCTGTGCATCTGACATTTCCAAAATATCACTTTGGGCTGTCACTGTAAGGACATGCTTTTTCCTCCCAGTCGTCTTCAAGTTCTTCTCAACCAGACTGGCCATCTTCTGCTGTCTCAGTCTGCAGCAGGCTTGCCATCTGCTATATGGCTAATCAATTCACAAAGGTGCTGCTGGGCAGTGCAGACTCCCTGTCCTCTGCCAATATTTTCTGGAAGTTGTCAAACATAGCTGAATTTGTTCTCAGCTGTCACAACCATCACATTGATTCCAGCTTGTAGCACTCCAGTGGCCAGTGGGGTATGCGCTTTGTTTTGCAAGCAGTGTTTGCTCTTTTGTGCCCATTTGCTTAGGCAGGAGCGATTGCTGGAGTCAGATGTGGGGAGCCTGCCTCTCCGGCTGCAGGTCGACGGTGCCCACTGACTGTCTTAAGTAGCCTACTCCCAAGTTCGAAGGGTGAGCCCGTGGGCGCATCGGCAGACCAGGACTCCAGATTCAATTTCTAATTCTGTCTGCTTCCCCGAGGCGGTTGCTTTAATTGCATTTCTAGCCTTCAGAATGGAGAATGACACTTGCCTTCTTCACAGAGATGTTGCGAGGCTAATGTTAGCAACAATCATGTGGTACTCAAGCCACCCGGATTAGGACTGCCTGGGTAAGAGATTTCAGTTCATCCTTGAACATGACAATCTTCATTACATCTCCAGCTGTCGTAACACAGTCCCCTCAATCAGCTGATGCCACTGGTGGCAAACCTGCTACCCCACTGTGAGGGACCAACCCTGTCAGCTTCTTCCTGCTGTCTCCTGCTTCCATGGAAAACCATGTGCCAAGCTTTGGGTCTCACTTCTCACTGTCCTGTTGAGTCCTGCTTTCAGGGCAGGGCTATAGCCATTGCTACTGCTGTGCAGCTTGCTACCTCTCAACCTTGGGTATACTTTTTGTTCTGACTGCGTAGCACATCATAGAAATGTGAACATAAATCAGCACACTGAATTCCTCAGGAGGAGGGTTGGTTGTCATCTGTGCACAGCAAGCTCACTGCCCTGGTCTTCAAGAGAGCAGACTTTGGCCTCTTCAGGAACCTGCTCAGTAAGGTTCCATGGGATATAGCCCTAGTGGGCGGGGAGGCAAATACTGCTGGTTGATATTCAAGGATCACCTGCTTTAAGCTCAGGAGCGTTGTCCCCCGACACGAAGGAAATGAGGCAAGGCCAGGAGGCCTCCATGGATGGATAAGGAGCTGCTGAGAAGACTTAGAAGAAAAAAAGAATTTTATAGAAGGTGGAAGGAAGGGTGGGCAGCCTGGGAAGAATAAAGGGATGTTGTCCAATAAGCTAGGGACCAGGTTAGGAAAGCTAAGTCCAAGTTAGAATTAAATCTGGCAAGGGATGTGAGAAATAACAGGAAGGGATTCTATAGGTATGTAGAAAACAAAAGACAGACTAGGGACAATGTGGGCCCTCTCCAGAAGCTGTTGGGAGAACTGGCTACCCCGGATTTGGAGAAGGATGATGCTCTCAATGACTTCTTTGCCTCAGTTCTCACCGGCAAGTGCTCTGAGCACACCACCCAAGTCTTGGAAGGCAGATGCACGGACTGTGAGAATGAAGACCCTGGGCCCACTGTAGGAGAGGATCAGGTTTGAGATCAACTTAGGAACCACATTCCATGGGACCTGATGAAATCCATCCTCGGGTACTGAAGGAGCTGGCAAATGAAGTTGCTAAGCCACTGTCCATCATATTTGAAAAATCATGGCAGTCAGGTGAAGTTCCCGATGACTGGAAAAAGGGAAATATAACCCCCATTTTCAAGAAGGGGAAAGTGGATGAGCCGGGGAACTACAGAGCAGTCAGTCTCACCTCTGTGCCTGGCAAAACCTTGGAGCAGATTCTCCTGGAAGGCATGCTGAGGCACATGAAAAACAACAAGGTGCTTGGTGACAGCCAGCATGGCTTCACTAAGGGGAAATTCTGCCTGACCAATCTGGGGGCCTTCTATGATGGGGCTATGGAACTGATGGACAGGGGTAGAGCAGTTGATGTCATCTACCTGGACTTGTGCAAAGCGTTTGACACTGTCCCACATAACATCCTTGTCTCTTAAGTTGGAGAGACATCAATTTGATAGGTGACCACTTGGTGGATAAAGAACTGGCTGGATGGCTGCACGCAAAGAATTGTGGTCAATGGCTCAATGTCCAGCTGGAGACCAGTAATGAGTGGTGTCCCTCACAGATCGGTGTTGGGACTGGTCTTGTTCAACGTCTTTGTCAGCGACATGGACAGTGGGATTGAGTGCGCCCTCAGCAAGTTTGCCGATGACACCAAGCTGTGTGGTTCCGTGGATACACTGGAGGGAAGGAATGCCATCCAGAGGGACCTTGACATGCTTGTGAGGTGGGCTGACCAACCTGATGAAGTTTAACCATGACAAGTGCAAGGTCCACACCTGGGTGGGAGCAATCCCAGGCACAGCTGCAGGTTGCGCAGAGAAGACATTCAGAGCAGCCCTGTGGAGGAGGACTTGGGGGTTTCGGTCGATGAGAAAATGAACATGAGCCAGCAGTGTGCGCTTGTAGCCCAGAAAGCCAACGGTATCCTGGGCTGCATCAAAAGGAGTGTGACCAGCAGGCCAAGGGAGGTGATCCTGCCCCTCTACTCTGCTCTCCTGAGACCTCACTTGGAGTATTGTGTGCAGTTCTGGTGTCCTCAACATGAAAAGGACATGGAACTGTTGGAACAAGTGCAGAGGAGGGCCACGAGGATGATGAGGGGACTGGAGCACCTCCCGTATGAAGACAGGCTGAGAAAGTTGTGTCTGTTCAGCCTGGAGAAGAGAAGGCTGTGAAGAGCCTTGGGTGGCCTGGTTTAATGGGAGTTGTCCCTGCCCAAGGCAGGGGGGTTGGAACTAGATGATCTTAATGTCCTTTCCAACCCAAACCATTCTGTGATTCTATGATTCATGTTTCTTTAATTCTTCCTTGGCCATACGTGCATCTGACGGTGGAGCCGCTTCACCTGACTAACGCTGTTACCAAAGTTGCATGTTCAGACACTGGTTTTAAGTGGCAGGATTTGCGTCAGTACAGCTTCATGTTCTCCACTCCAGCAGTACACGTTGCTCTGCTGATGGGGCAAATCTGAAATTAAGGTTGCTAAAGCTTTATTATACTCCAAGCTAACAGCTTTTCTCCCTGGTCATGCAGGAGTGCTGAAAAACTTTCCCTTAGTTGTTCCTTGGCTTTATTTACAGCTGCTTCAATAAGGGAACTTATGGGTACATCAGGGATGAGCAGAGAGAAGATAGTATTCCTGGGTTTTCCAGCCTTGTCTGCTTTCTGTCAGATAGCGGGAAGTGGTTAGCTGATGATGCCAGTGTCCACTGGACTTTTAGCAGAAATTGGTTGTTTTAAGAAGACCTTAAGTCTAGTAGGGATCCAAGTACCAGTTCCTACCAAGGAGCACCTTCTCTCAATGCACTAAAAAGGAGCATTTGGGAAAAGAAGAAGGCATCTAGTAGCTTTAAAACCACAGTGTTTCACTTGAGCAAACTTTTCCATTGCCCTATTAGTTTCCTTTGCCACATGAAGAGCTGCCATCATTCCTTACGGTATATCTATATTTAATCCAAAGGAAAAAAGCTATCTTCTAGAAGCCACGAGAGGCAAGCTCCAAAAGATCTTTCAGCCTGTTTTCAGTACGTGCTGCTAAATACCTCATGTTTGTCAGCTCTTCTTGGCACCCTTTCTATGTAACAGCCTCTAATGAATTTGAATCAGCTTCTCTGCTGATGGCTAGTAGGGATCGTGCTATGCAGTACCAGCACTTAAATATGTGTAGCATTTGACTACAACCATCTCAGAGGTGAATAGTTTTTAACCTGGGTTTGGAATAGGATTTGCAAAACTGTTTTCATCAGTAGATTTCACTGTGTATGAGCTAAAGGATGAGTGGGCTTTCTTGCGCACTATTTAATGAAGTCTTCCTAAAGCAGTTGCAAGTTGGCGTGCCAGGAGAATCTTAACAAAATTGGAACAAATTATGCTTCTCCACCATGTGCTTCATTTATTCCTCAAGGAGAGGCAGCTTTTTAGATCTCGGCTTAGGCCCCATGCCTGCAATGACCGAAGCAACATTTGTGGGCAGCGTTACCAGGTTTTCTTGCCCTTACTCTTTGGCTACAGAAATAATCTGTGGTTGTGGAGCTGGTTTTTATGCTTGTCTTCCCTCTGTCTGATAGGTAGGGGAGAATATGCTGAGAGCAGGCAAAAGCAAATTAAATCTGCACTGATCTCTGTGATGACCAACGTGCAACAGGATTGCATGTAAATGTCTGTGCTTACAGTGAGCCAAAATTGTCATGGGGAAAATCAGAACCAGGAAGGAATGTGGGGATTTCTGTGGGAATAGCATGCTGTCCCATCCTTTCCTGGTTCAAGGTGGCAGCGATGCCTTTAAAGCAAAAGGTGAAGACTGAAGGAGTATGTGGGTAGCAAAGGAGTCCTTAATAGAGTATTTCTTGTATTGGTGCACTTTGTGAACGGAGACTATAGCAAGGGCAAGGAGAGCTTCCCTAATCAGCGCTGTTGTCCTGGGGACAATGCATGGACAGGCCTGGCAAAAGAAGGCTCTCCCCACTATTCCTTCAGGCGGAGTTTCTGACAGAGGAACCTCAGTAGGGAGGGGAACCAGAGGAGGAAAAATCTTCTCATAACCAACTGTGAAAGAATGGTTTTGTCTGCAAATGATACATTGCTGGTATGAATCAGTAGCAAAATGCAGGGTCTTTCCCTTATGATTCCCTTCACCTGCCAAAAACCACTCAACCTTGGACACGAGCAGTTAGAGCCTCCTGCAAAATGTGTGTAGGGTGGGAACTTGTAGCACAAGCTTCTCCGTGCTCACCAGATCGGTGCGGGGTAGTCTTAGATCAGGAAGCGTGTTTTTGGCTGGTGAAGGCTGTATGTATGTGATGGCTGTCTGGAGGATGGAAAAGATGAGGACACTATCCTGAAGATCAAAATGTCACCAGGTGACAACTCCCTCCAGACTAACTCTCCATGTTCCTTGAGCTCCAGGTCAGCAGATTCAGCGGGTTTTAGAAGCTCATTGTCAAATCCTAGTTTTATGTCCTGTTTTAAGTGAAGTCTATTCCCTTTGGTTTTATTACTGGTTTACAGTTGCACAATTCTTGTGTTTGCTGACCCCGATCCTCATATGACACTGCAGCTATCATTCCCTCATCTAAAATGCTAACAGCAGCTACTGAAATCCCAGTAGCAGTGGATGTGACGCCAAGTGTTGCAGATGACTCTCCAATGGGAAGAAACCATAATCCCTTGGATATTTTTGGAAGTTTGAGTTCTGGCCCCCACAGAATTAAAGGCATAAGGCTAAAAAATGAAAGCCTCACCCTGAAGCACAGGCAAACTGACCATTCTGAATTTGTTTAGGAATCACATTTGACTGCAAGAAATCAGCCAAGCTCTGCGCAAGTCATTCAGGAAGATACAAATGACTACACTGTAATGAGCAGACACCTATTTTAAGCATGATCTATGTTTTTAAGAAAATTCATTACAATAAGTCTTACAATACCAAGCTCTTCAATGAATTTTTCATGTCTGCATACCAAGATATATATAAAATGATCGTAATCGTACACCTTTGGGGCAATGCTGAGCACCAGCTGTTTCACTGATGATTTATAGGTTGCCATGTTCAAGGTTAATAATCAGGAGAAACAGGTTACAGTATGCAATGTATTTATGTCAGGTTAGAAGTTCAGTAGTGAGGATATGATGTTAGGATGATATGTGTGGTTTTAATTAGCTACAGCCCAATTTTCTGGGGAATCAAATGCAACTGCTTTCCAAAAGTAAAATCTGTGAGAAGCTACCAGTGCTGATCTTTATTTTCAACTCAGTTGAAACTAAACCAGCAAAAATTCCTCCTCATATCTGCATGCTGGCTGCTGAAGTGAAATAGAAATTCAGGGCTGAGGTGGATGGAGATTTTCCCAGGACAGAGAGCGGGATGGTTTAAACTGCCAATGCTACTGCATGCTATGCTTTGTGAGCTGCTGTACTTTGGACCTCAGACTATTAAGATAAGCCATTACTGTCTGTCAGTGTACCAGCCTCAAAGCAGTGGTGGAGATGGAGGTCATGGGACATCAGCCCATGCAGCCACCACAGCTGCTGGCAGGGGCATTGCTGATGACCATGGTTGTTTTCTCCCTGGTTCCAGCTCCATCTTCCTGCAAAGGGATCATTATAACTGTGATTGCCACGATCTGCTCTTCTGTGCAAGATGCAGCCCAGAAAGCCAACTGGGTGCTGGGCTGCATCAAAAGGAGCGTGACCAGCAAGTTGAGGGAGGTGATCCTACCCCTCTACTCTGCTCTTGTGAGACCTCACTTGGAGATGAGAAAGTTGGGGCTGTTCAGCCTGGAGAAGAGAAGGCTGCATGGAGACCTCATAGCAGCCTTCCAGTTTCTGAAGGGGGCCTATAGGGATACTGGGGAGGGACTCTTCATTAAGGACTGTGGTAATAGCACAAGGGGTAATGGGTTCAAACTTAAAGAGGGGAAGTTTAGATTGGATATGAGGAAGAAATTCTTTACTGTATGGGTGGTGAGGCACTGGAATGGGTTGCCCAGGGAAGTTGTGAATGCTCCATCGCTGGCGGTGTTCAAGGCTGGATTGGACAGAGCCTTGGGTGGCATGGTTTAGTGGGAGGTGTCCCTGCCTATGGCAGGGGGCTTGGAACTAGATGATCTTAAGGTCCTTTCCAACCCTAACTATTCTATGATTCTATGATTGTGTGCAGTTCTGGTGTCCTCAACATAAAAAAGGACATGGAACTGTTGGAACAAGTCCAAAGGAGGGCCACGAGGATGATCAGGGGACTGGAGCAGCTCCCATATGAAGATAGGCTGAGAAAGTTGTGTCTGTTCAGCCTGGAGAAGAGAAGGCTGCGTGGAGACCTCATAGCAGCCTTCCAGTATCTGAAGGGGGCCTATAAGGGTGCTGGGGAGGGACTCTTCATTAGGGACTGTAGTGATAGGACAAGGAGCAATGGGTTAAAACAGGGGAAGTTTAGATTGGATATGAGGAAGTTTTTTACTGTAAGGGTGGTGAGTCACTGGAATGGGCTGCTCAGGGAAGTTATGAATGCTCCATCCCTGGTGGTGTTCAAGACCAGGTTGGACAGAGTTTTTGGCTTTAGTGGGAGGTGCTCCTGCCCCTGGCAGGGGGGTTGGAACTAGATGATCTTAAGGTCCTTTCCAACCCTAACTATTCTATCACTTTATGATTCTATGTTCACTTTAAACAACAAAAAAGAGAGGCTTGGAGTCAATCATTTGATGCCAAAGGCCTTTTCAAAGTTTCTGAATAGCTACCCCTTGGTTTAACTAAGGCACTGCCTGCAAACTGACAAGGCTAGAGCTCTGCAACATGGAAAAAGCCTTTGCTTCCATCTCAACAGAGAAGTTTTTAGAGCTGGAGTTTTCTGACACAAGCAAAAGGTGGAAGGTTTTGTACTACGGCCTGGGGAGCTTTAGCTGCTCGCAAACACCAGAGTCCCTGAGCAGGGCCTCAGAGCATTGTCATAGCATTCTATTGCTTTTGCAAAAACTTTTGTTTCTTCTGTTGAGCTTTCCTGAGCTCCCTTGAAGCTGAATGCTTGTTCCCAGAAGTCAGCAGCTTTCTCCACATACTGTTGTGATTATATTCACAACAGGGAACTCTAAATAAGATGACGGAAAGCTCTAATTCAATTCAGAAAGATGGCTTTAAAACTCACCAGATTCAGCAATTGCACACTCCTCTCTGGAGGAAAAGAGTTGATCCATCCTACCTGTGTTTCCATCTGCATTGCCTACCAGGCTGGGAGTGATGTGAGTTACATTGGTGTTAGGGTACCAGCCCTGGGTTGGGTCAGGCTTCATGCCCTCAAGTTGCTGCATCCATCTCTTTCTCCAGGACTGATGTATGGCTTAGTGGGATTTGGGTTTTGGACCGCCGTGAGCCTTTGTTAAAGATTTCCTTGGTGCTGAGATGCTATGTGCAAGCAGCACCCGTTACACACAGAGCCCAACTGCATGCTTAGACTGTTGGATGTTGCGCACCCAAGGCCCTTCTCCACTTTCTGCTGTGCATTGATGTATGCTAAACAACCTGTTGAATTTACGATAACGAATGCAGCCTGCCCTCTAAACAAATGGGAAGAGGCACCCTGGCATAATAAAATCACCAGAGAGAGGGCAAGGAATAGGACACAGATGAGATTTCATTCTCATAAATTGCCTCGCTATTATACTTTGAGTATATTCACAATAGGGAAGTCCAAATAAGATGAGAAAAGGGGCTAATTCATTTCATGAGGATGGCTTTAAATCTCAGCCTATACCCATGCTAGAAAATTAATTATGGCTATGATGAATGAAAGAAGTTATACCAATAATGAACATCACCACATCCTGCTTTCTTAGCCCAATAAAATTTTCTTAACTGAGCAGTGGCATTCATAAATGTCAGCAAAGCAAACCATGAAGGTAATAGGGACACACTGACCTGGGTGCAGGCAGCGGTGCCTACGGTTATGGGGAAAGCTATTGGAGCCCTTACATATTTGTGTGTAATTTTAAAAGGCCAGGCTGTCTTGGGCATTTCACAGAGTGACCTATCGGGCAGTGGAGGAGTAGTCAATAAAAATTCGTGATACAAACATTATTACTGAGAGTCATGGTTGATGGTGGAGGGAGCTGGAATCCCAGGGTGAAAACTTGGCCATATTGAAGGTAGTAGTGAAACTCATCCCGACTCTGGATTCTGGTCTTGCAGCATCCAGATCCCAAACAAAATAATCCAAATTGTCCTACGTAATTAGACTGCATAGCCTGAGTTGTTACTGAAGGGCTAGTGCTCAAACATTTTATCTCACTGCTGTGTCAATGTGTATTTGCCTCTCACTGGCCTGGCAAGGGCCCTGAACAAATCTATTGCCCTAAAAGAGGGTAATACCCTTTAGGCTCTTACAGTCATATCTGCTTAACCTATTCTTGAAGACCTCAAGATACAGAGATCCCGCAATCCATGCTGTGCTTCTCTCAGAGTTTAGCTTACTCTCTTTGCTGTAGTTCTTGCCTATTCCTGTTACTCCTGTTTTCCATGAACATAGAATCATATAATGGTTTGGGTTGGAAAGGACCTTAAAATCATCTAGATCCAACACCCCTGACATGGTGTGCTGTTGTATGGCTCTCAGCCTGTGATCTGTTCTCCCAGAGGTCCTCTGGCCGGTCATCCCTCCATGCGTTATTGCTGCATAGCTGTAGTATTGTGCTGCTTCTCATAGGAATGTATGAACATTTCTCCACTTCATCATTTTGAATAAAGACCTTTTACAAGCATGAACATTGCCATTCAAAATATTTCAAGACTCTCAGTGAAGGTGTGATCTCTGTTCCCCACTAAACACTGTTTGCACCAGGTCCTGGGAGGCCTCACAGAATCTGCTTCTAACCATAAACTAAATCCTTATGTGGTTTCCAGTTTGATTTTCAGTGGCATTGCAGGAGTTCAAGCTAGAGCATGCTGCCCCAGTTTGCTTAGGAGGATGTTTGGAAGACTGTCAAAAGCCTTTCTAACCTCAAGTGTATCCACAAAGCCTATTATTTCACCACACAAGGAAATTAATTTGATTTGATGCAGTATGTTCTTGACAAACCTGTCTTGGCTGAATCTCATCTCCCTGTTCTCATCTGTGTGCCTACAAATAGTTGTTTTATTTTCCTGGGAAATGAAATTAAGCTGACAGTGGTTTATAATGCAGCCCTCCTTCCTCCTCACTCACCCCCCATCCCTGTGCATCTTCTTCCTTTCTCCAGCCACACTAGAGCCTCTGTGTGCTGCTGCTGTGACAGTCCTGGGCCTTCTGCTGAAATTTCTGTCCATGCTTTCCTGCCCTTTTCATTTTGGTCTGGTTTGGTTTTTGTATTGCTCCGGTGCAGTGACCCTCCCTCCCCATCTAAACCCCTTGCTCCACGGCTCCCACAGGGGATGGAAAGCTGCTGTTATCCCTCACATGTCATGACATTTGACCAGTTCACCCTCAGCCAAACAGTGAGCAGCTCGCTGCTTAATTTCAGGATGCAAAACACAATTGCTTTTTAAACTCCCTATGGACTCTTTCCAGGCTACTGCACAAATTAAGCCTCTTTCTACTCCTTTCCCCACCACTTCCTCTTCTTTCAGAGCAGTGGCCTCTTCCTTCTTTTTAAACTTTTATATAGTGCTATAAATTTGTGTGGGGATTTACAGGCACTAGATAAGACCTCCTGGCTGCACAGAAAAGTTTGCATGCTGCTGCTTGGCTCTGGTGAGAGGGGGTCTCCTCTGCAGGCTCTACTCTCCCTCTTTCAACAGCAACACAGAGGACAGACAGGAGCAAGGCATCTCCCTCCTGCCAAAATGTCATCAGCAAAAGGTGTCACCTCATCAAAAACTGTCAGGGCCTTTTGCTCCTCTGTGCGGGTCTGAGATGCACTGGGATCTGTGTGTCTCCTGCATGGCTCTGTGGTCTCCTGGTTTGAGCCCAACATGGACCAGGAGCTGCAGTTTTGTTTCGTTTCCATGCTGATGAGCTCAGCTGTTCTGGCAGCAGCAGAGCCCAGTGGGGGGCTCAGCTGTGGATTCATGCAACCCCTAAACCACTGGCAACAGCATCTCGGAAAGGACAGGGAGAAGCCTGGTGATGGAAACCAGCGCTTCCCTGCTCAGCCTCTGAGAGCTGTAACCCACCTGCATGGCAGCAAGGGTGACATCACTCTGGAAGTGTGGCTGAGGGCACCCAGTGTCCTTTCCTCTCTGCTGACTGGAGAGGCTTCATGAACCCATGGCCCTGGGAACCACCATGGCGAAGGACCCAGGAAATGTTGGAAACTTGGCCCTGAGTTAGGTGGATGAATTCAGTTCCCATCTACATTTTGTTTTGAAGTCTTCATGAACCATTTTATCTTTGAGCCTAAATACTCCTGTAACCAAGAGGACTTTCATGCGGTTTTGTCCTTTATGCCTCTGCTGTCTTGCTCAGCACCTAGTGATGCTGGTTTCTGCAACAGAAATAAACCTGTGAAGACCCTCTGGTTAATGAATGTTAAAAGCCTTCTGTAAATATAGTTTGCTACGAACATTATAGCAGAAAGAAACCCCCACAATTAGTAGTGAGTGAAAACTAACTGCAGACATGCTCCTGCTGAATATTACCTGCCTAAATGCCTATAGAAATAGCAGCACTGAGGGCGTACGGTAATATAGATTTCACATTTTACAGTGATCTGGTTATCTCATCAAAGCTAGAGTAGCTGGACTGTAAAACTTGTCTAGCGGGTGAACAAATCCTCAGCAAGCAGAAGTCACAGGGGACAGCCGCTATTTTGATTTTTAATCATATTTGGCTTTGAAAAGAATACTCTGCTCCTCCAGCGTGCTATAAACCCATCTTTGTGTAGACACTTCGCATGCTGCACCATCCGCACCACCTGCTCAGCTCTGCAGCCCTGTTACTAGGTGTTAGTGCTCGTTTGAAAAGATAAACAGAAACCAAGCAGCGAAACACACAACGCCCCACCAAACAGCTCAGTGTGGGGCAGAGCCACAGAACCCTGCGTAGCTGCCGCCGTGTCGGGGGGTCCTGCAGCCACGCGCGGTCCTGTACCTGTGCCGTGCATGGGGCAGCTGCCCCGGCTGCGCTGTGTGAACCTGAACTTCTGTGTGAACCTGAACTTGTGCATTTCCTGCCTTTGTGTTGTTTTGTTTTGCTCCATTGTTGGCCTGCCGGGCCTCCCCCCTCGCGTCGCCAGCGGATGCGCCTGAGTTCAGCGTCTTCCTATTCTCAGAATCCCTCCCTTATTTTCTCTTCTCAGGCTGCAAACAAACTTTCGTGCCTTTTCCACGTTTTGCTTGATTTTTACAGCAGCTGAGTCAGCATCGACTTTTCTCTTGGAGGCAGCAGCCCTTTAAGGGCTCTGCTATCTTGCAAGGGAGCCATTTGCTATAACCACCACCTAGAGCAGCTGAGATAAGTAAAGCAGTTGAGGGAGTAACCATCTCCTCACAGCCTATGAATGCTTCCAGTCAGGCTGGGAAATAATAGAAATATTTATTCTCTGGAAAAGCTTCCCGCAGCTGCTCTTGCTCCCTCTTTGTTTCACCCGGTGCTGCCTATATCCGTGGCAAACAGAGATGGAGCTGGGAAAGGCTGGAGCCTGGTGCAAAGTCTCCTGCTCTTCTCCTTGTGAGCAGGATCTTTAGTGAGTGCCAGGCTGAGCAGAGACCAGATTTGCCCTGTCTCCTCCATGATATCATCGGTGCTGCCAGAGGCACAGAGCAAGAAATGGGGCAGCAGTACCAAAATCTCCTATGTGATGAGCCTGGAGTTTTAGGGGACAGCAGAACAGCAGGAGCCATGCTGGGGCTGGGAGTGACCCTCTCTTTCCTTGCAGGGGCCACTAAGGCCCAGTTGCCAGCCTTTTTCCATAAGGATATAATAAAGGAGAGTCTGTAGCACAGGTGTGGAGCACGGTTTACACTGGGGAAAGGTTTGAAGCTGAAGAAGAGAGGGCTGGCATACCCTGTTGGACAGGTTTGGACGGGCTGGCTGAGCCAAGCTGTGCCAAGAGGCAGCGGAAACCTCAGGTGAGGGCCAGGCTGCTGTGCGCACTCAGAGATACATGTGCCCACGTGGAAAGAGGATGAGAGCCGTGGGAGTTGGCAAGCATATATTGGTATTATAAACTTTGCAGCATCCCATTTAACATCTCAGGGGTCACCCTCAGGGTAGAACCTCAAATTGTGGCTTAGCTAGAAAAATCATGCAGCATGTATTATAGACACCTGCTAGAGCTGCAAGCTCATTTTGTGGCCCCTTCCTTGGTACCCTTAACAAGCCCATGCCCAGGGTAGATGGAAAACTAGTTTAATTTGCTCTTCTCTCTGGAAATGCCTGTCGTTCACCCAGCTCCTGCAATAGGAAGGCAGTTGCTTTCTGGTGAAGGCTCCTGCTCCAGGACATACATGGTTACAGGGCAATCTCCCATTTTTACTACCGGACCAGCAATTTCTGTTTGTGATTAACCCTTTTCTTCTTTCTCTCTCCACAAACTGCTGACGCTCAAAGGCTCAAAGCCAGAGCGCCAGGTTTATCTCAATACACTGTGTCTGAGCTATGCTTTTTGACAGGCTGGAAGTGACTGTAATGGGATCTGGGCAACAGTTGCTCCCTGTCCTGGTTTTGCATCCCTTGCTGTAAGGGAGAGCAGCCACTAGTACATCAAGAGTCAGTTTATGGCTTGTAAATGATGTTTTGTGGGGGTTAAATGTAATACTCTGTATTTCTCAGCCCTAGCAGACTACAGCTGCTATCAGAGAAAGGTCTCGTGCCAGTGCTGCCCAGAGTTGTGGCTGCCCCATCCCTGGCAGTGCTCAAGGCCAGGCTGGACGGGGCTTGGAACAACCTAGTCTAGTGGAAGGTGTCCCTGCCCATGGCAGTGGGGATGGAACTGGATGAGCTTTGACTTTCAACATAAACCATGCTTTGTCTACAAAGACACAAACATTCTGTGTCTTTGTATACATTTGTATTTATTGTTATACTGAAAAGTGCAGGAACTTACTATAAGACAGAGCTGTTCTTCCCAGGGGCTGTATCCACTTAAGGATGGCCAAAATCATCCCCACACTTTTTGCTGCTGCCTGCATGCTTGCCTGTGTCCTGCTCCAGTTACTTAGTGCTGTGTCCTGCTGTAGTGCAGCCCCCAGTGTGCGTTCCTGGGGGATTCATTCCTCCCTGCAGGCTGCTAGAAGAGCCAGGCTGGGGTAGGTCTGAGCTGTGTGCACAGACTCCATGGGGGTCCAGCTCCCTGTGCAGGCACGGCAGGGTCTGCAACTAGGTGGTGGTGCCTTGGGACCCCTCCATCACTTTTGTCCAGATGCTTTCACCTAACACAGAATCATAGAATCATGGACTAGTTAGGGTTGGAAAGGACCTGAAGATCATCTAGTTCCAACCCCCCCACCAGGGGCAGGGACACCTCACACTAAACCATGCCACCCAAGGCTCTGTCCAACCTGGCCTTGAACACCACCAGGGATGGAGCATTCACAACTTCCTTGGGCAACCCATTCCAGTGCCTCACCACCCTCACAGTAAAGAACTTCTTCCTTATATCCAATCTAAACTTCCCCTCTTTAAGTTTGAACCCATTACCCCTTGTCCTCTCACTACAGTCCTTCATGAAGAGTCCCTCTCTAGTATTCCTGTAGGCCCCCTTCAGATATTGGAAGGCTGCTAGGAGGTCTCCATGCAGCCTTCTCTTCTCCAGGCTGAACAGCCCCAACTCTCTCATCCTATCTTCATACGGGAGGTGCTCCAGTTCCCTGATCATCCTCGTGGCCCTCCTCTGCACTTCTTCCAACAGTTCCATTGCCTTTCTATGTTGAGGACACCACTCGTTACTGGTCTCCAGCTGGACATTGAGCCATTGAGCACAACTCTTTGCGTGCGGCCATCCAGCCAGTTCTTTATCCACCAAGTGGCCCACCTATCAAATTGATGTCTCTCCAGCTTAGAGACAAGGGTGTTATGTAGGACAGTGTCAAACGCTTTGCACAAGTCCAGGTAGATGACATCAACTGCTCTACCCCTGTCCATCAGTTCCGTAGCCCCATCATAGAAGGCCACCAGATTGGTCAGGCAGGATTTCCCCTTAGTGAAGCCATGCTGGCTGTCACCAAGCACCTTGTTGTTTTTCATGTGCCTCAGCATGCCTTCCAGGAGAATCTGCTCCAAGATTTTGCCAGGCACAGAGGTGAGACTGACTGGTCTGTAGTTCCCCGGCTCATCCATTTTCCCCTTCTTGAAAATGGGGGTTATATTTCCCTTTTTCCAGTTGTCGGGAACTTCACCTGACTGCCATGATTTTTTAAATATGATGGACAATGTCTTAGCAGCTTCATTTGCCAGTTCCTTCAGGACCCGAGGACGGATTTCATCAGGTCCCATGGTGCACATTCAAGCTCCTAAGATGGTCTCGAACCAGATCCTCTCCTACAGTGGGCCCAGGGTCTTCATTCTCACAGTCCGTGCATCTGCCTTCCAAGACTTGGGTGGTGTGGTCAGAGCATTTTCCGGTGAAGACTGAGGCAAAGAAATCATTAAGAACCTCATCCTTCTCCAAATCCAGGGTAGCCAGTTCTCCCAATAGCTTCTGGAGAGGGCCCACGTTGTCCCTAGTCTGTCTTTTATTTGCAATGTACCTATAGAATCCCTTCCTGTTATCTTTCATATCCCTAGCCAAGTTTAATTCTAACTGGGCCTTAGCTTTCCTAACCTGGTCCCTAGCTTCCCAGATAACATCCCTGTATTCTTCCCAGGCCTCCTGTCCTTGCTTTCACCTTTTATAAGCCTCTTTTTTCCTTTGAATTTTCTTCAGCAGCTCCTTATCCATCCAAGGAGGTCTCCTGGCCCTTCTGCTGCACTTCTAGAAGGAAGTTGTTGTTGGGATGCAACACTCCTGAGCCTGTAGTAGATGATCCTTGAATATCAACCAACAGTCTTGGGCCCCCCTGCCCTCTAGGGCTATATCCCATGGAACCTTACTGAGCAGGTTCCTGAAGAGGCCAAAGTCTGCCCTCTTGAAGTCCAGGGCAGTGAGCTTGCTGCACGCTCTTCTCACTGTCCTGAGGATCTCGAATTCGGCCATCTCATGAACATATCAGGTGGGAGCTGCTGGACCTTGACCAATTTTTAATTACCAGTGCACTGATTGAAGGGGGGTCAGCAGCAGCTACCTGGGAGTCGGTAGGAATTGACTCCTGTCATGTGGTGGGTATAATCTGCTCTCACTGTGAACCTGGCATGTGATCGACGCCAGGAGATTGAGAGCAGGACCTGTGTTTTCAGAGGTGGCAAAATCCCACAGCTTCTGCCTGTGGAGCAGAGAGCGAATCCTCTGCCGCTGTGAATATCAGGCCACGGTCCTGGCCAGTCCTTGTGTGTGGGGGGCTGCTATTAGATAGCGCTGTGGCATGCCATACCGTGTTCTCAAATAAAGAGAGGAAGGAAAAGGATTTGAAGTAAACAAGAATGGAGCAGTTCACAGAGCCGGCTGCTGCTGCCAGGCAGCCTTGTCAATAACTTGCATACTTGCCTTGGACTGCAGATTATTTCAGTGTCAGCACAGATGCCATTTCTGGAAACTCCCTGCAGACCAAGGACATCAGAGGAGCCATTTTATTGTACTTGATGGGTGAGAGCAGGAGGCAGAGGCTAATAAGACTGGTATCATGCACGAGGTATAATAATAGAGACAGTGTGAAAAGTTTGTGTGAAAAATGTTCCGTTTTCTCCAGGCATGCTGGAGAAAAAACCATCATTTCCTCCAATTCCTGTTTTTAAATGCACATCCATGATTTTTGCAGCTGCTAACGTGTGTAATGCAGCGCTGTAAGGTTCTCCCGAGCCTGACTTCTCACCTAATATGCACATACTTAACTGCCTCTGAAACTCATTTATCTACACCAGCTATTTCCAGACTCTCTGGCATAAAGCAGTTTTGCACCAAAGCTGTGTTTGTATTCTCATATGTGACAACACCACATGAGGTGTTTTGGTGTTGTTTTGTAAAGTCTCTCTTTTCCTACACGAGCCACATTTGCCTGTGGATGTAAGGAAGCTCTTCCCCCCCGTTCTGGCTTTAGCGAGTGATTTAAGAGAAGCAAATTGCATTTTGAATGCTGCATAAGGTTAGGAAGATAATATTTTCCTCTGTACTCTAACAAACCACTTGTGAGCACAGAACGGTTTGGGGTCACATTTTCAGGCACTGTGATTCAGAAGTCACAGTGAATTTTATGGCAGTGGAATCTTTCCAAAGCCCCACACGTGCCCAGCCCAGGCAGTGTGCTGCTTTCAGGGCACCCTCTGAGTGCCAGGACACACAAATGCCCAAACCCACCCTAAGCACAGATGCCATTGAACATGCCAGAGGGCTGCCAGCATAAACCCTGTGTATAAAGATGATCTTTATGTCATGGGGAAACCTCCCCACTGCCCACTGGGCTGTGAAGAATGCATGTCTGTCCTTCAGTAATTCCTGACTAAGTCTTACTAAACATTCCATGGAGCACGATAAGGAGAGGAAAAGGGTTTGCTCTTGCTAACCTGGGCATCTTTGCAACACCATGAAGGCAAAGCTTAGGAAAACGCCAGGAAGCATCTCAGGTCACTAATTATTGCCTGGTTCTGTAGGGCTGATTATGAACCTCCATGCAGCAAAGGTGAAGGTGCAAGCCCCAGGTGATGACTTGGGAATGGGATGGGATGGAATGGGATGGGATGGGATGGGATGGGGTGCCCCTCCAGGCAAGCAGGCGGCTGGCTGAGGGCAGCTCTCTGAGCACAAAGCATCAGTTTGTTGGTGCTGTGGCAGCAGGGTGCCGCTATGTCCCAGGCCTAATGACTCTTGACCACGCTCAGAACAGCCATGAGTGCTTACAAAGAACCCAGTACTAATGCGTCGGCTGTCTGAATGCTCAGGCTCAGTGAATGCTGAGAAAGCAAACGGGCTCCAGCTATTTTGGAGACAACAAATGCAGACAAAAGATGCAGCAAAGCCGACTGTAACAGCATATGCCGCAAAAAGTTAGCTCCTCGCCCTTTGTAGCCAGGATGGGCTGCAGCTGCAACACGGGGGGAGCACGGGGGGCAGAGCAGGAGCGCAGCTGCTCCCCGTCACGTGGGGAGACCCCACGCGGCACCTCCTGGGGATGGCTCGGGAAAGAGGAGGGAGGGAGGGAGGAAGGGAATGAGGGGGTTGGCCCCTGGCCGGCTATGGTACCGCTGCTGAGGGGCAGCAGGCGCGCTGGGTGAGACACAGTGAGCACCAGGCCACGCGTGCAAACTGCCATCCCAGCAATAAAACCTGGAGGGCCGGAGGTGAGGAAGCCGATGGTGGCTGTACGGAGCTGTGGGAAGGCACTTGTGCTGTCCTCCAGGAGTCCTGAAGCGGGTTTTGTTCATTTGGAAAATGCAACACTTTGTGAAGGCTGCTGATTTACCACCAGTTGAGCTGGAAGAATAACGGACAGATAAACTGGGCTTTTGTTTTTTAACCCCAGATGCTTAATAAGCCTATTCCCGACCAGGCAAGCATACATATTACAAATTCAGATGGGACAGTTGGGAACCAGCAAACAAATCTGGGTGGAGAACCCTCCATATTACATCCCTGAAGCTATTTTGCAGATTTCATACATTATCCATCGGGGTTCAACACGCAGCAGCGCTATAGGCCAGGAGTGATGCTCGTGAAGAATTTAAGCACATCAAGTTAATGATGTGAGAACAGGTGTTCGCTGCTGTAGTTGATGGGGAGGAGTTTGGTACAGCATCTATATAAGGACAATATGAGCAGAGAGAAATTAAAGTGCCTATGGGTAGCAACAACGAGAGAGAATACTAAATAACAGAGGTGTCATGTCTGAGCCATGGGGTGATTGTGAAAAGGGTTAAAAAAGATGCTGCTGCAGAAGCTAAAGCTGTGACTCAAATGCAGATAGGAAAAAAGAAGAAAGTTTAAAATCAAGCAATGGATGCTGTCAGATACCGTGATGCTGGTATATCACCAGTATGAAGGAAAACATCCACCTTCCTGATATGGCTACAGCACGAAGTGGATGGGCTTGAGGGGATTGCAGACCTGGCACTATCCACCCGAAACACTCTGTCCCTTTGCTGGGAGTGACCTCCCTGACCCGTCAGGGGCTATTGCTGAGAGCATCATGCCACCAAATAGTGGCTTCTTAACACTGGGACTGTGGTAACAGTGGATTTGAGCACCCAAGTTAATGCAATTTCCATTACTGGACCTTCTCCTTGTTCCCCATAACTTTCTCAAATGAACTCTAGGTTTCCTTGCTCAAGCTTTCCTCATGGGTGACTTCTTGTTGTTTGAAGGGGTTGGGGAGGTAAAAAGGCAGAAATGCAACCAGAAATCCAGTCTCCTTTTTGATCCTTATGGAGGAGCTTAACCAAATGCAACCAATTGACCTGAATATTCCAAACAAAACTAGATTTTGTTCAGCCATAGCACAACCTCACAGATCTCTGTGGAGCAATCCAAATTCTAAGGAAATTGAAGTAATTCTTTCTGTGCAGACATGTGGGCAAGTGGACAGGAGGACACAAACCCTCTCAATAGCACGGTGGAAGACATTTGCTGTGAATAGAGCTGAAGAAACTAAATAGCAGATAAAGAGCACAGGCTGCTGGAGTCTCAGGTCTCCTTTTCCGTCCCTGTTGGGTTTTAATAACTGGTGTTTATCAAATGTTGCTTTGCCATATTATTAGTTGAATTTGCTGATAGGGAAACTGATGTTTATAACCTGCCTTACCAGCACAGGACTGCAACCAGAATGTCAATGTGAGATTGCCTTAAAAAAATGGATGTAAAAACAATGGGGAAAAACATAGAGTGGAAAGGGACTGATGCTGTTGAGAAGTTGAGACCAGAGACAGAGAGAGAAGAGGAGCCTGAACCTGCTGCCTAACAGCATCTGCAGTGTCTCAGAAAAGTGTGTTTCTCCTCAAGGAATGCTAACGATTTTAAATGCATTGGAGCCTACCTACAGCTCCTGCCTGTGCAGCCTGGTGTCAAGCACGGACTAGAAAGAGTACACATTGCCTGAAGCACAACAGGATGCAGTGGTAGGTTGAGAATTTGCAGAAAACACAAAAGAGCAAGCCAAGCTCTGCGATGTGCTGTTCATTTTAGCTGAACGATTTAAATACCAGCAGAAAAAGGAAAAGATGGAGCAGGTGCAGCAGCTCCATGGGGCTTCTGGCCGCCGCCTTCCTGTTCCTGCCTTGTGCTTTCGTGTCCTCTGGAGTGTCGCAGCAGTCCCAGTTACTAAAAAGGCATATGGCAGCACTGCAGCACACCAGAGTGGGTGCCCATGGAGGGCAGCAGGAGGATGGATGAGTGCAACCCAAGGCAATTCAGAGAGATGCCTGTATCTTCCTTGGAGGACACAGTACTGCACCACTTTGGAGCAAAGAGCCATCTGGTCTTGGATGCACAAGCTCCTGGCTTTAAGGTGCAAGATGACCTCCAGGCTCCTCCTGGAGACACAGAGTGGGGTCCCACGCAGGCTGAGCCCCTGACTGGGTCCCAATAGGAGGAGGAGGAGGAGGAGGGAGAGGTTTGGTGGCCCCCCTCCCTCTCATGGACACTTCCATAGTGCCTGACCTGTGGTTTCACAGGCACCCCAGCCACATCCTGATGAATGGAGAGTTCTTGTCACTGCATGGGCATCTACCTTCCCCAGCAATTACACCTCCTTCTGTGGTGGGGAGTGAGCCATCAGGCTGGGGACACCCGGCTCTGCCTCTCACATAAATTCAACAATCATCAAGAAGAGGTTTCAGTGAACTGCAAAAAAATGCTCAGCAACACAGGAAATAATTAAAGGTTAATTTCACTCCAAAGAAGACCATTTGATTTTGGTTTAAAGTCCTCAAACGTAAATGATTTCCAAATTAAACATTATTTTAAAATACAGAATTGAGCATTTTCATTTTGAAAACCCCAAATGAAATGCCGGTGGTTTTTTTTTAATGGTCAAAACTATTCACCAAACCCATGATGAATTTGGCAAATTGGTTCAACAGCTGATTTCTTTTTTCTATGCCAGTTACTCACTTGGGAAAAAACCTTGTCCCACCAGTAACCAAGAGCACAGCCTTGGCCCTTCAGCGTGCATAAAGCCTCTACTTCCATTCATCGCTCCCTAATGTGCATTAAAAATTGCACATAAGAAGTAATTATTGAGCTGTGTAAACCATGCGTAGTGGGAAGGAGAAGAATGATGAGGTGTATCCACCAGGCTAGATCCACATCAGTCACTGGCTTCCTGGGCAAATTCCTTACCCAGCTGAAATCAACAGCGGAACTCTCAGCAGCATCAAGAGGTTGAGGGGTTTGGTTCGTTTTATCATATTTTCTGGACTCAAAACCTGCTTTGAAGCACTACTTTGTAACCTGGATCCACTGTGGAAAAAAACCCCAACACAACACCCTGATGCTCCTCAGTTAACAAATGTATTTTGGAGGCTGCATCCTGATGCCACCGTGTGCCAATGGTGCTCTGCTGGCTCCAGCATATGCACACACGTGTGCACACACACACATGCACATGCATCCCTCCTGCATGCATCTCTCCCAACACACACACAACAAGGAAACCCTGTGCCCTCTCCAGCAGTATTGTGGTGTCCCAGCCACCTAGCTCCCATGGGAAACTCCAATATATCTTAAAATGAATCCATGTTTTATTTTATTCTGGATCAATTATTTGCTTTTCTGCCTATACAATGGCTATTCTCTTATCAATGCTGTTTTTCTCTCTGACCCATTTCCCCTCTTTTTCCTTCCTTTATTTTGGTGGGGAGGGGAGCAGGATTGGAAGCTGCTAATTAACCCTCTGCATTACAGGGTCCCTGGTGCGTATCACCACAAGGCAAAGGTGGGGCTGTGAGGAGGAGGAGGATGAGGTGGGGGGAGCAAGGAAGATGACACAACAAACATGAAGCCTCGCAGCAGCCGGTTCCAGCCACAGCATCTGCAGAATGAGGCCATTTTTCTGTAACTCTAATCTCATAATTCATTGTTTGTGTGGTGTTGGTTACAGTAGCTGAAAGGGGGGATAACAGCAGGTCAATTTGGCACAGAACCGTGTTTGAATCTGCAATGAGGGACTAGCCCACCTTCTGATGAGCTGCTGAACCACAGCCAGGAATAGAGAAAATAAGCAGGCAAGTGGCTTAAAAGGAGAAACAAGACCCCTTAAAATAACATAAACCAACTAGAAAGACTTATTTTGGGAATCCATAGGGCTGGGGTGTGTTTGCAAGCACCAGGGCAATGTAACAGCCTTTTCCTCACCGCTGCTGCTGGTCATTTACTGTTTGGGCTCCCGTGAAAGCGAGCTGCTTTACTTGGCTCCTGCCGGCACTGTCTGGCTCCCAAGCCTTTTGCCTTTTTTTTTCCCTGTGAGAGATAAGCCCAAATCTCTTCTATTTTTTGCCTATAACGTTGAAGGACGGCCCAGCCCGGCGCAGGCGGTTGTTTGAGAGGTGTGTTGGTTAATGTTAGTGGCTGATTACTAAACTTCTCGTTTGGAACCGCAAACCCCCAGCATGTCAGCCTGAATTAGCTAACAGCAAGGGAGTGTCCTGCTCGGTTTGCAGGCCGCAGCACATCTGCTCTTTGAAGAGAGAGAACGAGCAAAATAGGCTTGGGTGGTTGGTGGCGGGGCTGTTGGTGTGTGTTGTTTTTGCCTCCCCTCAGCCTCCCGTTTGTGCCTGTGTTCATAAATACCCTGATGAGAGGCTGCCTCCGCGGCTGCAGTGTGGGAAGGGGGGAAGGAGGGTGCATAAAGAGCGATTCTCCACCCGCGTAGGGGACACCCTTCCTCCCCTCCCTGCCACCTCCTCTTCCTCCCCCTCCCCTCGCTGTTTGACCTTGAGTTCGTTCTCTGCTCCCTCTCCCCTCCTCCCGCTGCCTGCATCTGGCATCCGAGGCAAGCTGGTGCAGCTGGGGGGCCGAAAATCCCCCTCCCCACACCCCTTATCCCTTGCATGGGGTTTACCATGGGTGCTCCCCGTCCACCCCCAGCGCAGCCCTAGGGGGCATAGGACCAGGAGCAGCCCCCTTGGCTCCCCATCACGGGCATGCTGCACCGCAGCGCTGCAGCTCAGCTACCCTAATCCGGTTGTCTTTTCCAAGGGGAACAATGGGTGGCCTTGTGCTGGCCCAGGCTGCTCGTCCCCGTCCTTGCAGCTGGCGCATCCACCAGTGCTAAGCTCCAGTGAGCAGGATCAGCTGAAGCCCTCATTCCCCTTCACCCTCTTCAAGGGCTTGCCTATCCACTGGGGCCGCTATCCGTTCCACAAAACATTTGGGTTGCCATGGGCTGTTTGTGCTGGAAAGCAGAGGGCTCTTCCAGCAGTGGGCAGCGATCCTCGGTAGAAAAATCCTGCCCTGTGTTAGTTTACAACAGTTTCACCCACACAGAAAAGTACAATGGAGACGGATCATGCACAGTGACAGGCTGCCGGCGGCTCCAGGGGATCCATAATTTATGATGTTTTTCTTACCGATCCGGTTTTGGATTTCACAAGCAGGCCCATTTCCTTCCCATTTGTTGCTTCCTTCCGTCCTGGTTTCAAGAAATTGAACACCAGGCTCAAAATGGGTGAGAGAGGCAGTGGCTGCCCAGCTCTCCTGGGTGGATGTGGGTGCATGGGACAACTGGGGGTTCCCCAGCCTCATCTTGCCACCCTGAATTTATCACAGAGGAAGGAGAATGCCCTGACACACACCTCGCTTCCTGATGAGTGGTGGCAGTGGCAGCCGTTGTGCTGCTGCCCTGATGCTCAGTTTTCACCGGGTCACCCAGTAAAAACAGGGCTACCAGGACTCCCAGCAATTGGCTGATTAAAGGTAAGGAGGTTAATAATGGCTTTTAAGGATTGTCCTTACTCAAATAAATAAGAATCAAAACCTAATCTGCTCTGTCATCTGTAATCTAGCCGCTGCTCCCTCACCAGAAATAGAGGAGCCAGGGCAAGATGCAGCGGTCAGATGCCGCTTCCACAGTCAGTCACACCGAGACGTGAAGGTGTGGTGCTATGTGGGTTTGTCCAATGGGCCAAGCCTGAAACGTGCTTCTGGGGAACCCCGTAATTTCAGATCTGGAGGTGCTTTTTCAGCTGAAGCCCATCCCAGCCTGGAGCCACGGGTCCTGCCTGCTCTGTGGCCACACTCCCAACCTCCCTGCACCCATGTGGGAGGCCACCGGCACAGAGGCGGGGAAAGGACCATCACCAATATCCCACTGCCATCCGTGGGCTTGGTCAGTGAGGGCTGTGGGGCTGTGTGGCCCCAGCCCTGCTGCAGATGGCTGGGTCATCCAGGGGGGTTGCAAACAATCAAGTTAGGTTAAACCCACAGCCACTGTGGTTACAGGCGGCTGTGATTAGTCACACAGTGAGTGATCCACTTATAGCAACCCCTCCCCCGCAACACCCCCCCACTTCATCTGCTTACAAGGAAGAGCCCAGGCCTCCCTTAACTCGATTTCACCACCAGTTTGCGTCCAAAAGAAAAAGGAGCCTCAACTTGGAAAGGGAGAAGTGGAGCGATGGGGTGGGGAGCACCAGCAAGAGTTTTGTTTTGAAACCTGCCATGGCTCACAGTAATGGGAAGCCCTGCTTGCCCCCATGCTGGTGCCTTCAGATGGGCATCATGGGCATCGGTGCATGGGAGGCAGCTTCTGTAGGGTGGTGGCTCTGCAGCCGAGGTGGGGTGGCAGGGTGTATGAGCTGTTGGAGTGTTGTTCACCACTCAGCCTTGGCAGGTCAGTCTATCGCCTGCCACCGTGGTTTACTGACCCCAAGGCTGCTCTCCTGCTGCTTCCCACCTGGACTTCTGCACAGCTCCATTTCCTTTTCTTCTTTACAAAAGGAAAGAAAGGATTTCAGGCTATTTCAAGGACTTCACCTGGTTCACCTTGCAAATGGCTGTGGTTATTAGAAACGCATTTCCCCTCTTGCTGGGCCCAGGTCCTCAAGCAGGCAAGGGGATGAGGAGGATGAGGCCACTCTCCCCATCCTCCTCTACCCCATCTGGTGCTGGGAGCAGGTGACGGGCACCTGCGTCCTCACCACTGGGTGAGCCCCCAGGGCCCCCTCCCTGGCAGCCACAGGGGTAGTGCGAGAGGCGGGTGGGAAGCAGGAGGAAGGGGAGGGAGGCATTAATTTGCCACAGTAGCAGGCGGTGATGTCTGCCTGCAGAGTCTGGAGCTGGGCACCACCTGGGCATCCCAAGCCACCATCCTTCCTGCATCCACCCTGTGAACCCTGCTGACATCCTCTGCAGAGACTGCTGTGGCAGGGCATGCTGCTACCCACATCAGTCACTGTTATTTACTGTCTTCTTTCAGTGCAGAGCAATCCCCCTGGCACACGAAGGTTTGGTAGCGCTGATCCTGTACCAGATCCTTCCTCACCTCCCCTTGCATGCATAGGTTTTTTGGCCATGCAGTTCTCAAATGTTGTTGCCCCAGCTGAGAGCTCTTCTGTAGCAGGGTGAGGGTTGAGAAATGGGTAAGGCAAATCTGCAGATGAACAATAATGCCACAACTTTGTTCCCATGCTGCCGTCTTCTGCCCCAGTGCACAGTTTTATGGCTGAGCTGTAAATCCTTGGGAAGCTGTCTAATGGAAAACCCAATCCTTCAGTGTGGTGTTTGCTGTGACATTCATGGAGAGAGCTGTTACAGCCCCAGCCCTCCTCCATCTCGTGGATACAGCCACTGTGCTCCCCGCTATGGGCTTCACAGCTCCACCTCATGTGCACTTCGGGTTTTATCTGGTCAGGGCTGAAGAAACACACACGACAGGTGAGGGCTCTATCCTGAAGGAGGGCGAGTGAGCGATGGGAGGCTCCAGACTGACACAGCTACAGTGGTGTGCTGTAGGGTGGCTTGAGAGGCCTGTGAAGACCTTGCTGGGACAAATGTCCATTCTTGAATGAAGAGGGAGTCTGTGGCTCCTGTTGTGGCCATTCACTGACCTCACATTGACAAATCACTGCTGGCTGAGGGCACTGCTGTCTTGGGGATCATGCAGCAATTTGCAGTGATTTTCTTGGCCTTTCAGGGCAATCGCTGTGAGACAACATCCAAATTATTTCTGAGGGCAAGATAGATGTGAGCACCTCCCTTTCTGCCCACCAGATTTATTTCCTCATACACTTCGACTCAACACATTCTTAACTCCCTGAATAACTGGGAACTTCCCTGGAGCTCTTCCAACAGGTGCCCTCTGTTATATGCTTACCTGCTGATACTGCCTTCCTACTTGAACTTTCCTGCTTTTCTTATCTTCTCTCTCTCCTTTCTGCCTGCCAGAAAGGTTTCTTCACACTCCTGCCTCCAGCCCTGCCCAGCTGAGCCAAAGAAAATATCCTCTCCCCTCTCCATAGGGATGTGTTCCTCTCATGCAGCCGCTCATCAAGTGCAACCAAAGTGTCCTTTTCATTGGAGACAGGTGCTTTGGTGCAACACCCCTTGCAATGGGAGCCCTCCTGCACCCCAGAGATGTGGAGGACCCAGTCCATCTACATCTTCCCCTGTCCACCCACCACCCTGGCCACTGGGGCAGAGTTCAGCAAAACAGCACTGGCACAATTAAATGTTGTAGTTCCTTCCTGAAAAGGTGCCAGCTCCAAAACCAGCATTGCAGCCCAGGTAAGCAGCAGCAGATGTCTGAGGCCTCAGAGAGCCATTTCACAGAGGAGGAGAAATGAATGACAAAAGTCTAGGTCAATGCAGCCCAGTCCCAGCCACCACAGTGCCCAGAGATTGGGCTGAGCAACAGCCATCCTGCCTCTGCACGCACAAGGGTGATGGGACTAAGGGAAGGCTGGGGGGACCCCAATTGCATCTCACAGGTCCCCTCAGCGGGGAGAGAGTGATGTTCTCATGAGGGTTGGAAGCATCTACAGCTGGCCCCCAGAGCTGACACCCAAGCAGGTTAAAACACGATGGGTTAAACAGATTCTGACTATTGTTTCCTAGTTGTCAATGTGTGCCAGTCCACCAGTGAGGCTTTCCAGTCTGTGTGAGGCCTTTTTCCCAGCACAGCCAGGCCCTGAACTGGGAACTCCTTGGGATCAGGAGCAGTTGAAAACTCCTCTGGCCCTTCGCACAGCATCGTCTTCAAGTTGAACTGCCTCAGCACAGGGCAGTGCTCAACAAAAATGCTGGGTGCATCTTCCTAAGATCGAGTACAGTAGCACATGAAGCAACAGGACTGAGATGGCAAATGTGTAACCCAGCGTAAGTCCTGCCCATGAGGCTACAACGACTGTCGGAAACATCACCGGTAGTGGTGTTTATTGTGTGCACTCCAACGAGATATAGAAGCAACTTCCAAGGATAAGGATTACATTTGCTCCACATTTTGGCAGAGCTGGTTCTTGCCAGTAAGTGGTTCACATTTTAAAGTCTGAGCCAAACCCCACAAAGCCCTACAAACCTTATTCATCTGTAGTTCATGTCCTTCATGAGTAAAGAAGTGGAAAGAGAAACAAAATAATTTCCTTTAATGAATGGAAGGGAGAGAAGAAATTCCCAAATAATTATAAGTGTGTTTACAGTGACTCCCACTGTTTTATGCTGGTGACCCTGGGTCAGATGAGGGGTTTTGTATAGATCCATCTGTAAGTACATAATACACTTGTCATAGATGAGATCAGCTCTGATGTATTTTTCTGGCAGCTTCAGAGCCGTCATATTTTCAATGTTTTGTCCAGTCAATCACATCTCAAACGGTGGGGTTTCCATCACATCCCTCCACCACCATGTAGCAACTGTTAGGACAGCTTCTCAGTGTTGGCAGTAACTCTCCAACTAGAGAAAGATGAGCCTTGTTTGCAATTCACTGAAAGATGACCCGTTTTATTTGCATTAACTAGATGCAAAATGTAATCCCTTGCAGTTCTCTCTGGCTCTTATCAGCCTGACGTGCACAGCTCAAGGAGCCCATACCTATGTGGCTGAGCATGATGCTGCGCAGAGCTACCCTGAGCAGCCATTCTTGCTGACTTGAGTAAACCTGTGCTTGCTTGCCAGCTCTGCAGGGAACATCAGCCTAGGATGAGAAAGACACCTATGCTACATCCAGCATCAGATGTAGCTCCCTGAGAGCTGCCTGGTGTGTCTCTGCCATGCAATCCCATCCACTTAATGGCACTGTGAAGGTGGTGTCAAGCTCAGCCACAGTGCCCTGAAGCACTGAGGGCAGGCAGCACAGCTGTGAGAGGCGTGTAGCCCAGAGGTCTTGCTAATGGGCAGCTATGGGTTTGCTAGTTGCTTTCCTTCCTTGCAGGAAATCCACAGGAGAATGCCTGGGCTTGGAAGCCAAGCTGCTTTTAACACGTCTTTGCAGGCATCACCAGACATGCTCAGGGTCTACCCCACTTCCTGTGAGGCTGTTCCTGCAGGTAGGGTGTACGTGAGCAGCCCATCTCACCTTCCTGCACCTTCTCCCTCAGCACTAAACCCTAATACAAAATGGACACCCGCCGTAGGATCCTCTCCCAGTGTACATTTGCCTAGGTTGGCATAGACACTTTCTGATGAGTTCATACACCAGATCCTAGCTGTGCATCTTGGTGCCTGAGCCCTTCCAGAGGGGCTGCTTAGGTCAGTGCTTGTGCTACCCTGCCAGCGGCACCAAACATCTTCACTCATTTTTATGGCACTAGCCTGCGCAGAAGTAGGATCATCGCATCAAAGGGGGCAGCTTCTGCAATACCATATGCATCTGTTCCCATGCATATTCCTCATGGAGTCCTCCTCTGTTTATGTTTTTATTCTCTTGCTGTACTGAGTGAACTTGAAAGATTTTGATGTTTGAGCATGTGGCTTCAAAGGTGCATATTGACCATAGTAAAGCGTGCGTCTCCCTAAACGCCTTTCCCCAAGACCCCACATTTCATAAAGCAACTGCATGTGATAGGGAAGCCTGCATCTCCTTCCTTCCCTCATCCTTTGCCTCCCTGCAAGAGCCACCATGCAAAGCAAAGCAGGGCAGGGCAAAGCAGGGCAGGGCTCAGGGAGGTGGCTCCCCACTCACAGCCCACTGGCATTTCTCTCCCAGATGGTTTTGACAAGGAGAGATGGTAATGCTCCTGCTCGCCCCAGCCCCGTCTGTGGGCTCACATGTATTTCTGCTCACACGCACACTCCCACTGTGGCCCCGGCAGCTGCTGTCATTTATTCCCTCTATATTTGGCTACTCAGTGTGCCCACCATGACTGCATCTGTGGGGGAGGCTTTCAGAGGTGCTTCCCCATGCACCGGTGCAGGCAGGTGCTGAGTAGGGCTTTCAAAAGCATCTTATTCCTCATGACTTAAACAGGAGTGAGGCACACTGGCACCTTTTTTACCCTGATCTGCACCTTTTGTGCTGAACACTGTATTTAGCTAGGATTATTTTGATGTCCTCACCCCTGCTTGTCTTCTGAATCACTGATGTGCAAGCCAGCTCCTATCTGCTGTAAAGCCACATAATGGTGTTAGCAGTTAACACCAAGCCTGGGTAAATACACCCTGCCCTGGAGTTGGGCTGGCTTTGCTTGGTTTGGCTCTGGGCTGACAAATGGCTGCTTGGGCTCTGATGAGGTTGGAGTGTAAGCAGGGCAGGCTCATATCTGCTGTTAATTTCTTACTGGAACTCGGGCAATTTATATTAGCCTAAGATAGGTCCTTGTTGGTCTCTGTGGCGTGCACTGCACAGAGCAAATGTCTGTTGTGTGATTCATGATTTGGGAAAGTGCAAAGCGTATCCTCCAAAAGACACCACCCCCCAGTACCCAATCAGTTTCCCTGTCATATTTTTTTCATTTCTTTATTATTATTTCCGTAGTTTCAAGTTTATGAAGAGTCTCATAATATCTGGGGTTATTATTTAAAGCCTCAAGTCCTGGAGTCTTCCAAATGCACAGGAACTGCTGCTTTCAGTGCAAGAATAAACAAAGCAAGAACGAGTTTCAGCTTTCTATAGCCACAAAGACATGCCAAAGCACTAAACACCCTTCAGTCACCCAAAATGTCAGCAGAGAGAAAGCCAGTCTGTTACACTGAGATGTGTTTAAAAACACGTCCTCCTTTTCATTTCACTCGTGGGGGCACTGAGCAGCAGACTCATGCTTTCTGCATGGTGATACTGCATTTGACCCATTTTTGGAGTGGGATGAGGAGCGGATCATGAGCTGCAAGGAGGTGGCCCTAGATCACAGAGGAGGTGGCTATGGTGCAGGCAGGATATGGTCAGGGAGCAGAGAGGAGGTGGCCATAGATTGTGGGGGAGGTGGCCATGGTGTAGGGAGATGTTCCTGGATTAGGAAGGAGTTTTCCCTGGAGCAGGGAGGAGGTGGCCATGGATTACGGAGGAGGTGGCCATGGAGCAGCGAAATGTCCCTGAAGCAGTGCAAAGGCAGGAGCTGCTCACTGGGCATGGAGGAAGGAAAAGATCCCCCCCCACACTTCTAATGGATTTCTTCAGATAAAAGAGCCCCAGCTACCTTTCTTCCCTGTAATGGCCCCTGAGGCTAATGTCTTAAAGAGGAAACAAAAGGATTGCTTTACATCACACAAGTGGGGCAAGAGCTCAGGGGGGAAAACAGCACTTGAGTGCTGCAGCATTGCCAGGGCTCCCGCTGCAGGATGGAGGCCAGGGGGAGGGGTGCTGCTGGCCCTAACTTAAGCTTTGCTGTGTGGCCTCTTGGTATTAAACCCTTCATTAACCCCTTCTCTGCTGCTCTGGTGTCCATGTGCTCCAGGAGGGCTTTTCTGTCCTGTGTCATTCAAGCTAGTGTGGGTGTCAAGGCAGGCCACACAAATGTTTGCGTTTCATGGGCATAGCCAGCAATGAAGACGTATGGCGCGAGGTGGCCAAACCAGCCAGAAACAGCAATAATAATACTAAAATCCACAAGGGAATTCTGCGGTAATGCCTTAAAAACGACGGCAAGTGATAAACACAGGGAAGAGCCGAACTCAGAGGGTGGCAGGAAAGGCGTTTCCTACAGGCTAGGGGTGTTGGGCTAGTGCAACAACAGCGGCGGGTAGCATACAGCTTCCAGCAGCTCCAGCTGTGATGCTCTTCCTTTGTCTGCTCTCTCCTCTGGCAGCTTCCCGAAGGGAGGACAGAGCAGGTGTGACAGCCACCGAGGGAGCCCCAGCAGCAGAACCAGGGGGTAGGGCAGCAGCTGGGGGCTGCAGGCAGAAGATGGATGCAGCAGGTTCTCTCCTCTAAAGAGGAGGATGCTGCACAACTGCCCGTCGTGACTGGCTCCATCAGGAGAGCCATGGTGTCCCTCTGGCTTTACATGGCTGTTGACTTTATAAACCACCCACTCCAGCAGCTGAAATTTTCCATGCTCGGTCCCTGCACAGCACCTTCTGTGTATCTGTTTTTGGCAGAGGGTTATGTAGGAGAGAGATAGCTGTAGGGAGAATAAGCTGTCAAACAAAGTAAAAGAGACACCTTTGATTAGCAGCTAATAGAAGAAAATCGACTCTTTTGGACCACCATCGTCCTTGCCACATTGGATCAGAATGATGCTCTGTCAGTGCCTTGGGTTTGACCCTGCCCTACACTCTTTCTTCACAGGAAGATACAGGGAAGTGGGCTCATCAGCGTCTCTCCAAGAGCATCCTTCTTACCCCTGGGATCCCCTTTTTGTCACATCCCTGAAACATGACCCCACTATGCCTGTCCCAAACTCATTCTGCAAGGCATGTGACTCCTTTGTGCTTGAATTTGTCAAGTTTAAAGAAGAGCAAGTGCTATCTGAAGCTTGTCCTGTTATGGTTCCCATTGAAGATAGATAAATGTTTTTCTTGGTTGAATATGAAGCAGCTGAAAAAAAAGACTCACTGACGGATGATGTGGTCTACTAAGCCTTTCAGCCTTGTAAGGCAGGTTTGTCCCCTCTGTGGCATTACAGAATGCGCAACCCTCCTTCAGGCCTGAGAGCTACACTGCTCTCAGAAAAGCTTACCAAGGGAGCAGGATCTCATCCTGCTATTGAAAACTATATGACTTGCAGATAAAGTGAAAAATAATCAAAAATTAATAAAGAAAACAAATAAACCCCTATTCTATTTTAAAAGTAGGGCCAAGGGAGAATATCTGGTGCTGAAAATGGCATATCCCCAAGGAACAAGCACCATCTTTCAAAGGTGCGGCTCTCCCAGAAGCAATGTGAGCAGCATCTGTGCATACAGCTTTTAAGTTTGTAATTTGTCTGTAATTTCTCTGCAATCACCGATATTCTGTGGGGATTCTAGGGTGCTTTTTTTCTAATGTGTGTTTTCTTTTCCATTGCAAAGGCCCAACGCTCTCTCTGAAAGCCCGTATGCTCCTGTCCTGTTTGACTTTAGCATGCAGGAAATGGCCTCTGTCCAATTAGCAGCATGGGAATTAGCACTGCTGGAAATTCACTACTCCCTACCGTATTCCCCTCTGAGAGTGCTGAACTTCAGTGCTCAATTTTCTCTCTTTATCTCTCTTTCTCTTTTTAAACAGCACCGTGAAGACTGAGCGCATAGGAAGCTATTAGAAAAGCACTGCTCATACTGAAGTCAGGAGATGCAGCTGTTAAATTCCTAGTGATATTAACACAGAGGTATTGCAGGTGAGTTGTGCTTTCGAGTTGCATTTTTTTTCCTGTCTTAGTATATATCATGTATCTTGTAAGGTGTTTGCTAATAGTATTAGCAGTTCTTGCAGTTTGTTGTGAACTCATAACATTTGGTACTTTACTTAAGCCTGAGCCTTTGGAGTCAAAAAATATGATTGAGAAAAATACCAGTTTTAGAACCCTCAGGTTTGTGAAAAGCATGTTGAGCACTGTCAAAGTAAAGATGGAAAATGTAAAATAAAGAAACAACCACAATTCCATACACCTAGATACATAAATGTATTGATTTATAGCCATATCGTTACTTGTAAAGTCAGCAGTAGGATGTTTTACTGGGATGGGGAGAAAGCAACACATGCTTTTTGTATGCTTGAGATTGACATTGCTGTGTAAACACCACGAGTCATAGAAAGGAGGAATGCATCTGAGATAACATAATTACAATACCTCATTTTTAATGTCCCGTGCTCAAACTTTTACCTGTGTGTCTTTAATGTAATAAATTTCTGTGATGGGGCATACTTACTGTATGAAAGAGATAGCTAGTGCTCTTTTGTGATGAATGCAAAGCATGCAAAGGAAACTTTTTATTTAGGCTGCTGGACACAGACCAAAGCTGTGGTTTTTGAGCTGTCTCGCTCCCAGACTGACTCTCACAGTGGGTGCCTAGTGTCACCATAATGGGTTTCTCGAAGTCCTGGCCTGGATTAGTCCGTTGCAAAGCAGAATGAAATGCACACTGCATTACACACAGCTTACTCTCTTTTTTCACAGCAATTTTGAGAAAAGAATCTCTAAGGAAGTTGCAATGGAAAGCACGTCTTGTGTGCAAGGCAGTAAAGTCCCTGCTACGTCTTCTGCAATTTGCCCACAATCACAGACAAAATTAAATATCATTATTGTCATTATTTAATTACCTTGTGCCAAGCAACCTCTTGCTTGGCCAGGCTCTAGGTGTACTGGTTGTTCTACAGAATTGTTTTCAGGTGAAGGGCCTAAAATATAAGTTATAAACTGCAGTAACTGGGAGAAGTTGATGGGAAGGCTGAAAAGCATTTGTTTAGCCTGAGAACAAATTGGGTGGGGGGATTGAGCTGCTTCTCCTCCTCTGCCAGGAAGCTGTTGAAGGTGTCTGGTATATCAGAAGATGTTTGGGAATCAAACTTCTTTGCTGTATTCACTTGGCCAGAAATGTGTGATGTCCTATGCATTCATGTTACCAAATGTGGATAACTGGTTCTCTCTAATCTCTAGACGGAAAGCTGGGCAAGGCCTACACAGACACAAAACAAGGGAGGCCCACCTGGATGCTGCAAGAGAAGTCAAGATTTCCAAATGTCTTTTCATTCTGAGCTGGAACAAAAGTGGTTTGCCAAAATGGGACAGCCCGTCGGCAAGCAAGACCGGGTTGAGGTCAAGACCAGCAGGAGGCTGGAATAGCGCTCTTCAGATTAGCACAACCTCTCTGCAAGGTTTAACTGGGAAGAGTTTGGCCACAGGAGAACACAAGGTAGTGAGGCTGATAGTAGCTGGATGGCAAAAGTAAACAGATGACATCCGTGGCAGGCTGAAGGTAGCTCAGAGGCCCATTTTTCATGATCATAGAATCATAGAATCATAGAATAGTTAGGGTTGGAAAGGACCTTATGATCATCTAGTTCCAACTCCCCTGCCATGGGCAGGGACACCTCCCACTAAACCATGCCACCCAAGGCTATGTCCAATCCAGCCTTAAACACTGCCAGCGATGGAGCATTCACAACTTCCCTGGGCAACCCATTCCAGTGCCTCACCACCCTTACAGTAAAGAATTTCTTCCTCATATCCAATCTAAACTTCCCCTGTTTAAGTTTGAACCCATTACGCCTTGTCCTGTCACTGCAGTTCCTCATGAAGAGTCCCTCTCCAGCATCCCTATAGGCCCCCTTCAGATATTGGAAGGCTGCTATGAGGTCTCCACGCAGCCTTCTCTTCTCCAGGCTGAACAGCCCCAACTCTCTCATCCTATCTTCATATGGGAGGTGCTCCAGTCCCCTGATCATCCTTGTGGCCCTCCTCTGCACTTGTTCCAACAGTTCCATGTCCTTTTTATGTTCAGGACACCAGAACTGCACAGAATACTCCAAGTGAGGTCTCAGGAGAGCAGAGTAGAGGGGCAGGATCACCTCCCTCGACCTGCTGGTCACGCTCCTTTTGATGCAGCCCAGGATATGGTTGGCTTTCTGGGCTGGAACTCTTGCTCTATCGCTCAATGGTGGAGAAATTAGAGAGCCCTAGGAAAGGATCTGGACTGAAGTGCTGCAACACAGGGCTGAGAGGCACCAGTAGCCTTCAGAATAACACTGTTTTCCTTTATTTTCAAGAAAGATTTATGTCTGGTTTTATCTGAGGAAGAAACTGACTTTTATTGACATACTGTTTAGCCAAATTAAGACCATGGGCAGGTACTATCTAAAATGTGTGTAAAACAGGAGACACTAGTACTTACAGGGTCCCTGGCAGTATATGGCTTCACTTCAATGTTTGACACCAAGAAATGCTTTGGTCAAATACAGCATAATTGCATCCCACCTGTGTTGGGTTTGAGCCACTAATTTATACAAACAGTGTGGACCCATGGTGTCCTTTCCTAAGAAGACCTTGGCATGCTTGCTAAGTCCTGCACAGTGCCAACCACATACTGCCCAGGGAATTAGCTATTATAACACTGTAGTCATATTTAGACATTTCTGTAAAAGAATTTTCTTCATATCTCAAGCCCACTTGTGGGTCATTGTGCCTCAAACGTGCACCTAATTGTGTTGTGAAGAGCCTGTTGTCATCTGTCCTTCCTCTTCAGGGGGGCCATGACCTAGGTGGACACAGGGGCTGTCCCCTGGTGCCCAGGATGCTATTGTGCCTCTCCTGAGCTGTATGAAAGGAGGTGATGATGTCACTCCGCTGTGACAGCAGTGAGGGCAGTGGGTGGCCCAGCTTGCTGGGAATGGGTATGTCCTCCCTGTACATGGAGGGCACTGGAGGCAGGATTTCTCCATTAGCTCCCCTTGGGGTGGTTGGCTCAGCATTAGCCCTGGGCATTGGGTCCTCCCTTAATTAGCTGTGGCCTGTGGTCATTGACAGGCTCTCGGCCATTTTAATGAAAAGATATGTTCTAACAGTGACCTTGATCTAACCATGAGGTGCCAATCACAGAGAGAATGACTGTCATAACAATCATTGCTGGCACATCGGGGACCTCAGGACCAGCAGCAAGGCAGGCGGCACTACTCACAGCCTCTGTGGCTCCATCCCGCAGCAGGTCAGAGGAAGCCTCTGAGCCCAGACATTTTCCTTCCCACTGTGTGCTCAGGTCCTGGTCTGAGGAATTACGTCTTTTGTGGGGTCTGACGGAGTTTCACCCCTCAGTAACTGCACAAATGTCTCCTCTATCCTTCCTTTGCTCCCACTGACCCTGTCCTCCAGCAGCCTTGGCTGGCTGTGGCCAAGCTCCTGTGCAGCCAGCAGCACCCGGCTCTGGGGGTCCCCACTCCCTCTCCCCAAAACCCCTTCTTTGTTCTGCGCCTTCATTCCCTATTCATGTGATCACCTCGGTGCGATGCTGTCTCTCTCCCCTTCCCTGACTCTGCAGGAATCAGCGGTAGCTTCCCTCTCCATCTGCTACTGCAGAAGGCTCCTGGGCTGCACTCTGCCCTTCCCCCAGTATTTGTAGGTCTCTCTCCCCCTCCTCACCCTCTCTCCCCCCTCCCATTCCCTGCAGAAGTCCTCAAGAGTCAGCTGTCACTTGTTTTTATTTTCTCCTGGCTCCGGTAGCACCGTCACATCTGACTTGCCGGCGCTATTCCTCAGTGGCTGGGAGAAAACATGGCAAACTTTTGCCTGGTGTCAGTTTAGCAGCCGGGGCCTCCTCCTCCTCCACCTCCTCCTCCTCCTTCTCCTCCTCCTCCTCCTCCCTCGGGGTCATGGAAGCCGTTGCCACACTGTCTCCTCTCCTTTCTCATCATGGCTGGGCTGCAGCTGGTGTGACTGGTGTGAGCAAATCTGGGGCCCCCCGCAAAGATGCTCAATTGAGTTTGCCTCCCCCTCCTGTTCCCCTCCCCCTGTGAGGGTCTGTGTGACTTGTCTCCCGCCTCCCTCCTCCACTTGGCAGGGAGGAAGGCTAGTCCGAGCTGGAAATGGAGACAGGGACACTGGTACAGGGAACTCATGGCAATCGCCAGGGTAGGCAGCACCTTCTGGGATAAAGTGAGGGTTTTCCAAGGTCCCTTCAGTGCAGCTAGGGAAGTGCCTGCTGCCTTTTGGGGCTCGGCCAGGACAAAGCATCAGTGGCTCCACCAGCATGTCATGGGTAAGCGGACATCCCTGCCGCTGTGCTCCAGCATGCCCCAGCCATCCCACGGCCCCATCCTGTATTGCCCGTCTGGGACCGCAGGGTCCCCCAGTCCTTAATAAATTGACCCTTTCCTGCTTTTCTGCTTATCTTTTTATGATTGCCATAGGGCATGGTTCATTTTACTCCCTCCTTTAATGAGTCAAAGGGGTCCAGTTGGAGGCTTTCCAAGACTAACCTTCCTGCATGTCTTTACCCTTTCTACAAGCTTAATGAATATGCCACCAAAAAGCTAATTAGATGTAATGTCAGTTCTATTTCTGGTGCTCCCTCTTGGAGAAACTGCATCCTGCGCTGGCAGGAAGATAAACCCAACGAGAGCCACAAATAAATACGAAACTAATCCCATCCCTTCTTTTCTGTCCTTCACTTTTTCATGCTTAAACAGGAATGAGGGAAGATTCATGAGCCCTCTAAACTTCTCCTCTCACTGTTCATTTACCCAAGACTCTTCCCTCTTGGCCCCTCAGACTAAAATCAACAGCCTGGGCTTTCTGCTCCTGGTTGCTGCCCCAGCTGCTGCTGTGGCTGGGGGACAGTGGTGGCGGTGTGAGGTGGGGAGGTGACAAGTACAGGGCTGTGTGGAGGAAGTGGAGTCTTTAAAGAGCGATGCAAACCACGGTGCTTCTGGGAAGCAATCAGCCCTGTTTACTGCAGGTGAATCAGAGCTCCATGACTGGTGAATCACTGGAGTATTTGACATGTCAGAGCAGTAGAAAATGATTCACTGAAGGTGTGATCTCTGGAGAATAGGGTTTTTTCCCTTACCAAGGAAATTTGGGATTGCTTTAGGGTTTGTTTGGGTCCCCCCTTCCGTTCCAGGGAAACTGGAGCTCACAGAGACAGGCAGGCCAAATGGTGGGGTGGCAGAAGAAATTTAAAGGTGCAATTATTTGGTTGGGAATAGCTCCCTCCTGCTGCTTGTCCTTGGCTACCACTTGTCACACACATATGTGAGGTGCAACTAGTCCCCAGGAAGGAAGAAGCAGCCAAAGGGAGAGGATGTGGTTACTTTGCAATATACCGTATCTCTGCTAGAGAGTTGCAAAATGCATCCTCCTTACCTTGTGAGCCCTTTGCATCCTCCCCGAAGGTATAGGAGAAAAGTTCTTCTGCCTTTGTATTTCACTTTCTACAGATGTGCTTTTCAATGTAACATTATTTTGTCATCTGCGTTACAATCATCTGGTGAGGAGGCCTTCTATTTTGGGAGTGAGTATTCTCAGCTCTAGGAATCATAAAATCTAATATGGCTTTTGATGCAGTGGGAGCGCTAACACCCTCATAAAAAATCCTATTTATGTTTGAATTTGAACAAGGTATTACAATGATTTAAAGGGTACAAGTCAGGAGTGTGCCAAGATTAGTGGCCTGCTATTGGTCTTAATCTTTCCCCCTTACCATTTCCAAAGATATATTAATAGCTTCAATTTTTAATTTGAATTTTCCTTCCCTGTAAGATATCATTAAGTTGAAAGGTGCAAATGAATGACACTGGTAATTTGGTCTGCTTGAGTGTCTCTGCCTAGGATGGGAGGGTCAGATGTTTCCAAGTTGCTTCCCCAATGTGGCTATCAGTTATAGATTAGGTCATGTTCTGTACCTCCAGAGGTGTGGAGAAAGCAACAGTGGCCATAAGTCACTTTAAAGTTTCCAGACTTTCTCTTTCCAGGCTGTTTCAGGGCTGGAACAGCCCCGTTACTTAACTCTTGTCTACTTTCTTTAGTGCACATGTCAGGAGACAGCAACACACTTGCTGGGTGTGGCCCCTTGGTGTGAGTGTGAATCACAGGATGGTCCCCAGTTTGGAGAATGAGGCCACCCATCACAAGCGTGTGGAGGCAGAAGTGTTGCTTTTGCGAAGTACCTGCTCTAAAAATGATGCCACCTAGATACTAATAACTGTTTATATTTTGCATTATAATTATATTATAATTAATGCTGTGATACATAAAAGCTTCTTGCACAATTAAAATGACGAAGTAATAATGTAGAAGATGGGAATCTCTAGAGCTAAGGGACAAAGGGAAGCAGCAGTTAGTGGAGCTATCTTTAGATCTTTGGCCCTTTGCAAGGACAACAGAGAGCTATTTAATATGGGGGCTGGGAAAGCACTGCTCAAAAAAAGTCTTGTAGGAAAATACTTGTGCACAAAGTTGCTCAGTTCTCCCTTATTCTCCCTGGTATCCATTCACTTCTAAAACAGCCCTGTGTTTCTTAGCATTTTTAAGATGAAAGTGTCTTATATCCCTTAACCTTGTCTCCTTCGAGGGAGACAGAAATTCTACCAGGAAGCCCAGCGAGAGATTAGCACCGCTGATACACTCACCACCATAGCTACCACCTCCTTATTTGTCTAGGAGCATGCTGTGTCTGGCAGCTGGTAAGAAAATAAATAAATAAACCCCAGGAATCAAATTCCTGAGGAATATGGTCATTTCAAGGTTCCTCTATACATTCACAGGTTTTAAAGGCCAGGAGGGACAATTATATTCTGACCTTTGGTGCACCATAATCCATTGAATTTCTCCCAGTGTTGCCGGCACTCAGCCATATGAAATGAGTTTGTGCTCTTTAAAATCTCCTCAGCTCTAGTCTCTTCTCTCAAACAATCCCCTCTTACCCCTCATGCTCTCCCCTTCAGCACTGCCTGTGTGGGCATGGGTGTTTTCAGGTTCTCTAACAGAAGCAGCAGTATTTTACATTAAAGCAGCACAGCGCGATCCCTTTAACCTGTGCTCTCTGCTTCACCTCCAAGCCTTCTCACAGCATTTCAGCCTGGCTCCCAGAGGTGGGGATAGCCTTCACAGATACATCACAGATACCTCCTGTCTGGGTCCCTTCCGCGGGGAGGTTTTAGGGCAGTGTTTTTTCCCCAGCAGGGAGGAGGGGTGGTATCTCTGCCAAATGGCCGGAGAGTGGTAGCGCTGCAGCGGGGAGGCTGTCTGGGCTACAGCCAATGTGGTGCGTCTCAATACTGCCCCGGAGGGGGAGAGTTTGTGCCTTTTCCTGTTATTTATTCTGTGATGGCTGCAGCCTGGGGCTGGGCTGCCTCTCAGAGGGAGGGTGGCCGCCAGTGGCCAGCCCGGCTGATGGATCTGCTTTGTGTGGAATTAGGAGCACATCAGTGTCGGGGAGCAGGAAACCTCCTGTGGGCCCAGAATAGGCAGAGCGGAAACCCTGCAACAAGCAGAGGACAGTTTCTCAGGGGCTGAAGAGGCTGTGAAGAGCATCTGGGTCGAAATCACTGGGGTAGGTAGAGCAGTGGCAGAGCGCCCTTGGCCCTGAGTCAGAGCAGCCCTCCCGGCACACCTGTGCGGAAGAGATGACTGGTTCCTGTAAAGAGGCTGAGAAACTTGTTTGTTTAGTCAGGGGATTGTTGCCTCCCCAGCAGGGTGGACAGAGCCTGGCAGCTGCCTGCAGCCCAGCAGAAGACTGATAGCAAAAGGAGGACTGAAGCCCCAACACATCTTGGAGGTGCGCAAGCTGCTTTCTGCTTGCTCCCCTGCACTTGACGTGGCAGCAACATTGCATTTACCTCGGTGCACAGAAGGGCTGAGTCTGGCTTTGTGACTGAAATGTTAAAAGTAGTTCTCTCCCTTTCAGTTCTCTCAGGATGATTCCCACTTCCACACAGGCTCATAGGTTAGTCTGAACTGAGACTCTCTCTACATCCTCAGACGCTATAGGGGTGAAACATGTATTCCGCATACTGAATCAGCAAGAGTGACTTTTTGGCCATGCTTTACATCAGCCTTAAATTGTGTGGTGTTTTTGGAAAGCAGGTTAGTTAGGCATACGTCAAGCAAAGATTTGCCCATTTACCATTCTGAATGTGCCACAGCTCCTGCAGCTCAACTCAGTATCTTCTAATACATGTTGCCTCTGAGCCTTAGAGCCGAGTGATCACGTGGGGCTGCTCTTCCTTCTTTTGGTCTGTTTATTTACTTACCTATTCGGGGCAGATGTCTAGCTATTCTAGCTGAGCAGCAAAGCTTGAAGGCTCTGGCCAGGGAGCAAATAAAAAGAAGCCCAACTGTATTACTTAAAAAAATCTAAATCTCATGATCTGTTAAGCGTGTCTCCCTGTCTGCTGAGGGCCTGGCTGGTGCTTCCAGACTGATTGGTTGGCAGGACTGCCATTTCCAACAGTTTTCCAGCCTTCCCACAGGAGCAGTGATGTGGTTCATATATTTCAGCCTGTGCTTCAGCCTGCTGCTGTCTTTAAAATGGCTGAAAGTCCTCAGCAAAGGGAGTAGGTATGCCTAAAAAAATCTCTGTGCGGTGCCCTCTTCTCCACAGCTGTGATTCACTCACCATTATAAACAATGCGATAACTTAATTCTGATGGGCTGTTTTAATGTGTTATAAAACAAAAATTTAGGCAGCACGTAAAATAAGCTTTTCCTGCTGTATGACAGAAACCACAACTGTCTGGCAAGGACACACAAGCCAGAACCTGAAAGGAAGCAAAGCACAAAGCCAGACATGATCTTTGATCATATGTTGTTTAAAATTAACAGCACAGATCATAACCACGCTTAAATAACACATCTGTCTGGGGGTTAGATAGTAACACACAATATGCTTTTATAATTCATTATGCATTTGAATCTCTCCCAAGTAACAGGTGGTTTTCTGACAACACAGCCTGCCAAAAAAGCGCTTGAGAAAGGGCTGGCTGATGGTTATCCTGGGAGGTGAGGTAGCCTGGGTTCCTGGATAGCAACAAGCCCTGGCTTTCTTAACTCTTTTCCTGCTGGTTCTCCATCAGCTATTGCTGTAATTAATGCCCTGCCTGCATTACAACATCTGCATTTGACTGCCAAGTGGGCTCAAAGGTAGGACTGGCCTCACCAAGCATGTTTCTTCAAGGGATAGATCTGAGCTGATGACCTTAGAGACCCTTCATGGCCACCAGAGAGGAAATGGCACCTTTGGAGGGCCATTCGTCCTGGGCTGTAACTTTCTCAGAGGTGGCTGTGCCCACAGGAGGTCTGCTTGTTCCCCTGAACCATTAAGGGGGAGACAAGCCTGGATGGTGACATCTACACCATAGGCAAGAGTTGGAGGGGTGAATCCCATCTGAGCTGCTCGCACACTGCTCTGGGAGAGCTCAGATAATCCAGACTGCATCGATGTGGCCATGTGTTGCCCTCTACCCCGGGTATGTCAGAACAGTGCTGGTAGCATGTGGACAAGAGGTTGGGGCCTGTCATGGCAGACATGCCCCAGGCTGTTCACAAACTCCTTCAAGGTGGAGGGGAGGGCATTGCTCTGCAGGACTGGTGTTCCACCAAGTGGTGACTGGCACCTAGTCCAAGAGAGGGAATTGTAAAACCACCGCACCTTGCTTTTCCTTGCAAAAGAGGCTACACAGATGATCCCACTGCAGCATGAGGCAGGGATATGATTAACTGTACCTCATTATGCATGACAGCAACCACTAGAGCTTATAAAATTAGCCACATCTTTTAGAACTCTAGCTGCGCTGTCTGGAGTCCAACACACGTGCCACTGCACGGCTCCCCGAGGCCCTGCTGCGAGGTTTCTGGTGAGGAGCCCGAGAGCAATCTAAGCTGGTAAAGGAGGGAGAGGAACAGGATGTGGCCCCACTTCTCCCCTTGCTTCCTGCTTCTCCTCTGGGCATACTTTAGGTGATCTGTCTATCCCTCTGGCAGTCTCATGAGCTAATGGTAGGGAGAAGAGTCCTGGCCTCAGCCCTCAAGAAATGAGGTGAGCTCAACTCCAGCAGTAATGGATTTGTGTCCCTTCATGTACTCCAATTATAACAGTCATTCATTTTGACCTGCTCCTTGTATAAGCAGCTGCACTGGGAAGCGAGGGAAGGAGAGACATGACTTCCTCCAGGGCTTGCTCATAGTCATTCCTACTTCTGGCTAAATAAACTCACCAGAGGCTGATGGAAAGAAGCCTTTCCCTCTTGCCAGGAGCCCTTTGATCCTCATACTTCCATGGCTGAGGGGAATGGCTTCTTTCAGGTGCTTGGTCAGACCTCCTCCAGACTGGCCGGACCAAGGGGGTTGAGCTTTGCAACCTGGGAACGGGGCTCTAGACATTCAGCCTAGCTTCTTTCCCACATTATGACATGTTAGCCCTCAGAGTTCTCCTGGGTATGATGTGGTATGATTTGATCCTGGCCACCCTGTTAATCAGAAAGGAGGCTTTGAGAAATCCTGGCGCTGAGCACACTGCAGATGAGTGCTGGGCTCAGGGACTTGACAAACCTGTGTCCAACTCTTTCTTTTTGCTGTGAATTCTTCCTCCTTCTCACATATTCATCACACTGGTCTGCTTTGACTAGCACCTGGGTAGGGATCCACACTGGGATTACTCAGCACAGCAGTGCTGCTAGGGCTCCTAGACTATGCTGTAGTGCAAATGGCAATACTATGAGACCCTGAAGATGAGGGGTTTGGGTTCTGTGGCTTTGGTTTAAGCTTTTTGCCTGCTGGGCAAGTAGAGGCCTGCAGATCCTGTGATGCATATGCTTATAGACAAGAGAGGGGCACAGTCATCAACACTACCTAACCACAAAAGTCACTTTTCTTGATACTTGCAAATTAGGGAACTTTCTAGGAACGGCACCTGTGCAAAGTTCACACACACCAAACGTCAGCGGTCACAAACTGAACCGGTGGGGATTGCCCGGGCATCTCCCCACATTGCTGCCCCATGGTGCCTTTGCCCTCCTTTCCCCTGCACCCCTGGGCAGGGGATGGAGGGATTTCCCCTAGGTCTAATGCCTCCAACCGCAGGAGGAAGTTGTTTCCCAGCGCTGGTGGAAGAGATGAACCACCTCCCCTGGGTGTGAGAAAGCACATGCATTTAGAAACCTCAGTGCAGGGAGAGTCAGAGCCATCGCAATGGTGAACCTGCCTGCAGGGGTGCCACAAAAACAGGACCCCATCAGACAGGTTGAAAGCTGGTTTGTGCATGGTGTGTGGCACATGTGTGGTGCGTACCCAGCTGCTTTGGGAGGGCTGGGGGCTCCCTGGGGCTGCTGCTGCCCACCACCCTGGCGTCAGGGTGCATCGGCAGAGCACAGCTGTCAGCCACCGTCTGGGGGGACTGACTGTGTGTTTACATGAGTGATCATATGGTAACCTCTTCCAGCTCATGGGCAACGCTCAGGGTTACCTCATCTGCAGCCCAATTACCTCATCGATGTGAAATGCAGCTAGTGCAAGGCAGGAGCGACGCAGGCTGTGCTGCTCTCAGGGCACGGCTTCCTTAGTAGCAGGCTGCAGAGGAGTGATCCAGCCCAGCCACTGAGGGAATAAATTTGATATCTTGAGTTTTGCAGTTATCTCAATTCCAGAGGTCCCTCATAAATGAGCTGGGATTGTTTCGCAGTGTGAGAAGGCTACATTGGGGTATTTGTGCTGGTCCTGGTGCACAGGACCCATTGGATCCCTGCGCACCAGGGCCCATCAGATCCTTGTGCAAGAAGTCTACTGTGCTGGCCTGCAGTCCGGCTCTTTTGCAATGCCTAGCTACTACGCAAAATCCCTGCAGGAGTGTGGGGAGCAGCAACCAGGCTGTTAATCACCACAGGCTCAGACTGAGAGCGGAGCTCTCTGCATGCTCAGGTTTAAGGATATTTCCTGACCCAGATGGTCCTGCTTCACCTCTTTAAAAGCAAACTATACATATATGTATAAATAAAAAATAGCGTGTAATGCCTAGGAATATATAATAAATTATTGGTGCCATAGGCAGGGGAGTTTATGAGACCCTGTCAAGCTATTCACAATGTAAAGGACATACTGACCTAGAATGATCTCTTTCTTCCAATCAGCATTTAAACTGTAACAGGAGGAGAGCCAGTATTTGTGCTTTGGTAAAGTTAACCCTTTAGGCTACCCCTGCAGATATTTACTCTAGGATTTTGTGCAAAATTCCAACCCTGGCAGGCCATATTTATTCCTAATCAACCTGTTTATTAATCGAGGAAGCTGTGAGCTGGAGGCCACCACTTCTGAAAACAGCCGTATTTTAAATTCCTTACAGCACATATGTACATACGTATTTGTGTGTGTGCATGTATATATTTTTCTTTTCACCAAGCCTATTTATCATGTCCAGTTGGATGCACTGTGTGAGCACAGCTGCTCTTATTTGGCATGGGGTAGCATATTAAAGGGAAGATTAAGATTATCATTTTGCTTTATTTCATTTCTCAAAGCTTGCTATGCATATCCAAAACCTGTGCTTGTGTGTGTATGTGACTGCAGAATAGTAGTTGTAAGCGGTGTTCATGCACGGAGTCTCCAGGCACGAGGTAAGGCACATCTGGAGTTCACAGCATCCTGAAGATAGTTGCTCGAATCCCAGGAGCGTAGGTTGGACTGGGAATGGGGGGCCGGTATCCATGGTGAGGCTCCCTATCTCACAGTGCCAGGTGTGTGTGTGTGCAGTTAGTTCTTGGAAAGGCTGGCCTCGGGGGGGGAAGAGAGAAACCAGGAGAGAGTTAATTAGGAGCTACCTTGCACAACTGAGCTAGCTCCTCAGGGATGGGTATGGGAAGGACAGTGCTTGGAGCAGGTGAAGTGTGCAGAGGTTTCACACAGCCTGCCAGTGGCTATGCTGGCTCCCTTTTTGCTTCTTCTTTTTCTTTTTTTTTTCTTTTTCTTTCTTTTTCTTTTTCTTTTTCTTTTTCTTTTTCTTTTTCTTTTTCTTTTTCTTTTTCTTTTTCTTTTTCTTTTTCTTTTTCTTTTTCTTTTTCTTTTTCTTTTTCTTTTCCTTTTCCTTTTCCTTTTTCTTTTTCTTTTTCTTTTCCTTTTTCTTTTCCTTTTTCTTTTTCGTCTTCTTTTTCGTCTTCTTTTTCATCTTCTTTTTTTTTTTCCTCTTCTTATTCCTCTTCTTTTTCCTTTCTCTTCTTTTTTATTTCTTTTCTCTCTTCTGTCCCTCTTATCAGGAAGGGAAAGAGGCACAAATGCAGAAAATGGAGCTTCTGAAATAATTCCAGAAGGCTGTGTTAGACAGCATCGGTGCTAGTTGTTCTTTATCTTGAAACAAGATCCATATTTGGATCAATAGAGATTTGTGTGGGGGGAAGTGTTCCCTCTTATTTCTTTGCCAACTCAATGTGGCAGATCTGCTAAAAAACACATGCTCTGAAAGCTAGTAGTATGAGACAAGTTATTAAAACAAACCCTTTCCGTCTGCACTGTGTACACTTCATCTATTGCCACGCATAGACCTAGAGCATGGCTTCACACAGACCTACACTGTTCCAGCCCTCCACATTGTAGAATGTGATCATTTCACTTGTGGAAGTTTGGAGCCTCTTGAATCCCATCTCAGCTTCCCAGTATCCCGCAGACCAACAGCAACATGGTGCTGCCTTAAGCTCCCAGCAAAAATTGGGTGAATATGGCTCATAATCCAAGCTTAAGTGGATTTATGGGACAAAGAGGCAATCTTCCTTCTGTTCTGTGTTTCGTGGTGCTGCTTGGAAAGAAAACTGATGCATGAATGTATTAAACCTTCCCTCGTCTCCAATCCCTACACCACAGTGGAAAACAACATGTCCTTGTGGGGTGCTGAGCACTAGTCCTTGTGAAGCACTAGAAAATACATAAGATCAATACCTGATGCAGGATCAGACTGGGAAAGGCTTTTCTTAACTAAATTTACTATTTAAGTAATGTTCAATATAATGTCTTTCTTTTGAGTTTGGTGCTGTCTTCCAGGCAAGTGGGGATACTGCTCCATGTGTTGGTGTGGGCACGAGCCTTATTTTGCGGGAACAATTTTGAAGTCGGGGAATTAGGAGAGGAACCTGAAATTCTCTCATGCAGGTGAAATTAGGGAAAGAAAGATATGACTCACTGGTGGGGCAAATTGAGCCTGCCAGCTGGGCTTCATTCAGCTGAAAAATATGCCCTCGTGGCTGCAGAGAAGCCAACCAGAACTAACCAGAGGGGTGCAAATCTTCCAGTCAAACTGCATATTGGGAACAACAAAGCAAATCATTCAGGTAGAAGGCATGCAAAACGCAATTGGTTCTCTTGCGCTTTACCTTGAATGGATTAAATCTGGCACTCAATGTGTGAACCCACAAGAGCTTGAACGGTAGTAAGCTGGCATAAGGCTGGCTATAATTAGAAGTGATATGTGCTCAAAATTAAAGTGCCAAATGTGCTTTCAGGTGTATTCATTCTCCATCTTGCTTTTTAGTCCAGGCCTGACAGATTTGGGATTCTTGCCACAGGAACTGTACCAAATGACTCACTCACAGTGGTAGCCGTGTGCTGAAGACTGCATCCTACAGAATCAGTGGGCCTGGAGTTCAACATGATAAGCAAAACCTCAGGAGACTGACATATGGTCACTTGGTTCAAATAAGCTCCTTTGAGCTTGAAAATCTGTCTAAATTTTTGTCTTATTCTTTCCGCCATTTCTACAGTGGTGGCTTTTTTTGACCAGTTCCTACCTTTGTTTATTCTTCTCTGTCTTCTCATTCTTTAGTCTCAGTGAGCTTGGACAGTACTCATTCTCAAATCCCTCTTATTAACAGCAGGCACCACAAGATCTCTGTTTTCTCGTAACTCCCCGACAGCAGCTGAGGTTTTATAGCTCCTCTGGAGGCTCAGCTGTAAAGACTGGAATGCCCTCTGCTAATTTCCCTCTGGCTGCTCTCTTGGTTGCTCATGTGATAATGGACAGATCTGCAAAACCACTTATGGGCTGCAGAGGTGAGTACTGCAGAGCCCAGCTATAAAGTGTTCTGGTGGAGTACATAGCCCAAAAGCAGTGGCAGGGCGGCCATTAACAGGAGGAGAAAGGTAGGCATTCAGGCTCATCTTCTGGAGCAGGTAGTAGAAGGGAGTGCAACACCTCCTGCCTCATGAAGGGGCTGACTTTTCTTTTCCAGAAACACCCAAGGTTGCCAGGCTGGTATTAGTTGGTTTTACCCTGATATCAGGAATCATAGAATAGTTCAGGTTGGAAAGGACCTTAAGATCATCTAGTTCCAAACCCCCTGCCATGAGCAGGGACTCCTCACACTAGATGTGAAAGAGCCAAGGCTCAGTGCAACCTGTCCTTGAACACTGCCAGGGATGGAGCATTTACCACTTCTTTGGGACAACCTATTCCAGTGCCTCACCACCCTCACAGGAAAGAACTTCCTCCTTATATCTGACCTGAACTTCCCCTGTTTAAGTTTAAACCCATTACCCCTTGTCCTATCACTACAGTCCCTGATGAAGAGTCCCTCTCCAGCATCCTTGTAGGCCTCCTTCAGATACTGGAAGGCTGCTATGAGGTCTCCACGCAGCCTTTTCTTCTTCAGGCTGAACAGCCCCAGCTTTTTCATCACACTGTCTGGTTGGTGCTGGGTGCACCCTGACCAGGCACTTAAAAAAGTGTTCCCGGATCCAGTGCTATTAACAAAACCCAACCAAGCTGAAGTTTGCTCTGACATTCTGAATTTGCCAACCTGATTTTAATGTGTTAGCAAATTAAAATGCAGTTTCTTTCCTTTTGTAAGTCCAGTCGTCTTTTAACACCTGTTGGTCTTTTAGAAACCATTTTATGGGTTTTGTAGCATCTTGTCCTGTTGTGCTTGGCATGTCGGGAAGACCTACTCTTCACACAATTCCCTTCAGATCAGATTGATAATATGTATTGAATGATGTTGCTTAAATCAATGCAAATTGATTGAGGGCCTCAGAGCATCTGGAAGATAACAGGAGAAGAGAGACCAATTTCCCGAAAGGATATTCATGGCCATTTTTACAGTGCTGGCCAATTTCTGCCCAAAAGGAAAAACTTGCAGGTCATTTGAGAGGATGTCATGCTTTGTATTGAAATTGAGAGCCTGTGTAAGATAAGTAAGGATGTTCCCTGAGTACTGTTATCCCTCTTACTTCTTTTAACTCCCATAACTGCTAATAAATTATGTTGACCATTGGATTATGGTCAGCGGGGAGTCTTAAGAAAAAAATTTGGTTGTCTTAATGAGGAAGTGGGAGGGAGAGCAGACGAGAGGGATTTTAATGGAGAAAACAAACATCATCAAGCCATGGGGCTGTTTATTTTGCAGTCAGATTGTATGCAAGGCCAGGGAACCCAAAGATCCAAGCTGCCCCTGCTGAATTTCTGTCCACCTCCTCCATCCTGCTCATAGTCAGAGGCAGCTCACATAGCTGTCTTTGTGATAAAGCTTACAAGCAAATTGGACAGGGTGTCAGGCTGGCTATGAAATATGACAAATTAACAGCCAAGGCTGCTACTGCCCTGGTTGCAGACACTTCATTTAGAAGTTATCATGTTACTGGATGCTTTCTGTAATTTGTGATGATACTGATTGTGATAAATTGCAAGATTCAGGTAAAAATTTCAGCCTATTCCTGAAGCTGAATATCAAGGGAGGAAATGGTTGTCAATACTGCACCACTTAACTTCAAGCCCCAGATGAGAAAAGATCTCACAATAACAATAAAATTCTCAGTCACTGAGCACTGTAATTAAATTAAGCAAATTACATTACAATTAGCAAATCTTTAATTTATTTTTAATGCACTGATTAAACTTTATGTGGTAACCATAAAGCTTTCTGAGCAGTAATCCTGGTGGGTAAGCATTGCCACCAAGCTGGGGTCATTGCTTGATGCTAGAGTATTTCCTAAAAGTAATAAATAATTGCTTTTTATATCTAGCTTGAATAGGTTTCCGTGCAAATACTTCAGGCACATAATTTAATCGCTTCCTTCCCTTTACCTTGATGGCTCATAGTGGAAAAATGAGTGTTCCACATTCCAGTCCACTCCATTGGTACCATGGATTATTTGTGTGCTCATTGGATTGCTCATTGTTTTTTAAGGCTGGCGGCTCTCTCAAAGGACTCAAAGAAGTCCTTATTGGGTGATTCACTAGTGGTTATTGGACATTCCTCCTCATTTCTGTAGGAGTCCATGTGAGAAAAGGTGGGGGAACGTGATCTTTGCAAGGTCTGCATCCCAGGTGTATCTGCATCTCTCACCAGATGGAAGAGGGAACTTTGGCATGCTAAATGTGCTTACGTTTACATAGAAATTAGGGACCTGGGTGTAAAGCTCCCTGAAACCTGTGTAAAGCTCCCTGTAGCCTATGTTCAGCTCCCATCTGGTCTTACAGGCAATGAGACTGTACAGGTTCTTCAGTCTTTGCTATCAAAGCTCCTGAGGCATCTAATGTTGCTTCAAAGCATGCCTAACCAGTGGTTCTGCCTTGAACAGACTGCGCAGCATGGTACTTATCTGACATTCAAGTCGGATTAGAAACCATGAACAGTACATTCCCTTATCTTGTTGCAGGTCTCAGTCTCACAAGGACTCTTCAAATCTAATTGCTGTGCTCTGCCATATCTTGTCCATCTTTGGCCATTAGGCCAAATGTTTCTTCTTTCTTACCATCTACCTTATAAAAACAGAATACATACATATTTCCTATGAATCATAGAATCATAGAATAGTTAGGGCTGGAAAGGATCTCAAGATCATCTAGTTCCAACCCCCCTGCCATGGGCAGGGATACCTCACACTAAACCATGCCACCCAAGGCTCTGTCCAACCTGGCCTTGAGCACCACCAGGGATGGAGCATTCACAACTTCCTTGGGCAACCCATTCCAGTGCCTCACCACTCTCACAGTAAAGAACTTCTTCCTTATATCCAATCTAAACTTCTTCTGTTTAAGTTTGAACCCGTTACCTCTTGTCCTATCGCTACAGCCCCTCATGAAGAGTCCCTCTCCAGCATCCCTATAGTCCCCCTTCAGATACTGGAAGGCTGCTAGGAGGTCTCCATGCAGCCTTCTCTTCTCCAGGCTGAACAGCCCCAACTCTCTCATCCTATCTTCATACGGGAGGTGCTCCAGTCCCCTGATCATCCTTGTGGCCCTCCTCTGCACTTGTTCCAACAGTTCCATGTCCTTTTTATGTTGAGAACACCAGAACTGCACACAATATTCCAAGTGAGGTCTCGCAAGAGCAGAGTAGAGGGGCAGGATCACCTCCCTCAACCTGCTGGTCATGCTGTTTTTGACGCAGCCCCGGATACGGTTGGCTCTCTGGGCTGCGAGTGCACACTGCTGGCTCATGTTCATTTTCTCATCAACCAAAACCCCCAAGTCCTTCTCCGCAGGGCTGCTCTAAATCTCTTCTCTGCTCAACCTGTAGCTGTGTCTATGAAGCATGACTGCCTTATCAACAGGGTGACTGAGAGCTCTCCGCAAAGAAGCAAATCTCCTCAGGCAGGAAAGGGGGATGGAGCACTTTGTGTAGGATGGTTCAACTGTTACAAAAGATGGAGTATTTCAGTGACACGGGTTCTTGTTTTGACTACCCTGTGTGATCATGCTCAGATCTGCAGGAAAGAGGCATCTGAAGTGGAAAAATTCACGACATAAGATACCTAAGTTCTGGAGAGAAAAGGGATTTCAAATGCACTTCTATCACTTCTCCTCAGGTTTTCCTAGAGGTAGGCTATGATTGCTACTTGGTCAGTCTCATATTTTTAAAGCTATGTAATGAACCTATGCAAGACCAGGGCCGAATGCTGTGATCTTAAAAAGCCTGTGCCCAGCTGTGATTTCCCCTGTCTGCTGGAGGAGGTGAGGGTGAAGGGGATCAGGAAGCAGCACATCCCAAACCCCACTTGTACTGCACAGCTGCACCTGCTTAGCTGATCCCATGCCGAGCCAGAGCTGGGCTGTCCCCAGCATCATGCTGGGATGGTACCAGCTCAGTTCTCTGGAGAGGACTGGGCTTTTTGCCCTGTGTCAGCTTTGCTAATGTAAAGCACCTACCCAGCTCCTGGGATGCGAGCTATTATCTCTGCAGGGCTCTCTGCTTCTTGGAGTAGACGTATCTGCCTCCCTGCCGTTAGCTCCAGGCTCTCTTCCATGGCAAGCACCAAGGCACGTGTTGTAGCTCGTTTTTTTGGATCTGGTCCTTGCTGCTTAGGGACCAGATGTAATTTGTTCATGCGCCTTGAGCTCTGCAGGTGACTCAGGAGCGTGGGTCTGGCCTCTACGTACGTTCAGCATGAGTGCGAGGCAGCCACTCCCTGAAGACAAATTGACGTGTTGCTGCCACACTAAATACGTGGAAGGGAAATGGCTGAGCTGGAGGAGCTGAGAACAGAGCATACTTAAAACTGCAAACATTTGGGGTTTTTTTCCTGCTTAAAATTTTGAAAATTTGCCCTGTCAGCACTGAATAATTATATTAAAAAAAATTTTAAAATGTGTTATTTTACATCTTACAAGTAAACAGAGCAATGATTCAGCACTGTGTATGGAGTGACCTGCAGTCCTTGTTTTGTTTGTGTGGGACCTAGAACAACTGCTGCGTTTATTTTTTCCTGGTAATCTCTCTAATAGCATGGAAAAAGAAGGCACAGACTGTACTTCCCCCCCCCCCCCCCCTTTTTTTTTTTGAGAATTGAAATAATTCATATTTCTCTTCTGTGGAATGAATTTCCCAACTGCAGTACTGCACATTGAATGTATCTGGAAAGGATGCCTCCTTGTTCGATGAACTGAATTGTGCACACAGTTGGAGACTCTGACAGTGCCAGCATCAGTGAATGCAAGTTGCATAAAAAAGAGGCAGCATCATTCATGACACTAATGAACAGTCCTCCCTCGTCTATCAGAGAAATCTTTCCCAAGGATAACGATTCTCCTAGCGTTTTCTTAGCCATAAAAGAAGAGATTGTGTTGGGTCTTTGGTTCTGTGCGAAACTATCAGGAGGATTCTTAGGCTGGGAACAGAAATCAATGTTTCTGTGATACTGTATTGGCTAAATACTTAGACCAGAGAGAAAAGATTTTGTTCTGACTGCACAGTGAACTTCTTGTTCTGCTTTGCTGCTACAAGATTGTGAAAATAGTGTGAAATTTAAGGGGACATATTTGATTCTGGGCAAGCCTGCCAGCAAGTTCTAGTCATTTATTGCAATGCAATGTACCTGATTCACTCATATAATCCTACGGCTTTAAGTAACTGTAACTTCATTGATTTCAGTGGAATCTCAAGAGTAAAAGGGGAAAATTAGTGTGACATAGCAGTGATTCAGCTTTAATGTATTTCCTCATTCTTCTCCAGGTATTTATTATCCTTTAAGAGACATCCACTTTAAATCTTTCTTATTACTTGAAAAAAAGCCTCCTAAGATATGAACAAAGCCAATACACATAGCTGAAGGGTCTCCGGGGATCTATTCTACAACATGACAATTAGACAAGATCTAAACTAGGGGCTTGATCGTAACAGCAATTAAGGGTATGATTCTTTCTTTAAACTGCTGAAATAAAAGCTAAAGTATAGACGTAGTTTTATTAGGAAAGTATGATTTGCCTTGCATAACTTTATTGGAATCACTGAATGAACATGGCCTGTACCTACTTATTTGTCAGCGTATATTACATCGCCCATAGGAAGCCTTGTTAGCTTAAACATACTACTGCAGACTAGACTTCAAACCAAGATCCTAACTGTCTTATTTCTTCTGCTGTGCCCCTTGAATATTTTGTACCTCGCTCCCTGCCCTTTGCATGTATTTCTGTGCAAACCCAAATAATACTTAATAGGTCTCTCCTTCATTCACTCTCTAACACTCTAATTTCCCAGTATTTTGCAAGTGTCTCCAGTGCTGTAAAGTTTGATCTCGATCCATGTTCCGCATTCATTTGTGGGTGATCACACTAGTTTTAACGGCCTATGTGGCCTATGTGTTTGGCCATTTGCAATGCCTTTTGGTGAAGAAACTCATAGAAAAAGATTTGTCTTGGAGATTATGTTTGTGCTTGTGATAACAACCATAATGATTGAGATTATAGCAGAAAAAGAGTTTGAAGCTTGCCTTTTGTTTAGAGGTAAAATCATACCTTTTACCATTGAGAGCATTTAGTTACCCATCATCTAGCTTTCTCCACTTCCTCAAGACATGCTAGCATCTTCAAGAGAGATAATTTAAATTAAAAAATACAAAAAAGAGAAGAACTTCACATCATGACTGAACACTTTGATACGAGTAATTTAAAGAAGTGTATTTTAGAACTGACTATGATTAGGTTACAGGCTACTTTAAAGTAAATTTATTACATACTGTGCGTTAGTATCAGGCACAAGGCTTTTGTCACTGGAGGAAATCTCTTCAAAGAACCGGAGCAAATCCCTCACATTGGTGAAGTAATTCCTGATCTCCCTCGCATGACTGATTTCTACAGGAGTGAAGCTTTTGTGATCCATGCATCTGCAATAACTAGCTACAGCTACAGTAATTAAACGGTTTAAATCTACCATCCTATATAGATTCACTTTGATTGCTTGCTTTCTTACTGTTCCTGTTACTGGACTCCAGAAATTAACACTTTGGTAGATCATGGAAAAGCCAGCTTTGCCTATTCCTGCTGTAAAATGGGCCCTATCAGAAAACAAGCCATTTATTGGCATTGAGTTTGCATTAATATAGTAATAATATTTATGCTTTCAATCACTGCAAATTGCAAAGGGCAATGCCAACTCAAGCAGAGATACTATTTGGTGCTATTTTGTCAGCAAGTTTTTATTAGTTCATTGGATTACTAGAATTAGAGGGCTGTTTTGGGAAAAAAGAATGAAGCGTCTTCCAGTGAGTATTACACATTGGAAGATTAGCAGGTTGTTTCAAGTTGTACCTTCATTCTCTGAGCAGTAAAGGCAATTGCTACGTCTGGAAGAATATTGACTCATGACATAGGACATTTTTGTTGAAGCCGGCACCCGAGATTTTGTCTGTCTGTTCTGCTGTGACAGAAGCTAAACTGAAAATTATTGTTAGTCCTCTACAGGTCTGGCAGCTTTGCAGATCAGCTCCAGGTCTAGAGGAGAAATCAAGTGTTCAGTCTCCAATATGCTTGTTTACAAAAGACACAATTATCTTTCTCAGTCTCTCACTGGAATGTGAAAGCTTAAAACCCACTTTTTTTTCTTTGTTCCCAAACCCTGAGCTTTTCACCTGAGAAACCCTTCTAGGTCAAAGCTCCTCCTCTGAGACCATATGACCTTTAAAGGTGGGCTTAAACCTTTTTTTATGCAGCTGCTCTGCAATACAAATGAACCTCAAAGCTTTAGCAGCCAGACAAAGAAGAGGTCTTTAACCCACACAGTCTCTGTAAGGGGGGTCATTTATGCTTAAATGACCTCTAATGGGCAAGTGATGAGTACTGTTCAACACAACAATATTAATGGGCAGGCAGGAGCACAGAGCAAGGGGTAAGATGGATGTTTGTGTGTTTCCATACCTTACAAAGCAAAAAGGGGTGGGCAAACTTACCTACTCCTTTCCCAAAGGACAACCAATAGCAGCTAAGTGCTTCAAAAGCAATGATGGTTTTGTCAATTTATTTCAATGAAATGAAAAGATTAATAAATTCACATTTAATTAGATAAGTTTAGATTTATTTGGATTATATAGCTCAGCTGATATAAAGGTGAGGAGAAGTAGAAAATTTACTTTATTTCCAATGATCTGATGTCCATTTCCATGGAAACAGAAATGGAAGCAGGAACCAAACATAAGCAGTCACAGCCCTGGTTAATTGCCCATGGCTGCTTTCTGTTTCCACTTCTATAGTGCTGAACTCTATGTTTTCTACTGACCCTGTTACTATAAAACAGTGTGTGTGAGAAGGGACTGGTGAGGGGAGATGGGGCACAGGAAGGCAGAGAGGGGAAAAGCCTGAGAGGCAGCATGCAGGTTTTCCAGGCTGACCAGTGAGAAATCTCCCTTACGGTTTGTTTTACTTGACTGGAAAAAAAACAAGGAGTAACATCAGAAAACTAATTTCAATTAAGTTATTGCTATGAGCCTGGTGATATAACAACTCTTAATGATGATCAATGCAAATCTGGAATTGCTCCATGGCAGTCAATGGCAATCCAACAGGTATTCAGGGCAAGCTCTGGCCTTTAACCAGAAATGCAAAAAAATACTAACAGAAAGTGTGTTTCTGTGATTGCTGAGACTGTGGCAAAAGTTGTATAAGGAGTCAGATCTTCTTGATTTGGCAAGCTCTGATAGCTTTACCATACAACAGAGATCTAGAAGTAGACCACTGTATTCAGTGATAAAATAAAAACTGAGTATGGGAAACAAACCACAATGAAATCTATTTCCAGACAGCGAAATGGTTGTATTTATTCATTAAAGTAATTGAGCACCTCTGCACTCTCAAATTTGGCCTAAAACCAGGGGCAGAAAATAACATTAAAAACAACACACCCTGTCCTTGTTGTTTCCAAAACCAGATCCCCCAACAGGAAGCAATGATCTCCAGAGGTTCTGCTTCATGGAAACCAAACCAGATCTTAGGCCTTTTGAGGTTTACCCATCTCTCGTAATCATGCTGGCGTCTGTCCTGTAACGGATTTCTTGCTGATATAGAACAGCTCGTTCTAACCTAACTAAGCTATACACTAACAAGAGACTGCTGTTTGGAAGAGCTTGAAAAGGCTTGTGTAAAAAAAAAAAGAGGGTTTGGTGGGTTTTTTCTCAGTTGCTTTGTGGACAAAATACTGAAAATAATCCAACATTGGCTTTCAATACGGAAAATAAAGAAGGAGAAAACTGGAGTGGAAAAAAAATATATCTGTGTTACGAGGTGGATGCTCTTAAGCCTTGAGACACGTTAGGCTCAAAGCACAGCAGCTTCTTGCCCACGGTCACATGTCCTGCCACTATTCAATGACAGTCTGCAAACATTCAGTGTCTGCCACGTGAGCACTCCTTGTGCTACCCCTCTTTTCTGCAGTGCCTTTCGGAGTAGAAACTACCTTTGTTTGCATGTTAAACTTTGATCTGATAACAAGCAGGAGGTGACGATGGAGTTGTCCATCAAAATATCCCAACAGTGAGCATCACAAGAACAACTGCCAAAGAAGTACAAACTTTTACAAATGCTATTCTGTCAGGACGCACTGCGGTATTGAAAGCACTGGCATTTTCTCCCTGAAATAAATCTTCCCCTCCACTTTAATACTGCCTGGGATATCATGGAAAGGGAGTGGTGATTTTAAGCTGGGAAATTTGTTCACAGCTTTTGGAAAAGCTTTCCTGATTGTCTAATTGTATGTTGCTTGATAAATTGAGCAAGAATTGTTTCAGGTGCTAGAGTCAAAAGATCAGGTGTAAGTGGTGAGGGATGTCTGACTGCAGCTGGAGTGTGGACACGCCAGATGGCTGTAGAGGAAGGAGGTGGAAACCTGGGGGATTCTAATGATGAGAAGGTCTGGGATGCAGAAAAGCTAAGGTTTCTGGGAGATTTAGCAATCAGCCTCCATACAGCTAGTGCAGGACATTCTCATGCATTACAGTTGCATTTTATATCATGGCATAGCCTTTCAATCTGTGGCACATGTATGATGTTAAAGTTGGAGGAAAAACGTCCAACTTTAAAACTCCAAAGCAGTGCACATGTTTAGAAATCACACTGAGTAAAGTCTGAGGAAGAGTAAAGAACACTGGTTTTACCAATTTCCACTCTTTCTAGAATGTCCAGTTTTAAAACATACATTAGCTCTGACTAAAAGTCTGTATAAAGAAAAACATACAGAAAAATGCTGATCTCTCGCACTTTGTATTACCATGCTGACTTGGTGATAGTCTACCCTCCTTTTGCGTAAATGTAAAAGACTGCTCATGGCATAAGATAAGGGAAAGTCAGGCTTGGTGTGAATAACTTCTGTGCTATACTGTGCAACAGAGAAGTATCAGTTGCATGTGGTTTTCTGTGGGTTTTGATTACCTACATACTACCAGTGACCTTAAGTAGGATGCAGTGAACATGGACTCTGACAAGTTATGACTGTCACATTCCAACCTGAGCTAACTGAGATGGAGATATGGCTTGAGGTCTGTGCAGCACATTCCCCTTGCATCTGACACTTTGTCAGAAACATCCTACTCTTTTTTTGGTTATGGCTTTGTTCAACAGGCACATTCACAAGTCAACAGTCTGAAGTAAAGGCAAGGGATGCCTTCCCTGTGGTCAAACATCTGTTGCACTTCAAGTGTCAAGCCCCATAGTTGTAGCTTTGGGGCTGTATTACACCTAGAACAGATTTGGCTTCACTGCCTATGGTCCTTCCTCACATGCTTAATGGCTGTTTTGTATGGTTATAGAAGGTAAGAGTCTGCTTAGTCACACTCACTGCTTCACTTTCAGGTGCTCTCATGTTGATAAATATACAAATTCCTTGATTTTAATAAAAGAAAATAAAAAGAAAGGAAAAAAAAAAGTATTACCAACCATTAGAGTTTTCCATGTGTATGGAATGTCTGGTACCTAACACAGGAAGAACAACAAGGTGTGCAATCTGATTGAGTTTCTAGGAATAAGAATGACACACAGACAATTGTTCAGAGGTTGCAAAGTCTAAACCCTGAATTTCTTGTGAGTGGAAAGGTACAACCTAGAGGTTTACTTGACTTCGTACATGCTCATAAAAATTAGAGTCCTAAGATATCTTGTGTGTTAGTGGCCTAGCAGTGAAGATGTTATTGAACTTTTGGCTGTAATACTCAAACTTACAGTAAGAGGCCATATTGAGTGAGTCTGGTTTTTTCTTTTTTTCACAGTACCTACTTCTGCTTTGTTCTATCATATTAAAGGACAGGAAGACTTCCAGAGCAGTAGAGCTCCCAAAACAGGAGAGTGACTTGATTTCAAAGTGAAAAGCAGGTAACTGCCAGTACAGGAGCTTGCAGGTTAATTGGGTATCCTGACCCAGGCAAAACTCAAAAGAGAGAGCAGCTCAATTCTTTCATTTTGTACATGAAAAATTGCTGTTTGTATTGCACGGAGTTCAGTTTAATCAGCCCTGTGAGCCACTGTCGTATCATGAAGTGGATCACCCCTTCCCAGGAAGGAAGAGGAGAACTATAGAGGAGGACCAGGAGAATTGAAAGATGGTAACTTTAAAAATAAGTGAAGTTAGTGATTTTGAAAGGCACCAGATTAGCAGCACAGGAAATGGCCTCCTTGATTTAATCATACCTAAGTGCTTTGAGATAGATTCTTATTCCTTTTATCTTGATGAGCAGCACATCTCCACGATGGGCACAGCATCTGCTGGGGCAGCTGTGCAGGAGAGATAGGGGTCAAGCCTTAGGTAAAGCCAGCCAGGCTTGTCAGCAGCAGAAAGTGGATAAGCACAGTGTTGTTCCTCTGCCACTCTTTCCCCTATCTACATATCTCGAGATCAGTCTAAGAAAAAAGCTGCAAAGGAAAAAAGGTGCTTTAAGTGGTGTGCTGTAGCAGATTTGCAGATGAAGAGCTAAAATATGACACTTAGTGCTGCCTAAACACTTTGGGATGAACGCTGATGGTCTTCCTTTGGACTAGGCAGTATCAGAGGACTGTGAAAAATAGATATATGAGATGCTGTAAACATTGCCCATGCTGCACCCTATCCATCTGCTATCTCCATAACCGTCTTGTGGACAGTCTGCTAAGATATCAGGTGTCTACCTGGTACTTGGATCTCAGCATCCTTTGGAGGGTACACTCCAGCCATGCTTAGAGTTGCGCCTACAGACTTGTAGTCTGAAGATATGGTAGAGACCAAAGCTGTCACTCAAAATCACTTAGTAGGATCACCAGGATCTGTAGTCAGAGACCTTAACTTTAGGCATACTTCTCTAGAATTAAATGGTACAGGAACACTCCAACTCAGCTTGTTAGCATTTGGTCCTGTTTCAAATACTGTTGTCAATTCACAGAGAACAGCTCAGAATTGGTGCCAGAGTGATGGTCAGAGTGGTTTCACCACTATGACACCTAGACTGAGAGAAACCTAGGCAGGTATAAGACAGCTGTGAATTAACTGCGTTCTTCAGTCCCTTGGAGTTGAATTCAGGGACACTGTATGTTTCTTGGTTCCACCAGGGTGAAGAGATTTTCCATTAATAGAGTGTTTTGTTGTGGTGTTGTTCTTGTTTCTTTCTTTTTTTTTTTGTTTTGTTTCGGGGTTTGTTTTTTTTTGTTTGTTTTTGCCAATAATTGGCTAAGCATAAGAAAGGAGGGAATAATCTTAGAGGCTAATGAGAGAGCTGGAGTCCTAAGCATGCTTTACAAAAGTATATAGGAACACGTTTTTATGTAGAGTGAAAATGTGACGTCAACTCTTTATCTCCCAGGAGTGGTTAATAGCTCTTACCTACACATTTTCTTCAAAGGATCTTGCTGACTAATTTCCTTTTGGCAGAAGCTGCTCTGCATTTGGAAATGCACCTATTTGTTCCTTTCCGCCTTCCCACCTTTATCGGTCTCCTTGTGAACTGCCTCCAGCCCCTCTTCCTGGAGCAGGTTAGAGCTTGTTGCTCTCACCTCTCCTGCTCCAGGAAGCTTGAGAAGCAGTAGTAAGTATGCTGTTGCTTTTCAGGTCTGCATGAGAGTGGATGTCACTTGAGGTGCCTATACCCAGGTGTGGAGTTTTTGAAACAGCAACAGCTCTGGGCTGTCTCCTTCTCGGTGTAGCTGGCCAAGAATAAGGTGTGTGTGTTTGTGGCTCTTGCTTAGTTTCCTCACCCCCAATGTATATTGGTATCATGGAAGCAAAAACTAGAGATTGTCCCATCTGCTGTTTGTACTGAGATTCAAATTTGTCAATTCTTGACCAAGAGTAAAGAAAAAAAGAAAGAGCAGAGTAGACTGGAGGCAGCCTGATGGATCAAATGAGATCAAACACTTGCATACACAAAATCCTGGCATTTGGCTCCCTCATAAATAAGAATATCTTTATAAAATGCCCAGCAGTGGCAGGTACCCATCGAAGAATGCATGGCATTCAGATCATATGAATATGTACATCTCTATGCATCCCATTAGCTGTTGCTAATTCTTTCTCAGCCTATGGGGCTAATGACTAAATCCAGATCAGTAAAATCTTAGTTCCTTGTTGGCAGATTTCCTTTATTACAAGTGCTTCTACTCCTATGGGTATCAAAATGATTCCAACACCCCATAATTAGATCCCATGTCAGCCTAATACCTGTGAACTTGCCTTATGGATTTAGTCTGCAACCTCATTAGCTCTGCATCAAGTCAGCCTATTCTCAGATAAGACATTGGATAGACAGGAAACTCTTGGTGCCACATGTTGCAGAACTAGCTTGGTGGCTTAAACATAAAAATACATGGAAAATCTTCTCCTTGATAAGGGTCATGAGAAATGTATATTAAGAAAGGCCATCTCCATGAAGGCTTCACACTCAGACCTGGATGACATGCACCTGGAGAACCCAAATTGTCCATCTTCAGAAGCCTGAACAAAAAGCAACGTCTTCCTAAGGAGGCAGTCCATAAGTAGTAAATACACTTTGTATATGGAGGCCACAGTGGGAAGACTCCAGAACAGATTTGCTCACCTCCAAGAGTAAGAGCTTCTGCTCCAAGAAGGCTCAGGTCCAGAAATGTTATTGGATTGTTTTTCTCCTGCTGAGCCCTGTATTATGCCTTTGCAGTAGCTACCCTGATTCCCAGGGTAATCTGAAAGATCAAAAAGAGACAAAGACATGATCATTCTCCAGCTTTGTACTGGCCAGGATGGTTTTGGCTGGCAGACCTAGGACAGATGGTCATCAGCTACTGATCCAGCTCCTGGACTGCCTGGACCTGATCTCACAGCCCTGCAGCCAGGCCCAGAGTTGCTGCACCTGATGACACTGCTGTTGCTTGGCTGAACAGCACTGAGAGACATGGATCCCTACATCTGTAGGGATCCTGACATAGTGTAGAAAAACAGAAGGAAATATATTTGTCCAAGTGGAGAAAGTTTTCTTTTTGGCAGTCCAAAACTGGCTGATCTGACCTTGCTACCAAAGACATTTCTCTGTATTTAAAACAAGCTGCCTTTGTTCAACTTGGTTTGAACTGATTTACACATGCCACCTGCTTATTTAATTATTCTTGGTCTTTTCTGAGAGCACTTGCCCAATGATCAGAGACAAAACTTTGGCTTTGTACCTGGAATTAATGTTCCTAAGACTCCTAAAATATCTTTTGGAATATTTCTTATATCATTTGTCTATTACCTCATTTTGAGGTCCATCTTTCTAGCAGCTGTTGTCTAAAACATAAGGCTAAGCTCAACTCTCTCTTCTAAACTTTTTCTCTAAACTCTATCATGTAAACTATTCCTAAAGCCAGGTTTGACACCAGAAGAAAAGCCCTCTGCAAAAAAGTGAGCATCACACTGACTGGTGATATTCTTTCTTTCAAAACTGACTCAGCTTTGTTTGTCTTCTTTAGAAATTAACCTAAATCTGAGATTTTGACAGAAAACCACTGATAACTCCCAAACATAACTTTTATGACTTCAGTCCATGTTCTTTGACTGAAGCTGAAGCAGAATCTGGTTATTTTGGTGCTCTGTCCAATATTTTGGTGATTCTGCTTAGCTGCCAACTAGAATGACTGCCTTTTCCTAGTGCTTACAAAAGACCTGCAATAGCTTATGAGAATGTTATTTCTTTATTTCTACTCAGCTGTATGCTGTGATAGAAACTGCACTGAGTTGTAAAACAATTAGGGTTTGTGAATCAGCTCAAATTCTATTTGTACTTTTGCTGCTTTGATTTCTGTGGAGCCACACCAGAATCAACCCAGATAGAGGTTTTGGCCCTAAGTCTTGAGAGTGACTCTCAGTTCTTATGCTGATGTTTCACATGAAAGGAGCACTTCAATCCCTTCACTTTGGTTTATGTTTGCAGCTTTTCTTGCTCTTTAATCTGCAAAGTTTGGCTTAGTGCATTGAGAATGATGTCACCAAACAGGAGCCCTAGCTTCAGCTGATGATCCTTTTGTAAAAACAGTTTCTGCTCTGCTTTAATTTATGGCAGTTGCTGAATAGCTAGTTTGGTTTACCAGCTATGCTCTGTCAGCTATTAATAAAGGTGAATTTCATGAAGGGTACGTTTTCCTTTCTGGCAACGGGATTTACTTGCTCAGTATAAACGAAACCCTTTTGTTCACCACCAGGGTTTCCACTGAATTATTTTCCCATTGAATGCTAAATATTGGAATGGGTGAAATTTGGCCATGGAATGGGTGATTCCTTTCATTTATTGTAAATGAGCCATTACTCAGCCAGTGTAATCTGTCAATGCTCCTGAACAGTAGGAGTAGTTGCTTAAGACTGGCCTCATTGCAGTGTTTAAAGCAGTGTGTGATAGAGCCACTGACATGGCAGCACTGAAATCTTCCCCAGACCCCAATTTCTGAAGTGGAAACTGCACCCATCTGCTGGGCTGAGCAGGGCTGTCAGCTGAGCTCCAGTTCTTGAATAAAGATGGCAGAATCTCACAAAGAAGGAAATGAAGAAGAGGCCTGGGTGGTTTTATTGAACCTTATAACATGTAAGTGCCAGAATACCAAAGAGCTTGTAGCAGCATAGAAAATCCCCTCTGCTAGTGACTCCATTTGCACTGCAGCACTATTCCGTTGCAGGGCCTATAAAGCAGATTGCTAACAAAAAGGTTATTCAGAGGGGTTCTTTCAATAAACCCAAAGGTAACAAGTATCCACTGAGCAGATGTCATGAGACTGAGCTGCACGCTGGAAAACTGCCGCAATATTTAAAAATAACGCTTTCTTATTAACCTAAGTACAATACTAAAAGTCTTTTAAAATAAAACTTTCCAGATGGCACCTGCATCTGAGATGCTAATAGGATGAATGCCTGTAAGCCCACTAATACTGGAAATGCTCTTAAGGAACAACTACAACTGATTGTACGGGCACAAACAAATAAAAAACTTATTTATGTATTCCTGCAGCTGCATCTCTAGCCAAAGCAGAGGCAGGAGTCAGGACCAATTCACAACTGACTAATGCTGTCTCATTCTTTGCAGATTTCTGGCATTTAAGTGTAATTAAGATTTATTGTTTGCTAACTTGCAGGTCAGAACAAGCTCTGCAATATGGATAACTTTCTGTCAACTAGCAAAATGCCTGCTAGGAAGAATCATCAAACCTTCCAAGCAGAGCATGACAGAAATGAATAACAGAGTTATCCGTGTTTCAGCTGTCTGTTGTGATCCAAACAAGATCAGGAAGGGATGGGCAGTAGGTTGAGGAACCCAACTGCATATAGAATACAGATAGATGTGTTCGTGGCAGCATAGGGTATAGTAGACACACTGTAAGAGCTGGTTGGTCTTGCTCCAAGCCAGACTTACCCACCACCATCAGTGTTATGCCCTTGCTTTACCGGCTTCTGATGCTTTTGACTGGGATTGCAGGAAGCAACACAGGGCTCCCTTCACCTCTACTAATATGACCAGGTCAATAGGGGAAGCGATCCACCACAGTTTGCCGTTGTAGAAAAGAGGTGAAAAAAGGACCAGTTAGTACTACAGCTTGGCTGCAGAAATGATAAAGTCATGCAGAAGGACACTAGTTAGACCACTGCTGGTCTGTGGTCTATCATCATCATGTTTATTTCATTTGTTGCCACCAAGCTGGCAAAACTATACACTAGCTGATGGCTGGGACCTACACATGGTGGGGGCCAGAATCAGCATCAGATATGGTGAATATTTTTAGGATTTGCATGGGACTTCGATTAGCACAGATAGCATGAAGTTGAAGCTCAGAGTCTGGCTGACGAGGAATAGAATCATAGAGTAGTTTGTGTTGGTTGAAAGTGACCTTCAAAGGTCAACTAGTCCAACCCCCCCTGCAGTGAGCAGGGATATCTTCAACTAGTTCAGGTTGCTCAGAACCTCATCCAACCTGGCCTTTGAATATGCAAAGTCACATTCTCATTCTTAGAACAGTATTTTACGTTTCTGTCTTGTTATAGCTAAGAATTTACAAGAATGTTTTTTGTCATTAATAGCTTAAACATCCTGACACACCTGAGTTACCTGTATGTGACTGTCACTGCTTGACAGAGAGGTAAATGGAGGCACAGGAGATACTGGATTAGGTTAATTTTTTTTATGTGCATCTTAAACAGTTATCTTTGCAGAGAAGAGACCAATGTTATCACTTGTTTTTTTCAGACTCTGTAATGCCTGGGCTTGGAGATGTAAGGAAAGAGGTTTGCAAGGAATTAAGCTGGTTTGTCTCACATATCACAGCATACCTTTCATTTGCTCCTGCTACCAAGCCTGATTGCTAGAGTTAGGACTGCCTTGAATCTTTCGTATTTACACCTCTGCCAAGAAACCTCTACGAAATCAGGGTTTCCACACCTCCATTCTCCTAATCCTACTCATTCTTTCTTTCACATCAAATCTGTTCATAAGCTGAGGAGAAGGGACATAGGACAGGGATAAGGAAAGCTGTACCGATCCACTTCATTAACCAGGCAGTGCCAGCACTGTAAACAAAACTGCCTGTTTTACATCCTGGCACCAAAGGATGGAGCAGGAATACATCTGAATGTAATCACTTTCAGTAACTTCAGCAAATAACAAAGGGCTGACTAATACCAGGAGCCTCTCCTACAGTCCATTTACTGTGTATGAGCTAGTTCCGAGATGCACTTGGCAGACGAGAATGCACATCAGATGTTTTGATCTATGGAAGAAGATTTTTCCTAATATTTTTTCAGTGATATTTTTTCCCTCAACTTTGTAATGTGACTCTGAAGATCGTCATGCCGAACTTTAAAAGGAGATACTCTATATGTGTTTTTTAAGACCTTTTCGAAGGGGGACAGAGGGTTGCATGGCTTTTAACTCCAAAACCCAGATGTTCTTTAACAGAGAAAAATAGAATAACATACATTAATAGCTTGGAAAACAATGGCAATATTTAATTAACCTTTAGAAATGGCTAATCTGTGAATCTGCACGTGTCAGCTCATCTTTAGAACAGAGTGACTGTGTGCCTTTGCCAAAATCAACATGCTCGTTCGGTGGATTTCTTCCACTGGGGATTCACACGAGGAACAAAAAAAGGAAAAAAAGAAAGTAATAATAATTTTTTTTTTTCAGTTGTTTGACTTGAAGCATTCATATGATCCAGATGACCTCGTCAGGGTTGATGCAGCCTGGTGTGCTGCAGATCCAAGGTCTATATGTTCAAGGCTTGGCTCTTAGCCCTTAGTCATTGGACCAGACAGTCTGCAGGTCTTGTGGGACCATTAAAAGCTTCAGTTTAGCAATGGGGCTGTTATCTCTTTATCACTGACTCTTTCTATATATCCCTTTAACTTTGCTGCCATCAGTGCTTATATCCAACAGACCCTCTACCTGCCAAATCCCCTCCTTTTTGTATCTTTCCAGTAGAAATACAGACTATGAGAGGAAAAGAAGTGTCTCTGAATATGTGACTCATTTTAAAGCCCTGTTTCCCGTTTGATAGGAGCCCCATGCTAAAATGGCATAGGCTATACCCCTCCTCCAGCCGGTTCCTAGGGCTGTAAGGTGCAGGCAGATCACAGTTTCTCAGCATGCCGGAGAGGTATCTGAAGCATAAGGCTCATGGTGCATCCGGGAGGAGTGGCAAGTACACCAGAAGGTGAAGAGATGGCTGGAAGCAACACTAATGCCCCTCCATCTGGAAAGATGAGTGCTGTTTAGTACGTCTGGAAAGCATTATTTCTGCAAATAGCTCAACCTCTTTCAGCTTAGAGGCAGGGATCCCAGCCTGCTGCCAAGCTTAGATCTCCCTGATGGCAATGTGGTAGGGGAGATGGTGAACAAGTGTACTAATGGCATAAAGCAGGAAAAAACAGCATCCAATACATCAGCTGGAGGTACATCAGGCATCTGCCCTTCTCCCAGAAGGCTGCCTGTGACTTCAAATTGCATTAAGACACACTTGTGTTTTATATCATGGGATCAACCCATATGATAAAAGTTTAATTGGGTGGGTGTGAAGGGGAATTCAGAAGTCACTCAACTGATTGTTCCCAGTGATTTAGCTTCACAAGGGAGATATGGGAAGGGATCAGCTGTAATCTACTGGTATCCCTGAATATTTGTTTGAATTGTAGACCTGCAAAGATCTAGCTTTACCTGAAACTCATCTGAAAATACTGACAGGTGCTATTTCATGTGCTTTCAGAACAAATGCCTGACCCACGCTTGCTCAAAACCTTGATTCAAATTCCGAGACCAGAGGGGATCGCTCAGCAAACACCATCAGGCCTTTGGCTTTGTAACAAAATCAAAATCAGTATGTATGGCTTTTCTTTAAATATTTTTGAATGGATAGAGCTGAAGGCACAAGTTCCAACAAAATACTTGTTTACCTTTTAAGCATATTAAGTCAACAGTCTAAACATGCATCAGAAATGCACTCCTGTGAATTTCAAGCAGGACAATTTCCAAACTCCATCTCATCAGTGTACAGCCTGTTTTCTAATGATATATATTCATGATCAATGTGGGATGCTGTGCGTGGTAATGAACAAGTTGTAATGCAGCTGATGTGTGAGGGTCTTGTGTGTATTCTCATGGGTCACTGTTGACCAGCCATCTGATATGTGCCAAGTTTGGATGAGACACGTGGTGTGCGAAGCTCATGAAGGATTTCTGGAAAATGTTGTTTTGGTTTATTTAAGGCAGATTTGCAAACTTGCAAATGTTTTCTCTTTTTGTTTTTATTTTTTCTCCAGTGAAATTCAATAGATGTTCTCATTTAAAAACATGAGTTCAAAATGTATTTTAAAACTCTTTAGGATTGGATTCCAGACCATAAAATACATTTTTGGAAAAGCAGTCTATTCTCAGACTTGAAAATAACGGCACAAACCCCACTTTCTAAGCAGTTCCAGGAGCATTTTTTGACAGTTGTGGTGGGTTTATACATCGTTTCACAGATTTGTGGATGTTTGCCTCAAAAATTTCTTTATGGTGTTTCTTTCCACATCTGTCTCTGTACTGAATGTCAGCCTGTTCTAAAATATTTGCCAAATTTTGCGTGACTTGAAGGACTACCCATAGCTCATATGCTTAAGTTTATGGAAGACTTTGCAGGTCAGAGCTGACATTCGTTTCCTTTTTAGAGGCTCCAAAATGAGTTTTAAAATTATCTGTGGTGATTGAAGATAACAAAGATACAATGCACTGGTACTGCATCGTAGGTTTTAATGGAAGAAATCAAAATGCAAGGAATGAGTTTATAACAATAGGAACATCAAAATTCTAAACTCATTTCCCTTGCTTTAAAAAAGGGCTTTACTTTTTCTTTTGATATTCCCTAGGTGTTTTCCATAATTCTCATTAACATTGTTTCAAAACTATTTGCTTGTCAATTCTTTTTCTTAGTGAAAAAGTAAAAATCTCTATATGGATTTGGGTTTTTTCCCATGGTTGTTTTTGTTGGGTTTTGTTTGTTTGTTTGGTGTTTTGTTGTTTCTTGTTTTGTTTGATTTTGTTCCCTTTTTTTTAACTGTACAAAATAAAAAGTCTGTGAGCATTTGTGTAAAATATGATAGAACATTTCCAACAATAAAGAAAAATGACGCATTTTGTGAAGAATTGTTTTTGGATAAAAAGGGTTCTTTTCAAGTGAAAAGGCATGTCGTGCAAAAAATTCAATTAGTTCTAGTTTCAAGATCCCTATGGGCCATATCCTGAATAGTTATTGAGACAAAGCTCCCATTGAAGTCACTGGGCATACTTCCTGATTAAAGCCTTCAGGACTAGGCCAACTGGGAGTTTTGCCTGAGTAAGCACTTCAGGATTTGAGTGTAAACACAGCCATTGGGGAATAAATGGGTTAATACAGCAGCCTAATACATTCTCTGCATTTGTAAGCTCAGCTTTATTTAAGGCAAGTGGATCCCTCTTCCTCCTCAGGAGGATGGCAGACATTTTATTCTCAGTAACTCACAGTGCTGGTGTCCTTTCCTTCCTGTCATCAAAGTGGTGTTATCTGGTCCTAGTCTTTCCCCACCCTCCTGCATCTCTCCACTCCACGAATGAACCCCCCATGTCAGTGTAAAGGCCAAACCACTTTTTTAATACAGTACCAAGGGAGGAATCCCCCTCCCCCCTCCCAGCCAAGCCCGTTCTCCCATCCAGGCTGAGTTAGTCATGTCTGACTTCTCCTATTCACATTATGGCTACCCTTGTTGCTTTTTGGGTTTTGTTTTGCTTCCTTACTGTTGTTGTTTTTCAGCCAAAGCTGTCATTTATCATGAGAACAAGAGCAGCCATGTGTTGATTTTTCTGGATTCCTTTTGGACAGTGTCCCAGTGCTAATGAAGGCCCTTCCAAAGTGCTAAAGAGCTGGTGCCAAAATCAGTTACAGTGAAAACAATAGGGGAGTGGTGCACAGACAGCACATCTAGTGTGTGTGTGCGTGCATGCGTGTGTGAGCGAACCAAGCACTTACAATTGTGATTTCGGTCCCCCTCCCTTAAGGATAATAAATTCGACTGAACTAAAGGGCTCAAATTCACATTTGCAGGGTCTGAGGCCCATTAGAAATAAAAGCCAGTGGAAAAATAGATGGTAGATGTTCACACATTATGTCCTGGCTGCTCTGGATAATAACACAAAAATCAATGTTGTACATAAGCTGTGGCAATGATGATGAAGCTCCTGCAACAGTCACAGGACCTTGAAATTCAGGGCTTTGTATCTGCTCGTGGGTCATTTATCTAAAAACTTCCTTTTTTTTAAGGGTTCCTGAAAAATGCCTTTTTTTTTTTTCTTTTTTTCTTTTTAATACACTTTTAAAAACCAGAACTATTCTGCTTCTCACACTTCATGAGCCGCTACATTTACAATTCGTGCTAGGTCTTACAATACCAAGCAGCAGTTATGCGTGCTATACTGTTAAGGTGCAGGATGGTGATGGAAACACACTTTTCCTGGGATCACGAAGGTGAGTGAAACCGAGACAGAAACATGCAGAAGGTGCACAAATCTCAGCAAACTACCTACAGAGCTGCTGTCTAAACCTGAATTAAAGGCTAAATACAGGTGCTCACAGCACGGGTGCTGGGACTTTGAGAATTTTCGCCTGGTAGGAAGCGCACAGTTGCTGCTTTTTCCTGTTATTTTTCATCTTGGAGGATTTATGCATTTTATGAATCAAAACCACCGGGGAATTGCGCAGCCCAGCGAGCGCTCTCCCACAGCCCAGTCTCTAGCCTTGTGCTCCATCTACCGGCTACCGGCCCCGCTCAGCATCAGCTGTGCTGCCGCCTCCGTTTCTATCCAGCCAAAGGGGTTTGGGGACCGGGGACTGAGGACCGAGGAAAACCTTCCCCCATCCCTGGGGATCGAGGGGAAAAACCTCCCTTTCTCCCCCCTCTCGGGGCCGCTGCCGCTCCGCGAGAGCTGAGCGGTTCCCCCAGTCCCAGCCCCGGAGGGCTCCACCAATCACATGGCACCCAAAAACATTCACAAGAGAGCGTATGTATGCATACGCACACATATATATATGTGTGTATTAATATATCTTGCTCCTGACAGGGATCCAGCCGCTTGTGCTGTCTTTCTGCAGCACCCATTCTTCTTTATTAAACCCCAAATGATTTAATCAAAACGATGTTTACCCAACATAGCTGGGAAGCAATACTTTCATTACCAGATGCCAATCTTTCTCATGTGCATTTCAGTTGTAAGCAAGCCAGTTAATGTTTAGAGGCAGACACTGGTGATTTGGAAAGGCCTTTCTGCGATACTTCCCACTAACACTGCTGCTTATTCTGAGTTTTGCTCCAAAATAAGAAATATATAGGATTTCAATAGAACAAGCTCTATATAGGACAAATCTGGTGAGTGACTGAACCTACAGATCAGTTTAATTTGCATCTGCCATTATAGATATGCTTCAGTAATAAAAAATAACCTTTGACTAATTTACAACATTTAGTTTTAAATCCCCATTTAACATATAGTGTTACTGTAACTATGTACTTGATTTTCATGTTTCTCATCTTCATAGACATTACCTTCTGCAAGACTTGGCAGACTTCATAGGTTCTTAGGCCAGAAGGACCATTACGCTCATCTGGTCTGACCTCCTGCATAGCACTGGGCTTACAATTTCACACTGTGATTTCTTCATCTACGCAAGAAATCTGCAGCTGAGGTAAGTCATAGCTTATAGAAAGATAGTAAAAATGCATACAGCCTTATGTATCACTCCTGAATACCTGTCTGGACTTTAAAATTTTCTCCAAAACACAGTACTCCATTAGAAGTTTCCATCCATGCTTACTCTACCCATATTAGAAGAGTTCCTTAACTCTGCTATTTGAACACTAAACTATTTTAGGTGTAACATTTATTCACATAGATGTTTCAGGAGAATTCTAATTTATCAGCCGTCTCCTTTTCTTTCACCCCCTTATTCAAACATTTCAACAGTGCAACAGATGGTCCTTGTGGGCCATTTGCTGTGATTGGAATTGTAGTGTCCCAAAGAAGGCCTCTTTCTTATAGCTGAAAGTGACTCTAAGTTTCCTTACCTAGTAAGAATTTCAAATGATGCCTCAATTTTCCTTGCTGCTAAAGAAAACATGTTTCCCAACAGCTGAAGAGTGAAATCTGCAAACGTTAAAAATCAGGTCCCACCATATGGACTATCATACTCTTAGAGAGAATGGAGATTTTGAAGACACAGCATAGAAAAGTCCTCATTTTTGCCTCTGTACCTTTGGATTCTGAACTTGGGATGACAGAAACAGTAATGTATTTGGAAGTAACCCGAATTATTTATTGATATCATTAGCACATCTAAATATTGGGGAGACTACTTTCAATTGTGTGCTCCAGTGATGCACCTTAGGAGCACAGGCATTACAAAAGCCAAAAGTTTTGTCTTAAGACAAAAAGAATGGGAATAAAAACATTCTTTAAAAGATTTTGGTTTAATTATCTCCTTGAATTTTGCAACCAACTACATATTATAGACTAACACAAAATATTTCTAAAGATTTAAATAAAGTTTATGATGCTATATGAAATTCTGTGGACCAGCTCTTGTAGAGTTACAGTCCTGCCTGGCTACAGAGTATTGTTACAGGTCTATAGACCTAAAGCTATGTGGTTTACTTTGCTTATCATCTGCTCAGGGATCTCCCAGCCGAAAGGCACTTTAAAGCTTGGGCCCTAATTCGCATTGTGGGCATTCATAACTCTCAGGGAAATGAGAATTAGGCACGTTGATTCTTCAGGCTACTGGTTTTGTATTTTTTCATTAGTTGACCAGCTGAAGCAAATTCTAGGGTAAGGGTATCTTCCTAAGGGACACTTTGGCCACAGAAGGGCTGTGACTTGGATGCACAGCAGTGTTTTGAGCTTGACACAGAGGTGACATTCAGGACTGTTAAGGCTCCTTGTGTAGCACATGAGGTCTTCTGCTGAGTTTATTCAATTCCTGTTTTATGTAAAACAGGTTTCAAAATCAGGTAAATGACAATGTAATTGAGAACTTCTTTCCTTCTCTCTATTGTCCCTATGCCTAGGTATTCAGGATACTTTCTGTTGGTAAGGAAGGTATAAATTTGAACACCGTGTGGATGTATAGGACCCTGAATCTGATCTGTAGCTTTCAGTCCTAGCTGGGGCTGAGAAGTTATATTCACCACTTTTTACAGGTGTCTCAGGTCTTTCCTTATGTACAGCTTTACAGTCTACAGACTTGAACTGATCCAGCCTCTTGACTCTGGGGATTGACTTTGTGCCAGAGCCTGTTCACGTCTGTCTTGTATGAGACGTATAAGTTCATAGACCAAGCAAACGGATGATTCAAGCCTGTGATCTGAACCCAGGCTTAAGTGTAAAGAGTTACGTTATGTGATGTCAGGTTCTGAGAGGGCAACAAGTTTTTCTCTTCTTTTACCAGAAAGAAGACAAGATAAGAAGGTTTCTGTTTTTTCCCATCTTAGAACATTACATACACCTTAATAGCACTTATTTCATTCCTCAGCAGATTTTATGCAGAGCTCAACATATCCAGGTCCATGGATAAGGTAAAATAAACTGGGAGATTTCAGATGGAAAAGACATTGTGGAAGGAGGAGAAATTACTGAGGGAAATATGTTGATTTAGCCAGACAGGAAAATCGTGTGTGCTAATTGAGACAGTCTGGATTATTGAGGTAAACCCTGTAATTTTGAACTACATCACAAAGTCCAGATTTAGGGCAGATGGGCCTGTGAAGTCCATTTAGAAGTCTCTGGAGAATCATGGAAAGCTAGGTGTACATAAGGCTATGACTAGCTCTGGTGGTGCCCATCTTTTACATAATTTCCTACCACAGCGGCATGGCAAGAAAGTTCTCGTTGGCTTTATGAGGACTGAACTCAGGCTTAGAAGGGCATAATAAACACCAGACTGTAGGGTACCTGGTGTGACAGCACTTTCCAGTTTTGATTTCTTTTTCTTTCAAAGTTGAGTCACTGTGCACCTGTGTATGCAATGCTGGTGGGAACACAAACCACAAAGTGGTTATAGCATTGGGCTGCTCAGAAGATGGTTGTACTCGGAAAGCAGAGGCTAATGAATCGTACATTACCTGGAGGCTGGTAACAAGTGAGAATTACAGAGGACTGTACTGGGATTTGTTAAACATCTTTATCAATGATCTGGAGGAGATGACAGAGTGCATGTGTCACATTTGCAAATGACACCAAAACTGGGGGCAGGGGAGAGAGTGGGGACCCACTGATATGCTTGAGGGCAGGGTCATGGTACAAAGGGACATAGACAGACTGAATGAATGGGTCAACAGGAACCTTATGAAATTCAGTATTCTTGTGAATAGATAACTGGGGTTTCTTTCTGGAAAAACAACACCTGTCTGTATGCAAGGAGAAAACCCTGCCACTGATTCTGTAGGCTTTATGGTTAGAGCTTTCTCTTGAGACACAGGTTTAATGCCTCTCAGGCTGGAAAGAGCCTAAACCCAAGTCTATTACTCCATGAGGGCAGACGGCATCTGTATTGCTTTGTTGTAATATAGTTACATGTAATATAGCTGTAATATGTTGTAAGATAGGCCCACCCTTGTATATCCTCACAGCAGAGCCGAAATAGCTGTGACGGTACTTTCACCACCAGAACTCATGGGCACATGTCCTCTCTGGGTTAGTGACTGCCCTTTTCTGACAAAACTGAAACTGCGGGCTCACTTGCACCTTGGATTTCATGGGTTGGAATAGTGATTCAGCCTAAAGGTATGCCAGAGGGGTTATGTAGCAGCTAGTCAGGATGTAGCCCCAGCTCCCATCTGAATGTAAGTGAAATGCAAAGTGTAATGTCTTTGACAGTACTGGCTACAATGGTGAGGGATCATAACTAAAGGCTTCATATGAGAAAAGGGAGTCAAGAATGTAGCTCTTCATAACAGGGTGAAAAATATGTATACTTTTCTGAATGACAAATAAGGTACTACATGCGAAGCCTAAAGATGGCAAGGAACTGTCACTTTCCCTTCCACCTTTGCTACACAAAGCCCTAGTGTGATTGTGCTCTGGGCCTTGCAGACCTTCTTAGAGAGGCAGGACGGGGGTTTTTCCTACAGCTGTGCAGCCCCCTTGGAAGAAAAGGGGGTATCTTAGTTGACTTGTCTCTAAGTGAATTAGAGTGGAAACTTGTAAGTATGAAGACCACATAGGTAGTGGACTTTGGTGCTGAGCTAGGTCATTACGTCCTCTGAGTGAATCTGGGCTCATGCTTTTTTGTTCAAAACAATTTGCCTGTAGAGCCAGATTGCTGAAAGCCAATACACAGGGACACGTGGATGTAGCTACCTCATTTCTGTTCCTTCAATGCCTTTATATGTGCTGCTTGAGTGATATGGCAGGGATTAAACATTTTTCCAGGCAAGAGTTCTATAGCACATAGAAGGTTGATGGGGAGGGAAGGATAGCAATATAATTTATAAAAAGCTCTTGGAAGCAGCAGGCTTAGCTTTCTACTATCGTGGAGTACGGCTGAAAATAGCAGGTAATGGGACCGGTGTCCCTTTAAGAATTCTTGAGGTTACTAATGGATATAGGTCATGGTGACAGCCTTAAATAAACCTTCAGTAATAAACAAATCATTTTGAGTTTTCATAAGATTACCATCACTCCGAGGCTGCTCCAGTAGGGCTAAGAATGCGTGAAGGAAATGAGCATGATAGATCATATACATCATACTGTCATACCCCAAGAAAAGGACAAAAAAAATCTTTCAAGGAGGCTCACACTGTATTCCTGATAAAAGCTGTTAAGAATGTGCATTAATATTAATCCTTTATTTTACAATAAGCTATTCACTGCCTCTACACAAAATGCAACATTGCATCAGAGGAAAATGAAAACAAAACTTAGGAAAAAAGACCTCAGCAGGCAAAAGTATCCTGTTCCCAAGATTTGGAAATTTAATGAGGGCTACAAGGAATACCTATATATCCAAATTTATTGTAAGAATAATTTGGAAGTCTATACATAACAGAAATTCCATATCTCCTTGTTTCCTGCAGTACATTCCTTAGGCATTGCAGCTTTACTTTGGTTTTAGTTATTTACATTTAATTTAAATAGAGTTCATAGTTCTTTCCTATTCTAAAAGTGCTTCCATTTTGATAGCTTTAGTGCTTTCTTATAGTGAAGGACAAGGTGCATTTAAACAGAAATATTGCTTGTTCTTATTTGATGCTTCTGTATATCTTACCATAATCAATGTTTGCACTTGGTGTTCTCGCTGCTTCACTGAGAAAACCGAACTGGAGTTCAGGTGAATCGAGATGTGAATAAAATAAGATTTCCCTCTTTTCTAATAAAGCCTTCTCTAAATTGAGTGTCACTTCATTACTTACGTAAGTCCCATTCTGGAATACAAATGTCTCATTTTTTTAAAAATGTCTGGAATACAAATGTCTCACTGTTTCAAACCTTTGATACTTCCTTATAAATTCCTCCACCTCCAAAAAGGAGCATAAGAGAGTGAAAAGAGATTTTGGTGTACAGCAGATAAGTAATAGAAAAAAAATGAGTGGAGATATCTTTATGGATAATGACCTGCCAATGATTGTAAATACAAGGTGGCATCTTTAAAGATAAGGACATTCACAAATCGATTAGACAAATCAGTTAAGCAGGGCCATGCAGATATATAGCTATACTGGGACTAAAATATTCTACTGTATGGAACACATAGACAACTGCAAATATTGTAATGTCTTCTTCCTTGTGTCCATAAATAATAATAATCATAATAAACGTGCTCCTGCCGACAGCCTAAGCATCCCAGTAATGTGAATTGATTGTTAGCATTTTGCTTTAGAGATAGATTAATTAAGGCTGAATCATACAGCAATCCTTACAAAACTCCTGTAAATATGACATCTAAATTAATACCAAATGAATTAATTACAAGCAGGGTAATTACAATGAATATCTAATGAATTAAGAATGATCATTTATGATTCATGTATATATACATACCTATATATACACACATGCACACTCACATACGCAGGATGGCAAATTTGCTGCTGCCAAATGGAAGAATGAGAGCTGTGATTTTTAGCTCTGTATAAGAGTTCCTACTGGTTTTCAGTGAGCTTAGCACTTCCCTACTGCTGGGCAAAATGGAGGCAGAGAAACTAGCTGAAATAACATCCAGGTATGGGTGATGAGTCACTAACATAAAGCTGTGATCCTTCCTTCCTGTATAACAAAAGATACCAGCATAGAAGCAGATACATGATTTTCACGCAGTTTCAAAGTCACTCTGGATGGCCTTTGGATACTTTTTTGAAGCTATGTGGAAGGATGTAGAAGCTGAGCACCTAAATAGTAATTATGCTCTAGCAGCAGAGGTCTTCTGTGACTGGGTAGTTGTGCCAGGAGCTTCTTTTCAGCTCTGAAAGCTGCCCTGAATTCTCCTGTCATCTGTTCATCAGCCTCTACAGGTTATCAGTACTTACTCTACAGGTTTTCAGTTTTAAGAATGCCAATAGATACACCTGAGAAGTGTTCAGCTCATCCCTATCCTCCAGATCACAGATATTTTACTTTCCCACCATTTAAATTTCTTTTCCCTCTGTCATCTGACCTGCCCCTCCTTCCCTCAGTCTTTTTAAATTCTAACCCTGTTTTTTTCCTTCTTAGCATCTTCTATCTATCTTTGACTTCAAACTTTGTGAAAGTGTCTCTTACTGCCACCACTTAACTTCCATTGACTCTCCCATCTGTTACTCTGCTATGGGGCTGAAATAAGGCACTTTCATCCATTAACAAGTGTTTCTCAAGGCCATCATGACCTTCTCTGGCTGCTACCAAAGCTTCTTGCTATTTTCATATGTCTGTGACTACCGAGTTACCAACGATAACTCAAATAATCAATTTCTCATTGATTATTCTGTCCTCAGACATCTTTGACCGTGCTTCCCTCCTTCTCAGCCATCCCTTTATGACCACTCTTTCCGTGATTCTTTGTTATTTTGACTCTGTCTTTAGCCTGTTCTCATTTTCATTGTCTGGTAATCCCTTGGCAGTCCATTCCTGTCCATTCAAATAGCTCACATGGCCATCTCTTTATCCTTGACCCAACGTCTAGCCATTCTCTCTCTAGTCTTCTTCCATGGCTTTTATATTCATAGAATCATAGAATAGTTAGGGTTGGAAAGAACCTTAAGATCATCTAGTTCCAACCCCCCTGCCATGAGCAGGAACACCTCCCACTAAACCATGCCACCCAAGGCTATGTCCAATCCAGCCTTGAACACCATCAGCGATGGAGCATTCACAACTTCCCTGGGCAACCCATTCCAGTGCCTCACCACCCTCACAGTAAAGAATTTCTTCCTCATATCCAATCTAAACTTCCCCTGTTTAAGTTTTAACCCATTGCCCCTTGTCATCTCACTACGGTTCCTCATGAAGAGCCCCTCTCCAGCATCCCTATAGTCCCCCTTCAGATACTGGAAGGCTGCTATGAGGTCTCCCTGCAGCCTTCTCTTCTCCAGGCTGAATGATGTTCTCTTCAACTTAAACCCAGCTTTATATCAACCAGATTCTATTTTTGTCTTTTATTTTCTTTAGAGAAGAGACTCAGAGCAGCCCTGCGGAGGAGTACTTGGGGGTGTTGGTTGATGAGAAAATGAACATGAGCCGGCAGTGTTCGCTCGCAGCTCAGAAAGCCAACCGCATCCTTGGCTGCATCAAAAGGAGCGTGACCAGGAGGTTCAAGGAGGTGATCCTGCCCTTCTACTCTGCTCTCGTGAGACCTCACTTGGAGTATTGTGTGCAGTTCTGGTGTCCTCAACATGAAAAGGACATGGAACTGTTGGAACAAGTGCAGAGGAGGGCCACAAGGATGACCAGGGGACTGGAGCACCTCCTGCATGAAGACAGGCTAAGAAAGTTGGGGCTGTTCAGCCTGGAGAAGAGAAGGCTGCATGAAGACCTCATAGCAGCATTCCAGTGTCTGAAGGGACCTGTAGGGATGCTGGGGAGGGACTCTTCATGAGGGACTGTAGTGATAGGACAAGGGGTAATGGGTTAAAACTTAAACAGGGGAAGTTTAGATTGGATATGAGGAAGAAAATCTTTACTGTAAGGGTGGTGAGGCACTGGAATGGGTTGCCCAAGGAAGCTGTGAATGCTCCATCGCTGGCAGTGTTCAAGGCTGGATTGGACATAGCCTTGGGTGTCATGGTTTAGTGTGAGGTGTCCCTGCTGCTGGCAGAGGGGCTGGAACTAGATGATCTTGAGGTCCTTTCCAACCCTAACTATTCTATGATTCTATGATTTTCCTTCCTTTTCCATTACCAGTATGAGTTCCCTGGGCTTCTCAGCAAAGTGACATGGCTGGACTCCCAGCAGATTATCAAACCAGTGTCCGAACTCTGGAGGCTGTAAGTCTATCTTACCAGGGCTGAGAATAAGCTAAAACCTGTTCCTGAATTTAAACATCTACCCTACATTTCAGGAGCAAACCTCATGCCTAGCACCAGGAGGGATTCCACAGTCTAACAGTTTAGCTCTGGAAATGGGACCTTCTCTGCCCAGTTCTTCTCAGCAGTTGTTATGTCTCTCGGTATCCCACTGAAGGAATGTCAGTCTTCATTTGGTTTACGTTTTGTTTCTTCAAGGGCACACGATAGATCAGGTAAAAAAAAAAATATCTCTGCATATGTACAGGTACACAAACCCGCAGAGTTTGCTTAAGAGTCTACAACTTGACTCATCTTGTCTAAATAATACAAGAAACATGTGAACCTAGGTAAGGTTAATAAGCCATAAAGCCTCCATGCAATTCTACTACCTTGATTTCCTACTCATTCTGGATGTAGTATTTGGGCTTCATTCAGAGCCATTTAGGAAAAGAGAAAATATTTTCTCTGCAACACTGAAATATCTTTTAAACTTAAAGTTTCATTTGGCTCACTTTAGAACAGTTGATCCTGTCAATAAAGAGGGTTTGCCTATTGCAAAGGCGCATCTTTTTGTTCCCTTCTCTTTAAACCCTTTCTTGCTGCCATCTCAGTGAGTGTCTTCTGTGTGTGTTCCAACACCTGATTCCTTTGTTTTGCCGCTGGCTCTTCTTTCCCTTCCACTTCACCTGCAGACTAGCTGGAGTAAAGTGCTTCTCCTTGCTTCTGCTGACCCCCTTGGCATTGTCTGCTTAGAGTAGAGATATGAAGATCTCTATTATAGCTAGTCTGCCAAAGACATACTTATGGCCTTGTGAGTGAATACACAGTGGCATACAATGATACAATAGTTTTCATAGGAACAATTTCATCATATTGAACACAACTGTGAATTTACACTTGCAATCTTTGACCCATTTTTCATCTCCTCTTTCTCTTATTCCCCTCCCATCAATATACTTGGCTGATGCTCAGCAGAAAAGACAGTGCAGTAATCTAATTCTTTCTACTCCTTCCCAGCTTTCATGTGATACCTTTGTATAGTTGTGCAGCCTGAGACCCCCTCATCACCCAAATCAGTACTCCTTATTCAGCATCAATCTGGCAAAAAAATGTGTTTACCATCTGGCAAATTATCTTCCTAGCCTACCACACCCACATAGAAAACGGGAAGGGGGCTCAAAAGGTCATGGGGTCCAATATTTGCCCCAGGGCAGGATCAGCCACATCTACAACATTCCCAACAGATGTTTATCTAACTTGTTCTTAAAACCTTCACAAGGGGAGATTTTCCAAGCTCCTCATGCAGCGCTCAATTCTCCTTGCAAATTCTTAATGATCCTCAGTGTCCTGAGCTCTTCAATTACAACCTCTCACATTCCCCCATTAAATTCAACCTGCTTATCTGCTCCTTCAAAGGCTCTGCACAGCTCTGGCTCCATCTGTCCCTGGTTCTTTATAAGACTGTCTTCACAGGGTGTCTGGGTGACTTTGCGCTCTTACTGATTAGCTATTTAAGCCCCATATCTCTCCTCACTTACATTCTGCACCCACCCATCTCCCTATCTCCATCTGTCTGGCTCCCTTTGCCCCAAAATCACTTCATCAGGCTTTCATTTTCACTTTCAAGAACTTTCCCCTTAAACTCCTTCTTTTGTGAATAAGCAAACTCTAGCTCACTTAAAAATGTGCTTTTTAAAGGCAAGTTCCCCCTCCCCAGCCCAGAAGTTACCATTCAGTCTGCCACCCTGTGCACCCAGCCAAGTGTAGGGTTTTGTTTGCCTTCATTAGGCTGTAAACTCATTTTGGGTGGGACTGTTTTCTGCCCTTTGTTCTCCACCGTGTTGAATGTGCTGACAGAGCTGAACTCTTGATTATTAATAGTGTAAACAAAGCTTAAAAAAGGATGGATCAAAGGAAGGAGAAAGGGAAGGCAGAGGGAATATGAGGTTTTGTTTAAAGCAGCAAGGAAGCTTCAGGATAAATGTATCCTGTTGGGATATGTTGAACACCTGTTAGGAGGAGGTTGTGGATAAGACTGTTAAACAAGCTGAATGAAGGCAGTCTTTGCATCTCCTTAAAATGCTCAGAAAAATATCTATTCAGTATAACGGGTCAACACTTTGCATAAACTAATCTGAATAGAGGGAGACAACAAGTAAATGAGTGAAACTTGGAAAGCAAGAGGCAAATAGGAGGCAGGAAAAATGTCACTGACCTACCACAGGGTTTACCTTACTTTGGACATTCAAGTTCACTTGTGTGTGTCCACTTTGCTATACTCTTGAGTTATAACCCATTTAGTGATGGCCATGCTGTCACAGTACTAAGGCTTCTGAAAAGATTAAGCAGACCATGGTATCTGTGTGTTCCTTTATGTGGAACTGCCAAGGAAATGCAGGCAGTTCTGACCCTACAGGAGGAAACCTCACTCCATCGCTCTGCCTACAGCAGACCCAAGGTGGTATGAGATGGGAAAGACCAGAGCTGATGCAAGGCTGTGGATGGAAAGATAGTGTGGGACATGGTATAGAGCTTTCTGATGGTGTTCAGAGGGTAATCAATACACCAGTGAGTGGATCACACAGACCACCTGAGGACCTCTGACTGCAGCCATGAGGGTTTCAGAGTTCTTTATGCACCAACCACTGATGGCAGAGAAGGAGCACAAAGATAAAATGTCTCAAAAAGGCCTTTCATACAGATCTGGGAGGGCCAGGACCTCCAAGAAACTGTGCAAGGAGTTTGCTTCCCTTCTTCAGTGCTAAGACACTTCAGACCCAACACCCCCAGGAAGTCCTGAGGCAGATTTTCATTGTACACTGTCAGCAATTTACACCACACTGCTGCAAATCTGTTGCTGACTGGACTATAATTGGCAAGCTGGATGTCAGTGCTGTGGTGACAGAAAGACATGAAGCCTATTACTGCTTCTTTTCCCACCAAAGTCATGGCTACCACTGAAGAAATAAGACACCCAGATTGTGCTGGGAACGCCACTGGCAGAAGTATGCACATTGTTTGCCTCTACGTGAATCCAGTCTGTAGACAACCATCAACATTTATGTGGGATGTGCCATCTGTTTACAGAAAACAGGGTTCTAATGTCTTCTAGAGTTAACCTGTCTGGTTATGAAGAACAGCATTATCCCAAAGTAACATGAATATTAATAGAATTGCCTGCCTCCCTGCCATTCAAGTGACTGAGTGACCATATATTGTGTTGCCTCCTGAAGGTGGACCCGGATGAAAGAGTAGTTGGGGAGAAATGGCTGCACTCACCTAGTGTTCAGGGAGTGTGCACCCCGCTGACTGTGGGTGGGATGTGCTGCCCGCACTCTTCCACCGCGGTGTCTCTAATGTTACTTGTATTATTAGGGCGGGAAATGCACGGCAGGACACATGGATCAGGAAGGGATGGGGGACTTCCACCAGGAATAGGAGGATTTAGGTGGCTCACTGGCCTGATACAGGCAATCAGAGAGTGTACCTGTCATGACAGAAGCTATGTCAGGAAAGCCAGGGGGTTGCTTTGTAGGGGAAAAAGCAATTTGGGGAAGTGCTATAGCACATATATCAATCTGTCTATTTGCTATTATTATTATGAGAATTTATTCAAAGTTTTAGTTTAAAATTCGTGCCTCTTTCTTTTTGTGAAGAATAGCTGAATCAGTAGATGGTGTAACCAGTGGGTTGTACAAAAACAAACATCCCTGCTGTTGTGATACAAGGAATGCAAATGTTAACAGAAAAAAAAGTTCAGTGGGCACTGACAAGCAGCACACAATGCCAGAGAGGATGGTGCCAGTGGCTGCTGAATCCTGCAGACCTCAGCACCTGTGAGAGCACAAGACAGGGGTGATCAGGGGCTGCATGGCCATGCTAGCTTTCCTCCCAGGAGTTCCCTGACCCACCAGCGCAGGCAAGAGCCTCCAGTCCTCCCTTTGGCAACAGCACATGAAAAAAGCAACCCAGAACTGAAGGACTATTTCCCCCCTAGCTCTTGAGGATATTTGGAAGATGTTTTTCCAATAGGATCTGCCTGTTGGGGTTAACTAAAATAACATTTCAGATAATGATTTTGTTACACTGATAAGAATTGCCATCTCAGTATTTTCTAGGAAAAAGCCTGGATTTTTTTTTTTCTTGAAAATATTTTGCTTTGAAATTAGCTTCAATTTGAGAGCTAAAAATGTATTAAGGAATGATTTTTTATTTCAGACGATTCACATGACTTCACATGAGTTACTTCCAAAAAGTTTTGTTTTGATAGAAAAAAAGACAAATTATTTAAAATAATAACATATACTCCTCTGCTCAGAACTTAAAATCTGTTAACAAGATTTCACCCACACTCATACCACCAAGTGGTGTATTAGTATTAATGTTGATGTGAAGCCCGGGTTTAATTTATATCACCATTTGAGTAACCAAGCCCATATTCAGGGCACAGATACATCTGAGTAAAAGACTGCTGTGCCTACATAAGAAGAGTTTAAAGATAATCTGGCTCCTGGGCTAACTGAAGAGATGATGTGATCCCAAAAGGCTGGAGAGGGGGAAGTGCACAGCAGAGAAGAACTGGAAAAGAGAGAGAGAGAGGGAGGGAGAGGGAGGATGTGTGCATTAGGGAAATTGCCAATAGGGTGGTTGGAAAAAGATTAATTACAGCAGTAGCAGCATAGCAAAGACAAAAGAACTGACTGTGCTTGATGGCCTTCTAAGGTGGATTTGTGAAAAAGGATGACATCGAGGATCCAGTTCTCCTTTAAAGCACAGTGGTGGCAATCCGTGCTACTCAGCTGACATCAGTGCTATTATTCCAGGTTTACACCACTTTCAGTGAGAGGAATTTACCTCTGGTTCTCTGACTCATGCCTAATATGTCACCCTCTTTCAGGCAGATAGCCAGCTGGATCTGGGGTTCTTCTTTGGGAAATGGTGCAATTCTCCCAGGTGGTAATAGCTGAGGATCAACTTCTGAAAAGGACAAGATTGTTGTAGTGACATTTGGCTCTGCATTTCATTTCTTCTTATTGAAAGGTGGGTGTCTCCCTGTTTATTGTGAATTATCTTTGTGGCTTTGTTCATACCTGCTAAACACTCCCCTGTAGTTTCCCAAGCATGTGTTTCTGGAGAACATCTGCGGAAATGTTGAGGGCCTGGCATAATCATCAGAACAGCAAGTATGCCCATCAGTGAGCCACATGCCAAGCTGGTTTCATGACGTTAAATGAAAAGGGATCTCAGAGTTCAGAGGATGGCTGCTTTTCTAATTAACGGTATCTGTGATGTTGCACTGCGCCTTCAAATTACATGTATGCCTACAGCTCATCAGAGCGTCCAGCCTTCCTTCTCACAGCTGATAATGATTCTTTTGCACACGTATTTGAAGCTTGAGGAATTTCATTTCCTGATGATAATTTTCTTTATCTCTGCTGTCAGTGAGGGAGTGCCTCTTCGTCCAGGGCAGAACCTGGTAAGAGAGGAGGAAGGGCTGTGGCGGCTGCTTACACCACCTGTGCATGTTAGAGAAGTCCCAAGGGACAGCCTACCTTGTACTGCAGTAGCCTGTGAAACTGGCTTTCAGCAAGGCTCACTGCTCCCACCTGGGGACACACTGGGAGGGAGGCAGGGAGGAAAGGGACCACAAATGTGGTTATTTTTGCTTGGTGGTGATGCTGGCTCTGCGTTTCTGCACTCTGAAGGAGTTTAGGATTGTTGTGCCCTTGGTTGGAGTCAATTACTATGTGTAGAGCAGGCACAGCAGGCACATCTCCACTTTTACAGCTTGAACCTTCTGAAGGGAGCAGGATATTAAAGTGCAAGGCCACGTTTCTGAATGCCACCCCACCTTCAGAGATCAAGCCTTCAGGTTTCATCTTCAAAAAAGTGTATACTGTATTTTCAGACCACTCACTTCTCCCTACAGCTTGCAATTTCTGTAAGTTTCATGTCTCTGTGCAAGTCTGAATTTTATCTGCAAGTGCATAACTTTGCTTGAAGTCCATCAGCAGCCAAACTCTGCTCTCAGACAGCCTCAGGTACATCCATGGGCATCTGCAGGAAGTTGGAGTGAAGATTCAGTTCTGCCCAAAGGGGCTGGTGAAAAGTCAGAGACTGAAAGATGAGGTCTTTTCTCTTTCATTCCTTAGGACACAAAGAGTTATTTATTTTAAAGACTGACTTAACGTTATTGTAATTAGCTTCACAATGGGTGCCTGGATGTTCCAGCCTGAGCCAGGGACCTCTTGTTCTAGGCACTAATCTTTCCACTGTGGCCTTTGGTTCATTGAATACCTGGGTGTATCTGTCTGATCCCCGCTTTTTTATTTCTTATAAGATGAGTTTACATTTCAGAGTCCATTCACATGTGCTAACCTAGTTATGAGCCAGTTTCACTCTTCATGAACTTCCTGCCTACAGGCATTTTTTGTAAATTGCTGTAATATGATAACTGGAAATCCTTTTTACTATCTCGGAACAGGAAACAAACATCCTGTTGTGAGAAGAGAATTAGAATTATGCATGATGCATCTTTTGTAATTTACTCAATCTTGATAAAATATATTATGTAGGAGAGACTTCTACAGCATGAAAACAAAGGTGACCATCCCATAAATCAACCTTGAGGAGAGAGCATGCGGAATCCCTGTTGAATAGCACCTAGTTAATTTTTATTCAGCTGGAGTGTTGGTGATCTTTTGCCTTTGGGACTGATGAGGAATTACTGAGATTAGAAAACATTTAGAAATTCAACAGATTTGTATCTGCAATTTGTTGATTTTCAGATGAAGGCTCAAATAATTTTTACTTTCTCTTAGCTAATGCCTTATATTTGGAAGCTGTTTCCTTAAATATCAGAAGTGTCTGCCTGCAGAACATACCTAGGGTTGTCTTTGTGAGCTGGAGTTTGCCTTTTCAGCAGTGGGCAAGCAAAACCTTTGGTGTCTGAAGTCTTGAGGTATGTATTCTGCTTGTCATCCTTGTATTTCTCAATAAATACAAATAAAGTTCCTCTTCTTAGTCTTCCCAAGACTAAATTTCTTTTTCTCTGTTGGAATTATTTACTTTTTTTTTTTTCCCTCAAAAGAATTCTTCCCCTGTGCTTTTTATTTTTTCCCCTCTCCTTTCTTTTTAATAGCATATAATAACACAAGGTATTGCTGGAGGACTTATGAAATTGTTCTTATTTTAGGCATCACTAGGAATTCTAAAGAATTGCGTCTCATTTTACACATCTTACAGATCAAGTCAGTGATGAATTGCATTTAAAAAAGGAAAGATCCAGCCACATTACTGTAATTTCTGAAAAGTGTCTTGATGATTTGTGACAGAGGGATGTTAGGATATCTCTGTTACATAACATCAGAGAAATTATATTAATGACAGTGTTTGGATTTCTACTGTCATTACGGGACCAAAATGTTAGGGCAAATATTCTTTGTATAATATTCATTTCTAAGTGATGATGCACAATTATTTATGAAGTTGGAGTTCTTTGCTATACTAATCAAAATATTATGAGAGAAATAATTCCAGTTTGGCATACATTTATAAACACTGTTGAAATGTTTGAGTGCTTGCAACAGCTGTAGGACTGTTTGTTTTGGACTCTTTTCTTTCTACGCATGTGTCATGTTTTTATGTTTTGGGTAGTTTAATAGAAGTAGCTTTCAGAAGAATGAGAAGTAAGTGCAAGACAGTGCGTTTACACAGAGTAATATTTAAACTGGGAGAAGGGGTTATTAGTCTGCCTTTATTCAGATGCTGCTAGTGAAAATGGATTAGAGCTGTTTAAACCTGGGGTTTTTGAGCCTAGACAGGGTCCTTAAAGTGAACACTGAGGTTTTTCTAAAATAGACTCTTCTCTTCCCAACCCCCCATTTTAAGAACACAGTTTAAGTATTTTAACCAGGCATGTTTTCTGAGAAGTGGCTGGCGGCTAAAGGATAGGTCTGTGAGTCAGATATATGGGGCTGTAATCCAATGCCTGAATTGGAGTCACTGAGCTTTGTCTACCCTGATGGGTGCAGGCAATCACATCGCTCCTTCACCCACACACCAACCTGGCCACATGCAGGCCAAGACTGGAGCAGCTGCATTACTGTGGTGCTAAACCTGAACAACTACATCCTTCCTATTAATATGTCTTATTATGTGTTTGTAACCAAAGCTCTGATTACACAAGCCGCACGCTGAAATATTCATCTCTCCAATATCTGCAAGACACATTCCACATACCTTGTGGAGCAGGAGCCCTGGGAGCACTTCATGGGAAGGAGGGAGGTAGTGATGAGTTATCTCCCCACTCTGCTACCAAAGGGGATGGGTCTAGGCATTTGCCTGGTTCCCAAGGCAACCAAGCAATATTGACTTTATCGTCTTTTGATGATTTGCTTATTGCCACAGCTGGGAAGTCAGACTATTAGGAAGTCCCTATGGCTGTAGGGTCCTGCTGCTGATCATGAGTGCAAAATGCACTTGAACTGATCAAGAACCACAGCTGGGCCACTTTGAGATTATTACTTTGGACTTGCGCCTATAGAGCCCCGGGACTGGAGTTGGTTCCTGTCTATCAGAAGGCAGACAAAGCAGATGTACAGCTGTCAGCACCTGTAGGTCCCGGAGCTCTGAAATCAGGCGAACTACCAACCTTTTTCTTCCAGCGCTTGCTTTCAAAAGAGGTTTCATACACATTGGGAAGCTGTGATCCCTTGTCTTTATTTGCTTAATCTGTGCTTTAATGTATTCTTCATTCCTTTTCAGAAATGACTGCAACTGCAACATGCTGGTGCCTTTGAAAGTGATTAAAGAAGAAATGTCTCTGCCTTAGAGTTTTCTGATAAGGACCCAGTTTTGCATCTTAATGCAAGTGGGTGTGCCCTAACACCTCTCTAGAACGTCAGACTTGTTCTTCCTTGCGTTGTTTGTCATTTTAAACAACAAAGTATCGTCAGCAGAAGTTTGTTTTGCTCTTTGTATAAGTGCATAGATGAACACTCCCTTTAAGTTCAGCGAGGTTAAGGTTTCATTTGTACAGTTGTGAGCTTCCTAGGATTTTCTGCAGCTTAGTGTGCATAATGCCACTCTAGAAGTGTAAGTTACTTTTGCTATTTTACTGACTTATTAAACAGTGCTGTCTTGCTTTGGAATTATTAGTTGCAGCTACTTACACATTGACCATTTTCATCTCCACTATCAGCTTGCACTGGGACTAGCTTTTGCAGTGTGGAGGGTGGTGAGATCAGTCATGCTTTGGAAATCCCTGTCTCTTCATCCATCTGGGTAGGGCAAGGGGGGAGCTTTCTCTTTTACTCTGAATTTCTCCCAGTGAGTGCTATTACATTTTCACTTTTGTACCCTTTATGCAGTTGTGGAAACTTGTTATCTTCAACTTGCACACACCTTGCTAGTGGGATGTACTCTCATACATTCCAGCTAAGGTTTTGTAGCTTTAATGCTGAGAGGGAAATGGCACCCTCCATCATCACTATAGGTACTAGCAGGAGTTTCCATGGAAGTGTAAAGAAATCCCAGTTATTCAGGGAGCTGATTGTGCAAAGAGTCAGTATTATTTCTTGAAAACAGTGCTACATCTCAGTGATGTGAATGAGTGCAGCAATGTTGACTTGAAGGGAGCAGTACAGGTTGATTCCATCTTGGTGTCTGATACATATACACAGTAGGTAAAGGCTATTAAAGTACTTACATAATAATGATGTTACAAAATCTACACAAAGCCAACACAGAATTTGTTAACTTGCCCATGAAAGTCCCTTTTTTCTTCCAGCTTACAACTAATTTTAATACTCATTTTGTCTCAAATACTGGATTGAGAAAACAAATTCCATTTCTTCTTTTACTGTGAAGTGCTTAAAAAAAGGCATGTCTGCGTAAGCATCACTGTTCACTATTGAGTGCGATCAAAGATGCTCATCTGCATGGCATGTCCTGCATTGTAGGAAGTTGTTGGAGATTTGTTGCTTATTTAGAAGAGTCCTGATATTTTGCAAGAGGAGGGTGTGAGTCTCCTTGGTGGAAACAGAAAGAGGATCTGCTGCTGCAGGTTCCAAAAAATTATTTCATGCGTCAGCAGTACATGTCTGAAGTTTTAGGAAGAACCCAGTTTCATTTCATTTCTCCCTGCAATGTCAGAAACTCCTTCAACAGCATTCATTGGCTGAAGTTTTGGATCACAGGCTAAGTACTGATTGATTCACTTGACAAAATTACTGTTCATTCCAATAATACAAGGAAATGGACTTGTATATGAGACCAAGTTTCAAAGGGCTTCAGATGAAGAAGGGCATAGGCAGGTACCTAATTCTATTTTCAATTTAATGGACATCAACACATATATGTTGGCTTCCAAAGGGTCAATTTCATAAAGGAGAGAATGGCTGTGAGTCCCTAAACCAGTGAATAAATATCAAAACAGGAAAATGAGAAAGGGAGCATATAGCAATCACCAGAAGTTCAAGGTAAAAATAGTAGAAAATTCAGTAGGAAAGAAAATGCTATTAAGAGAAATGCATAAACAGAACAAAAGGAAATTTTACAGGATTTCAGGTATAAAGCTTATCGTAGATATGGTAAAATTCTCAATAATAATGCAGAAAATGCAGAAGTGTTCAATCGATACTTCTGTTCAGTATTTGGGGAAAAGCCAGATGATTTGGGACAGAATGATGATGAAAAGCTTCCCATTCTAGCAGTAACTAAAGGAATGTGCTAAACAGCAGATACTAAAGTTCAATACATTAAAATTAGTGGGTCTGGATGATTTGCATCCAAGATTTTAAGATCGATATTCAAGGAGCACTACAGACCATTAATTTTGATTTTTAACAAGCCATGGAGCATTGGGGATGTTCCAGAGGACTGCAAGAAAGCTAATGTTGTGCCAATATTTAAAAAAGGTAAATGCAGTGACCCGAGTAATTATAGGCCTGTCAGCTTGCCTTCGATCCTTGGCAAAATAATGGAATGGCTGATAGGATGCTTGAGGAATGAGGAATTAAAAGAAGGTGATAGAATTAATGACAATCAGGATGGTTCTTGTCAAACTAGCTTGATATCATTTAAAATCAGATTTCAAATAGGGTGATTTAATTTTCAGTTTTGATTTAGAAGGCTGAAATAGGTTTAGCCTTCTGTAAGATGTTTGTGTGGCTTGACATTTTGATTATTCAAACAGGGGCCAGCTCTTGCAAACAGTAGTTATAGAGAGAAGTTAGGAGGAGTTTAAGCATCTGAATCTAAAGTGGCAATCCTGAAAGCTCAGCTCTGTGGCTGCCCAGAAATGCCTTAATCTCCTCAGTTTTCAGATGGAGAAGTTTCCAAGGCAACTGAGGTTCTGCTTTTGTGCACTCCCAGAAGACACCTCAATCCTGACAGGGTTGAGCGGTTCAGTGTCAGTGTCATAACTATATATTTGTCTGCCTGTTTCCCGTATGGAGCTTGGTCCAAGGAGTGTGCTTGTGGCACACTTGAAGGATCAGCCTGGGCACAATATGCAAACACAGGTACAACCTTCCTTTAACATACGACCACAGGAAAATGTCTTTTATTCTATTACCTCATGGTTAGAGCACTTGCCCAGGTTAAAAAACTAAAATTTGAATTCTTTCCTCTCTTGAAAATATTTTAAATCCACTTATCTTGCTGGATCTCACCAATTAGTGATGTATGGTGATGATGGAGAAAGGAGGGACTGCATACACATTAACAGGAGCAACAATCCTGGCCAAAGTTGAGTTACAATCACAGTGGCTCTCAACATGAAGTGCAATGGATCTCAAGTATAAATTCCGTAAAGAAAAGATATGTCAAGAAGAAAAGTGAGGAATATCATATGACTGCTCTAGAATATCCTGCAGGTGCAAATAGGGCTAAACTTATTATCTTTATTATGCATAGTCAACACAAACCCAGACAGAGGCCACTTTGTCCTGTCCCAAGACAGGTATCCAAGATCTTTGGCATGAATCCCTGTGTTCAGGTTCTTCTGTCACTGGACAGCTAGGTTAGATTACATGCATAGTTAAAATTAAGAAAAGAAGTCCTACCATAAATACACACATATAGATCAGAGAGAGCTCTTGAGTTCAGCAAAAGAAAAGAGCCAGTGATGGAAGCATCATTCTAGTAGTGGGAAAAGGGTCTAGACAAAATCAAGCAAGGAAAGAAGCACCAACTTTTATCAGTGGAGGTTACTGATCAGTTGATTACCAAGAGCTACATTGGATTTGGAGATTTTTTCTTTTTTGCATTCAATATGTATGTACATATTTCTCCTAAAATCTATTCTTTTGTCTATCACAGCTGCTGAAACAGGATTTAATTCTGGGAGTTTCCAGGACTTGTCTTGTATAAGAGGTCATGACCAGATGATCACTGTGTTTCACCCTAGTCTTAAAAGATCCAGCAAAAAGCACTGAGGACAAACAAACTGAAAACCCAAGCCTATGCAGTGAGAAGCTTTCCCTGCCCAGGAAAGCAGATAATCTAAATAGACAAGACAGTCTGGGGTGAGAAAAAGGATGTGTTATCTCTGTTTCACAGATGGGAAACAGAGGCACGGAAAGATTAAGTGATTTACACAAGGTTTGTGTCAGAGCCAGGAATGAGAGCCAGATCTCCTGAATTCTGTGTCACTACCTTAACAACAAGACCATCTTTTCTCTCTCTTACCATAGCCTTGAGAGGAAAAGGCCTATACTGTCTTACACATAAAATTGCACCATTTCTTACAGAGTAATCTGATAAAATGCTATACATGCAGCATACATCTGGTGTTTCTCCTTTTCTGTCAGGCTGACTCCTCTTTCCTTCCTTCATCTTTCTTTTTATCCTCCCTTTCCTTTGGTTTCACTGTCTCTTGCAAAGGACATTGGTGTCAATTATACTGGAAGAAAGCACCACTGTCTCAGAAAGAGCATATTCAGACCACCTAATCTTTCAATGCACAATGAGAAATGTACCAGGCATACCTTGGCACATATCCTCTAAGACTTGGTTGGCACATAAAAAGAGTAGAAAAATCATAAAAAGGCATTTGAGAATTGCCCATTTTATTATGATCAAATCTGAGTACATTTTCCAGGGAGTCAGGAATGAATTTAACAGGGTCTGATAGCTGAGTTTGCTAGGTTCAGTTATGTCTAAATCCTTAAATTGTTCTTTTCTGTATCTTCTCGTTTTACACATGGTTCTGGCCTGCCTTTTCTAAGCACTTCTGGGTAAAAACATTCTATTTTTGATACTGACAGCAGGATCATGAGATGGGATAGTGCCTTGGACAAAATCTGTAAATACGCAGCCTGTTTCTATGGAGGTTCTAAGAGCACCAGTTCCCCTACTGGTCTATGAAATTCTTGGAATAAAGTCTGCTTCCAGTGCCTCAAAAATATTGCAAGTTTGCAAGATGCAGAAAGATAACCATAAAATAATGTTCATATGCAGAACAGATGAATGCCTGAGAGAGTGTCAAAACACTGTGGCTATGGATAGAGGAAGATCAGCTGTGGTTGGCTAAGGGAGGACAGTTTGCCCAGGGGAGGATGTTTTGCCCAGGGTCCTGTGTTTTGAGAGGTTAGAGAGTGTCCCGTCTAATTACCTAATGATACACAAGAGGTCATAACCTTCACCTTTGCCCCAGGCCCCTGGGAGCCACTGCTATTGCTCTGCCTTACACCGTGGCCACCTCTGCAGCATGGGGGACAATGGCCATACAGCATGGGGGACAATGGCCAGCCAGCAGTGGTGCTCAGCATTTTATTTTCGGCAAGCAAGCAAAAGCCTTGCATGGCATTTGAAATTCCATCCAGCAGGATATAGGTAGTGGCACAGAACCTTACAGATGTGTACGGCAAAGGTGACCCTGCTGATAAATGTAGCTTTGGGCTCCACTGTATCATAAAAAGTTCTGGTCAAAACTCAGAGAACCTGAACCTCTTTCCAGCTAGATGTGTGCTGGGAATAGGTTCCCAGAATCAGGTTATCCTCTTATTGAAGGAGGCATAAAGGACAATGCTGTGAGAATTACAATGCCTTTTTATGGAAAGATCAATGGTATGTCCTCAGCTAGAATGCTGTTGTTAGGTAAGGGTAGTTTCACCTCATAAAAGATTATATGGCTGACATATTTTTAAGTTCAGAGAGGAGTAACAAAACCTGCAATGGAGAGGTATGGAAACATTTTGAGATGAAGATATGGACAATTGAGTAGTAGAAGGAGGCAAGTAAGAGATGTCATTGCAGTATATAAAATAATAGATGGTGCTGAGGGGTCATGTGTTCACTCCTGTGTACCCTCTCTTGTAATAGATATCAGAGACACTTGGAAATAAAAGCAACAGGTTCAAATCTGAAACACCAAATGCTTTTTTAACACAGTGTCTCTGCCATGGCCTCGAGAAAATACTGAGGTGAAGAGCTTAGCAGGATTAACAAATGTTAGACATTGCAATCAATATTGCCTACATCTGCAGTTAAACTATCCAGGGTAAAAGTTAATCTATTAACTCATATTTTAGAGTAATATTATTTTAATAACTCAAATCACTGCTTCGGGGCTTGTGGCAAAGAGTCCTTCCCACTTGCAGTGAAACTTGACTGCTGGGCATGTTTCTGGCCGGGCATTTGTCCTTTGCAGGGGGGCATCTTCTGCATGTGTTCCTGGCCAGTGGGAGAGGCAGGATTTCAGGCTAGCTGGACCTCTGATCTGATCCGCTATGGCACCTGATGCTGGCCAGGGATGCAGAGAGGCGTCTGGCCTGGCTCCCCTGCCAGCAGCCGGGCTGAGCTCCCAGAGCCCTTCCCGAGGCTGGCCCCGCTGGTATTGCTGCCTGCCAAACCTGGACTTGAGAAACGCGGGCTCAACTTGGCAGTGCTGAGCGCAGCGTGTTCAGGCAGCTTTGAGGCTTCACCCAAATCGCTTGCCCTGCCCTGGAAGACACCACCTGTGCTAAACTCACCCTAGGCAGGAAATGGAAGAACAAATCAGGCCTAATTCAATTAAAAAAACATCCTTAAAACAAACTGCATGTAGTCTGCTCTGCACGCCATCTGCATACGAGCAGGGGGAAGTGCTTGATTCATACTGTGATTCGAATGGAAGTGAGAGTAAATTGAAGGCTGATATATATCAGTGCTGAGGGCAGGATTTAGACAAGTGAACGGTTCTTCCTACAACAAAAACAGATAGTGTTGTCAAGTTTGCTCCCTAACCAAGGATTCAATCAAACACTCTCCAGACTTAAGCTGAATCTCCACAACCTTTATTGCTTCCTGTACACTCACTTAAATCTTGCCTAACCCTTTCCTGTCCCAGCACTGGTTTCCTTCTTCCTCCCGAGGGTGGTATTAGCATCTGCCCACTAAACCATGTCAGCAGGTGAAATTTATAGATGGGCTACAGCAAGCTATTTATCATAATTTTTGTAATTTCCATCCCCATTCCCCAATAAATGCAATAACCTTCTGAGCACTTTAAACATGAAATCCATTGCCATAGCCAAAAGATTATTTCTCCTTCTAGCATGTGAATGTGGCAATTCGCTGTCCCATGGCACTGCTGCAGGCACTGAAAGGTATTTAGAAATGTTTATCTTTTTTTTGTAGGAGAAGAGAACACCACACACAGGAATTGGGACTTTTACAGGCTTTGCAAATAGGTCATTCCCCTTAATGAGTCTCTTTATTAAGCAAAGTAGCTACAGTCACAAGGAGAAATAGTAAAGAGCATTTCCTCTCAGCATTTGGAGACTACTGAGAGCTTGTGCCACCCATGACGAAGTGCGGATCCCCAGGAAGTGACACCGATGCTACAGGTTTTCCTTGTGCTTAGCTTCTCCATCCTCCTATCTTCCATACACATTTATTATTTCTCTCTTCTTTCTAGCAAGCAGCAGACACCAAAATTTTAGAAAAGATTTCTTAGGAAATCTCCTTAGAAAAGCAAAATTGACCATCGGGGTGGGGGTGGGCATGGGGTGGGTACATTTTCACTGCCCTGAAGCTTGCCAGAGCCCTTCATGGGGAAGGGGGCAGGAGCACTGCTGCAGAGGGCTGCGCTTGGGCTGCTGGGCAAAGTCAGACCTGAAAGACCAATGATTTGGGAAGTCCACTCATTCCAGATAACTCCATTTCCTACTCTGACTGTGCTGCTCTCTTCTGGAGTGGATAATAGGAGCCGACACCTGGGGTGTGACAGGAAGATTGATGCAATTTTGTATATAAATTATTACTCATGAATAAATTTGGACCCTCCTGCCCAACAACAACAACCTTATGAGAATAACAGAAGGAATTTATTGGGGAATTATGTGGGAGATATATTTAGCTCACCAGGTGGCAACAATAATTTTTCTCTTTTTTTTGCTTTTTACTGTTAGCTTCTCAGTGGCACAGAGAGAGAAAAAAATGGGAAATATCCTAGCTGTTGCATAGAAAAGAGGGGCAATTTCAGCAAGAGTTTGCTTTTGCTTCATTGACAAGGTAGACTAGAGGAAAGGGCTCCAGGGATTGAGCAAGAGATAAATCTGTTGGGTGAGTTTTACTTCAAAGGCACTTTCAGCCAAACACTATTTCAGCTGAGGACTCCGAGACTGAAAAGCATAAATGTGTTGGTACAACTACATGACAGGGTGTGCCCTTCAACATGGAGCAACGCTAACGTGTTGCTTTACTATGCAGGCATCAGAAGAATCAAACCACAGTGCTTTGCTTCTTCAGTGTAGACACAGAATACCTTTGGATATATTTTCCTTTGATATGGTGGACTTCCAGTGCGGTCTATGCCCCCTGTCCCAGAACATGCCCTGCATTACTGAAGAGAGCAGAGCATTCAGTTTAAGCCAGACCTATCCGGCCTGCTCATCCCACTGCACACAGGGTGCTGGAGACAGTAAAGGACTCCACACATGCTCACTGACTGTCTTGAAAGCACCAAGGGAAGGAGATGGCAAGGAAGTTTGTCCAAGAAGCTAGCTGTTTACTGTCCTCTGACTCAACTTTTGATTAATTTCCTTTGCTTCAGCCACTATCAAACCACTATCAAAAGGTTCTCTGGCCTTAAAGTGAAACAGTGCTGCAGTGTGCAGGAACTGTAAAATTTATCCCCTCAGTAACTGCTTAAATCTCATCTCTAATCCTCTGAACTCCTTGGTTGAGGGTAGTTTAAATTGTTGCAAATATCTATGAGGTGGATTATACTGCTTAATTGCTACTAAGGGAATAATAATATTATGTGTATGTGCATACATAATATAATGTACATAGACACAGACGGAGACAGAAAATCTTCCTGGCAAAGAAGATATTAAATCATAGTTTAAACTACTTGGGATTTGGGAAAGCCTGTTAAAGGGATTAGAAACTAAATCCAAAACTGGACAAGGGGCAAAAGCAGTAATTTCCACAGATGACAATGTAGCAACACACTATTTCCCCTCTTTCTATATGTATGTTTTCTTTATACATGCTGTATACCACTTAAAAAGAGAACATGATATATTCCATTAAGTTAACCTCAGTTACGTAAAAGATACTTATGTCTGAGGAAGCATAGATACTACTTCAACAAGAAGATGGAGGCATAATATCTATCAGGAGCATTTCTTTTTTGGGGGAGAAAATAGTTTCCCATCATTTGAACATCAGAGTTTTAAGTCCAGCTGTCTTAAGTGATAGAATTTAAACCGGAAAAAATTGCTTAAATAAATAGCTAAATATAACTTCCTAGATATGAGTAGTCCCACTGAGTTTCTTGTGACCAAGGCATATGTGCAGATACCTGGACAACTGGAGCCAATGACTTTGTCCTAGAAATATGCTGGCAGATATAAACTTTCTAAAGAAAGTAGCTGTGATAGTAACTGTTCCTGAGAGTGGGAGAAAAGTAGCATATTAAGAAGATTGTTAACTTATAAAATATTAATACGAGGAAATATTATGATAGGTATTCCAAACAACTTGGTTCCCATGAATACGTATGCTATTGTAAATGTCTGCACTTCATTTTTGCTTTTCTTCTGCTCCGTCCTGCTCACAGAATGCTGCAAATTAATACTGAAAGCAGCCCTGTTTGCCTGTGTTGACCCCAAACATGAGCTGGGATCTACCAGAGTTCAGAGAACGAGTTCCAGAAAATAAAATAGAAGTATTGTAAAGAACTGATTTTAAAAGAAGTTTACTGAGAAGGTTAATTGCTGAATATAAAACTGAAGCAAAACACCTAGTGAATGAAATAAGTGAAAGTATTTTACTTACATATGATCTTACAGACTTAATAGAAAGAAAGCAATCCTGATACTGACTCTTTCAAAATGGTAAGGAAATGCAGTAGCAGTCAGCCTGCGAGGGCTAGTTCTTGCCCAAACTTCATTCACTAAGTAGAAGCATACACCTGTAAATTTGAACCTGAGCATGAGCATGGATTCAGTTCCAGAAGAACTGTGCCTCAGGGTGTTGCCTGTCTTTTATAATTTGAAATAAAGTTACTTTATTATAAATACAGTAATTTGGGGAACTGAAATTATTACCCTGTTCCTAGGCACATTAGATCTGCTTTTTAGCCCAGTGTTTGTACTGTTCATACCCTGTTATTAAACCAGTTTGATCTTGTTCTGTGTTTAGAAGAAGAATTTCCTCTCTGGAAGGTAAAATACACATTCATCTTACCACCTCTTGTCCATTCTTTTGTTCATCTTCACTCGATACCCCTTTTGATTCAAGGCTGAAAGTTTTAATTTATAAAACATTATGTAGAAAGCTCTAAGAAACATCAACATTATTGAATCCTCTAGCATTCTTTGGATATATCTTCTATTTATTCTTTAGGATCAAAGTATTCTTTCTTTCCAGTGGTTGTACTGTACCTCGGAGAATGGTTTTTGGTGTGTGATTTGTTCTCCTTGCATTTGACCAAATATCCACACCTGTGTAGCGAAGCCAGCACAGCCACACATGGAGCCATGTCTGGTCATGAGTGTCCTAAGGCCAAGGTCAGATGTGGTTTTGTCTGATCTGTGAATGCAGCAGGATGTCCTGTGGTCCCACTGCTCCTCATGTACAGGCATGGGGCTGTAAGGAACAATTTCGAACGCAATACACAAGATTAGTTTGTAAACAGCTGGAGATACAGAAACAAGCACCTCTCTGCAGACCCAGAAATTAATGGTGTGCAGTAAAATCTGTTTAGACCGCTAAATATATTTGGATTTATGTTCTTTTCAATATAGTTAGAGTTTTTAATGTCCTATGCCTTAATTCAGCAAAGAAGAACCTAAGTACCTTCTAAACAGGGATCCGCACACACTTGTGACTACATCCAATAAAGGACATGGTGACTGACAATGAAGGGAAGGCAGTTGCCCACGCCCCAGATAGAGTCCAGGCCAGGCTCTTGGGTTCAGTGTCTATGCTGTCCCCGTAAACTAATCCTGTAGAAGAGCATTACACTCTCTTGTAAGGAAAAGGAGAAGGCAAGGCTTACAGTACAGGAACCAGACCTGTCTCTCTAACATGTAATTGTGTTTCTTATTGATAAGATGCAAATGTACTGTACTTTGAACTTTTTATGGGAAAGGGATTTTTTTTCTTGTTTTCTGCTGACCTCCAGCCTTGGCTGTGCATGAGGCATTTGAAGGAAGAGTTCTTTCGTCATTCCAATCTGTTATATTGATCCCTTCCCACTAACACGTTTGTTAATTTCCTGACATATATACAGTGTGCTCCTTTTTTTGTAACAGAAGCTAGCGGCTCCTCCCACTCCAGAGACAGGGAAACTGAGGCACAGGATTGGGAACTGGCCAGGAATTTGCCAGCAGAACCTGATGACAAGTCCAGCAGTCACTCTGTGCCAGCTTCTGGACTACTGTTGATTTTGGCAGACACTGAAGCAGTGTCCCAGGTTTAGTCACCTACAATTGCTAACAGCTTTTCAGTTGCTGGCAAGCAGGCTGGGTCCTCAGAGGAGCTGCTGGTGGCATTCCATGGTTCTTCCATTTTGTGCTTTCCAGGTCATTTTTGCTTATTAGGCCTTTTCAGCTCCTTTCCATGGAGAACATGATTTCAGAGGTGATCCACTTCCTCTACCTGTGTAATCAGAAGTGAAGGCTGTGATCATATTTATTACAATGATAAGTGATAGGAAGGAGAAAGAAAGAACAAGAACAGTAATCAAGATTCCCATCTTTGGGAAAATGGATATGAAAGGGGATGAATTTATCAACTTGATGCTTTTTGGATCACAGTGGAAAAATAAGACAAAAAGGGAAAGAAGCAAACCAGAGCAAATTAGTAACAACCATCCTAGTAGCATTCATGGACACACTGCAGCAGCTTTCAGGCACATCAGGAGGATTCATATGAGATCTAGAAAAAAATCACAACAATTTTCAAACTTTCCTCTCTCCTAAATAGAACGCAAGTAAAGAATCTCCTCAAATAGTGTAACTGAACTTAAGGCAAGCACAGATCAGAATATTGCCCCCAAAGAAAATGGTTGACTCCATTGTTAACAGATCCTATATTAAAAGAAGGAATTTGCGATACGCTTAGAAGAAGCAATAACTTCTGTGATGCTGCTGGTGTTGGGAGTGATCTGGCTACTTAGAAAGCAAGCGCACACCAATTCACAGCCACAGAGTAGGTAGAGTGTTGCACCAGCTTGTGTTTTTGTGGTGAAAGGAGGGAAGAAAAGGAGAATCCCTGACGTTTGTGCAAGAAGACAAGTAAAAAAGGAAGAAATAATCTCCAGAAGAAGACAACAGGTAGAAAAAAAAATCATTAATAGAATATAGCCTGCACATGAGGCCAGGTGCAATAGCTGTGGTAAGAACTGCCCAGGCAAAGCAGAAAAGCTGGCCCATGAAGAGCCAGAGCAGGCATTGCTGCATTGCTGCTGTAGCTAGGACTGCTGAAAGGTTATCAAGATATTTTCAAAGAACTGGGATATCTTCCAGGCATTTCACCTTGAAATAGAGACAGCGATTCAGCCTGGATGGCACCTGTGTAACCATTGCATCAAGGGCGAAGGAGAAGCAGCAGCTAGTACAGTGAATGGGGAGGGATGGTGTCAGTGCTGCAGCTGCTGCATCCCCAGTTGGAAGTGTGGCCTGAGAGCCAACCTCCACATGGCAAATGCTCCATTTGCGTAAGTCCAAGTGACCTCATCAAAGTATGACAAACTGCTCATTACCAAGTGCCTGTAACGAAAGACATGTTACCTGACTTGGCAGAAGCAAAAATAGCTTCAGCGCTTGGTGCCAAAGATAAATATTGGCGAATGCTGTTGGATAAAGAAAGCAACCACCTCACTACGTCTTGGACACCAGCAGGTAGCTGCAGATGGTGGAATATGCTGTTTTGGATCAAACCTGCTGTGGAAGAATACTGCTGCTGCCAACAAGATGCGCTAACAGGACTCACAGGGATCAGGGGTGTGGATGATGGCATTCTGCGGTAGAGCTGCAGAGACACTGAAATGGAAACAGGCATAGATCATACTCTTGTTTGTTGTGAAGAACCAAGAAAATAAAGCCACAGTTAAATACTAATAATAATCCTATCCACAGTAGTAATAATGTTGCAGCAGATGGTAGCATCAGACCCAGGATATTCAAAGCAAGTGCAGAAGCTGTGAAGTGCAGGCTAAACATGTCAGTAGGGGCTGGTGAGAAGTTTTGAGGCTTGGGGGAATAGGAACCAGTGCTATGGGGTGGTGAGAATGTGCTGTATTCCTATGGTCCTGGAGCAAGTTTGAAAGGGACTTTCCACAGCAGCTCTCATAAACTGCCCTGTTCTTGTACATTGAACCACTGGGTGCCACCAAAATTAAACAACAGCTCATCTCAGCATCAATGTAGTTTCAAATCCAAAATCCCCATTTACTTTCAGGGATATTTTTTAATTTTTAATGGGAGTGAGAGTGCAGTCATACCAGGCCTTTGGTCACATTGGGTCTTCCCCCACCACAGAAAGGCAGCTGGGAAAGCTATTAAAATTCCCAGCTCTGGCTTGGAGAAGGTTCAAGAAGCAAAGAAGACACACAGTAAGCAAGCCTTGAACTCTGAAGGAACTCTGTCTCTAATATCAGCCCCTATAACACTCAATGTCAAGATGCATCTCTATAGCATTTCCTATGGCTAGCAGTAGCGAATGGAGGAAAGGAGAAGAAAGAAAAGATGTGCAGGAAGGATCTAGCCTGTCACATCAAAGACTTTCCTCACTGGTGTTCAGAGATGCAGTTACAGGTAAAACTGTTTCCTTGAGCCAGGTGAGACACATGAAGGTAAGCTACACTGATTAGGCCATGTATTCCTGGTTTTGGGAAGGCAATGCTGAATGGGCTTCTCTATTGCTGATGCCAAAAATTTGTCAAGCTTTACAAATAGACAGATTGGATACAGTGCTCTGTTCACCCTGATGAAATTTGATGAGCCAAATGCTGAAATCATACAAGCTTTTGCATGATCTTTTACAGTGTCATGGTATGACCTGTCCTCCCCCTGCTTTCTCCCTGCAAGAGGAATATAGTTTTAGGTGCAGTCGTTACACACAGTTCTCATGTATGGACTTCAGAGTCACATAGGGGTAAGCTAAATCTAAAAGCAGGCCTAGACAGTGATGTTTAATTTTGTACTGGAACTTGGGAGATCAGTGCCTCACCAGGTGGCTAAAGGAAAGTCTTTTTACCCCCTCAGTGTTCGTTTCCCCATCTGGAGGAGAACTGCTGCAATATTTGCTGATGTGAAACGTGCTACTTGCAACTGGGTATTATCGTCATCTGAAATGAATGTGACAAACGGAATGCTGTGATAAACAGCTTCCTCATCCCCGAGTTGAGAGCACAAGAGTGGGATTGTGTGAGAACTGTGAGAACACAGCACATGACCAGAATCGGGTATGGGCAACAGCAGTATAGGCAGGGGGAAGGAAAAAGCCTGAATGTTGCCCTGTCTCAGAGTTCTCTCCTCTTGCTTGAACACCGAATAACGAGGTCAGCTGTGATTTTAACCAACTCAAAGAGCAATTCCTAATCTCTTTGCATCTGGACTTTCATTTTCTGGTTATCTCGTGTAGTGCTACGCGCTTTTTTGGGACCAAAAGTCACGTCAGGATGGCTTTGTTTCCATTTGTGTGAGACAATAAATGGGATAGGGCTCAGGTACCCATGCTAACTTATCTGCCTGTTTTGTTAATCACAGGAAGTGTGCCAGCTGCTTACGTGACCGGGCGAGCTTCCCGAGGCCGTGCATGCAGGCAGGCACTGTGCCAGTTGTCTGGGTGGCTCTGCTTTTCATAAGGGAATGAGTCACGGCAGTGGTTACCGCTGCTCCACCCTTGGTATTGGTTTCTAATATCTTACCCTGGCAGGAGGTCAGGAAGCCAGGAGGACCCAGATTTGGGTCCAGGCTCCTGCTCCGTTTCCTTCCCTTCATGGCAGTAATGGATTTCTTGTGCTTGCTTCCCTTTCCTCTCCTGCTTCTTTATGATATAGCCATTACATAGCTCTGAGAAAATGGATTACCAGGCAACACTCGGCGTCACCACTGCTCTGCTGACCATTTGTGTGTTTGCAGAGGTTTTTAATTGCTGTATTTGTTTTACCCATGTTACGAGAGGCCATGGCATTTCAAAGCCATGGCAGGCTGGGGAGGTATTGCAACTATTGCCTACATTTCCTCATCTGCTGCAAATCCATGAGGAAGACTTCTAGGTGCTTCTTGCAACCTCTGGATGGCGGTGAGTCAGCATTCCCTTGAAGGCTCTATCACAACCATCGTCATTGCCTCCCTCTCAACGTGGCATGTGGCCGGAGGCACCTGCAGAGCAGGGAAGCGCAGTTACAAATGGGTGCGCCTCCCTGACATGAAGCAAGCATTTTGGCGAAGGCATCCACGCAGTGCCACCCATAGTGTGCAGTCAGCAGGGCAGGGAGCAGTGGGGGGCTTTATTAAACAGGCTGGTACTTGCTGCTGGCATACACCACTGTGAGAGTGTCAATGTATTCCTCTCAGGCCACACATGCCCTGCCCATTGCTCTGCAGGAACAGTCTGTGACAGGAGCTACTGTTCAAATGGATGCATTAGAAAAGTGAATGTGAGCATAAGTGCTTCAGTAGTTGCTATTTCATTATCACTGCTTATAAAGCTTTCTGAGAAGTGTGAACATTTGCTGCTTTTAGCCAGGCTCTCAATTCACAGTAGGCTTGACCCTAGCTTCCACCAGCCTCTTCTCCTCTGCCGCTCTCCTTCCCTAAACCTTCTCCTGTACTCTGTCTGGCCTCTCCCACTGCATGATGCCAAATGGCCGTGTCCTGCACCAACCGTCCACTGCTGTTGATGCCACAGTGATGATACATCAGCTCTAAACACATGACAGTAGATGTCCCACATCTGCTTCTGTAGGGGAACTCAAGTAGCACCACTGCATGGAGGAGTGGGAGCTGTTTATGGCTCCTCAGTCTCTCAATCAAGAGATGCTTTCAAAAGAAGCATTCATCCTTCTCAGATATAGGTTGAACCCCTCCCTCCTGCCTCTGCTTATCCCCATTTCAATAAGCCTGTGCTAAAAGACCTCCTCTCCTGTGTGTGAGGCCACAGTTCCTCACACATAAAGTCCACCAAACCATTTTAGTTGTTATTTCTTAATTTTCTCTTTTGCAGTATGTTGCTCAAAGCATTTATGCTATTCAAGAAAGGAGTAATAATTTTTTCAGGACTATCTGTGTAAGCATCACACATTGCTGAAATGCTGTCATTACATATATTGCTAATTCAATTACAAAAAGAAAAGAAACCACAACAAATTTACCTGGAAGTGTATTTTTAGTTTAAAGAAATCATATTTTTATTTACAGTCAAGGAAATAGATGTCTTTAAAAATCTAAGTGTTATTTGCAACAGCTGTTTTAGCTTATGAAGCTGCTAGAGTAGAGAAAGCAGTTTCTGAGACAGAGATTTTATACTTCAGAGCACTAGTAATCTGTTTGTCCTTGCTTAACTTCTTCTATGCCATGCCCCGGTTCACAGTTGGAGCTATATTTTATCTCCAAGTTCCTATTATTTCTCACAGGTTAGCACAACATATGACCTATGACACTGCAGCCGTAAAGAAAGTAGGCACATGTGATTTTTCTCTTCAGTTTTCATATCTCAGCACTCTGGCCATTCAATTTAGTTTCCCAGGTGCTGACAGCTGGTAATGCTCTTAACTGCTCTCCCCTCTTGGTAAGATATGGATATTTCCTAACTGAAGTTTAATTGTATAACTCTGCTTCACTCGACGTGCCAAAGGTCCCAGGAACCCATTCCTCGCCCAGGCTGATTACAGCACTGAAGATAATACTGTTTGTGGATGGTGAACCTAAACCCCTGCTGAGTGTCTTCTAAGACAAACTGACATTTATTGTGTTCCTCATTACAACATGACTGTCCAGAGCTGGCCCAGAGGACACAAAACCCCAATTTTTAGGTTACATCTTCCATATATATAAAAGCAAGCATAAAAAAATGTCTTTTGTGCTCACAACTGAGGATCAAGGAGAAGATGGGAGCAATAAGAGATTTAAAAGAAGAGCTGTATTATAGGTGCCAAAGAGAAGCAGGGGCTTACTGCCTCAGGAGCTCAGGTGGGTATTATACCAGCCCAGTATCATGAAGCAGGATCTAGTTCTGCACATGGTGACTTGTATCTGCCACACACAACCTGTGCTCCTCACCCTCTTCCTGGGAATGAGAACTCCCTGCTCTTGGTGTTGGGCATGCTGTGCAGTGCCAAGCTGTCTCATTAAATGGGCACTGGCATGCTGCTGCCTTGGTGGCCTCAGTGAAGTAGTTAGGGTGCAAAGGGTGACCTTGAAGCCCCTCCTAGTGGGCTTGTTACTCCCTACTTTCAGCCTGCATCAGTGTTGGTTGCACTGGCTTCCTGAGTGGACAGATATTTGTAAGACTGCATCCCCTTTGGCTCCTGATCCTTGGAAGAAACCTGGCCTAGTGACTCCAGGGTGGTGACTCCAGGGTGCTGGGGCTCCTCTGTGAGAAGGTACCAGGTTTGTGCACACAGTCTGTAGGACCACAAACAGGTCAGATATATAGGCTATGCACTAGTTTTACTCAGCACCAGGCTTCTCAGCCCTCATTGGGAATTAGGAACCAAAATACCCATTGAGGCTGTCATGAAGTTTGGCCATAGCTTTGCTCAATGGGTGAAATACCCCTTCACTTCATCCCCGGGGGTAAACTGAGGTTACACTGTGAGGGTAATAAACAGAGGATAATGAGAGGTAAAATAATGGTGAAATGTTCTGATGCTGTTGCAACAGAGAGGCGAAGGTGGGGAGGGCAGGACTGACTGATGTCCCCATTACTGAAAGGTGAACTCCCTTTACCCAATTCCATGACTATTGAATGTTTCTGCAGCCGTGGCAAGCTGGAGTCAGAGAGTGAGAGAACCTCATAAAAAATGAATACAGCATTCTTTTCTTTCTGCCTCTGCTCTGTAAATTCATACCTCCATCTGCCTGGGAATTTCTAACTTCTGTATGGTGGTGCCAGCTTCGGTGGGTTATGCTGCTTCTCCCTAGGAGAGAATGGACCAAAGTTTGTCATGGGAATGACTCTGAATTGGTTCCACCAGATTCCCTGTGAAAGAAAAAAAAGTTTATAAAAATTTGACCTTGTTTTATAAATCCTCAATCAGTTGGCTGAGATTCACCTTCTCTATTGTTATTACTTTCCCCCTTCACAAGGCTCCTCAGTCCCCTGCAGCTGCCAGCTGGCTGCTGTCTGTTCAGCAGCCGACGGGGAAGGACTGGCCCAGTGGGAGAAGGTGTTACAGACCTCCTGGAGCAGCTGGCCCAGCTTTGCTGCTTGCTAGCGAAGCCCAGAAGGGAAACGGACAGACTTTCACCTCCCAGGTACATGAACCCTTCCGGGGACCTTGTATGAGGCACGGGAAGGGCAACAAGGTAAAGGCTGCATTGCATCTGAAGGCTTGAGAATGTGCTGTGGCAGAGGAGAGGACCCATGCAGAGGGAAAACTACACCTCCTGCACGCCTTGAATACCCTGCCCTTTTCTAGACAGCCTGCAGGAGTTCCTAGTAAAGAATCATGAGCGAGTCTAATGCAAAAATCCAGTGATGAGGGGCTAGGAAGAAGCAGGCGATTTTTTTTGGTCCAGTTAAGTATAGACAGCCAGCTGCTGGTCACAATTAACATTTCTACAGGAAAAAAGCAGTTTGAAGAGGTCCTTGTCCTTCCCAGCGCACTCCCTCTCTCCTCCTTTTTCTACGGCAGGTTCCTGTCCCCTCCCACAGTTACATTAAGGCAGCTATTTCTGGTGTTGAGGTCCAAAACAGATCAGTGGGGTTTTTCTGGTTTTGCTAATGCCAGCCATTTCACTAATTTAGTTTGAAGGGTATTAGCACACTTAGGAGTGATAAATGGGAGGGAGAAAAGAGTTGTGGGTGAGAAAAGGCAGGGTCCTCCTTTGGCAGCTTTGCCATTAGGTAATTGTGGTGTGGAACAGCACTTTCAGATGTCCACTGAGAAACACATCTGCATCTGGGCCCCGATTCTGAAAAGCATGCTGGTGCCTGCTTCACTGCTGCTCTGTTGCTTAATTCTCAGTGAATTGTCAAGCAAGCACATGTCCGAGGCACCCACTGACTAGTTACATGCTGCCAAATTTAGACAGAGGAGAAAAGTAAATATTGCTACCTCTGTACTGATGAAAACTACTGAAAATAGACAATGTAATACTTGCTGAATTTCCCATGTTTTTTGCTATAGCACTCGTCTCTAGTATTTTAGGCTTATACATATATTTAGGCTTCTTACTTCTGTTTAGGTGCCAAGTGCTCAGTATTGCAAGAGCTCCATGGGTCTGTTTCTGATTTATTCCAGTGAGTAGTTCCATTTTCTTGGGTGAGATCTCCCCTGATTTCTGCCAGTGAAGTGGAACTGGACTATAGGTCTGGGTACACAAGAAAGGTACACTGGGAATTGCTGCAGAGACTACACAGTGCTGATGTACTTTTGCTGATCAGCCTGCTTGTCTAAATGATTACCTGATTAAACTTACGATTTAAATGCTGCGTGTCTTGATAGACAAGGTCACAGTTCTGCAGCCTGAAGTGCCACCTAGAGTCTTACTTCATATATCTTCCGTAACATTGTTCCTAGGACAGGAGAGTGTTTGAAGGTCAGGAGCTGGATAGTGGGAGCAGGATGAGTAAACGATCTTCAGTGGTCTAAGAAATGACAATAGTGAAGATTATTATTTCATGATGGATAAGCAGGTCATTGTCACTGGAAACCCCCTGTTTTCTGTTCCCTCTCCCTTGTCAGATCTGTCCCTTACACACAGAGATGTGGTGGTCAAATGGGAATGCCCATGGGACATTTCCTCTGAGGACTCTCCTTCGTGATGGCAAGTGGGAGCCAGTGGTATGCTAGCCAGAGGTGGCTGCAAACAGGCCCTCAGGGCCAGTTGGCGTCCTCAGGCACCCTCACTGCACCTACAAGCCCCTTTTGAATGATCTGTGCCTTGGGGCAATGTGAATCAGATAAGTAAGCTGAAGGGACATCATAATCCTCTTTCTGAGGACATGTTGTGCTGCTCAAGCTGTTCCTCCCTTCACCTCCTCCCTGCCATGTCCCGATGGATACAAACAGGAGCTTTGCTCCCTCCCCTTCCCGGTGCAAAGCCCTGCTCCATCCCTGTCCCTGCTTGGGGAGGCACACAGCCAGCTGAGATGGGGTTTTTTATCCTGAGCCTTTTCCCTCCCGATGCAGGCAGTTCCCCCTGCTGCAAGCTCCTGGAGGGCAGGCATTTACTTTCACCCGTGTCTCCTGAGCTCACAGATTAAATTAGAAAGACCTTTCCGAGACCCACATATTGTGCCGCTGAAACTGAGCCTCTGTGTTCTTGGAAGAGAAACTCCCCCCTTTTCAGGTTTTTCTGGGATAATTCTGTGTGGGAATGCCTGAAATCACAGAAGGAATGAAGATGTTCAGAGCTGTGTGAAAAAAGATAAGCCTATACCCACAGATCCAAATGTTTCCCGTATATAATATCCCATATCATTCTGAATCTGATATTTTGTAGCTATATCAAGAATAAAAGCTTTTTTTTCACCTAACAGAATCAATCGGCCCATAGCAGGTCTTTATTCCCTTTCAAATTAAGGGCTATTCCATACCGAAAATGCACTAATGTAACTAAATTGATTTCTAACTTGATTTTAGTTAAATGGGTGTAGTTCCCTGCGGGGATACACTTCAATCAGTCAAAGAGTGGGTAAATTATGCATCTTTGTATATTTCTCAGTGATTTATATTATTTAGGTGTAAAGGGATCTCGCAGTATCCGAGGATCCAACCGCAGTTAAAAACCCACACACGGAACCCCCCATCTTCCAGTTCCTGGGAATGCTTAGCAACTCTCCTGAAGTGCCGAATGCGCTTAACTCCTGCTGTTGATTGCTGGAGGTGTTTGCTGCCTCACAAATGTTCAGCACTTCTGGAGATCAGACCCTGCATTGCCAGTTCATGTGTGATGTGTGTGTCCCCCATATTTTGCGGTGGATAATTGCCTCCCCTCTGCCTCATTGCTCCAAGAGTGGAGGCTGAGTGCAGCCCCCAGTGTGCCCAGCATCCCAGTGGATTCAGTAGGAGGCTTTTTTCTTACCGGACTGTGCCACCCTCCCAGGGGTAGTTTTCTTCCCATGAGAGAGAGAAAAAAAACTCTTAGCAAAGGAAAATTGCAGTGATTTATAACCTGAGGCACAGCCGGCACTGGGAAATGCCTCCTGGCTAAGCTAGTCCTCAGCTAGGCATGGCTGTGTCTCTGAGCAGCTCGGGCACAGTGCTTGACTTGCAGTGTTTCTTTGCTCCCAAGCAGAAACCTGTTATCTGTTCCCATTCCTGGTGTCATGAAAGCAAGACATGCCTTCAAAGCAGAGATGCTAAGCGGCCATGGTCCCCACCTCTGGAGGGTGTTACATGCTGTGTTAGGTGGGAAGGAGTAATTCACACTCAGCACTCCTGCAAGCTGTGGTGCCTAAAAGAATTAAAAAAATCAATGTTATATTATTTTAATTGTTTTTAAAATGGATGGATTGTAAAGCCGCACAGGCCAAACTCCATGTGAGCCCTTGAAAAGAAGAAAAAAGGGGAAATGACAAGACCCATCAATCAGGAATATAGATTTTGAAATTTCTGTGTCTAATTCATGGGAGATTATATGCCAATACCTAAGTTTGGGAGACTTCTGACCTTTCACCCTTGACAAAGGCTGTGGACAGGTCAGACATACAGTAGGTTAATGGAAATATAAGCAATGGCTTCCAGGTTAGAGGCCAGAAGTGTGGAGGCTGTGGTCATTCTTCCAGGAACGATGTGCAGGCTTGATTGACCAGAAACATCTCTGAGAAAGTGAGAGACGCAAAGAGGTCAATTCCTTCTCTTCAATGGCTCTGTCTATTTTCTTTAAATTAAAAAGAAAAATGGGGCACTCCAGTGCTTTGTGTAATTTTATAGCCTAAGGAATATTTCTTGGCTGTGTGCGCTATAAAGCAGGATGGGGTATTAGGCCCTGAATTTTCACTTGGGTGTCTTTTTCTCCTGTTCACATTCATTGACTGCACAATATCAACTTCTAAATGCTCTGTGTGATTTAGGCTTTTTTTAAAAATCAAGGATTTTATATTAATAAACCATGGAATCTTATTGTCAACGTTTGCTAGCACCATAGGCACACGCAATATTATACAGATGCATTTTCTCTTTTCCCTCCCCCTTCTTTCCTTCCCTACCTTCTTCCTCTTCCAGCCTGCTACAATTTTTTGTACATATTTTTCCATGCTTTCTTTAAACCTTTGAACACAAGGAGGTTCCCAGTCAACTCCATGTAATATCAGAGTAATAGTATCCATTTAAAGACACTGCAGGGCAAAGTCCCACATGGCAGCACCAGAAGGGTCTGATGGCTGCTGAGTGAAGAGAGTGCAATCATATTTGTTCACACAATGGCTGCAGTCTTCTCTCCTTTCATCTCCTCTCCTCTCCTCTCTTTTCTTCTCCTCTCCTCTCCTCTCCTTGTCTTTCCTCTGAAACTGGATGTGTCAGGCTGTTCTGGTGATGGTGGTGAGTGTTATGGTGGATGGGTAAGTGCTGTGGTGTGTACACTACAGGTGACACACATGCAGAGCTGCAGCCTCTGTTCTGGGTAGGAAGGACTGCCCCTGTGCAGTCCTGGCAAAGTTGAGGTTGTCCCACTTGTGAGTGCTTCCACCTCGAGGGCTCATTGCTGCAGTGACAGGCATCCTGTGCCTTTGGCTCATGGAAATTTGCAGGATGGAGCTGCACTCCATTGTCTCCCAGGAGGCAGTCCCACAGAGGGAACCCACATAGTCACTGTACAGGCAAAGGGAAAAAGGCAGCTCTGACTCCCATTCGGTATTTTCTTGAGTGGTGATAAAAATGCTCCTCATCATAATCTACTCAGTAATAAAAAAATCATCATTTTTATGTCATTCAGCAGAAATGTCTGGTAAATGAGAGTCGAAGGATTAATGCACAAAGGAAATGTCAATGTTAATCTATAGTCAGTCCCTTTAGTCCTGCTCGTCATAAATTCTGGGCAAGAGAGCTTGCAGGCGGGCTCAGGAAGGGTAAAATTGAAGAATTAAACAAACCATAACTCAATCTTTCTGTGCCTTGAATTCTTACTTTTGGGGTATTTTCCTCTGTAACTTTTATTAAAAGAACATATATCTTCAGCGAGAGAGAGAAATTACAAACATTAGACCATGAAAGTTGGGCTTTCTTGTAGTCATGCTTCCACAGGTGGTCTCTAACTCAAATCAGCTGTGCTGGTTAAAAGCCGTGCTAGTATCCTTTATTGCTAACAGAGAGCTACTTGGGTTACTCAGTGTTGTGTCTTCTGTGGGAATATAAGAAGAAATAGGCTGACTTTGTCTGCCTTCTGACAGGGAGGCTCTGTATCTACTTGTCCTCAGCAATCAGATCATAAAATTAGAGCTTCATCATTGTTATGGTGGTCTTTCCCCCCCCCCCCCCCCAGATGAACGTTAAGTTTGTTTTGCTTGCCAGTATTCCAGCTCAGCCTGAAAGGAGGGTGTGAATCTTTGGATAATGTGAAGGACAGCCTAGTTCTGATTTTTCTCTGGATAAAGGACTCAATCTCGCACCGGGATTTGCAAGGGCAGTACTTTCTGCTCATTCATTTAGACTGCAGTCTGGCTGGTGCCAGGCCCTGCCCAACTTCTTAGCGTAGAAAATGTGTATTCAATTGCATGTCTAATTTGTTCACAAATTTTCCACGAGTGTTGAACCAAACCACACTGCAAACACTATGCCTAGTTATGTGCCTAACTCAGCATTTGCACACAAAATTCCCTAATGAGCATGTGCAATTATGGCAATTAGACATGTGAATTAAGCATGTAAATATGCTAGCATTTGGGTTAGAGAGTCATAGCCTATGTCACTAGAAATAGTGTAACCTATTTTAGATATCATAAAAAGCACATCCACCTTTTCCAGTGTGACCACATTTGTGAAAAGAGAGCATTGTAAGACCTTTGACTTGGGGAGGGAACACTACAAGCTCTGGGTGGAGACCACAAGGAACCTGCAAATGAAATCAGACTTTAGGTGCTTCTGCTTCTCTGTCCGAGGTGTCCCTTGCTCATAATGAAATATCAGTACACTCTCACTGAGCACACCTTGTCTTAATGGGGTTAGTCTTTCAGTGTGCAAGGCAGCCTCCACCAGCGAGAACTGCCATAAAAAGTGCACATCTTTCCTTCTGTTATAGCCTATTCTTCTAAAAATAAAGTACAGTGCAGAACTACCCCGTGCCTACACAATATTGCTGCTGAATTTGTTGTTTTATAACAGAATTCCACTTCGGGGCATTCCCACCCTCCTGAGGGAAGGCACTGCTGACTGGCTGCCGCACAAATCCCAGTGTAAGATGCGAATCTAGTCGGCAGCTGCCAGGGCTGAGGGTTTTGCATCAGTTACTGCTGCTGTAGAGGTTAACAAGCACAGAGGTGAGCAGGTAGTCAGAGATAAACAGGTGAGGGAGCACATTTCTGTAATAAAGAAAAGTCTTAGGATGAAAACCATTCCCCCCCCCCCCCCCCCCTCGAATTTCTGCTTCATTAAGGTGATTTCAAACTTGCTGTGAAATCAAGGACTCGGTAGCTGATCAGCGCAAACAAAAATAATCCAGGTGGCAAGTCTGATGAGATATGACCTTGTTCAAAATCAATAGACTGTTCCCCTTCCACCGAGCACAACTGACTCTCGAATGAGTTTACTTCAACGGAGGCATTTCCCTCACAACATTAACATTTTAATTGCTTGTGCAGGATTTTCTGGAAAATTAACCCAGCGATGGGCGAGCCCAGGCAGAGGATGCTGGGCGGCAGGGCTGGGAGCGCAGGCGGTGCGGAGGGGACCGCAAACACATACTGCCACCTAAAGGAAAGAGACCTGCAGACAAATACGGAAAGCTGCTCCCTTCGCCTCTGTCAATACTTCTTAAAACAAAGAGTCTTCATTTGCTTTTCGCTGCCTGCCTTCCTGATGCCTTCCGAAGGGCTGTCTCGCTGGCAAGCTCCCTTCAGCATCGCGTACTCTCTGCTACAGCGCTACGTATTGCGGTGGTTTAGCACCCTAATGGGCACTGGACAACTTTGGAAGTTTTCCCAACTTCTGTGGGTGTCTATGGGGTCTTGTAGCAGGGCCACAAATTAGGTACAGCTAGGTTGTGTGCCAAGGTAGAGCTGTGGTGCCTGGAGAAGCAGGACTCCAGTGAGCAAAGCACAACCTGAGCTGCGGCACAGGACTGTGGTGGTGCTTCTGCTTCTGCTGCTGGGTCCAGTGAGGCAGGGACGCCAGGGAATTGGGAGAAAGCTCAGGTTGATATGTCAGTAATGGGTGGATGGGGAGGGTGGGTGGCAGCTGAGTAGGTGGTCTTCAGATCATATCTGCTTTTACTTTATTATCTAATGTAGATTGCATAAATGCCAAGGGGATAGGACTAAGATCTGCTTCAGCCCGGTTGGATATCTTAACTGCTGGCACTAAACAAACAGGCTTCTTTTGAATAGTCTTTTCCTGACTTCATAAATCGCACATTCCTGGCTGCACTGAGAAGGCAGGCAGAAGAAGAAACTATTTACATGGAATATATTCCCACCGAGTATTCCCAATCAGTTCCTGAGCAAAGCCTGTGAAAATAAAGGGATTGGGGGGAGGGGAAGGAAATCTTCTCCTTGCTTTCTATAAGCTTGTGGAGCATAAAGGAAAGAACCTCTTGCAAACAGATATACAGGCAATGCCAAGCCGCAGAGCACTGTCCTCAAGGTGTGGCTAACGTGTCAGCCGGTAGCAGCTGAGCAGACTCTGCCAAATCACCAGCAATAAAAAAGGTGAGTTTGGGAACTTTCCCTGTTTGGAAGTGCTGCTGATTTCCTGTCAAGCAGCTGCCAGTATCGCATTAACACCACAAATGCTAGTAGTGTGGTGTTACTGGAAGGCTGCGCCAGCGTGTGAAGGCTGAAGAGTTGTGGAAGCACGTGTAGCTGCGCGCTGAAAAGTAGCCTACGCAGGAGGAGGATGAGGTGAGGGGAGCCTGTGCACACAGCAGCACTTTTGGCTGAATAGAAGGCAAAGTTTTGATGGTTTAGGGCACAACTGCAGGGCTGTAATGTTTCCTTATGTGTGTGCCTATAGACGGACGTACGCACACAGTGCCTCCTGTCTAAGGTCAGGATGCAGTCCATCACCTGATGTCTGATTGCAAGAAACCGGTTGCACCCAAATGTTGTGCGTTGCATGTTGCTGTCCTAGGAGGGATGGTACCCTGGAGAGGCAGGAGGTTAGGCACAGAAAGCAGCACCCTGCTGAGCAGTAATAACTGGCACATTCCTGGGATTCCTGCAGGGCCAGCCCAAATCTCCACTTGAGAGCTTAGCCAGTGAGAGGACTTCAGGTCTGTGGGACACCGGGCCATTGTACTCTGAGGTCAAACTCTTACTACTCACAGCTCCAAGGAAGCTCTCCGGTAAAGCTGCAAGGTCTCAGGCAGGCAGAACAGATCCTGTTTTCTCTTATGCTAGTTGTTTTCATTTTGAAACTGATCATGATCTCAGCAGCCCTACTTAGTGCGCCCATGGAGGAGGTTTAGGAAGTGTCTTTCATTGTTCATGCTGTTCTATATTGTTCATTACAGCCTTGGTTGCAGTATGGAAAGTGTTCACTGGGAAGCAAGTTTCTCAGAATGAACGGAACATCAATTAATGTGGATTTCCTTCATACAGGACTTTCTTTTTATTTGTGTTAAGTTGTTCAAAATATGTATTTGAGGGAATTTTAATACTATTTTTTGACTTTATTAGCAAAATATGTTTTTTGCCTTTCAATGTACAGATCTGTGTGATTTCATAAGCCATTGAACATCTGTTTCAGGTAGAGTTTCAATCCCATGCAGCATCCACACTTACAGTGTAAGACACTAGCATCTTGTTGTCTTCCATGTCTGTAAAATTGCTTGATGGATTGGAGGTAAATGTAACAGGGTAGATTGGAAAGTTAGATTCTCAAATGGGTTCAGGTATTGTAAAGCACTGTTTGAAAACCTGAATACAGCTTCTCATGAATTAACACTATGGTTGTATGGATGTAGTCATAACAAGTGCCGGAAGTGGCACTATCCTGCAGGGAGAGTGGTTCATGATTCTTCAAATAGTTTTCTGTGTGGCCTTGAACAAAAAGATGTTTACTCCTCCATGCCTTATTTTTACATCTGATTAGAGACATTATGATTGAAGATGATGAAACATTTTCAATTCAATGACTAAAGAAGCTGGTTCTGGCTAAAAGAACTAAAGGAAATGTCCCACAGCTGTTGCTCTGATGGGATCAAGGCAAGTTATTCATTTCTGTAAGACAAAAAAAAGATTTACTTGAACTTCAGATTTGAATTTATATTATTTTCTTTGCTTCTGCACTCACCCTTTACTTTTGCTTTATTAAACTGCCTTTATCTTGATCCAAGATTTTTTTTCATCTTATTTTCTCCCCCCCAACCCCCTCTTGATGAGAAGGGGAGTGATAAAGTAGTTTGGTGGGCACCTGGCATCCAGACAAGGACAAACCACCACAGTCCCTTTTGGTAACCAACATGGCGCACGAGACAATGTCAGTTTTGCATTCAGCGTGCTACAGCTGTGGTAGTTATTAAGTGGCAAGCTCCTGTGCAGGTCATGGAGCTTGTTGGCTGCACTGCTTATCTCTTTATTTTGCTGAGCTTGGGAACATGCTAATCCAAATAATAGACTGCCTCAGGAGAGGATACTTCAAGGACCCATAGGTGTCTGATGGGCTTTTGGTGTAGCCACTGTGAACACAGAGAGGATCAAACAGCTTTCTATCCTGCCTGCCCTCTCAGAAGATCCCTTTATAGTGGGATGGCTGTGAGTTCAAGAACAGCAGGTGACAATTGCTACCTGGACAGTGCATCAGCAGCAATATCACATAAATCAGGACTTCCTGGCTCCTATCCATGAGCTGATTCATCAACTGGAGGGCCAAAAAGTGACCAGCAAGACTCACTCATCCTTTTAGAGTCCCATATGGCCAGTGCAAAAGTCTGACAGAGCGTGGAGATGATTAACTGTAGACTACTGTGGCCTGAGTAAAGTAATGCCACAGCTGAGTGCTGCTGTACATGGCCAGTGTGGTTTTTTTCAATTCCTTCGGCAGCAGAGTGCAGGCAACAGTTTGCTTTCATGTGAGGCGGTCTCCAATACACCTGGAATCAACTGTCCCAGGGGTGAAAGCACAACCCTACCATTGGCAATGGATTGATCCAGACTGCACTGGAAAAGGGTGATGCCCCTGAACATCTACAATACATTGGTGACATCATTGTGTGGGGCACAAGGCAGAAGCAGTGTTTGAGAAGAGAAAAAGTAATTCAGATTCTTCTGAAAGCTGGTTTTGCTATAAAAAAAACAACAAGATCAAGGGACCTGCACAGTTTCTAGGAATAAAATGGTAGCATGGATGCCATCATGTGCCTATGGATGTGGTCAGCAAGACAGACAGCAACAACTTCACCAGCTAACAAGAAGGAAACATAAGCTTTCCTAGGCCTTCTGAAGAATGCATATTCTCTCTCAAGAGAGCCACACGAATAAAGTCTCCCTGGAACAGAGGGCAGTGGCTGGATTTTTGGTATGGTGAGACCTAGTAAATTGACTATATGAGACAACTGCCATAACCCCACCAATGCAATATACTCACCATATTGGAAGCAACTACTTGTTGTCCAGAAACATACCCTGTAAACATCCCAATGCCCAAAACACCATCTTAGGCCTTGAAATGCAAGTTCTGGTGTGAGGTGGTACCCCAGAAAGAATTGAATCAGACAAAAAAACTCATTTATGAAATAACCTCATAAACACCTAGGCAAAGAAACACAGCACTGAGTGGGTGTATAACATCCTCTGTCACCCACAAACCTCTGGAAAGACTGGGAGAGATAATGAACTGAAAAACAGACTATGTTGAAAGCTTTGGGCAATGGGGCATGGAAACACTGGGGTCAAATTTAGCAAAGGCTACTTGGTTTAAATGGTTAACGTCAGAAGATCTTCTAACCTTCCTGGTCCTAACAAAACTCCTGCATACTGTGGAAGGAGATAAGGTCCCCGTAGTGGACTGTATAAGGATGGGGAGACCTGGTGTGTGCCTCAAGGTGGGTATACGTGTGGTTCAAGTATGTTGTTTAACTGTTGGTAAGAAGGATTTCAGTAATAAAAATTGAATATAATGGGATGATTAGAAGATATATGTATTAAATTATGTGGGACCTGAGCATTATGCAAATGGCATGGAGTAAGGGTGGATTGCATTGGATCTAGTTGAGATGGAGTAAATTTCCACTTAGCAGCCCTCCTAGTGCTGTGCTTTGTATTGGTAGCTAGAAAGGTGTTGATTATTCACCAGTGTTCTGGCTACAGCTGAGCAGTGCTTGCACAGCATCAAGGCTTTGCACAGTATCAAGGGTGTCTCTCCAACATACCCCCTCACCGGTAGGCTGTGGGGTAGGCAAGATCTTGAGAATGAACATAACCAGGACAGCTGACCCAAACTGACCAAAGGGATATTCCATACCATGCGATATCTGCTCAGCAATAAATGCTAACAGAAAGGAAGAAGAAGGGGGGACATTCATTATTACAATGTTCATCTTCTGGAGCAACTGCTATGCCTACTTAAGCCCTGCTTCCCATATTGAAGTGACTAAACATCTCCTGCTGATGGGAAGTAAAGAATAAAGCTTTTGTTTTCTTTTGCTTCTATGCACAATATTTGCTCTTACTTTTTTAAACAGCCTTTATCTTGACCCATAATTCTTTTTTCTGTCCTATTTTCTCCACTAAGCCCCATCCTGCTGAAGATGGCAGTGATACAGCAGCTTGGTGGGCACCTGATGTCCAGCCAAGGTCAACCCACTACATTCTCCCAGTACAAGTCATTGGCAAGTTGAGAAAAATTATTTAGAGACAAAAGGTTCAAAATTACTTTTCCAAAGGCCCCTGGTCACATCATTAAGAGAGTCTTACAGCTCTGCTGGGGAGCAGGACTTAGGAACTCAGCTGCAGTCCTTCACCAAGCAGGAGAAGGCTACCTTCAGGGGCAGACCTGGTTTGTCTGCTGGATACCTGTTGTGGTTTAAGCTGTTAATCACGCAGCCTGTTCACTCACTCCCCTTTCTTCCCCCGCACTCCGGGGGGGGGGGGGGGGGGGGGGAGGGGAATGGAGAGAAGAATTGAAAGAATGTAATTCCCATGGGTTGAAATAAGAACAGTCCAGTAACTAAGGTATAACACAAACCACTACTGCTACCACCAATAATAATAATGACAAGGGAAAAACAAGGGAAGAGGATACAACTGCTCACCACCTGATGACCGAGCTGTGAAATAAACTCTTCCAGGTTCCTGCCCCCAGTTTTTACATCCTGCGCATGACATGCTGCGGTATGGAATACCTCCTTGGTCAGTTTGGGTCAGGTGTCCTGTCTCTGCTTCCTCCCGGCTTCCCCTCCTCCCTGGCAGAGCATGAGACTCAGAAAGTCCTTCATCAGACCAAAACATTACCAAGCAGTAACTGAAAACACTGGTGTTACCAGCGCTGTTCCCAGGCCGAAAGTCAAAACCACAGTGCTGCATCAGTTACTATGAAGGAAAAAAATGGCTGCTGCTGCTGCTCAACCCATGACAATACCAAAGGGTGTGGTGTGGGTGCTGTGGCCTCCTGTGAGCCAGTGTAGGGCTCCTCACCCTGTGCAACTTTGTGATGTTAGTCCCACCTGGTGAATTCTGTGGAGTGGCTTTGATAGGCCTTGGCATAGGGGAGAACCAGCCGCAGCGTGTAAGTTCCTTCTCTTTTCTTAGCATAACTAGCTCACAGTCATGCCTAGATGGCCTAGAGCTGGAAGGCTATGTAAAAGTACTGCATACATCCCAGGGGAAAACCTGTCTTTGAAGAATAGGAAAGGTGGGCTCAAGGGGATATATATCTGTGATTAATCTGTTCAGCCACTGGGTGCCAATGTTGGCTCATATTTGATAATTTGAGACATTTTTCTATGGGAAGAGGAATTTTTGAAATCCAAAAGAGGATGATGTAGTTTTGGAAGGCTGCAGAGCCTGAAAAATATTCCCAAGAGCATGTGACAATTTATGTGAGCGGACCTGGAAATGGATTGCCAGGAGGGCGGCTGCAAGGGATGGGGAAAGAGTGGAGCCCTGGGTTAACAAAAGAAAGAATGGGACCCTTAATGAAATAGGCTTGCTGAGAATTATGAATCTGTGAGCCTATGTCTTGTAGTGATTAATGATGAGCCACTGTTTTAACTTTGGATCAAATAATGGGTTGCCTCTGAAAAGCTTCATTAATCACTGTTAGAAATAGGCCTGCCAATTCATTACTTCGGGGTAGACATGAGCTGAACAGTTCAGCAAATTTCAGGATTGAGTGACTCTAGGCAGGGGATGGTTAAAAAGAAAGAAGGGGTCTAATCTGTGTTTCAATGCACTGAGATTTATGAGCGAAGAATATCCTCTCATTGGCAGTTTCCTCTTCTTTCCCCTCCTCTCCCACAAAATCTTTTTGCTAATTGTGATCTAGGCACAATGGACAAACACCCCACGGCATTTGGAGCCAGATTCTTCTTCCAGGTACCCAGATGTGGCTCCCATCCGAATATGAGGAAATTGTACTGCATGTCCCAAGGCAGAATGTGGTGGTCCTCAGCTGCTGTTTTTCAATTTGTAGCTTTCATCTGAGACTAATGTTTTGCCACTGTGAATTTAAGTGCAACTGAACATTTGCAAGAAATGCATTTGCCCCCTTTATAAGAAACTGCTGTCAATAGTAAGAAGCTTCCATGCTTTAGATGTGATGTAAGATTTTTAAGTCACCTGGGATATATTTTAATTGCTGTTCCAAAGAGCTAAGGACCGGGATACCCAGTTGATACTCCCTTCATGGGAAGATATCCACTCTCTCTTTTTCAGAGTAACATCCAAATATCAGATAAAAAGCTTACCGTGCCTCCATGCTCCGTGCATCTGACCATACTGGACACACTGGACATACTGGACAGGGAAAGAGAAGGGAATGGAAATTAGGGCTAGAATAAAGTTTTATCAAAAATTGCTTTCCTCTCCAAACATTACTTTTGATCAAAAGAAGTACATTTTGAAGGTGTAGTGGGATCTACCTGAGTTATTTTGGGTAGAAATCCTCCCTTTACTCCTGCCAAAAAAGAAATGGAAATCTACTTGTCCTACCCTCATCTCCACCCCAAAGGCAAAAATGCTTTGATTTTATTTTTTTTAGTCCCTCCAGCATTTACAACTTTACTTCAGCTATTATTTACTAAATATTTCTCAAAAATCAAACTCATAATTTTTTTCAGTTTGTCTTATTTGAAACATTCACCCAAAATGAACATTTACACAGTTTTGTTTTCTTGAAAAGTATGAGTAATTTTGTTCAGGATAGACTGAACTTCCTTGAAACAAACAAAAAACTCATTTATTCACACAGCTGGAGATAAAGAGGGAAAAACATCTGGATGTGAGAAGGGGGAGAAAATGTGCATTGGGAGGGAAAAAAACAGTAAAAGGACAAAAGGTTATAAGTAGAAAAAGTAAAAGGATTGGTATAGGAGTTGGAGAGTGTGTCCAGGGATTATGTGGGGAGGGCTAAAGAAAATGGGCCTTGAAAGAGAAATGTAAATATGGTGATGGAAAGGAGGAGGGGAAGACTGAGATGAAACAAGAGAAAAGACAGGGGAAAATGAAACCAGAATAAAATACTATAAACTAATGGAAAGCAAAAATGAGGAAAACCTTACATTTGGATGAAACAAAAGAGGGAATAAATATAAGATGGAAACATGTAGCAGAGAAAAACAAAGCTAAGAGAACTGATGAGAGTAAAGGTATGCTGAAAAAGACCTAGAAATTGAAAAATCCCAGAGAAATATATTGCAAAAAGGAAAATGACATCTTTTCCTGAATCCTGACCACTTCTCACCCAGCTCCAGCTACAGTGAACACACCAGCACAACAACCCCTGGCCCCTGAGACTGCAGCGTCCCTGCTGCCAAAATCCATGTGTGGGACAAGCTAAGGCTGAGGGAGAGCTGCAAGTAACATGTCAGCACCTGGGTCCTGTGTTAATTCGGTGCATCAACACCTTGGCTTCTACGAGCTCATTGTTTCCAGATGGCGCCTGAGCTACGAGTTGGTATTTAAGGCATTTAAGGTCACCTTCGTTAAGTTTCCTTGGGGGTAGCAATGAACCAAACTTCTATGCATGTGGAGCTCAGACAAGCCCGTTGGCACGTTGCAGCACTGCCAACTGCTTTGCAAAACTGAGATGGCCATGGTTTTTATTGACTCACCAGCATCTCACCTCATATGGCATGGGGAAGGAAGGGCACTGGTTTGTGCTGAGCTCCCCTGCCTTTGCAGAAAGGAGATAGATCCATGGTCTGTTTTCCAGCCCCTCATAAGCAAGGTCTGAGCTCCCCACTCTCTGGAGACACCCCCAGCTTGGACCTGCAGGGACAAGGCTGTGGGGTAAAACCAGTTGTTCCCTCCTCCTTTCAGCGGCTTTTAGTGTTTCTTCCTGCGCCCACCATACACATTTCCTCTGCTTGGCTGAAATAAAAAAAAAATCTTTTTAAAATTTTCTATTTTCAAGTTTGCTTTATGAACACTTCTAGACATAAACTTCAAATACTGGAAGACTGAAAAGAAAATTAGGGTGTGAAGATTTAGGTGATGTGAAAAAAAGACTGGAAGCAATAAGTACTGCTTCTTAATGAGGTGACTGCTCCTGCTGGCTTACTGTAAATAAGCCAAGTGACCAGTGCTGTGATTCAGTGTCAGATCTCAGCTCTGCTGAAGTTAATGCCATGATGTTATCAAAACATAAGAAAGAAAAATGAAACTGATGGTCTTTCTTTTCACTCATAGTGGTTGAGCTCCACCATTAGGCATTGATTACAACCCTGCCCTCATCAAAGGCCTTTGTTATTAATTTCAGTGTATCCCAATTGTTCATGGACTTTAAACGTAATACTACTTTCTTATACTAAGTTAAGGGATAATCAGGCAGAGGTCTAAATTCTTGAAGTTATTGAGGTCAGTATAGTCTCAAAGGGAATGAGAAACCTATATTTAGCCATTAGCATTTAAGGGTTATTCAAATGTGAATAATTTTGATTTCAGATAATTTTTGATCCAAACAAAGACTGATCACGAACATATCCCAATTGTCTGGTTTTTTTAGAGAAGGAATGCATTTATAACTACAGATTTTGTCAGTTCTTTGTTGCAACTCCTAATTACAGCTTTTGGCCATGAGCATCAACACATACATGATCAGATTGCTTCAGTTTTAGTGGTCACACTTTAAAAAATTGCTGACAATTTGCTAGAGGCATGCACTGGCTGGAGCAGGGGAAGAGTGTGAAGAGGCTTACACCTGAGGAGGAAAGAGTAGCAGAGACACTGTGTGATAAACTGACCACAAACCATTACCCATCACCCTGTGCAGATGGGGTGGAGGAGTAAAGAATTTGGGAGTAAAATTAAGCCTGGGAAGAAGGGAGGAATAGTGGGGAGGGGTTTTTTTACCATTTAGTTTTATTTCTCGTTATCCTACTGTGATTTGATTGTTAATAAATTAAAATAATTTCCCCAAGTTGAGTCTTTCTTTGCCTGGGATGGTAAATGATGAATGATCTCCCTATCCTCTGCCCTGTCCAGCTGAGGAGGGTGAGTGATAGAGCAGCTTTGGTGGGCACCTGGCATCCAGCCAGGCTCAACCCACCACGCATCTGCAGGGTGTGGAGACAGTCGTGTTTGGAACAAGCATCCACACCTCCTTGTTTTCCAAGTTAACAAAATTAAATATCTGTAGTAATTCCAAAACTCTTTGTCAGATGAGGGAATCTGATTAAAAATATGTGCTGCAACTCATGTTACCAAAGTTTGGAACATTAGATTGAAGCTTACATGTCAAATTTTAAAATATTCTTCATACAGTTCCATTAATGTAATGCAAACAGACAGGGGGACAAGAGTTACTCTTTTTGCAGCTGCGAAGTCATATACACCTGTCAGAAATAGAGTGAAACCTATGGCAGTGGAGAAAAGTAGTCCTATTATAACTCAGTTGATTGTGCATTTTTTTAAATGCATAGTTTTTTACATGTTTCTGTATACACATAGCTTTGAGCAATACCGAAGCAGGGTGGTTACTATGTAGAGGTCTGGGTGTTTTCAAACTAAACAGCCCCGTGAGCTGCATGCTAGAGTACAGATAGAACTGACTCGTGACCTCCCAGCTATGACTCCTTGAGAATCTGTGAAGATGGCTATAATGCTGTAACACTAAAGCATGAAGAAAAGGATATCCATTGGCCTAATTTTGCCTTCCTTACAAATAGTGAAACAGAATATGTATTAGTGCTTGGAACATAAGAAGACAAGGAATGATCCACATGGATTTGTCATTAACTAATTTCAAACCCATCTCATTTACTTTTTTTGTAGGACACTAGGCCTTACAAGTAAGTGAAAATGGTGGATATCACATACAGTGACTTTAGCAAAGCTTTTGACATTGATACATTGATTCTCATGTCCTTTTAAAGAAACAAGATTTACATGTGTGTAGTATAGAATAGATAGAGCACTGCCCAGAAAACACACTATTTAGAGTTTAGTTAACAAAGCAATTTCCTGCCAAAACACAAGGATATATGAAGTTCAATTCCACAAGGGTCTGGTATTATTCAAGATTTTCATTAATTAGTTTGGGTGATCCAATAAGGAGTAGCAGGGTTTTTTTAAGCTTTCAGGTAACACCAAGATGGGAAGCACTAGGGGAGGAAAAAGATGTGTTAATAGATTGGAGAGAAGAAATGAAAACAGAATAAAAGCAATAGAAGAAAGTGCCAAGTACTGCATTTAGACAGAAGTAATTTAAAAGATATGTATATAGCAAGATTAAGTACCATAACATTGATCGGTTAACTATCAGTTCTCTAGAAAAGGGCCTGAGGTTTGTGAGCTGACTATGATGCAGCATCATCATGTTATCATAGAATAGGCAAACACACACTTCAGACTAGAGAGAGGTCTGCAAGATGTAGGAGCTATGATTTTTTCTGTACTGAGACCTCAGCTGAAGCACTGTGTATGGATTCAGGTATTGCACTCCAAGGGAAATCAGGGCTAATTAGAGAAAGCCTGGAGAAGAGCAACAAGAGTGATCAGAAGTCTATGAAACATGCAGAATAAGGTGAAGTGAGACTCATAGCCTAAAGTGGAGGAAACAATGAGGGGTGGGGGAAAAAAGAGACAGGGTATTGCGACAGTTTCGAAAATAGAAAATATTGGTGCAAGTATGAAAAATCTGTTCTTCATCTCAAAGATGGCTGAGAAGTAGAATGCCTGAATGCAGCGTGGGAGCTTTAGGTTAGATTTTAACCTTTATCTTGTTAAAGCCCAAGAATAGGTTTCCTAGGTATGGAGTATGCACTGGAAGTCTTTTACAAACAGGTAAGAAGGATGTCTGTCAGGAATGACTGAGTGCTTGATTCAGTCTTGAGACTGAACAGCAGACAGAAACTCCTTGAGAGGTTTCCAGAGTAATTCGATTTTATGGTACTTCTTTGTTCTCATGCAACAGTCACCTTGCCATTTTCTCAGTTTTCAAATTTCTTAGAAACAACACAAAAATTATTATTCTGATTCAGTTCATTTGCTTGTGGTCCTACATTTGCCAATCATCCACCAGTAAACACCTTTGCTGTGAACTGTTATAAACCTGTCAGTAATTATTACTACCTTTACTGAGCCATGAAAAATCATTTCCTCTCTAATTCCAGAAAGCAAATGAGCGTAAAGACCATTCTTGCTTTTACTGTGTGTCATGAGTTGCTGATGAGCACAACTGGCTAAATATAAACTTGGCCCATCTAAAAATACAGAAATAATATTTACAGACAGCTTTAGACTGTGATACTGTGATCAGTCTGTATGCTCTGTCCTCCCTGATTTTGATTTGGGACAATGGTTTCAGGTACATATAGCTTTTAGCTCCTGATAACTACACAGAAGAAAATTGAAATCAGATACCATTAAATTGAGTAGACACATTTTTGTAAAAGTAGACTACAGAGCTCTCAAAATGCATTTTAGAAAACACAACTTTGCATTTTAGTGGCAGCTGAAGTAATTTCCTGCATTCAGGTTATTAAAACAAAGTTGAGAAGGTCTTTGTTTTAAATATAAACTGCTGTTGCTTGAGATGAAGAGGATAATGTAGAAAAGGCTGAAATCCAATGAAATCTTTAGGAAAATATTGCAGATTCCTCCATTCGGAAGTCCTTCTGGGAAAAGACTGGGGAAGGACTACTCAAGAAATTCCTTTCATTTGCTTTCTGGTCTTTTTTCTGTCTACATTTCTAGTACTCAAGCACTGAGTTCAGTGGAGAGATCAGAGCTGGTTTGCAGTTTTGGAAGAGGTTTTCCACCTCATCTCTTGGCAAAATTTCCTTCCTCTAGACCTTGTCTCAAGGAAGCCCCATCCCATTTCTGTTTCCCGTCCTTCCAAGTGTCAGCACTGTCCTCAGTTGTTCAGCTGCCTCTCACAGCAAAGTTCTCCTTACTTGACATTACTCTTTCCATATTAAATTTCCCAAGATCTAGTGAAGTCTTGAACTGGAAATGTGTTCAGGAGCTGGCTTGCTATCATTTTCCAGACCTGGACCTTGCTAAAGTACACACTAAACTGTTGTAATAAAGTATTAATACACAGCTCTGACAAGGATTTGCTATTTACATACCCATTAATTAACTAACTCTTCTAGAAGTTTTCTTCTTTCTTGTCCTTTCCTTACCCTTGCACTAAATTATGAGTACAAAATCAGAAGCCTGTGGTAGTGTGATGCTTTAACAAGCCAGCCTAGGAGTGAGGTTACAGACATGATTTTTATTGCAGCTCTTCAGTTTGATCCTGAGTAAGGGCGACGCCAAAAGAGAATTAAAAGAAAAAATTGTTTTTCTACCTCAAGGTTGTTTTTGTAGTAAGGAAACACCTACTTCGGAATTTCTAAGGCTGAGGTCTACATCGAGAGCAAGGTTTAGCCAACCATTACATTGCTCTATGTTGCTCTGCGAGGCTTTGATTAATTGATTCAGCCTTCTCCTTTCTCATGTGACAAATGAATGAAGGTATGGCCCTTAAAACAAGGGATGGGGAGAAAGATCATTCAAGGAAACTGAAATGGAAGAGCAATTCTATGGTCAAAAAACAAACAAGGTTATAATTTAGGAACAGATAATTATAAAAAAGCTATTTGATAATTATTAGTGTTTGGATTCTAATTTGACTTTTATCAATATAATGACCAAAATCAAATGAGGGACTGGCACAGGCTAATAACGCTCCTTGCTTCATGTGAAGAAAGGCCTAAAGAGAATATTCAAAAATAAAACAGACCATTCAAAGGTAACAGCAAAGGACAATGGTGTTAATTAGAGGTCAAATCCTGAAGAACTAAATTCATTAAAATAATGTAGGCATTACCTAATGGGTAACCACTAGATTACAAGATACTGCTTTGTTTTGCACAGTAAATCCTGCATTCTTCATTGCACCACTGAACAACCTTAGCAGAAAAGGTGCTGAGACCTGGCACCCAGCTCCTCACTGGGTTCTGCCAAATGGAGAGGAGGATTTTAGTTTCATAAGTGAAGGAAGGAATTGAGTTTGGTTCCATAGGAGGCACCTGCAGAAGCTGTGTCATACTGATTTGTGCTAAACACTGGGTCATACCCCTGAAATGGTCAGGGTGCCTTGCTCAGAGAAGAGCTGTGAGTCAACATTCACTCATAAGATAAGTCTGTGCAGAAATGTCAGAGTCCTTCTGGAGTTCAACCTGCACTCCTTGCTCAGGCCTCATTTGAGCCTTACACATGCAGAATTCCCAGTGAAGCGTCAGGAGTTGTTTTTCAGACATTGAAACATATTTCTTTTTGTACTTAGAGAGAAAATAACACGAATCTTGCTGAAAATGGACCCTGGAAAATGCCTGACACGCTTAATGTATCTGTGCAAAGTTTTGAAATATTCTGCCAGACAGGAACCATCAGCCAGGGATGAATCTTGTTCTTTTAAACATTTGAATTATGGCATAAATGAAAAGGCCAGATTAAACAATAAGCCTGCTCAGCCAAATAAGGCTGCTCTATTAAGAATAGGAAGGGTTATACTGGAATATCAGAGAATCATAGAATGGTTTGAGTTGGAAGGACCCTAAAGGATCATCTAGTCCAATCTCACTGCCATGGGCAGGAACAACTTCCACTAGATCACGTTACTCCAAGCCCTGTCCAGCCTGGCCTTGAACACTTCCAGGGATGGGGCATCCACAACTTCTCTGGGCAACCTGCGCCAGTGCCTCACCACTCTCATAGTGAGAATTTTTTTCCTAATACTTAATCTAAACCTAGCCTCTGTCAGCTTAAAGCCATCAAGTAACTGGGAAAGTCTAGAGACTGTGATAACACAGCAGTCGACACAGAGGACCATATCATTATGCAGCAAGCATAACTCTCCAAATTAAAAATAGAGTAAAATGGCATACTTTGAATAGCAGTGGAGGTGAGCGTAAGGAGGGAGAGCTTGGCTCACAGAAAAGCCCAAGCCCTACTTCTCTGCCTCGAGGTATCACAGAGCATGGGAGAAGATGGGTTTTCAGAGCAGTAATTTTGCTTTCTTTCGGTCCACAACTGAGGAGTAGAGCAGTGAAGAAAAGCTGAACTTGAGGATGTGCTTCTGCACCTCCGAAACTGAATTCATCACTTATTCGCATCGTGGACCAAATACTTCCGGAAAACCTTGTTCATGAAAGGAAAGCACCGCTGCTTTACTATGACACGAGATGCTTGAAAACGGGCGAGAACGGGAAAACGTCGCGTCTCGGGGAAGCACCAGCAGAGGTCAGCACAGCCGGGAGAATGGAGCAGAAGCCGGTGGGATGCTGCACGCATCTTCATACGTTCTAGGACAGAACAGCGGCAGTTACCGGTAGTTTCTTTATTCAGACCTATGTGCATTCTAAACTAAATAGAAAAGAGATGGCTCTGGGGAGACCTTATAGCAGCCTTCCAGTACCTAAAGGGGTCTACAAGAAATCTGGAGAGCGACTTTCTACAAGGGCATGTAGTGACAGGACAAGGGGGAATGGCATTAAACTGGAAGAAGGGAGATTGAGGCTAGATCTTCAGAAGAAATTCTTCCCTGTGAGGGTGCTGACGCACTGAAAGATGTTGTCCTGAGATTCTGTGGCTGTTCCATCCCTGGCAGGGTCCAAGGCTAGCTTGGACTGGGCTTTGAGCCACCTGGTCTGGAGGAAGGTGTCCCTGCTATGGCAAGGGGGTGGAATTATATGAGCTTTAAGGTTCCTTCCAACCCAATCCATTCTGTGATTCTATGAGTCTATGAATGTGGCTTGACATAGCACTTAATATAAGAAAAAAAACCCACCTGAATTCTTTCACAGCAATAAAACTTTCTCTAAAATTCATAGAGTATGGAAGCAATCACATCTATCACTGTTAAAAAGCCCAGCCTGCTGTACCTTTTTCTTTCACAACACCAGCTGTCACAGATAATTGTAGGCGCAAAAGCCAGAACATCATTCATCACAGTTCATCAGTAAAACTCTCTTTCATGGAATTGTTTATTCCAGGAAAGCTCCATTTTATGAATCATTTCATATTTGGATTCCTTGATTTCAAGCTGGTGCAAGAAACTGGATTTTCCTACTGTAAGATCATACATCATGACTGTTTCTTCTGAGAAAAATGCTAAAACTTGGGTCCCTTCCAGATCAAATGATGGCAAATGCCAAAATGCCCAATGGAAAATGAGGTGTAAGGAGGTTAGATGTAGAAACACACACAGCTTCATCTTGCTTGCTTCATCTTCTTCTGAAATAGAAGAGTGCAGGTAATAGAACCTTGGTAGTAGCAGAGTTGTGTGAGCTTGAAGTTATTGAGTTATAAAACGAGTTAATAACCGTAGTGATACACAGCTTAAAGTAATGCCAGTGAACCATGCCAGTGATTTCCTGGCTGAAGAAAGCTGCAACTGATTAACTGCTTTGCTTAAAATGATGTGGATCCTTTTCCAAATCTAAAAAGGCTGGGTTTCACTTATATCCTATATTTATAATATAAATGGAAGCTTAGATCTGTGTTTCTCCAAGATGAAGTATGAGCTATTTTCTGTGGTATATATTGTACGAAGCTGAGATTTTCTGAAGAACTGAGAACATCCAAATGAAATTATATTTCATCCCAGTAGATGTAATTATAGAATTGAGTGACTTTACAGTGATGAATATCATCACTGGTGTCTCATGCAAAGACAGGAAAGACGCATATACCCAGCATGAATTCTGTGCAAGGATATCTGTGGTAACTTTGTACCTGCAGCCACATCAGCATGGCATAATGTAGCACTGGAAAGATGCACTAACATGGCCTGGAAGCAGTAGAACTGTGTTTTCCATCTCATTTGATGTTAACCTCCCCACAGCAGTGTTATTTAAGCATATGATATCTACATGACTAAATTGCTTGCTTTTCCAGAACTACCTTGTATGGCACTAGCTTAGATAATTCTGCCAGCCACTGTACTGCACAGTACGGTCATGTCCCCCATTTGAGTCCCCAGAGAACAGAAGTTACCGAAGAAATATTACATCATATAAGGCTGAATGGATATTAACATCTTTGTGCACCAGTTTTTAATTCAGAAGTTACTTTCACTGAATGGAAGACTGCCTACTATTATTTTAAATATTGGTCATCCTGAAATGCCCAGTGAAAGAGATCGAGCACCAGAAAATGAAAGAGTTGTTTAAAGTCTTTACCCAGTATTCATTGCATAGAGAGGTCTGAACAGAAGTCAGACCTCTGGGAGAAGGGCTTCCACAGCTGTATAGGCAAAAGGCTAAGACAGAGCATGAAGATGTCACTGCCAGATAGAGGTGGGACCCAGGCCTTGAGGGACATGGGGAGGTGCCAGTTGGAGTGGCAACCACAAAAATTTATCCAAAAGCTTTTACTATAGGCTAAATCCACCATAGACCCTAACAACACTAAGATCCTGGGTATTACTCAGACACAGAAATGGTTTTGGACTACTTTACTTAACTTTTACTTAGTTTTCATCAGTTTTCCTATAAAAATTCCATTATTCTAGGTAATTGTTGACAGGCCCAGAGAGTGGTGCTTACAATAGCTGAAAATGAGTTACAATGACCTTGTGTGTGTAAAATGTGTCACTTGTCCCTTTGTGTGAAAAGAAACACACAATGATGGATTTCTCTGTTCCCAGTGATGTCCGAGGCCTCAATTCCCTGAGAGGAGTTGAACAAAGAAAACTGCATTTTGAAAAAGCCACTTCAGTCTGAGATAGCAGAAAAATGTAGTTTATTGTCATTAGTTTTCCTTTTTCGCCTGAAATAAGTAATGCACACTACTTGTTTTCTCTGATATAAACAGAATCAGCATTTATTTGATAATGTAAAACGTCCCAAATGACAGAGATTTACCAGTAGCAGATGATGAATAAGACTGAGGGCTGCAGGGAATAACTGCTGTATAATGGTAGGGATCCCTGCTTCTAAGCTAAGAAGAAATATATGACATTATTTCTGGATATAGAATCATAGAATCATGGAATAGTTAGGGTTGGAGAGGACCTTAAGATCATCTAGTTCCAACTCCCCTGCCACGAGCAGGGACACCTCCCACTAAACCATGTCACCCCAAGGTTCTGTCCAACCCAGCCTTGAACACTGCCAGGGATGCAGCATTCACAACTTCCCTGGGCAATCCATTCCAGTGCCTCACCACCCTTACAGTAAAGAACTTCCTCCTTATATCCAAGAAAACTGCTAATGTGCAGTAAAATGATTAATAAAATTACTTTCCCCTCTATAACTTAGGCCTGCATAAGACGGGCCTACTTGACAAAAGATGTTGTCTGCACACTGGTGTTACAGATATAAATGATGGAGCAACCTAATATTTTGCTGATAGCTATTTATGCATGTAGCTGTATTTTACTATAGTAGGAAAAAACTGCAAGTCTTTAATATATAACAATGCATGAGAATGAGTTTCTCTGAACACAGAGAAATACAGCATCACTTGTGGTTGCACAGTTAAAAAAGGTGTCTGTGCATTCCCATTATGTCCAAGAAGGAAAAACTGAGTCTCATATGTCAAATGGAGTCAAGGATACTCCTTGACATGGATTAGTTTATATTAAAGAAATTTAGTGCCACACATCAGAAAACATCAGTGAAACCTGACCTCATCCATCACTGGCTTTCAGAGAAGTATAGCCATAACCACTAGTTTCATGAAAATCCAGACCTGAGCATCAGTTTAGGTCAGGTAATCTTATCATGACATCGTATTACAATAGAAAAAACTCAGTGTGTTAAGTTAATATAACTGACTTCTGCTAAAACCAACACTTACCATCAATCCTGTTACACAGGATTATTTGCCAACGAAAAAACCCAAACCTCAAAACCACAAAGTAGCTGTCAGTCAGGACATATTTATGAGTTGCAGGCTTAGATCTCACCAGTGCTTCTGATCAGGGAATATCACATAGGCTGAGTAAGTTTGTGATGATGCCAATGCAGTCACACGGAATGACAATGCCAAAGAACTAAATTTTGCCCCCTTCAACACCACCCCTTGCTTGAACCCATCACTATCTTAACGAGAATTAGTCAGTGTTGCATTCAGACAGGCATGTCTCATGACATTTTAAATCCTCAGAGTCCTGGCAGGGATGGCATTGGGCCCATGGGTCTCCAACCTGCTTGGGCTGTGACTGGAGGCAGTCAAATGTAGCCTAGTGTTTCTAAAATGATACAGTACTCATCAGTTAAGTCTCACCATTGATGCTTTGCTTCATTTCAGAGAACTTCAACTGGGACATGAGCCATTTTCTGAGCAAATGGTTAACAGATTTATAATGCAAACTAGTTGTTTTTAGCAGAAAAATAAGTGATGCTGTATGTAAAATGTTTCATATCAAAATATATGGCAGCCTTGGAAAAGTACAGGGTCACACATCAAGGAAAGACTTGGAATTTTTATCCCATAGTTTCTCAGGTGGATTACATTTTTGGATCATGGCATTTGCTTTCCAATTCCCAACTCGCAGCTGTTTCACAAAAATCCATTCTTACTAGGATAGGCAGGGAGGTGGAGGGTCAGGGTGGCAGTCTGCTTTGGGTTTCTGTTGTGAAAGGAGCTTGGATTTTCACAGTATGGTATATCCTGCTGTGCAAATGGTGTACCTCAAGTTTTGCCTTTGGGCCTTCTGGAACCTCTGTGTGTCCCTGAGTCAAGTAACTCAGCTTCAATCATCAAGGTACCTCAGAGAAAATTATAATAGGGCATAATTTTATAATTAAGAATGGAAATTCAGTCTCCCAAAAGGTCATGAAATTAATCCCTTCTCATCTAGCATCCTCAGAATGAGAAACCTAGTCTAATGCACCTCTTGACAGTAGCAACAAAATCATCATCCATCACTTTGCACCAGGGAAGTCCCTTCATTTGCTTCAGTTTCAGTCTGGGAATACCATCTTCCCACAAATGAATGAACACCAGAAAAACAGCCCTTCAGATAAATTGCCTCTTGAGGATATATATCTTTAGATACTGCGTTGCATTCATATATTAGTATTATATGCATTATCTTTCCCATAAGATGAATAAAGTTTCTGTACAGCAGATATCACCCTGTGTATATTCACTTTATGATCAGGATAAACCTGCTACATTACCTTTAGTGTGGGAATTCTGATTGGAGACTAGGAAACCACAAGAGGAGAGGAAAATCTATTGCGCTGCAAAGCAAATATAATGGAATGTGCAGCTGACAGCCCTGTGTAGACAAAAAGCTACTGTAACAACCCTGCAGAAACACTAAACATACAATCCATTTTAAATAACCTTCATATTGTCTCCATATGTTGAGTACAATAATGCAGTGATAAATGATATTGAAGTTGGGAACTTTTCTAGAGAAACAAAATCAAATATCATTCAACAGAGACATTCTTTGCTTTCATTCAGCAAAGAAATTTTGCCTCATGTTTATGAGGCAACCTATCGCTCTCTTTATTTTTGCTTTTGTAATCTAAGATGAGTATCAGTAAGGTCTTTGTTCCCCCAAACAATGGTAAATAACAGATTACTGCAATTGTAACTGGGCTTTAGATAGTCTTGGATTAAGGCAAAAAGGTGGATGGGGCTCAAGACAATTATCTCTTACTAGACCGTATACATTGCATAATACAATACTGCCCAGGAAGGGACCATGGCTTAGTTGTATCACATCATTTCAGTAAAAATGCATCAAGTTGGATCACTTAATTTAGAGGAATTCAAACATTACTTTAGACCAAAGAAAATTCCATAGCCCGTCCTCAGAGTTTGCTGAATATATTTCTCCTTCTCTCTTCCAAGAGTTAAAAACTTCCTTACTGCTAGAAAAAAGAGCCTTTTCTTCATACTGTACCTAGAAATAAGATGCTTCACCATGTGCAACTCTCACCACCACAGGATTAATTTTACTTGGCACAAAACCTCTGAGAATATATTTATCTAACTGCATCCTTCCTGTTTTAAACAGAGGCAGAAAAACTCATTCTTCCTTAGTACCTACCACAAAAGAGTTTCAGGCTTAAATATTATGTTGGAGATACTCAACTTCACTCATCTTGGAGAAAAGCAGGAGCATGTAGAAAATGATGTTCAAACACATGGCAGACCTTGCTCATGTCAGCCATAGGGCTTCAGAGATCAAATGATTGCTTGTAATAGATGGGTCAACATGGTCCTTGGGAAAAACATATGAGGAAATGTATTGTAAACAGGAGAAATATTGTATTAGAGTAAAAAAATTTTCTCTCCTTTATTCTATTTGATTAAATACCAGTTTATGAAACACATGTACTGAATTGAATAAGAGACTCCAGTGGAGAGATTTTCCACACGTGGAAGAGAAAATCAGCATACAGTCAAATAATTTATCTTTCTAAAATGGGATGAATTTTTCATTGTTTTATGGCAGCTTTGATGTTGTGTCCTAGAGTCCCACTGCTTTGTTTAATACTTGTAATGAGGTCTGTGGGCCCAAAGGGTACAATATTCACCTATTACACCCTCTCAGACAACCAGAATGCAAACCGAACATTTATTTCAGCTGTGGTTTGCACATAAGCAGGTATCAAGCTACATTTCACTTTACATTGGGGGAAGCCAGTTTCATGTATTAGTGGGAAGTCCAGCAGGGATGGATATATCACAGTACAAATTAGGTAAGCTGGGTCCATGGCACCCACAGGACCTGCGTCCATGGTGCCTGCAGGAGTGGGGTGGACTCTCCACAGTCCAATCCCTCCATCAGTCAGTCATTTTACACTGGAGTTCAGTACAGATTTGGTAGATTGCATTCTTTTTACAATCAGAAATACAGTAGTGGACAACTCCATTCCTGTATAGAAAACTGTCCTCCTGTATTGAGGAAAAATATTGCCTCTTCAAGGCCTTTATGTAAGGCATGGATTGCAGGGAGCAACAATAAAACTCAACTTTATCAAACAGTTTGTGCCATGGTAATGATATTTGATCTCTCCTGCCTAACCGTATATAATTAAATGGTAACACCATTGATAATCTGGTATCAAGGAACAATGTCTTCAGGTTTCTCATTCTGTAAGGGAGAAATAGATATTAAGTATCACTGGTTGTCTGAAACCCACTAAATCTTAGTTCAATTTACATAAGGAAAATCTAACTCCATGCCTCACTGGGTGTTGGAGAAACTCATGCATCACCGTAGCTGGGGAGAGGTCAGCAGTTGCTTTTTATACTCTTTATTCTGGGGAAACATTTCTCTAGGCATCACTTTGCATTAAAGATACTTGGCCACATGCATCGTTCTGCAAATGTAGAGTGGGTATAATAAATCACATTACCAGAGTGAGATGCCACCACACATTACACTAAAGAAACGCTACCTCATGATATTGTTTAATATTGAGGACAGGTAAGTCTTTCACATCACTTAACATCACAGGAATGCAGCCTGGCAGTGAGCAACTTGGACTGGGAGAAATATGAATATTTCATATCCTTAGCTAGAATAGCACAGGAATAAAAAACATGTCATTTTTTAGGTACAAATCTTAGTTAAATAATTTATTGCTGTTACCGTCCTCTCAGTCTAAACAGTTAGCTCTGTTACACACTCTTTGTTATTCCTACCAGAGGTGTTTCTGGTGATGGCATTTTCTAATTAAACCATGGAATCTTGCCATGCTGATAGGGCACAGGATGAAGTTTTGTTGCCCAGAACACAGGAACATTTTTGTCAGCTTTCTGCTCCTAGCTTCTTTTATAGGCTCTATAAAGTTGTGGTTCTTACTCTTATTGAAGCCAGCAAAGAAATTCAGGGTTTATATTAGGGCAACAATACTAAAAAGCTGTCACCTGGCATCTGTATCCTGATGAGTTGCATTTGAGAGATTTGTCTTGAACATTTACAGATTTTCCCCACTCCCACTAACTTTCAGAGCTTCTTTGAGATAAGCCATGATGTGATACAGTCACCTGTGGAACAGCTGAAAAAGATACGGTGACAAGGTGCATTCACATATTGGCTGAAGCTTACTCATTTTTTATATAGGTTGTAGCTTGGCTTCAACTTTCCAGCAACATATAAGCCCAAAGCAAAGTCAATGCCCACTGGCAAGGAAGTGGTCAAAAAAACCATGCACTGCAGTAATAGCACCTGACAGCCAGTAATGTTCACTTGCACCTTACAGTTCAGACAATACCTAATGCTTTTCCTAAGAGGGACAGACTACAGGTATTTCTCAACTCTATTCCTTTGGTTGCACCTACTTCTTTGTACAACTTCGACCTCACTATGAAGCTGCTGAGGAGTATTCAGTGAAGAAATGTTTGCTTTCCCTAGGGTACACTTCAGACCTCAACTGTTATTCAGAAATACCTGATGGCCCACATTCTTGGCCATGTGGGAGACGGTCATAGATGTCTGTTAATGAGTTTATGATTTCAGATTTAGTTTCCATCACTTACCTCTCTATCTGCTGTTCATAATAATGAGCTCTGGGACATGATTCATTGGGAGGAGGGGGAGCCCTTAACATTTTTTTTCTCATTCCCACTAACAGAAGTAGTACTGGGACATAATTGTGCAAGTAATCTCAGAGGTGCTCCTGCTGCATTCTTTCAAACCAGCAAAGAGATTTTCAAAGATATGAGGAAGTCTCTATTTGTTTCCCACTATGAGAGAGGCAGAATGGTCTGAAGTCAAAAAGTTTTTATATCATCCCTTTTGGGACACTTAAAGTAAATCTGAAACCTCTTTGAAGTTATGCAAGTGTCTTTCAATGGAAGAGGTCAAAACCAGCAGAGAGCACAAACACATCACCGAAGTATAAATTAGACACAACTTTTGCTAAGGTTATACAGGGGAAACACACAGCTTTTAAAATGGCATTAATTACTTCTTGCTTCAGCTAAGATCACTTGTATCCCTAGAGGGAAGAATGCCTGATATAAAGAGGAGGGCTATCTGTATTTGTAAAGATTGCCATTGTTCGGAGTGATTCAAAAGATGAAAAGGAGCCCAGTGTGAGAAAAACAAGAGAGATCACGCGCTCCAACACCACCGAAAAGGCTTAAGGAGGCGAAGACGTGATCTCTGGGCATCATGCAATTTCTGAAATAACATCTGTTCCAATTAACCTCTTGTCACTGAGAGTCTGAACTCTCCATGAGGTTGAAACACAAGGTAGTTATCAAACTGTCCCCTGGCTCACAGCCTTTGAGGTGCACACCAGTGGCCAACTAGATGGGCCCCAGCAAGGTGAGGTGCAAGGCTTGCTATCAGTGAAGAAAGATAACAAGGGAAATAACAGCAATCGTTAAATCAAACAGCACTTCTGAAACATAAATCATCCAAAACCTTGCCTCCCTAACAGGGCTGAGTATATGTCAGGACAGCCTATTTGAGACAAGGCAAGACTAGATTTTGGACACTTTTTTAAAAAAAGAATGAACATTCTTCATTTTAGGAGAAAAGTCATTTCTAAAATTAATTTTTGTATTCTGTACAGTTTTGAAACATCAGTTTCAAAAGTACAAAATCCAAGGAGGAAGAAATGGCAAGCAAGAGAAAACTCTAGATTATTCAGTGTTTGACACAGAGGAGTCATTTAAAGGTCATGGCAGACTACAAGCATCTGAGAATTAAAAGAGAAAAAACCCCAATATGCCTAAAAATTCATATTAGAAGTCATGATTAGCATCCAGGATAACTGATTTATCAAATAGACAGCTTTTTACAAGAAGATAGTGAAGGAATATCTAAGTCATCTAGCACAGAATATATTCCTCTGAAAATCTTTATGGCTGCTCACGTAATTACTTGGGAAACCTTGGCCTTTCAAATACAAACTCAGTGTGTACAGATGCTTAATACAAAACATTAAAAAGGGAAACCTAGTATCCGGGTGTCTGTGGAAAGTTTCACATGAGTTATGAAGGTGAGTGAGAAAGAAGCTTTCCAATCTGGTGTAATAATCTTTGAGTCCCCTGTTCTGGGTGACCATCCTATGGATGCCCTTTTTTTGTTCTCCTGCATGCTATATGCTTATGTGGTTTATGGTGTTTCGTGAAGACCCAGGCAGTTTCTCTCAGAAGCCCGTCTCTAGCCCCTCAAGGAGGTGTTACAGGATGTTTGTGAAGGAACATCTTGCCATTATTTGCTATGTTTTTCCATCATGTTTTTGCTTCCAAACAATGTGGTTTAAAAGCACACTCCCATGATGTTGGCTCTCTAGGTGCTAGGCAAATCATCCCTCATGTGAGTCTATCAATCAGCTGTATTGCAGTAAGTGCAGTAGGAAACCAGGCCTGCTTCTTGCTGAATAACCATTTTCAGTCATGAAGCTCCTGTCCTGGTGTGGTGTTCAACTTTGACACGGAAAAACCCTACTGTGTGCCTTTGTTGAGCGAGAAAGTTGCTATCCCCCTCCACTGGTATGTTACACGCAGGATCTCACCACTTCTCTTACCCTGTGGAGATGCACAATGACTTCCAACATCTCTAAATAATACCTACACTGGTAAATGTCTTGTCTCCTTCAGCTTTGCTGCCTGGGATATACAGCTCAGCTGCTGTCTGGGCAGATTCTTTAGTCAAGACATACTAGAATGATGTAACAGAAGCACAGAATCATAGGTTGGAAGGGATCTCTGGAGACCATCCAGTCCAACCCCCCAAGAGATTTGTCAAACTGCAGTTGTGCTGCTGCAGGTACTACTTTTGCTTTAACCGAAATGATAATATTTGCTCTGGGCATGCGTAGTGACAAAGAACTTTTCCCCAGACCAGAGAGTTAGATCTGTCCACAAAGAGCACTTAAAAAGCTACATTCACTCAGCACTTCACTCAACCCTCCTTTATTGCCTCCAGTTCAGTACACACATGACCTTTTCCTGTTGATTCCCAGGTAGAACAGGGATGATCTTGCTGTCTTGTTTGTTACAGGCATCCCAGAAAGAAGAGGATGCACATTTTAAAAGCAGTAGTATTTTACCACAGGGACACCTTGCCCCCATGATTAAACCAGTCATTGCAAATTCTTCCTTTTCCTGTTTTTAATCATTTTAATCTGGTTAGATCTCTGCATCCATTCTGCTGGTTTAGGTCCACTGGATGTTTTGCATCTCATGAGTTCTTGAAATTTCCATAGGCTACTAATAAGTCACAAGCAATTGTTCTTGGTATGTTAACTTGCAAATCTCTCTGAAAATTACTACGTCCACTTTTAAAGGTTTGGTATTGATTATGTGACTCATTTCCCTGGATGAACATTTGAATGGACTATGCTAAATTGTTATTATTGCTAACACTGTTATTTTTACAAGTGCTAGTGAACCATTGGCTGATGATAAGCAGTAGCTTATGCACCACACAAAGGTTTCTGGGAACTGATTAGCTTCCTCAGGAAACAGTATTTGGAGCCTAACAGAATCTAAGTGGAAAAGATTTCTGCACAATGCTGAACTGTGGAAAAAGCCTCACGCAGATTTTGGCACCCTGACTGACCTTAGATAGCTGCAGTGTAAGTAACTAATGCATAAAAGCAGTAAAAGCCAACTCTCTCAGCAGTTGGTAAGTGTTCTTGTTGCTTAGCCTAAAGAAGCTAAGAGTGCCTGAAGCTCACATCCTACCTATGTCTGAGACTTGAATTTGATCATCTCAAACCACTCTCCCCCTATTCCTCTAAGTACTCTGTCAAATTGGCAGGGGGTTGTCTGCCCAGAAAGTGATTCTTCCTCCTTTCTTCTTGGCAGCAATGTTGTATTTTGTGCACAATATGTAAATACTTATTGAAGTAGGGCCACACAGCTAGGACTTCTCCTTCCCAGCTGAGTGCTCTAACCTCTAGACTGTGAAGCATTTTCACTGGCACCACTTCCAGCAAAAAGGCTATTTAATTATGCTGTTCACACTGGAAGGACTTCAACCGGAAGACAGAGTCACATTCATGAACATGTTATACAGTCTGGTGATGAGACCATTTGCTTAGGAGAGAAGAGATATCAGATATCTGGAGGTAAAAGAGGGAGTTGAAAATAAGTGTCCTTTGACTCATGATGTCCCAGTGTCTGTCTAACCCAGTATCAACTAAACTGCTTGGATGAAAAAGGCTTTCATAAGCTCTGTCTCTTTCTTTGTCATCTGTAAGACCAGATCTGAGATCTCCTATCAGTTTTGGTCTACAAGCATTACTATTAACTTGTGACTGCTCTGGCTTGGGTATGAGTTAGCACTGAACCCTCTCACACTATTTTTTCAGGATTTCTTGGTACATAAGTAGCTCAGCTCTGTATGTTCTGCACCTAAGTTGAGCACCTAAACATTTGGCACTGCAGCCCTGGTCACCACAGTACTGAAGCCTTGCGGGATGTTTTTGTCACCCTCTAAATAAGATAGTTCTCTGTGTCTAGCAGCAGGAAATGTCTTTGGCAGAAACATAGATGTTAGACAACTGAGAGGTATTTTTCAGACTTCAGATATTAAAAAGGCAATAAGATGCCTATGTCCCATAGTGGTATTAGAGCCTGCTCTTCAAACACAACCAAGGACTGCAGAGCACAAGGAAGTGTCATGATCTCGGTCCCAGCAAAATGTGCTTTGAACAGATGTTTGATGCTTTCACCCAAGGTCAGAAAGTGTGAATAAAATCACAGCATCTTTTGCTAGTTGGAGAAAAGTCAAGCTGGAGTGTGAACAGTATACAACACAACTATATTAGAATCGCCCAGTGTGAAAACGTAAGGATGAGTCAACGGTGCAGCAAGAGCCAGCCCTTAAAGGAAAGGAAAAAAAAGCAGCCAAAAGCCACAGAAGGGGACAAAGTTCTCAAAGGAGCGTTAAGAAAGGTATGGCTTTAAGTCTATCTGATTTCTGCATTTGAGTCACATACTACGATCCGGATGCCCTTGAGCTATGATGCTGATGATTATTCTTCCTGCTGCTATCAGCACATCCAAGATCACTTGCTCTGCTTTGTCTCAGCTGGGTCAGGAAGGCATTGCTGAATCACTATGCTTCAAGAAAAGACAAGGGGGTGGATTAGGGGCAGGTGAAGTCATATCATCCATCACAGCAGCTAAAACAAGGCCCTTTGGTGAATGGCCAGTGGGTCCTTATGTCACTACCTAGAGCTTTGACAGATCCCCTGGTAGACTTCTCCAATCGGTCAAGGCAGACAAGCACCCACGACAGAGATGGGTGAGTACGCACAGCCCTACTGTGCACTGCAGCAGGACAGCGGTTAGGGCTATGATGAACAGCATAATGTGCTGCAATTTTCTTCTGGGGCCAAATTATATGGGATTAATCTGTCTTTAGGACTATAGCACTGAATATACACTGAGGACAGATCCCACTGCTGATTCTAGTGCTAGTCCAATATGTTGGAAAGATGGGTGCAGAGCAACAAAGGTTCTTTCCTGTTTTGAGTCAATTTGGTTTCCTAAGTTATTCCCATTTCCCCTCCCTAAAACATCAGTGGAGAGCCTTGCACCAGGACCAATTATAAGCAGCCAGAATTTTTCTCACAATTGCCTTCAAGTTGTTGTAGTTGATAATAAACCAAGCCTGTACAAACAAGGGGCTTACACGGTTAAATTATCTCCTGTAGAGTGTTAGCTCTCCCCAAAGCTTTTCTCACTCATATGCTCTCTTGAATCTGCTCTTAGTAGCTAGCATTGCACATTGCACATTTGCAACTTTTCCTTCAGTACTGGCACTAATTTGTCTGCCTTGCCTTTATTCAGCTGCCGGCTTTCACAAAGCTTGTAAGAACATAAATGTAGTTGAGACTTCTACATTTTTTTTAAATTGGGTTGAAACTAGTGAGGGGTTTTGGTAGTCTTTAGGAGCTCAAAGAGCACACAGATAGCACAACCTTGGAAGCATCACTGCCCTAGGAAGACAGGTTAAAGGAGAGATTTTTTTTTCCTAGCAGTTCTTAAGGGACTTCATGATGAAAGGACAGGCCTGGAAGGCTAAAGGGTACGGAAGGCATCATAAACAGCAATGGCAGTTTTTAGAAAATACGAGGTGAAAGAATTCCCTCTTTCAATTAGCTTCCATCTGATTGGTGATGTGCCGCATTTATGCAGGGAAATAGGTCTCTGAAAAAAGGATTAGGCACGCATATGAGTGATTTTTATAAATGGCTTCTTCCTACAGCCTTTGTGAGCAGATGATTAACCCTCTACATACCAAAAACAGAAGGAGACCTTGAATCTACCAGGTAATCTCTCAAAAAAAGGACAGAGCAGGAGACAAGTGGAGCCCACCTGTGTGGATGGGCACCACGCATGAAGTTTTGAGTATTTGCCCCTCACTGAAAACAAATTAATGCAGAAAACAAACAAATGGATAAAACATGAATCTAATGTGTGGGTTTAGAACATTTTCAACCAAACATTCTGTTTCCAGGTAATTATGTTGCATATTTCACATTCCCATCCTGTTGCAGAGGGAACAGCCAGACTCTGTAAGTTCATTTCCTTACTGGTAGAGCCCTGGTTGGGGGGCCTGGCTCTAAAAGTAGGATGTGTTCACATCTTACCACAAGCTCAACAATGTTAGTACCTCTGGTGTAGAGCTCTGCAAACAGACCAGCCCTGACATTCATTTTTTTGAGCAGGAAACTCAATCTCAAACCCAGCAGCATTTCGTCTATAGCATGGTGTCTGTGTGCAGAAGTGAGGAATTTTGTTTGCCCATGCATGTGTGTATCCATGCTCACAGGAAGATCAATATAGTCAGAGTAAGGGTACACTATCAAATTCTGGCAGCACTCTAAGCTTTCACACCAGCAGAAACTGCCCAGGAAAACAGAACAACTACCTGCAAGGGATGAAAATAGACCTGAATAAAAATACAATGTTCTCCCATAGTAATTCAATTTCACCTATACCCAGCTTTTTCTTCTGGGATCTCACACCCCTTTCAGTGTCCCCAGGACTGCAGCTTTGGCTGACCTCTGCCTTTGAACCAATGATAAGGCACTGGAATAGGCTGCCCAGAGAAGTTGTGGGTGCCCCATCCCTGGCAGTGTTCAAGGCCAAGTTGGATGAGGCTTTGAGCAACCTGGTCTAGTGGAAGGTGTCCCTGCTCATGGCAGGGGGGTTGGAACTAGATTATCTTTAAGGTTCCTTCCAAATCAAACCATTCTATGGTTCTATGACGATCCTGCTTTGTGAATGACTTGTGAGTGATGCTATAGGCACATGCTGATAGCATCCATAGGCAGAGTGACGCTTCTGGGGCTGGTGGGTTTTGTCTACTAAATTGTTTCTAAACCAGAGGTGACAGAATAGTTTCCAAGTTCCTGAATCTGGATATAACTTGGACGCTGGGACAAGAGCAAAATAAAACCAGGCACTTCCATCTTTTGCTTCCTGAGGAAGCAAATTGGGCTGAGGAAGTCCAGCAGAGACTGTGATATATTCTAACTCAACCACTGGACACTTTAGCTCAAAGGGTTGTCAGCTGTGGCAGCAGTGAATGCTAGCGATTTCAACCAGTGGTGGGTCTGGAGTTTAGTCAGGCAGCTTCAATCACACCTGTGTCAGAAGTCCTGCTGCAACTTATATTACTTGTGACTGGTCTCCAGGATTCCTGTTTGCTCCTGAAGCACTCAGATTGACTTCCCTGATTTTTCGAAAATGCATAGAAAACGCAGATGAGTTTCCTATATCATGGCAGTTGTGAACCATGGGTTTAACCATACCCCAAAGGGTCAGATTTAGCTCTGCCTACCATGTCAGGGTAAGTTGCAGACCTGTTAGAGAAAGCGACTGAAGCAGAAGCATGGTAAGCTATCCTTTGTACCAGGCCTCATACTGGTCCCTGACACAAGCAGTTTGCATAACTTCTTGATTTTATCACAGATCTTTCCAATGAATTGAACAAGAGAAAGAAAAGAAGAAAAAGGTCAATGCTGAGGACTTGTGAAAATCGCACCTGCGGCATTGTCAGGAACTGAACATACAGTATGAATCAGAGAAAGAACAAATGACTTGAAATCTCATAGCCTAAATCCTTTTAAGACATAACAGTTCACTTTTCCTATGTAGTTTGAGAAGATAAGAAAAGAAGATTGAAGACAGCAAAATATGTCTCTAAGTGTTTTGTACTTTCCTTTGTCGATTCCATTTTAAGAGCTGTAGAGAGAAAGATCCAGGAAAAGCCTAAGGGGACAATTTTGACAGAACTCCAGCTAATAATTCTTTTAGGCTTTATACAGCAGTCCTGCACTTCAGTGTTTGACATATATGCATGGAGGATGGGGTATTACTATTCTGTCTTCCCATTTTGCTTTCCTCATTTAGATGTATTGATTTTTTTCCTGCTCTTCTGTGTGGTTGAAATTACCATTGCACTCTTACCCCCAGATCCCAGCACCTTTGACTTCTGCATTTGCCAGGTGTGGGTTCATGGGCCCACACTGCTGAATCCCGTCAGGTTACAGAAACCCTTGAACAGCAGTTGCTGATCTATAAGTAGCCAGGGAGGTCAAGTGGGAGAGAAGAAAATATTGCAAGCCCTATCTTGTAGGGGTTGTAGTAAGGTTTTAGCTGTAGGAACCACAGAGTCTAACCTACAGGGAGCTGACAGCTCCTTTTAAGGGGGGGGGGGGGTGTTCACCATCACACCAAGTGCTCCACAACAAACACTCAATAATGCTGTGGTGGCTGCTGAGCTGGTGGTGACACCATTATTATCTCCTTTTTACCATCTGCTGATTTTATGGATAGCTTGCCTTTTGCTTTCCACTTATGTTAGGAGTTTGGGGGGGCTAATTCTTCTTTGTAGCCATTCTCCCTAACACCAGCATAGACAATGAATATTGATGGTGCCTTTGTGGAGGGGCACTCCTTTGACTTCCACGGGATCTTTGCCAGAGGACAAACGTTACTGTTTGACTGTTCATCTTCAGATCTGACCAGAGACCTGAAAGTTAGGAAGAGACTTGCACAAAGTCTGACATTAATGCAAAACTCCAGGGTGGCTGGTCCAGGGCAGACTGCCCTTCCAGGATGGCTCCTGTTCCCTGACAGCTGGAGAGCTGCAGGCAGTAGCAGCTTTCCGTAGTAGCGTAGTATTATACATAGCAGGCATAATACAAAATGAATGAGTGTTTATCTTGGAGTGAGCTAATGAATTGTAATCCCAGATCCAGAAAATTTGGAGCTGGGGAGCATGCTGTGAAACTGTTAATAAAGAAATATGTTTGCTGCAAATGGCAACATAGCCTTTCTTTAAAGTGGAATGTTTGATGTATTTGGGGCTTAATCGGATTTCAGATACAGAGCATACATCACAGCTTATCCTGTAAAAGCAGCTGCTAAGCCTGGCCACATGTATACACAGATGCTGATTTTACAACACATGCAGTGATAGGCACCTGAGAAACTGAGATCAGTGAAAAACTGATAATGTGTTCTTGACACCACAGAGTGTGAAGGGAATTTACAGTGAATAGAGACAGTTAAAGTAAAAATGTAAGTGAATGCAGGGTTCTGAGTTAATAGCCATAGCATCTTCAGTCTTTTATTCTCCCCAAAGTAAGTAGGTAAGGAAGCAACAATGAGATGCTTGCTGGAGAGCTCATTAACACTAATGGCATTATGATAACAAGCAGAGCTGATGGATGAACTTCAAAAAAGTCACCAGTGAAGGTGACTGGAAGGCAGTTTTATTGCCTGGAAGCAGAATGAAACCTGAAAATTCAAAACTTTTTTCAGACTAAAAATCCCAATATATTTCCTTTTGGAGAGACAAGAAACTGTAGTTCCCAAAATGAAACATGTTCCCTGGGATCTCAAGCACTTCATTTATATGAGTGGAATAGAGCCAGGCATCCCAGAAACTCTTGACTGCAGTCCGTGTAACACCTGCCATTTCAGCGTCCCACCAGCAGAATCATGGGTGGACGAAAGGCATCCTTGCCTACCTCATACTTCTCCTGTCAAGTGAGCAGGAGACAGGAGGGGTTCATTAGAGAGCTATCAGGGCTCCAGGTCCCCCACGGTCAGGATTAGGATAGCAGATGGCTGTGGATGCAGAGACCCAGACACCATGGCATCCTTGATGAAGGCATCCAAGCCCCCAGCACTACAGGCTCCCAAAATTTAGGCTCTGACCTCAGGCTGCTATGTGTAGCTAGATTTCTAGAAAAAGCCTGTCAAGTGCCCTCTCTCTGGCCTGCCTGCCCTTCAAAGCCTGAAGTCGGAGGTTGGTTAAAATAATGCAGGCTGATTTTGGTGAATTAGCTAATTCTGATGAATAGCAGGATTGAGAATTTCTCTTGCCAGCTCTGCTTTCCAGCTCAGTTCGAAGACTTTAGGTGTGGTGTTCTGGTAGCTCTGAAGAGTCTGCAAGCAAAGAATATCAATGGATCTTTTGTTTAGACTTTATTTAGGCACATCCAGGGTAAAATGAGAAGCTTTAAGGATATTGAGGTAAACATTAGAAGACTAGTTAGAATAGATTTATGGATCATGAGGTCTGGAGGTTTGCTGTGCTACAGTTTGCTACAGGTAATAATTTCATCATTTGCAATTCAACACACCCATACTGAAAACAACACCAGGCAGATGAAGCAATGCTACAACTCATAAAAGACAATGTAAGTACCAGGACGGCACTGGAATGATGGCTACCTGGATATTGAAATATCTCTAGAAATCAAGGTTAATGAACCTATTGGGTTGATTGGTAGCAGGTTTTTGCTAAGAAAAGCAGCAGCAGGGATTAAAGGTGTGACTGTGTTTTTTTGTGGGATGGTTAGATAGAAATTATTAAGGGTATTAAACTCCAGAGAAGAATGAAAATTATTTTGTAGTAAAGGTGATCTAAATGGAGATCTTTAATTTTAAGCCATTTGAATTACAGGAGTGGATTAAGGTCATGTTTGAAAGATTAGATTCTGCTGCCTCAGCTTTGGCTTTGTTTCAAATGACAAACCCAAGCACAGATAACTTTCAGCTCTGGGGTCCTCTTAGAAAGACAAGTGTGAGTTCAGATTCATGGTGACTGACCACAACACTCACTGTGGAAAGACTGAAACAGCTGGTTCACCTCTGCCCCTAGGGGCCTTTGTCCCTAGTATGGGGATGAACTCAGGTTTTTCAATCTGGCTGTTGTTTTTAAAATGTGAAATACCACTTCAGGCACAACAAATAGCATCAGCTACAGCACAGACTGAAATCACCTGAAATGAGCCAAACCTGCATGTGGTTAGTTTACTGAAAAGAGAACAGTCTGTGTTCTTCCCCCAGCCTTTCTCAAGATGACAGAAGGAAATTCACCTTTTCATACTCACCTATGGAAATCAAACCTCATGTTCTGTTGTCTTCCATAAATTCAGCAGCTTTTTGAGATGGCTGTGGTTGTGTACATTCACAGGTATTTCCTGATGTTAAGACTTTTATATCAATTTTTATGCTATAGAACTCGGGGTTTTTTTAATAATTGAAGGCATTGATTTTTATTCTATTAAGGAATGAGCTGACCTTTTTTAGTTCCTGCTTTTAATACTTCTGATTTGCTTTCTCGTGGCAAGCTATCTTGAATGAAGTTTCTGGGACCACTTAGTCTCTCCTTGTGAAGGAAGTTGTTTTAGATAAGAATTGCTGTTTTAGTTAAAACCCACTTTAATTTGTTTAATTTTTTATTTGCTTGTTTTTCTTTTAGACCTTGGGTTAATTGATTTTACTCTAATATATGATAAACCTTACAAATATATTTTCTCTCAATTATGAAGAAAATCCTGGATCTCTTTCAACCCTTTTGAATATGTGAAATAATGCATTTGATTGCAGGATTGGCTTTTAGGTCCCGAGACTTTGTACGAATACTGCATTGAAAGGGAAGTCATATAAAAACTGTTGCTGGGAACACAGAAAGGGACCTTTCTTGCAGACTCCTGGGTAGCCTGTGGATGAAAGCATCTATCTCAAAAAGGCAGGAAAATCCCTTTCAAGGCTTTTAAAATATTTAAGGCAATTTAAGAAAACATAGCAACTTTTAAGCATTAACACACTAAAAAGCTCTGAATGCCACTAGAGAGCACATTCAAGAGTTAAATTTGTCTTTCCTCTTACCTTTGTGGTCATTTAACAGAACAGGGTAGGGAAGCAGCTGTGTAAAGTGAAAAACCTTTTCTCTGTTACAGCAGTTCTCCATGAGAAAGCTCTGCGGGCATCATCTGCTGGACAGAAACGAAAGAGGCCTCTGGCTTGGGAGGAGGAGACAAGGAAGCAGTTTCCTTCTCAACACATAGCACTCTGGGGAAGTATGTACTGGAGCTGAATCTCCTTTTTCAATGAGAAAAGGATGAGTTGAATGTTGTGTTGCCAAGATGAGTGGAGTGGGGGAGGACTGCCTGTTTTTCCTTTCTGGACTCTTCAGCTGAAATCCTCTGTATCAGTATTGGTCTGAATATGCGGGTCTTGTATCTAAGGTGACCAATTCTTTTCAAGAAACAGGAAAGAAATAGAGCAAGATTATATGGGTAAGAAAAGGAAATGCCCAAGCATCCTACTTTCATGCTTCATTGATCCCTAGCACAGCTGCGCAGCCCACCCAAGCTCAGAGACACTTGTGCTTTGCTGACCTACAAAAGAACTTTCCTTCCTCCAGTCTCCTCCTTCACACTTCATTTACTGGAGATGCTGATGCAACACAGCAGGCATCAGCCTGGGTACTTCTGTGCCCAGCTCTGGATTTAAGAGGTGGTAATAAGGATATACAGATCCCCTATCATCCTTGATCAAGCAGAGATTTAGCCAAAAGCCAATCTCATTGTGGTGCTCTCTAGTCACACACAAGGATGCCCCTGCTCAGCCAACTGCAGGCAGACCCCTCAGCAGCATGCTGAGCTAGCTAGGTCAGTGCTGTGTCTGAACAATGTGTTCACTTACTTGGCTTCCCAATGAGAAATGCTTCTTAACTTGCCCTATCAGAGAAGGGCAGAGCAAGCTTTGTTGTATTGGACTTGAACTGATTCAACTTGGGTTCTTTTTCCTGCAGGTTCTGGAGCTTCTGTTCTAGCAGACGTTGGTTCTGTGGGACCAGACATTTAGCTCAGGGGGTTCTGTACAGACTTGTAATTCATACATCAGAATTTCTAAACATAAATGCCATATTCAAAACTATCAATACTTCAATGGGTGGCATACAAACGATTAGTCTCATGGGTTCCTTTATTTTTGTGGTATGTAATGTGCAACACCTTTCAGCTTTAGAAACTAAGGTGATATTCCTAATGTACTGTATTGCAAGACATATAGGAAAACATGGCATCATTCTGCCAGTTCAATAAAAATCAACTGATGAAGTACTATTGAAATAAATACTGAACCCAGTTCCTAAATAGTCCAGGGGGCTACATCTTAAAATAAATCAATAATAAGGCAGATATGATGGCCTTTAGCCAAGTAAATTGATTTTCACCTTAGAGCAAGTAGTCTGACTTGTGTCTTCTTAATACAGTTGCAAAACCAAACACTATTCCGTGATCAATATCATACACATAAATGAATTTTTGCATGTAAATGTGTGGAGTAAACCTTATATCTAGTACAAATACATAGATTTATTGCTGGTGTTGAGAAGTGTCTCCAGGTAGGAGCCTCTACAGATAAAACATAGAGAGAAGCCCTGTGCACTAATGTAAGAGTGATTGAAACCTTGACTGTATATAGTTATTCATGCTCACTTGGGGAGCTAAATTCTAGAAATTACTATTAGCTGTAAGACATAACTAAATCTTAATATATGAAAGCCAGATATAGTTATTAGAGTGTCAGCACCATTTTTCTATTACAGAGGATATGGAAAGTAAGAGCAAGCAGTATGCAGTGTGGTTTTTTTAATCATTCTTTTTGACCTGTATCCTCAAGTAGTCTTGGAAAAAAAACAAGGTGAATACACTACTTTTTCCCTACAAAATAAACAGCAATGAAAAGAATTAGTAAAAAAGCAAGATATACTCTAACGGGCTGAGTTTTAAGCCAGAGTCCAACTTAAATACATGAAGCTAAGAGAGCAACAGCTGCAGCTTGAACCCAGCAGCTTTGCTCACTCTGGGCTGAACAGGCTGAAGCCTGTCTGGCAGCACATGTAATTTCCTACCTTGATAAATTTTCTCCTTCATTTTTCACTTTCTACAGTATAAGAGAAAAGCAATTTTATTAGTAGAAGCTCTAAGCCCTGTGTTCCTGACACTGGTAGTCTACTTTTTTTTTCTACTTCTACTGTAATTAGAGAGAAGACAAAGCAGACTTACTCTTCACAGGACTGCTGGAGGATCAGAGAGCCTGCTGGGGACACCTGTAGGGTATGTTGGCAGGTAACACATGCTCAGTGACCTCCAGAACCAACTTTGATCTTTTTTTCTCCACTTTTTCATATCTTCATGATTCTAAAAAATACTGAAATTAACATCACAGAACGAATGAGGGCCCAAAGTCTCTTGATCAGAGTTTAAGACAACCTTGTGCTTCAGGGTGAGGGTAGGACATATTCAGCTAGTCAAAGGCTCCCTGCAGATTCCTGAAGACGTAGTCTGCACAGACGTTTCCTTGGAAGTAGCTGGGCTTTTCCCTGCTGGAAACAGGATGCTGTGCTAGATGGACCAGGTGTCTCATCCACCATGGCATTTTTTGTGCTCTTTTCTGCTCCAGGGATGCTTAAGCAAACTGTGTCAGAAATCTGCAGCCAAATGAGACGATGAATCCTAAAAAAACCCATTCGGCATAGATATGCTACAGAATTTGTCTGTGGCCAGCAACTAGCAACACTGACCGTGTTTCCCAGCATATAAAGATGAATACTGGTAGTGTATCAGAGAAAGAGACTGATAGGGCTTGCAGAAGTAGCATCCTGAATAGAAGCACCACGTGTGACATCTGAAAGGAAGAAGAAAAACCCGGGAATGAGTCTGAGTAACAATTAATTATCAAAGGCAGAAGGTAAATTCTCTGTTTCAAAAAATATGTTAAAATGACTTAGTACTTCATGTGTTTCAGATCTTTGTTCTGTTTCCTTCATTGGATTTGAATTTGTTTTAGGTAAGTTATTTTGCCACTGTAAGTAGGGAGAAGATGAATTCCTGCATTCAAATAAAAGTTTAAATGATTTTAGAACTGGTATCTGGCTCCAAATACAGATTTTGCTTTTATGTGTGTTAATCTTAGGCTAGCATTCATAGCAACTGATAGTATTTGACCTTTGTAAACCTCCTAGCCTGATGTTATTTCTACAAAAGGATCTTTCCCAAACTTTAGAAAATAGACTCTTTCTTCAGGAAAATGAACCCAAATTGTACTCTTCACCTCTAAATCTCGCATACTGTATATAAAGCCTACCTTTTCACTTATTAGATATAGTATGCTGCAAGCAGTGGCAATCTCTGCTGTTACCCCCCCAGCACTGTTCTCCAATAGGGATAAATATCCAGGATCCCTATACAGCATCCTGTGTTTTGTTGACTCTCACCCTTTTTTGCAAGTGTCATGCTACCTGGGTTTATAGGAAAAGCCCCAGCTCCTGGATCAATATGTTTGTGCTTTAGATGTCATTTAGGCCAGTCAGAAAATATTCTCTCTTAGTCAGACAGTAAATTTTAAAATTAGGATTAGATATATTTGGAAATAAGAAAGATTCAATAAGCATAATAGGCATAAAGTATAGACCTCCAGACATCTGAAACAATCTCATACATAACAGATACTGGATGGATTTTGTGTTCTAGACCAACAATATCATATATCCAAGGATTGTAGACAATTTGTTTCCTTCTCCTTTTTTTTTCCTGTTCAACATGACATCCCAGAATGCATTACATACATGATCTTGGTGTCATTGTGTACAATTCCCTGGGTTTTCTACCCTGATTGATGGTACATAAAATCGTGACTGGATTGCTCCTAACATCATCATGTATGTGAGTATATTGGAGGGGGAAGAGGAAGGAGACAGTCTATAAGGCTTGATCTGTCAATAACGGGACTTAATGGGAGATTGTTCTGGACACTTGGATGTGCCCATAGATGTCATTGTTGGTATTACTGCCATGCAGTAGGCAGCAGCTTCTTTGCAGGGTAAGCCACTTGGCAGGATTAGCATGCTCAAAATTTACTTAGTAACAGAGTACCACAGCAAACGCACCCCTCAATTATTTTTATTTTAGTGAACGCCATCACAGAACTACACAGTGATGATGAATGTACAGCATCTTGAATATTATTAGAGGAGACAAAAACCCAAACCTTTTTCATCATTCACTTTACCATTTCCATGATATTTTGGTATCCCATCTCAGTCATCTGAGATTCTGTCATCACACACGATGAAGTGGCACCATGCCCAGGAAGCCAATCGCTCTTGTTTAGTCTTTTCCTTACATGTTTTGGAATGAGGCCACTAATAAAGCTTGCTAATTTGCATTTTGATATTTTTCCTTCCCCCGTCCTTTTTTTTCCCCTCCATTCCCCTTCTACTTTTCTTTCTCAGTCCGAGAATTTCAAGATAGCTTTCAGCGGGGATTGTTTTCCATGCTTTCATCTCTACCTCCCTCAGCTGCGCTATTGTAAATGGCTTTGTTTTTCTTTAATGGATTTTCTTGTAGTGGTGAATAATTGTTTGGTTCACTGCTTCATTTTTCATGCTTCATTTGCTTCATGCTCAAACTTTTTCTCTCCCTTGAGCAATTCACTTTTGTTGCTTCTGTTTTGCTCTGCAGCCTGTGGCTAAGACAAGTGCTCAGCCTGGAGTTCAGGTTGGGGTTTCTCAAGGCAGCAGCTGTGCCTTGCTTTACTTCTGGTTTGCTGGTTTCTGTAGCATTAAAGCATCGTTTTCCCAGTGGTGTTTTGTACGTCTAGATGGTGAGAAGGAACATGGAGCAGGTGAGTTAGCCCGCAGCAGCTCAGGGGATTGGCAGCTGGTGGCAGTAGAACAGGCAGAAATTTCTTTGTGATAAAAGGCAGAGCATGAACTCAGAAGACAGGTAAGACCTATCTGCTGATTGCATCTCTCTTCAGCTTGTCTTTAGAAACTACTTCTTCCAAGTACTACTCAATATTTGCAAGCCCTTCCTAACATAAGTGACCTTAATTAATATGCCACCATAACATTCACTGGAACAGGAGAAAATCTAAAACCTGACGGTCATGGCTATCCTAACTTTCTAGATTAATTGCAAGGTTACATCTAGATGACTGGAGTGGTGGGAACTCAAGAGTGATTCTGGCCACTTCAAAGTGATCACATCATGGTCCAGGGTGGAGTTTGCACCCCCAGTTCCTTCCAGACCATGTGCTGGGCACTCCTTCAAATCAAAACTAGGGCACAGGAAAAATGAATATGTGCTTTGGTCAGAATCAGAGGTAGGGCTAGATTCCTGATGTCTATGGTCATCTGGACCTTGGATGTGTTTCATTTCAGTAAGGGCAAGTAGAGTTGACCCAACATAGTATGTAATGCCTTCTCTAAAAAACAGTATTTTTCCATAAGGTCACTGGCTACTTCAAGAATTTGCTCAGGTACTGCAAAAATGATTACAGAACGACATTTCACCACCAACTTTTGCCCTTTTCTCCACAGTGTTTCTTGTAGCAGGTGCCAACTCCAGGGAGAGTTATAAGTACTCTGTGTATTTGTTTCTTTTTGAGATACCATAGCCTGAATCATGCAGTTTAATCACTCTGAAGGGAAATGAAATAAAACCAATAAGATTCCAAGTAGATTTAGGCAAAAAGAACCAGTTATATGATTATAATACAGCACATTATGTGCCTACTATTTTCTCCTCTATCATTAGCCTACGTGTGACCACATCAGTGATTGTATCCTTCTATCTGTTCCTTGTGCAGCACAAAGATCCATATTTTCATTTTGTGAGAACAAAATGAAAATATGGATTTTTATTTGAACATTTGAATTCAATGGTAGTATATATACAACTGAAAAATCCAATATAATGGTCTTTTGAACAAATAAAAGACTTTCTAATAAACTGAGCAGTTGCTGTGATTTAGACTTTCTTGTGAAAATGTCTGCATTTCAAAGTGATGCTTCGGCTGGCTTTACTTTGGATAAAATATTAAAACAACTCCCTGTGGTAATGTTCCCCAGCAAAACATGTGGTTTAAATCTTTCTGAAATAAATGAAGACAGCCTAGAGCTGGCCACAGCCTGTGTCCCAGTTTGCTGGTAGAACCAGCAGAAAAGCCCAGGTGGTGGTGGAATTGCTGCATAAGTTCCAGGACTGTAAACTGGAGGTTACTTGGGACTGCTAGAGGGTAAGTGCAAAGACGACTAAGTATCTCTTCCGTCCCCCTCATGAGCTGGCTAGAGAGTGGCATGTTCACTGTATTTCACATTCCTGTACCCAGACAAGGTCCATATTAAACTGAACAGGTTCAAAAGCCTTTTTCTGACCCTGAGAGCAAATGCACAGGTCACATCTATGTAGCTTGCTCTCCTTCTACCCCCAAACTAAACCAAGGAAACTGCAGGAGATCTTTTTCTGTTTATGAATATGGAGTATCCTGTGGTCTGTGTCACATTGCAAAGCATTTCAGCATTGTATGGAGACTGCAGTTCTCAAGGGCCAGAGCCTGAGAGCACAGAGCACATGTGGCAGAGAATTAAATAGTACAGGGTATCATGGACATAGCTTGAGCCTGTTTTCATTTCCTAGTGCAGAAAAACGTGTATGTCCCCAGCCAATTTTAGAGGGTGCTTCCAGTTGGCACCAAGGAAACCCTGCAGCAGCCAGCTCTGCCAGCACATTGCGCCTGATAAGGGCTTGGTGAGAGGTGTAACCTTCCTCAGAGCTGCTGGTGAGACAGTGGCTTTTCAGGATGCTCTGCTTGGAACTGAAGAACGTCTAACTGATGGAAGGCTGATTGTGTCTTGAGGTTGTTATATATTTAGGCCAGTGAGTATATGATATAAAAACTATGAAGAATGAAGAAATGAGCGTGTTAAACACAATGACTACATGCTCGGAAATGCTCAGGATGCTTTGTTGTTCATATGAAGCTGGCTACTTATTTTTAATGAAGGACATTTTGGGAATAGGGATGTAGATTGGTAGCATATTTCATGATATGGGAAGTTAGAAGTTTATAGAGGAGCCAGTCATAATTTTATTACCTTTGTGTTAATCATCATGGAATCACATAATAGTTTGGGTTAGAAGGGACCTCCAAAGTTCATCTAGTCCACCCTCCATGCAACGAGCAGGGACATCTTCAATTAGATCAGGTTGCCCAGTACCACATCCAGCCTGGCCTTGAACGTCTGGTTTCTTCTGGTTTCATAGCAAAATTTTTTGTACTTTGTCATTAAGAACTCAGTCAAGACAGTAACAATATGTAACCTTTCATCAAAGAGAAGTAGGACTGCTGACAGAAAAGCTTATTTTCTGCCATACAAATCAAGAGAGAAGGGGGCTGAAGGAAAAGATAGGGAATAATGCAAGAATAATCAAATATCTAAAAAAAATTAAATCAGATAAATGCATTATATATGTGTTATCCTGGAGAACTCCAAGATAATACTGGTGATATCATATTAGGTTAGAAAAGGGAAATGATGTCACACTAACTACAATTTACACATTATAGAGTTGATCCCATGTTTCCAAGGGAAGTACAGACATATTGTTTCAGATCTTATCTCTTTCAGCAAACTGATTTAATTTCAGGCCAGACTGTACATCAGTTTAGTTAAACCAGAGCTAAGGTTTGTATAAGCACTCTTTGTTCAGTTTATCGTGCTGTTTTGTAGACATAGCCTAAGCTGATATACAAGCCAAGATTAAAAAAAAAAAAAAAAAGCTAAGGTGAGATTGAAACAAATATCCAAACTAATTTAAATACTGCTTTAAATTAGGACCTAGACACAGGATTGACTTACAATGGTGTACCAATTTACAGCTGATTGGTATAGTAACCCACCTCAGCAGCCACTATATGCTCTGCCAATACGCACTCCACTGTAACCCAGTTACTTACGTGCCTGAACCAAGTTGGCAGAAAGGAGTACTTATGTATAAGACCAGCTATCTTCAGGGTTGCATCTCTTCAGGATGAGCTTTATTTCCACCAGGGCCATAATGCATAGGCCATTGAAAGATTTCCTTTCCAACTTTCCTTTCCTGGCTTTTTGTTGGGTTTGGGTTTTTTCCCGTATCTTGCTGTTCAGAGTGGAAGGCAAACGGGAAAAGGACAGAAGCAAGAATAAGGAAGGAAGCCACTCCTGTTTCCCAGAATGAAGCAGCTGCAATTCTTCTTGACCTTCATGTGGAGTACGCAAAAGAAAGAGAAAATTACCCCCCCCTCCATGCCCTTTCAATATTGTCAAGGTGGTGGTCCAATTAGTGCTATGTACTAGGCATACAGAATGGCGGGGTTTTATTTAGTCACAAACATCTTCATCTCTGCTGAATGAACAGCAACTAATTCAGACTTCCTGAGACTGCATAACCAGTTCCTATTAACAGTAATTAGAGTGAAGTATGTGCATTGAAGGAAAACAGCTGTAAATGAGGAAGCCTCATCCCATTCCCTCCCAGATAGTTATCCTCACCTTACAGCTTGAAATATCTGCCTGCAAAACATTTTCAAAAGGGTTTGGATCTTGCTTTTGGGGAGGAAAATCTTCAAAGAAGTGACACATCTGCTGTTGCTGGGCATTTGTATGGACTGGCTATACTAGATTCAAAGTAATCTTCAGAATATGTCATCATAAATGAATAAAATAAGTTAAAAGACCCTGAGTAGAAGAAAAAAAAAGACATATTTGAAAGTCACAAAGTAGGGTCACAAAGTTGATTTAAGTAATGGATACTGCATGACTTCAGAAGTAGTCAGAAATAAGATGGAGGCGTAAGTTTTTGGGAAACTTGTAGAAATCATAGAATCATAGAACAGTTAGGGTTCAAAAGGACCTTAAGATCATCTAGTTCCAACCCCCCTGCCATGGCCACGGACACCTCCCACTAAACCATGCCACCCAAGGCTCTGCCCAACCTGGCCTTGAACACTGCCGGCGATGGAGCATTCACAACTTCCCTGGGAAACCCATTCCAGTGCCTCACCACCCTCACAGTAAAGAATTTCTTCCTCATATCCAATCTAAACTTCCCCCGTTTAAGTTTGAACCCATTACCCCTTGTCCTCTCACTACAGTTCCTCATGAAGAGTTCCTCCACAGCATCCCTACAGGCTCCTTCAGATACTGGAAGGCTGCTCTGAGGTCTCCCTGCAGCCTTCTTTTCTCCAGGCTGAACAGCCTCAACTTTCTCAGCCTATCTTCATACGGGAGGTGCTCCAGTCCCCTGATCATCCTCGTGGCCCTCCTTTGCACTTGTTCCAACAGTTGCATGTCCTTTTTATGTTGAGGACACCAGAACTGCACACAATACTCCAAGTGAGGTCTCACGAGAGCAGAATAGAAGGGCAGGATCACCTCCTTCAACCTGCTGGTCATGCTCCTTTTGATACAGCCCAGGATACGGTTGGCTTTCTGGGCTGCAAGTGCACACTGCTGGCTCATGTTCATTTTTTCACTGACCAACACCCCCAAGTCCTTCTCCTCAGGGCTGCTCTGAATCTCTTCTCTGCCCAACCTGTAGCTGTGCCTGGGATTGCTCCCACCCAGGTGTAGGACCTTGCACTTGCCATGGTTAAACTTCATCAGGTTGGCATCAGCCCACCTCACAAGCATGTCAAGGTCCCTCAGGATGGCGATCCTTCCCTCCAGCGTATCAACCAAGCCACACAGCTTGGTGTCATTGGAAAACTTGCTGAGGGCACACTCAATCCCACTGTCCATGTCACCGACAAAGATGTTGAACAGGACCAGTCCCAACACCGATCCGTGAGGGATACCACTCGTTACTGGTCTCCAGCTGGACATTGAGCCGTCGAGCACAACTCTTTGCATGAGGCCATACTATAAAGTTGTAATTTCAGTTTGTTCATCACCTCTGTAAATGCGGGTGCACATCTAAGGGTCATATTTCCCTGAAGGGTGGTAGGGAATTCTTTCCTCAGAAATATTTGAGTGAGGCACATTTGAAATTTTTATGTAGAAAATTTGATTATGACTTGATAATAGCTGTGTTTATTGATTGTCAATACAATATTATGTCCTCTGGAAGAAATATTCTTCTTGTTTATCACTTGGAGTTAGCCCAAACCCACAGAAGTTGACAGAAAAAGAAATATGAAATAACTTCCAAAATAGGTTTGATTTTTGGCCATTGTAATTGCAGTTCTGAGAAAGCTCTCAATTAGTAACTATTTTCTAAAGGAAACTCAATAAACCACTACTAATGTTTCTATTTTTATCATCGGAACTAGTCAATGTTATCCAAATAATAAAAAAAATTGAGTAGCCTTTACTAACTTTATGACAGTTATGACTCATGGTATGATAGAAACAAAATATTTTCCTTTTTTCCCTTTTCAGGGCACTAAAAAAAAATGCTTTATTCCATTACTCCAAAGCCAAGGAAGAATTTCTACTGCTTTCAGTAAAAGTTTCTTTTCAAGGCCAACATGTGGTGTGGAAGATAGCTAGGAACACAAAAGATGTTGGAGGGTCCACAGAAGGATATTCAAGATGCTTTCTTGTCCTGTGCCCACTCCCATCCTCTTCTCAGCTTATAATAAAATGATTAGAAAAGAGAGGATACCTACATGATGGAGAATATTTAGCACATTAATAATAAAGTTCTCTCTTTTACAACCTTTTTACTAAACATTTGGTATTTGTCCTATTTAAGACAATGTTGTCTTACATGTTTTAATGTAGGAGAAAGGTATATTTTATACAAAATGTCCATGATACTTGCACTAATACAAATTTTAAAGAAGATTAAGGTAAATATTTTCATTGGATATTTTCTCAAATTACTGCTTCTGTTACCAAAGTGATTATATAGAAAACAGTAGTGTGAGCAAAACTTCCTAGCTTCCCACAACAGGATTAGTTTATTTCACTAAGTTTCAGTAAAATGCTTTAGAAACTTGATTCAAAAGTCGTTAACCAGGTAAAAAAAATTAGTTGTGGCTGCATTTCAACATATGAGAAGGATAAGAATAATTGTAAGGATAACAAAAAGGATAAAAATAATCTCACTATCTAAGGTGATGGAAGGATAAATCACCCTCTGGACGTGGTAACTCAGAATTCATGCTTAGATTTTAGTTGCTACCATTGCTTCAGACAAATCTCATCCTCAGGTATCAAAGGATGCATGCACATTTGATTTTACCCCTGAAGTGCATTTCGCTTTAATCTTGGTTAGCTTTTCTGCATGGTCTTTGGAGGAAGAAGAATCCACGTGTGTAGTCACCTTGAAGTCCACTAAGAAGACAGTCTGACTTAAATATTAGCTGTATATTATGAATGAGGTTCTTTTCTGTTGAAGTAAATGGTCATGTCTGTTAACATCAACAGGGCCGAGATTTCATCCTAAACCTGTTCAATGCTGCACCTTTTCAGGGTTACCTCCTTCTTGAAACAAAGAGGAGCCATTTGGTTCAGAGCCCGCTTTTGCATGTCTCGAATACAAGGGAACATAAACAGATGTGCTGGACAACTGCAGCAAAAGCAAATGAATAGGTTTGAAGAGCACCTTCTTACCTTGGGTAATCATGTAGAGTACTAGGATGTCCTGCAGTAAGCTAACAATAAAGCCTTTTATTGACATCCATTTTTATCCCAGTAGTGGAGGAGGTAATTTATAGACAAAATTCACTCTCACCTTACACCTGCATAAGAGCACAATGTTATATGACAAAATAAGACTTAGGCCTGCTTTTTGAAAAAATACTGGTCTGCTTCTTTGCTATTACTCTCTTCTCCTAAGTACCATAATTGAACAATCTTTATTTTCACAAAAGTGCTGTTTCACACAAGCTCTTAGTGCTTGAGGATCAATGAGAGATGCTGGAAGGTGAAATTTAGAGTGACAGAAGAAAAAAAGGGCTTTTGCAGCACATTCCATTATTTTTAAATAAATGACCTTAATGCATGCACTAAGCAGGAGCTGGCCTTAAAGAACGGCAATGGTAAAAGCACTGCCAGCTGGACTGGAACATGGGTCCTTTGTTCCAAATATTACGTATTTATTCTGGATCTAAATGAATATGGGATTTTTTTTTACATGCTTCTAATAATGAAGTGAATGCCTGCTCTCCCCCAGGGAATTGACACTGACCAAGAGGCAAGCAGTTGTCAGACACTGCCTGCAGCAAAGCTTACAGCTGCTCCAGATCAAGCCACACTGAAGAAAAGACTATTAGGTCTCTGGGGATGTAGATAATAGACAAAAATGATAATGCATGTGGACAAAAGTAGAGGACAGTAGTGCTTTCTGGGATCAAGATGCAAGGAAAAAAATGGTTTTGTTATACCCTGCAAAATGTTTGCTGACTCTTGCTTTAAATTGACCCCTGACCTGAAGGAAAATAATGGATTTCCCATCTGCTGATACACAGGAATCCTCAGGCATTATTTTGTCCAATTATGTCAAAACTGCTGCTAGAATTATGAATTTGTTACCATTTGTCTTTCCTTTGTTACATGAAACAAAGGTACTAGATACTTAATAAAATTCCCCTTCCCCCTTCCGAGTATCACTCTCTGGACATAAGGATGAAATAGAAGTAGGTCTTCTTCATGCAGTCTTACTTCTCACTCTGTTTTCATCACAGAAGAAGGCATCCATCTCAGCTCAGAGAATACATTTCTTCAGTGAGCTATGGATGGCCTGAGAACTAGCCTAATAGGATATGGAGCTCATTACTGTGCTGGTCATCTGAACCTGGGCCAGCTGAGAAGAGACTGAAGGGCATTATTGTTTATCAGCTGTGTGAAATAGATGAGGGAATCTATTCTGCTGTCCACTTCATATAGTCAAAACCATTTCCTGCTCTCAGCATCTGAGAAGAGGATTTACAAGAACCTGAACTACTTCCCCAGTAGCAACACTGTTCAGGCTGAGGTGGGATCGTGTTAAACACAGAGAGTGTGCTGGGGTTCCTATGTAATGTCTCCGTTGTGCTAGAAGGAATATATACAATTCTGGGGCCATCAACCCTTCAGCTCACATGAGATACTGGAACCAAAATTTTTGAACTAGTGCTTACATCTAGCATTTCTTTCACAAGTTGGAGTAGGGCACCTACAATTCCAAGCAACTTCACTGACGCTCAAAAGGATTGTTTAGTTTATCCTTATAGACGTGAAAATACAAACCTAGAAATAACAAAACACTACTCCTTGGGTAGTAATATTTATCAAAAGCAGGAAGCAGTTCTTGTATTGGGGTGGTTTTCAGTGCATTTTTGTTATTTCTTTCATTTATTATTGTCATGGGTTCAGCAGTAGCAGTCACTTTTCTCCTTCTTGGTAGCTGGTGCAGCACTGTGTTTTCGACTTTCAGCCTGGGAACAGCGTTGATAACACCAGTGTTTTCAGTTACTGCTTGGTGATGTTTTGGTCTGACCAAGGACTTTCTGAGTCTCATGCTCTGACAGGGGGGAGGGGAAACCGAGAGGAAACGGGGGCAGAGCACCTGACACAAACTGACCAAAGAGGTATTCCATGCCACAGTACGTCATGCCCAGGATGCAAAATGGAGAGCAGAGACCCTAAAAGGTGGGGGTGCACTGCATGGTCGGGCTGGGTATGGGTGGTGAGCGATTGTATACTTTTCCCTTGTATTTCTCTTGTCATTATTATTATTGGTGGTAGCAGTAGTGATTTGTGTTATACCTTAGTTACTAAACTGTTCTTATCTCAACCTGTGGGAGTTGCATTCTTTCAGTTCTCCTCCTCATCCCCCCGGGACTGGGGGAAGAAAGAAGGGGGAGTGAGTGAACGAACGGCGTGAGGGGTTTAAACCACGACAATTATGGAAAAGATCTTTCTTCTAGATCTGATCCAGGACACAAGGAGTTGGTAATGCTTATACAGAATGATATGCAGTATTATGCAGTGATCTGCAGTTGTAGGCATAAAGTCACCATGCACGTTGCTTGAAGCACATTGCCTGAAGTGTTCCTATGTTTGGACTTTCTACACAATCTGTTCCTCTTGATACTGTTGCTGGGAACATTTATCCTGATTACCTCTTGCATGCAATCTTCATCCTGTCCTTTTCCCTGGAGCAAGCCTGGGCAGATAGAAGTAAATTGGCTCACAGATGTAATCCCAAGCCTCGTGAGTCTCCACCTCGTTGCCCAAATGCACCCTCCAGCATTATCCAGCACCTGTGAGGAGGCAGTCAAAGATTTCTCTCTAAGGAGAAGAAGAACCAGCATGGATTTGAAAGGCATGGCAGCAGGACATAATCAAATCTTCTCAGTAACACAGAGAATTATGATTTCAATTTGTTGTTTTCAGTTGGGAGCAGATATGTTGCAGAACACCTTTGCATGATGCATACTGCTAAAATCATTAGCACTGACACAATAGCCCTTGCTATTAAGGAACTATGTTGGCTGTTGATGGGAAAGGGAAGGCAGCATAGGAATGCAGCTCCTGGGCTGAGCTCAGCTAGCATCTGTGGTGTTGCTTCATAAACATGAAAACAGCACTTTGTGACTGGCTCAGTGATCTTTGAGAACTGTTTGTAGATGACGTGAGAGATTAAGAGAGTAAGACACAAAAAAAAAAGACCCTCAAATAGAAAAATGGAGAACTTTAAGGAATGGTTCACCATGCTACAAACCTGGGTAAATATGCCAAGCTGTATCTGGGATACCAGATACAACTGTAGGAGAATTTCTCTCAAATAAATTTCCCCAGCTATGATGCCGCTATATAATTATATTTATTTGATGACAGATGACAGCTAGAGAAGTCTGACTCACTTGTAGGAGCTTCAGAACAGAGCTCAATAATAACACCTCGCATTCACATAGTAGTTTTTCATGTCTGGAACACAAAATACACTTTATGATTTAGCATCATCTTCATTAGGCAGATCCATTTTGCAGGTGTGGGGATGCATGGAAGTTAAATATCTTGTCTGAATTCAGGCAGGAGTTCTGACTCAGAGCTGAGAATGTAATTTAGATTATCCAAGACCCCATCTTCTTTTTAACCACTGAACTAGAATCTGTTTTAAAATACTTGCTGCTTTTGGATTAAAAGATATAAACTCAATTTAACTTATGATATGTAGCTAACCTGATTTCAATGAAAAATCCGCAGTGTCATTCAGTTGTTCAACTGCCTGAGAGAAATAAAATGCTAAAAATACTCCTGTCTTTCTAGTGATATATCGGAATATGAATCACAAGCACTAGGAAGGCATGACATGCATGCTGACATTTTAATACAACATTTCCCAGTAAATACCAAATCCTGTCCTCCAGATTTGTAAAACCACAGACAAAAGCTGTGAAGCCATTACAGAGCAGCAGTTCTTCTGTTGTAACATCTGCCCTTTGACCATAGCTTCTCAGCTTCCTTCTCTATTGGGCCACAGAATAAGAACTTTTCCCCGAAACCCAGCTGGCCCTGGCTTGATACCTCAAAGCATGAGCGTTCATAGTTCTTATCACGTGGTCACCTCAGGCTGAGCTGCAGATGCTGCTCTTTTCAGGATTCGCTAGGCTATTTCTCTCAGTGGTATCCTGTGGCAATGAACATCATGAGTTAATTGTAAATGGTAGAAAATGGAGTACTTCTATTATTTTAGATCTGTTGCCTGTCAGTATGGGTATTTCTTGTCTTTGTGGTAATCTAAAGGCCAAAGCAGGTTCAAAGATCTATTTTTCATTACATCTTTTGTTTTTTTTATGTACTCATCACATTGTTTCTTTTGGTTGTAGCTTTTCCTTTTAAAATGCACCTAGTCCCCCTCAAAACCTTTGCATTATTTTACCATAGAGCTTTTGAGTATTTGATATGTCCTTTCTGAGAAAAAAAGTGATCAACAGGGATTATAACATTTACTATAAAGCTCTATTGATGCAATACTGTTCTAAAAACTGCCATTGACTTCAACAGGGCTTTGTTGTAGGTAACTGTGTATTCATTGAAACCAAATTTTTCTTCATTTTATCTGGTTATTTACTCTATATTTCCTTTTCTGTGGATTTCATAATCCTCCATAACTCTCTTTTCTAATTTAAATAATGACTGATATTTGTTAAATTTCTCTTTCTGCATTTATTGTTTCCCATTTTCTAGATGCTTAGCAGTGAACTCAACTTATGTACAGATCATCACAAATGATCCCTGGTTCAAAAACGGTTATTGATTCTTACTCAGATGCTTTGCAACCTTTATGAAAACATATATTTTGCCTTTCCAAAATGGTGGAAGTCTTTAAACTTCTTGTGCAGATGCCTTAAACATCAGCTAGTATTTAGGCAGCTCTCTCCAATAGCACACAAATGTAAAAGCAAGGAAAATTGACAGTGTCAATGTGAGAGCACGCATTTGCTCTTCAACATGTTCAAAATGCAAGATTCACTTATCCAAAAGTTCAAACCATTCTTATGTCTTTTAAAATATGATAACTATATAAACAATCTTGGCACAGGTTACTTCCTGGGGATTAGTGGCAGACTGGGATAAGAGGTCTTTGCCTTAAGTGTCAACTCTTCCCACTTCTCCATCAATTCACGGAACTTGTCCTGCACCTCCTCTGTTATTGCCAAGTAATAATTGTTCTTTCAATGTTAATATATATAACTACTCATTTACAATGTACTAAGTTCATGACATGAATCATGCTCCAATTACTGTTTAAATAATTGCACCATGGAAATGGTCTTTTCATAATAATTAATGACTGAAATATTTCTATAATGAGAGATAAATGTTGGTGCGGTTACATGAAGTAGTATGTCATATGTAATATGACAGGAAGGGAAAAAAGTTTTTCTTCTTTGTCCAATCCATTCACATGTTGTACCATGACAATGTCAGCAAAGCAGTGGTATGAGGCACATATATTTTTGTAACAGAAGGAAGCAGTCCTGAGCAGGCTGGTTATCTGATACATTTTTTTGCTATATTCATGTCCTGCAGTTCATTTCATCAGATGATACTGCACTGGTGCTGTAGTAGGTTTTGATGGTACCTCCCAGGAGATGTTTGATTTTCTGAGCTGAAAGCTTATCGCTTAATTTAATTTCAGAATCTGCGGTTGCCTTTGTGAATGCACCATCAAATTCTCCTCACATATTTTCCCATGTTTTCACGAAAAAGGTATATGGAGTTTTGTTATTCCAGGAATAGACCTAGAGGCCATATCAGCCCGGCCCTGTCTGCACTCTACACTGGATTTTAAGATGCCTTACAAGTTATGTCTTAATCAAATGACCCTCCAGATGTTTGATGAATGCTGGATTTGGCCCATGTTTTTAAAGTATGTTTGGAGGTGCATTGCTGAGCAGCCCCCATCTGAAGTCTCTCACTACCTCCATTAGGCCTCCAAAAAAAGGCTAGGCCTCCAGAGTGACCACCCATCTTTCAAAAACATCACTGGATCTTAAGGGCCTGTAAAACCTACAGCTGATTTCTGGTCTTCACTTTGGAAGACTCCTTCCTAAATAAGAAATAATTTACATGACTTTATAATTCATCTGGCCTTCTGCCATTCCTAGGTGTATTGTCAACCTTAAACCACTGCCTGCCATTAATCCGGTTTGAAGATTTCTCAATTCTACCAAAAATTGTCCTGGACTTGAGCAGTCAGGCCAGCAGAAAAAGTAGTCCAGCAAGAGCAGCTGAATCAGAACTAACAGTGGGTTGTTTAGGCGCTGTACCAGGTGCTCCAGCAATATAGCAAAATAATCCTGAGACAAGATTCAAATTCTGTTGACAAAAAAAAAAAAGGCTTGTTTGATAAATACAGGTAAGAGATTCAGATACACATAAGTGCAAGCAGAGTGTCATCAGTGCAAAGACACTGCTGAGCTGAGCTGAGCAGCAGCCTTTAGCAGCCTTCTGTGATAACCTGCATAGACCTTCCCAAATTTTATATCTCCTTTCCTGTGTAGAATACAAAGGTGTATGTTATTGTTAAGGGTGGTTTTATTCTTCACTATACTTTCCTCAAAGCCAGACAAAAAATGCAGGTCCATTCAAAGAGATACCTGTAGGCAGGTAGCAAAGCATCACATTGTAAGAGGGAGCCTCATTCTCAGGGTGTAAGTTTTTAGTCAAGATGTAGCATGGCATTAAATCAGCGCCCTGAGATGCCAACACAAGGCCTTTGTTAACCAATGAACATCTTTTTTGTTTGTGGGTTTTGGTTTGGTTCAGTTTGTTTTCAGAAAAAAGAAAAAAGAAAAAAGAAAAAAGAAAAAAAGAAACTTTTAGGTTTTTTTTCACTGTGGTCTTTTAAAAGATGTCATTTTCTTTAAAAGTTTTCATAAAATACTGTTGTGCCTTGCTTCAAACAAACTCCATCATTTTGTATGGTGGTAATGTCAGGCCAACCAGATTATAGATGCTAAAGTCTTCAAACCCCTTTTAAATATGAGGACTTGACTGATAATTCTTCCATCTTTTGTAGTGCTACATTCTTAGTGTGCTGAGGAAGATCTGTGGCCACTTCCTCTTTAATTTAGATTATCTGGCCTTCTTTAGCAGATTGCTCATCTTTCTTTATCACAGACATCTCCTTCATCCAGTGTATCATATGGGATGGAAACATGCTCATGCTTTATTCCAAGTGCAGAAAAGAAACAGCTATCAAGTATTTCCCATCTATCTGAATCAGTATTTATGATTCATTGAGTGCAAAAAATAAGGTAGAAACTGAATGTGCTTGCCTGAAATGAACACAGCCTACATTTGGGAAATCCAGTGATAATATTAGCTGCAAATGTCTATTATATAAGATTTTTCGCAGTTTTTCACTCCTAGCAACAGTCTGACTGCCATAGTCTGAAGTACCCAATATGATGCTGCGTTTCTGCAGTAGCAGTTTTTCTTTTTTATCTTCCCCTTCCACAGATGCATCACTTGCTCTTTGGTATTCAGTGTCGGTTTGGTGTTCAGTGTTGCCAGAACCCAAAGTCTGAGAAGTATTGTCACTTGCCCTTCAGAGAGGTCTGCCTGGTACTCTCCAAAGCAATACTGTCTCCTCCTGAAGGAGCAGCTGTAAGCTTGATTGTTGACTTGAGAGTCCCTCTTCAGGTTCTTCAGCTACGTTGATCAGGTCCTGCAGCTTCAGCAAAAACCACCTCTGTGTTATTAAAATCTGTCACAAAGATCTTAGAAAAAAGTGGTGTGGAGGGTTCTACCTGGAGTTTTTACATTAGAAACTCCATATGTGAAACTTCCACTTTTTTCCTTCTTACTATTTTTCCCATGCTCCAAAACTCAACGTATCAGTCTGCTGTAAGCCCTCAACAAAAGGAAATCAAAAGTAAACTCTGAAGTTCTTTGATTCCGTTTGACCTTAAAAGAATAAAGCAGCATTTAGTTATTTCTTTAACTTAACACTTAATGGAGCATTTGAGCAAAATACAGCAACAACAAATTGGTAAAATATGCCTTAAGTGACCTATGACAGGAATACAAGTGACACTTGGCCAATGCAGTCTTTTCTCTTCATTCACCAAGAGATGTCAATCAAGTTGTCTTGCTCCCTGACAGACCATCCATCTACTGCAAATACTCAAGAAAATTTAGATCACTCTTTTCCCTGTGCTAGCAGCATCGAGAATGAGCTCTTTATTTAAGGGTCAACAGGTCACTAGCCCGTCAACTTGGATTACTTGTTGTTTCAATCCAGGGTCCCGTTTCCCTAACCAGTAGTACAGCATGCAGGCTAGATTTGTCTGGGGATCTGTTCTGATTAGTAACAACTGGGTATCTCTCAAACAAAACTCATGAGTGTTTTGATGCTTAGATTAACCAAAGGCAGTTCCAGTAGGTGTTATGGCGAGGGCTATGCCTGTCTTTCTGCCCAGCTCAGGCCTCCAGCAGGTACCTAGTATGATAGATCTTTTTATATGTTGTAATTTCATAGCCCAATTTATGCAGCCCAAACTCTCAGCAGTCTGCTGGAAAGGTATAAATGTACTGCAGGTGTCTCATTTTCCAAGCATATTGAAAAAGAAATAAATAATTTTTAAAAAGTTTCTTTTAAAGAAATCACCATCAGACCAACAGTGAAGTATCCAGGACAAAAGAGAAGCTTGACGTGGCCCAGAGGAAAACTCAGGCTCTTATAGCTGAAGGAATTAAGAAATCACAGAAATGAGGGACTGGAAGAATTTCCCTATTTATCCAGGAAGAGCAGCAATGTCACTTCATGGTAAGATGTTTGAGGCTCAAACCAGGCTGTGTGGCTCAAAATTAGAAAGACTAAAAGTGACTCATGATGAAAAGCAACTGAAAGCAGAAAAGCAGTGTCTCTGTATTAGAGAGGCTGTGGGTCAGCAGACACAGGTGTGTGGGCACAAATGCTTATGGGACAGTATTTGAGCCAGGGCACTGTGAAGGGAGTAACCATGGATAGCCATATAGAGTGAGCAACTGTGGCACAGTACCAGAAGTTCAAATTCACTCTTTGTAGCTTATGACTTGACGTCCTCTTACTAGGTACATGAGAGGGGAACAATTTCTTAAGGCTTCAGCACCATCTCCCTCAGCATACTTCTTTGGAAGATGAAGCAGTGTGGGCTGGAGAGAGGGGTTTGTCGGATGGGCAGTCATGTGGGTTCAAAATTGGCTGGATCATCAGCATCGTAGAGTAGTGATCAAAAGCTCAATGTCAAGATGAAGACAAAAAAAAAATAGCCAGAATAACCTAAGGGCTGATACTGAGGCCCATTTGCCGTAAAAAGAAACATGGGTTTATGCCTTCCAGATGCCGGGGAGAAGCAAGAACAAGCTGCTCTTCAAAGGAAGGGGAGCTAGGGGCAGAGGGTGATGGCAAAGCAGGCAGGGTCTGTGGCAAGAAGTCAGGAAGTTTAGACAGCCAGGGTCAGGATCCGGTCCAGGGACAATGATCAGGGTCAGCCTTAGTCAGTGATATCCATTGTGATGCGGCTGGTCTAGGGTCAAGCCAGGAGGTATCAGTCTGTAAAGATTAGACACAGGGTAAGGGTCAGGACTGAGGAGGTATTTGGACCAGAGGCATGGCCAAGCTAAAGAGCTGCAGCTTGAAAGCAGCTCCCAGGGGAAGACTTGGAGGACAGGACATTGCTTCTAGTGGTTCTTCACAATAGTTCTCATTAGTGAGGGAACTAACTTTGGACTCAGACAGACTCTTTAACTTAGTCAAATAGGCTCCTGCAAGTGTGGGGGAGAAGTGTGCTCAGGAACCTGAGACCAGGAGGATTCCTGCCCAAAGCTCAGCAATACAGAGCCTAAAGCTGGGGAGGAGAGCTGACCCATCAGTCACAAACCACATCTCAGTAACAAGGAAAACATCAACTCAAATTAACAGTGTATGCCTTTTCAGTAGATATTTTAGCAAAATAAATGCCAAAAATCCCTTAGAAATATCCCACACTAGAAAACTGGCAGATCCACCCCATCCAGCCAGACTCTGTCATCTGTGGCTGCTTCGTCTTTCTAACAGATCAGCTGGCTTGACTACCTCCTCATTTCACAATAAATGTAGCAATAGTCAAGGCTCAACTAAATATCTCTGATACTGAAAGCATTTCCTGAACTTAAGCTTTCTTTTATTCTCACCTTTGCAGGAAGGATTTTTTTGGTGTTGTGCCTATTAATTCCTTTTGTACAGGTGGGGAGCCTTTCTCCTTGCTTCGCAATACAGCAGGTTTTATTTTTTAAAACATGTATTATTATTTAATACATACTTGGCTTTTTATACATGCTTAATGTAAATAACACAGTGAAAAAGGGGTTTCAGTCTGCTTTAATGAAACAGACTCTTTCCACTGGTTTTATGGGGTTTTTAGGGTGTTCTGTCCAGGGAATGTCACAGCATCCAGCAGCCAGCATTCATGGGCGTGAGATCCTGCAGGTCTTCAGTTAGAGTGGGTAAAGACAACAAGGGGGAGCTGAAACACAGCAACACACAGCCATTACACTGCCCTTTACTGGAAAGGGCTGATGAGATATAGAGGAAAGGCTGTGTCTTGTAGTGCATGGAATACGAGCAATGACTCAAAACTGGAAGGAGGCAATAAAGCCCGGCGTCCTAGCTGCACCCACAACAAGAAGGCAATCCAAAAGCAGTTATTACTTAAGAAACTGGTGCTGTTGTTTTTAGAGGTTGTTTTAGAGCATTCACACTTTCAATTAACACGTTCAGTTGGCCAGTAATTGCTGGCTTTGTGTATTTGTGGTCATGGATAATTACACCATGTGAGGAACTAAAATATTCCCACAGAATACAACTGTATTGATCCACAACCTACTTCTAAATGTCATGGAAATAACTTTCAAGGGGCATCAATGAACAACATTGTTCTGGAGGAAATTGGGTTTGATTTGGCAGCATTAAAAGTGTTTAAAAATCACTTACTGTGCAATTACAGTGTTGGCTGTGCTCATCTTGTTGAGGTTGAAATTTGTTCACTTAAGGAAAGATACACTGAGCTTGCATGCATAGCTGGAGGTCAGTCACTGGAATAGTCAGTGGGGCATAGGGACATAAAAGTCAAAGGATGATTGTTTTCTTGCAGAATTATTATTATTTTCTCAGGACCACATTCCTCTTAGTAGAAGTACGGCATTGTCTGCCAGGGCCAATAATTCCAGGAGATAAGCACCTTATGGCTATGTGGACTTGTGTGGAAAAGCTGATTTAGGAAAATCACTGTTTAGTGAAGAAACCTCATTTTGATCACTCAAAGACTATATGCAATGGAGCCTTTTATTTCAGTTTATCATTCTTGCTGCTTCACATATCTGGCCTTTATCTATTGCCTTCCCAGCACAAGCTCAATAGACTTAAACTGGCGTTCATCACTGTCTTCTCAGTGGAGCTTTAGCTTGACAGCATTAGTGTGAGACACCTTCTTCTGAACTGCCAGGTGAGCAGGGATGATGTGAGCAGCAGAAACTTGTCAGATCCCATAGCTAAGTACAACTCAGATTTCAAAGCCAGAAAAATAAACTCCTGAATGGCTGTCATGCTTCAAGGCTGAGAAATTCTCAGTTTAAAGCATTAGAAATGATCTTGGCTCTGTCTCAAACCCTTGTTTTGTGGTGTCACTTCTGACTGTTATAAGACAACAGCATTTACTTTAGAAAAACAGTCGTTTGACAATTAAAACACTGGGTTTTCAAAAAGTTAAATATAATCAAATCATCAAAGATTTGTAGCCTATTTGCCATAATAATATTCTGGTCATCTTCTACACTTTCTTTGATTATTCAGAAAACACATCGCCCATATTAAAGCATTAGGACCTATAACATTTCCATGCTCTGAGCTAGCTTTACTATTGTCAGTCTACAGAGCAGGAAATTTAAAGCAATCACAGTCATGATTTTGCCCACTGTCACTTAGCAGATATGCAAGATAAATGGGAATAAGATACAGACCTCCTCAGTCGTAGAACTGGGGCATTAGTACTGCAGGATTCTTCTTTTACTATTAGAAACAGTAACAACTGGAGTTGAATTAGCAAAAACTATGATGAGGACGCATGTACTTCCTCAGACTATGCAAGGTAGCAGGATATTGGATCAGACATTTGTGCATTCTCAGAGCGCTGCATCTGTGAGGTGTTGCTCTTCTATTGAGCTTTAAAATCAGTAGAAACAAGCAAAATTAGTACTGAGTATATTCATATCCAGTATGTTAGGGTTCCTCTGCTGAGAGGTGGCAACTTTATATGTTTGTGGCATATGTTCAGCCATCCCTCTGAGCCTTGAATATAAACCAGGGATTTAATTTTGTTGCTTCAAATCTGTCACACCAACAGGTTCCCCCAGCAGTTTCCAAATGCCTATGTAGTACCTGTTGTACATGACATGGTCTCATGCCCTGTAGTGATATGTCTGTGATAAGTACCTTAATACCAAGAGCAGCAGAGAGAAAATGTTGATTCTGGGATAGACTTTACAAACCTCAGACATGCTGGCACATGTTTGAAAAGGTTTCGACTGATTTCAATGAGACCACACTTCTTGTCATCCCACCCTTACCCAGAAATGCTTGCTCACTCTGCCCCACTTTGGAAACAACAGGGTGACAGGGATCCAAGGAACCTGCAGTTCCCTGCTCTCTGTTGTGACAAGGCAGTGACAACTGCTTCTGAGATCAGACAAGTTTTCATATGCCTTCCTAGTTCTAGCCGCATGAACAAGGCAGACCACTGATCTCACTGAGGATTATTAAAAAAGTGATGGGGATAATGCACTAGAAATAACAATGGAGGGAAGCACTGTATGCAGTTTGGAGCTGGCAAAGGGCTCTAATTCATGCTTTTTTGTTGAAAATTAAAGCACAAGGTGTATGAATCGCTAAAAATCAAGGTTAAATTTTTGCAAATAGAATTAGAAAAATTAGTGAAAATCCTTTGCTGTGCAAATAAATAAGGAAATGAGTCCACTGTGTAGTGAGGATGGGTGAAAAATGAAAGATAATAATGATACATTTCCAGATCCAAATTAATGCTTCACCTCATTTTTCAGTAAGAAAGATGATTTCGATATGATGAAAGCAAAGGCTAAATGGCTTATGGAACTGAATGCACAGTGACAGAAATGACCACATCTGGGTGTAAGAATTCTCAACATTCTCTTTAGAGAAACAAGGTAATTTAGACACCAAAATCTGTAAAACATCCTGTTTTTTAATGGAGCATGGAGGAACACCATCTGACTAGAAAACAGCAAGCACACTAAAATAATCCAGAAATTAATCCAGAAACAAGAAATTAATCTGAATTAGATGTAAGATTAGCACAGATATTGAATGGTGAATATTTAAAAGCTGAAAATTAAGTAAAACCCACGATAAAATGAAGCACAAATTTAGCAGTGTTAAACTGGTCAGGTGGTTGTTATACTTTCTGATACCACGGATTCCTAAATCTGTGTAAAATATAGAAAAAACCCACTAAAACCCAAAGATAAATATCTGTCTGTACTGTAGCTAACTACGAGTACCTTATAGGAAATTACTGTTTGTAGAGGTTACATGAAGAAAGTAGCAAGAAATACAAGCTCAGAATCAGCAAAAGAAAAGAAAGAATAATTGGTCTGGAAAGAACTGCCATTAGTGGAAAGCCTTAAACATTTGGGATTGATTCCTTAACATCTTCATTAATGATGCTGGGATAAGAATTTGGCGTGTACTAATGAAGTTTGGTGATGACACAAAGCTCAACAGAGAGGCAGACTGTAATATTGTACAGGAAAAACTAAATGACCTTGAGAGTAGAGTATTAGTAATGGGATGAAATTTAATTGCATAATGTGCAAAGTCATGCACTTAAGGAGCTTATAACATGAACTTCTGCAAATTGGGAGTTTCAGATGAAAATGACAGAGAAGGAGGGAGACCCTGGGGCACTTGCTGATTACAGGAGAAGTGTGAGCCACCATTGTAGGGTTGGCATGAAAAAAACAAATGCCACAGCTAGAAAATACCTCTTCTGGTATAGCCCCAGTAAAGCCAGAGATGTATTTGTGTCCCTGCGAGACACTAATCAGAAATCATGTGAAATGTCACCGGTTTTCCTTTTTGAAAAGGACAGATTTAGTAATCTGTGGTATCAGCTACTGGGATTTTCTTAGAGCTGGAGACAAGGATTTTCTTCTGCATAAATGAAAGGCAACATAACCATGTGAACGTCCCTATCCTGCCCCTGGGCCTGGATCAGTTCCCTGCACAGTGCTGTGCCCTACCTGATGGATTCATCAGCCCCAGACAGTGCAAGCCTATCATGCAACAGAGACGTGCTCTCCCAGATGTAGTTTTCTTGGTTGAAAAAAATAAAACTAGCTAGAAACTTGATCACTTTCTATCAACAAACACTTGGGTTTGTAGCTGTCCTGTCCCCCAGAAGGGCAATGTTAGGAAAAACAACCAACAGCAAACAGGGAGAAAAAAAAATAAACTTGGGCTGAAAATAAAGAGAGCTTTGTAACCAACAGAAAAGAGAGCTTTAGCTGTGAAATTATGGAGGAAAATAAACTTGCTTTAAAATGTAGCTAATTTTTTTTACCATCCTCTATTTACATTTTTTTCCCAAAATGAACCCAGAAAAAGTTCTAAGCCCCTGCTTTGTTTTGTAACAACATTACACCAACTTCTTGGCTTAAATCTACTACTCGTTAGAGAATGTGCTATTTTTTAACAAGTCATCTCATCAATTCTTTATGGATGAAACACATATTTAATTCAAGTTTTGGGTGTCAGTGATGGGTTTTTTTTAAGAAAACTTGGCAGAGAACTTTTGTCATAGAAAATGAAATTGAATTACTGGAATTATTTTCTAGTTTCTGCATCATTTGCAGTGATCTTCCATTGTATTTGTAAATATTTGTCTGTAGGAAGGAAAGTCAGCAGACTCAACTGGGCATTCAGAAACGTGGTGCTAATTTCTAATGCGTGGAAATATTTTCTCCCTAAACAGACTAGTCTTTTCACACTGAAGATGGTTCAAACGAGGCAGAATAAATTTTCCACTAACTGCTGTCAACTACTGATGCTTTCTTCACTAGAACACCAATTATACTGACAAATGTTCTTCATGGGTCTCTTTTAGGCACATGTATTTCACCAGTTGTCTCCCTCTCCATGGCTTGGAGTGCAGTCGTTTCTTTGGAGATCTAAAGTACTTGTATTCCTTCTGATCCTGCTAGAGACAAATTACTGGCTGGCAATTTATAACTCTTCGCTAACAAAGTCCCTTTCTCTAAAGTCCCTTTCTCTAAAGTCCCTGATCACTTATTTTTGAAGACACTTAATTTCTTTGTATTTTCTTTACGCTCCATCCCTGGTGGTGTTCAAGGCCAGGTTGGACAGCGTCTTGGGTGACATGGTCTAGCATGAGGTGTCCCTGCCCATGGCAGGGGGGTTGGAACTGTATGATCTCTAGGTCCTTTCCAACCCTAACTATTCTATGATTCTATGATTCTAGCTCTCACCATCATATGTGATTATGGAGATTAGTTTGGAATTCAGGAGGGTTTTTTACAAAATATATTTTGAGTCCAACATGCCCTGCTGTTTTTCTTCATGTTTTATACTTGTCTATATCTTTCCAGAGATACTGAGAAGCACATGGTTTTCAGCAATGTCTAGGACAAGTAGATACTTGTAGTCTCTTCACATTCTACTGCAGTACCATATGAAAAAAAATACAGACAAGAGGAGAGAAACTGCAACTCTGTCACATACAAGTGCCCATGTTGAGCCACTCCATCTGGTTATTCAGCTATGCAGAGTACGTGACACCTCCTGAAGTGTGCTGTGGGTCTGTGGCAAGTAACGTTCAGCAGCAGGACTTAGCCAGCCTCTGTTCTGCGATGAGATATCCAATGTTTGGAAAGGGACAATTCAGTTTAATGGCTGTTTCTAGGCTTTGCCCGATGCAGAGAGAGTGTGCACCATGTCGTAAGAAGAGTGGAAGACCAATAACCTAACTTCAGCATTAGTGTGGAGCAAACTGCTGCATGCTCTCATGGTATGGATAGTAAGTCCTGTATCAGGAGGGGCCAGACACAGTCCTCACAGCCCAAAGTTAAATCTTGACCTTTTACTAAAGGGAAAGCAAGCAAGGCTAATTATGCCCATCTAGTTAGGCAATAACTGAGCTTGAACACCTGGTTGAAGAGTTTCTGGGACTTTATGCCTCCCCTGAGATGATGTGGCAGCTGTGATAGACTCCAACAATACCTGAGAGAGAGGACTTGCTGCCAAAATCAGATGCCCTCTCTAGCACTTTTGCAGCTGGTTACTGAAACCCTCTTTCATGTGTATACATAGGAAAAAGTAGGTATTTGCAGTAGTGTATTTTGAGACATGGAAGAGTGGCAAGGGAATACATTTTCTCTCTTGATACATACACATATGCACACACACACATGCAGACATGTCCCAAAGCCATTAAAGCCTCAGCTGAAGGGGAGATTTCTCAGGATGTGTGAAGTGACAGTCCTTGGCACTTCTCCAGCCAGCCTTCCTGCAGGTCTCTGCTGCATGAGAACAAGCTGATTAACAGTTTTCTGTACCCTGAAGCCAGGAACACTTTAAGGGAAAGGGTTGTTCCTTTTATCCTACAGCTGCAGAGAGGGTACTGCTGCAGACAAGGTAATGAGAATTTTCCAATAGTCTCACCTTCCCCTTCCCGACTGTTTTTCTCACCCTTCCCCTGCCCCTCCTCCCTTCATCTTCAATGTACTCACTCATTAATGATAACAAACCCCCCTATCTGGTACACACAGAAGTGCAAAGCTGCTGCTGAACAGACTCCATTTGCCTCAGGATCGGTTGCTGCATCTGCTTGTGAGGCTGCCAGTCAGGACTGCAGATGATTTGAGAGGCTTTCTTATTGGCAATTTAGTTAAACCTGCTGTTCACAGCTAGGCCTTGGGAGAAGGTAGATGAATGCACATTTTAATGACTGAATCAGCATATATTGGGAATCAGGATGGCAGCAGCCTCACCTCCCTGGAGGCTCACCAGCTATGACAACCAAGAAGCCTCCTGCCTTTTAAAAAGTACATGATTGCTGTATGCCCCTCTGCTTGATTTATATTCTAGATGGATTGTGCTCGGGCTCCCCAATGGCATTAAACTATACCCAGTGTTTGCAAGATGATGGTGATGCTGTTTACACCCTGATTCCAGTGCTGCATCCCAGGAGGGATAAAACTCTACTGCAGAGTAGCTTCAGCAGATTGTTGCATCCTAACCTTCTTGTATGAAGTGGTAATGTAAAACGTCTGCCTGCTGACAGGTGTAATAGTTGTTTTATATACACACACTTACCCCCGTGCTGGCTAGTGTAAATTAGCACATCTGAACCACAGTCAGTGGAGTTGTGTTGATTTATATCTGCTGAGGACTGCAGCCATGATTCTTGCCTCTACTTTAGTACATGTATGCATATACATTCAAATACTTTGGTTTTCAATAGTCTTCAGCTATCCAGAATAAGATTGTGTCCTCCATCTGTTCTTATTTCCAACAAAACTCTCTGCAGCTATTGAGTCGCAAATGTGGAATTATTCTATATCCTCAGTGACATTAAGATAATTGAATTTATATTGCACATATGCTTGTTTACACATGCAAGAGCTCACAGTCATTACGACTGTTGCTGATTTATCTTATTGCCATCCCAAGCTGTATGCATTTATGTACACCATTCATTTTAAAATATTTCAGAAATAAATCATCACATAACAAACTAAGCAATCAGATGAGTATCCTATTATTCCTCTCATCTCTAACTATTCCAGTCAAACTACCAGCCTCCAAATCCTTTTTTATCATTTCAGAAGTTATATTCTTGCACTTTGAGCTCAACAATTCAAGCTATTTTGAATAAATGCATAGGAGCAAGTTACAATTTGAGGAAAACATACCACAGAGTTTGGTAAGTTAAGGAATTAACTGGAGAATTAACATTAAACAGCGCATGTATTTCAAGCTTTTAACAAATCATATCCAAGATCAGTATGTTAGAATTCAGACTTAAGTATTCCTTATGTGCAAACTCAATTGATCCCAACATAGTAAGGCACCAGAAGGCAGCCAGGTTTTTCCCAAGAGGATATTTCTGAATTAATTCTGTAGCAGCCATCCTACACCTTCTTGCTAGACCCATCTACTTTCTGGACCACTTGCCTCTCTGTGAGGATTTTTCTTTGTCATTCCTGCCTATCTCAGGTTGTCTTACTCCTGGATAAGAAGAACATTAGCTCTGACAGTCACTTTCTCAGGCAGTAAGGCTAAGTTTTGATGTGTTATTCTTAAAAGGTTGTATCATTTAGGCGCTAGTTATGCAAAACATGACATCTCATAACTTATTTCCCTCTGCAAAAGGGCACTTAATGGTCTAGCAAGACAGCACCATTATTGTTTAGACAGAGTAGCACTGACTTTGTGAACACTTGAACTCAATAGAAGCAGGTCCCCAGGTGGTTTAAATCACAAGTATCTCACTAAAGTCAGCACAGTGAGTGCTGCCAAGTAAAAGCAAGGCCAAACCTGTGCCTGACTTATACATCCCATCTGGGCCTAAAATCAATGTTTGCAACACCCAAATGATTAGGCCATCAGAGACACACTTGTTCTTTGAATGCTGATTGATCTTTAGTATCAAGCTACTCAGGCTGGATCTACATGAGGAATTTCATGATCCCACAATATGCCAGCTATGGGATTTAGACCAGTTCAGAGTTAGGCAAGAGCTGAGGGTGGAAATTCTGTGTCACAGTTCTGAAAGCTTAACTTTACCTGACTAGTGCTGCTGGCCTCCAGCTCTGTGCTCATTCTCCTTGCCAGCTCCTGGGACTCCAATGGAGATGGGAACATTCCTGCTTCACCCCTCTACAAGCTCAGGGCTTAAACTTTGCTTGTGTTCTAGTTACACGCTATTCTGAAAGTGTCAGAAGTGGTGATAGCTTGTGAACTCAGCAAAAGAATGAATTCTCTCCATCGAGTGAAAACAGCAAAAACTGGACCCTTCTTGTTGAATAAATCATATGAACAATCCATTTGCATATGTTTTGCATTCTTGGGTATAAATTATTAATTATTTTAAAGGTTCAGAAAACCTGGGAGGATTTATAACATGAATCCCTCTGAACTGTGATCTAAGAGTTACTTCTCCCTTAAGAATAATGATTTATTGGGTTTAAGCAGTTTTAGCATTATTATTTTTTAATCTACTGGGGTTTTCAATGCAGTTACTTTCAAAGGAAATAAAACCAGATGGTAATTGTAGGTTAGGGAAAAAGAATGAGCTCCCAATTAATTATTAAAATTAACTGTTAATTTTAGAAACTTGCAGCAAATTGTTCGTTAAAGAAAATTTAAAGATACAGGGACACCCTATATTATTTCTTCTTTCTCAAATAGCTTATTCACAAGTTATAAAGAACATTTTAAATATTGGAGAAATCATGTTGAAAAAGTAAGTGATGCTAGATATATACTGAATTACATCAAAGACTTGTTTGTCTCCTTCTATATGCACATTATTCACAATAATTCACACCATCACCTATAAGATGCTGAATATCAATATGCTTTTTTGTAATGTAGATATATATGAGTTTCAGTCTGAAAGCAAAGTGACAACAGTTTTCCACTTCTTTACTGTGATGAATTAAAATATTTCAATAGTTTTGGGCTTTGTATCAAAGAGAAAAAAGTATCAGAGCTGAAAAAACATGCAAACTGGCTCCTAGCTTCATGGCACTTCTTGGGAGTCAAAATTACAGCAATGTCACTGAATGAAGACAAAATGTTTTGCTGCAAAGACAGTAGATTCAGTAGAAACTATTTATCACACCTACACCATGAAGCAACCAACCACTCTGCTCTTCCATGGATCCTTTCTACTGGTGGCGAAAATATTTTCTATCCAAGTTTGTTATTTCACTGTTCTTCATTAAAACAGAGAGTCAAGATGTGTGATGACAGGGAGGGCCAGGTTAGAATAAATTTAATATCAAAGTTCTACTTCACTTTCCAAAAAGGCTGCATAAAGTATCCTCCCCCTTCCAAACTGATCTGTTCTCTCCACGTGTTCAGTCAGTTCTAATGTCTTCGGTGACAAACCATGATTACAGGCACATTTTTCTCCCCTTATCTATGCATATTCAACACCGCAGATGAGAAAAGGATGCAGCTCCAGCCTGTGCACATTAGCAAGGGAGTTCCTAATGTCCCTGACATACCTTCATGGAACTGAAGGTTTTATACCTTCAGCCCTGCTGTTTCTGAGATCATAACTTCAGATGAAGTGCAATGACTAGGGCAAAGAAAAGAATGAGAAGACCTGAAGCATGACCTCAGCGAACAGAGAAGGCTTTCCAGAAAGAAAGTGATGAAGTGGTGATAAGAAAGAAACCTGAGAATATTTGCAGTGGGATCAATATAAGGCCCTGCTGTAATAGACTTGCTTCTACCATAGCATTGTGCTACATGTCAATCATCCAGTGGATCAGCAGGCACTGGTCACCTAAAAGCAACACAAAAGGAAAAACAAAAAACAACCCCAACTTCAATTAACAAACCAAATAAAAATATTAAATCCCTAAATATTAGGCATACATCAAATTTGGCAACTCATTTGACTGCCTAAGGAAGCTGGTTTATAGACTCATGTTCATTACACTTAATATTATTAAAAATTCCCAGGGAAGTACTGCATAGTTACAGTAGCTAGTACATTAATCTTTATCATATGTGCAAGAGTGGAAGCTTGCAACAGGATTATGAAAACAGAGTGCTTATTGTTTTATTTCCAAACTGATCTCTATGCAGAAAATAATGATCTAATCAGACTACTTACTAACTGACTACTAACTTCCCTGGGGCTAGAAATGTTCTCCCATCAAGTGCTGGGACAAATGCTCCTGTGAGAATATTGAGCTCTGCCTCTGAGCTGTTGCTTCATCTCTTCCAGTCAATGTGATTGAGTCACAGGATGCAAACACCTTAGATGCCAGTTTCAGACCTGTTGTGGGTTAAATTAGTAGTTGTGTATGGAAATCATTCTAAAAGCACAAGGCATCTTCCCCACAGATTCCTTTTGCCTTTGCTTATGAATATTGTGGGGTTTCCTTTAAAAAGCAAGTGACTCTGGATGTACGCTCTTTCAAATAGGACAAAACACTGGCTCTTCCCCCTTCAAGGGAAAGCAAAGCTGAAAGGGCTCCTGCTGTGTCTACTTTGTATGTAGGAATATAAGAGCAGCCAGTACTGGTTCAGATCAAAGGTCCATCTAGCCCAGTGCCAGTCTCCAGTGGTGATTAGCAGTGGACAGCTAAGGCAAAGAATAAGAGCAGGGCAAGGATACAGTAATTCTTTCCCACATATTACGCCAGCCTTCAGCAATTTGTGGAACAGGGACTTCCTGAGCCAGAGGTCATGACTTCACATTTAAAAGCCCTTAATGTATTTTTCTTTCATGAATATGTCCAACAAATCTCTGAAGCCTGAGTTCCTATGGAAATGAGTTCTACAGCTTCACTGAATATTTTGTGAAGTATGCCCTTTGGTTTGTTTTAAACTGGCCCCTTGTGAGTTTCTTTTCTCCTACTCCTTGAACTGGAAATGATATTGAGATAGTGTTCCAATTTATCTTCCTCATGCTGCTCATTATTATGAAATATTGTAAATTATGAAAAAAAAACACCACTATTTTATCCACACTTACTCATCTCTTTTTTTCCATGCTGAAGAATCCTACTGTTCAGCCATTTCTTATATAGAAGTTGTTTCATATCTTTATTATTTATCACCCAGTTCTTTGCTATGCAAGATCTTTCAGTAACTGGCACAAGAGGGCTGTCCAAAGCAAAGAGACCAAGACAGTCAGCTGACATTAATCCATCACTTCCCAGGAATTATACTCCACAATGTGGAGAGATTTGGGGTAGCAGAAGAAGAAATGCATTTTGCTGGTACATTTGTTTGCTGTGTTGCTAAGAGCAATTGCATGTGAATTTGGTTGCCAAAGCCATTAAGTCACCCAATATCCTCCAGGTACAGCCTAGAAGAGATCTTACAAGGCTCATACAGAAAGTGATTTTCGGGACCTAACTTAATGAGAGACCTACCCTTCTCATGTCCTTTCTACCATGCTAGCTAAAGCTTAAGAGATCCCTAACATGAAAACGAGGTGATAGTTTGTGAAGGAGGCAGATAGCCTGTGGAGATCCTTGTCAAAGGACGTTATGGAAGGATGTTCTAGAAATGTATAAGTGTTCTAGGAGACTCTGTGAAAGTTCAAGGAGGACGAACTCATCCTAAAAACACAGGCATCACATTGCTGGGGAAATCCCTGAATTTAAAATGCTTGGGAGAGGGGTTGAGAGAGTGCAGGGGTGAAGCTTGTCCTGGTTTTATGTTCTTCACCAGTCATTTGCCGCGGCTGCTGCTCGTGACAGCACCCTGAGCTAGATGTACCTGTAGCCAGACCCAGCCAAACTTCTCTTACAAACGCTGGCTGCCATGTTCGTTAAGGCAGCCCATCTATAACACACGGTACATTAGGATTACCCTTTCTGTGGCTGCTGTAAACTCCGCAGGAGGTTCTGCTCCCCCCGAGTTTCACTGGGAGAGGGGTGATGTGAGAAAACAGGCGGCTGAGACCATGCCACGAGGTGAGAGCCGTCTTTGCTAAGCAAGCAGTGGCCGGCTGCTCTGCTGCTGCTGCGGCTCTCCAGGCTGGCAGCAGCCCGCTGCTCCTTTGTCACCGTCCCTCGGCGGTGGTGGTGCTCCGAGCCCGCGGCCGGGGAGCGCCGGGAGGCAGCCGTGCGGGCGTCTGGAGGGCTTAGGACCCAGGGGGACGGCATCCGCCAAGTGGAAGGACCCAGGCTTTGGTGCACACGCCTCCTACCAAAAAAAAAAAAAAAAAAAAAAAAAAGAAAAAATCCTACCCGTGGAGCTCGCGCTCGCTCATTCACAGTTTTCTAGAGAGATCTGAGCCTGAACCCGGGAGCCGGGAGAGCTTTCTCACCCACCCAGCTCGACAGCAAGGACACCTACAAGGGGACAAAAATCCGACCGTCCCCGCAGCCCCCGCGGCCCCACGGCAGGCTGCCTGGCGCTGTGCAGGTATTTGCATTCGTCTTTTCTCGGTTTGCAGCAGAGCGGCTCTCCGAGATCCCCGACCCCCCCCACACCCCTCCTCGCCGCCGGGCCCGGCTGCGGCGTTTCAGCACCGCCGGGCGGACAGCTCCGGCCGCGGCCCCGCGGCGCTATGGACCGGGGCAGCTCCCTGCCCTTCTCCATGCCCAGCTCCCTGCCTGCTCCCTGCCCCACTTCCAGCCCTGATCCCTGCCCGGCTCCCTGCCTGCTCCCGCCCTGCTCTCTGCCTACTCCCTGCCCGGCTCCCGCCCTCCCCTCTGCCCTGCTCCCTGCCTCCTGCCCTGCTGCCTGTCCCGCTTCCTGCCCGGCCTCCAGCCTGCCTTGCTCCCTGCCATTTGCCTCCTGCTTCCCCACTTCCCTGCCTGCCCTGCTTCCTGCCCACACTATCTCCTGCTTCCTGCCTGTCCTGCCTGTTTCTCTGCCTCCTGCCTGATCTGCTTTCCCTGACTGCCTCCTTCCCCTGCTCACCGCGTCCCCTGTCTCCATGTCCCGTGCCTCCACTGATTGCTTCTCCTGCCTGCCCTGACACCCTGCTCCCTTCCTGTTCTGCTCCCTGCCTCCTCTGCATCATACCTGGCCTGCTCCCTCCCTGTTTTCTTATCCTGCTCCCTCCCTCCCCTGGCTGCCTCTCCTGCCTGTCCTGCCTCACTACTCTCTGCCTCCCTGCCTCCTTCCCCTGTCTGCCTACCTCTCTTTCTTGCCCTGATCACTGCCTTCCCTGCCTGTCCTACTTCCCTTGCCTCTTCTGCTTCTCCTCCCTGCCCTGCCTGCCCTACTTCTCTTCCTTCCCCTTCCTCCTCTGCTTCCCTTGTTTCCCCTGCCTCTCCTCCTAGTCCTGCTTCCTGCCTCTTACCTACCCTGACTCTTCTGCCTCCACTTCTCCTTGTCCTGCTTCTTTGCATCCTACCTTCCTTTTTCTGCCTTTCCTGTCTACTCTCCTCCCTACCCTAGTCCCTTGCCTCCTTTCCTCCCCACCCCTATTTCCCCCATTCCTCACTTTCCTGCCCCTTCCTCTCCTCCTGTTTTCCTTCTCCATCACCAGCTGCAATTCTTCCTGAAGGTGGGTCTGAGGGCTGGAAAAATCAGCTCAGCACCCCAGGATCAGGGCAAGCAGGGCAAAGAGTTCAAGTTGGAAGGAAAAGTCCAGATACAATTTGAAAGCAGGGGAAAGGTGAGAGGCATGGAGTGGAAAGTGTTAAAACTAGGAGTTAAGGAACCAAGTAAGGACTCCAGCCAAGTGCCAACAGATAGGAGCTTGCCGAACAGAAGTAGATACCTGTTTGCTCTTTAGCAAATCGGTACATATTTTGACCAGGTATATTCAACTCAAAGAGGAATGAGGAATGAGGGAATGTGCAGGGTCTGTCAAATATTTTGTTTTTCCAGTGACAAGCAGTGATGAATAATGGGTGTAGGGAAAAAGTGAGGTGAATTGTGCCTATCGTGTGGATCCTTTGCTGCAGGAAGTCAAGAATAAAGTTGTGGTCTCTGCAAGCAGTGAGGGTGTTCAGTGCCAGCTTCATACAGAAAATAAACAGAGAGCAAATAACATCTGGAGAAACGCCTTGTATGCTACTGGCCTGTACTTAATTCTGTTTGCAGTGGTTTAATCCTGGGAGCATGGGGCAGGTCACAGGAGAAAGGGAGCTTTCCCTTTTCAAAATTCTGATTCCTCAATCTAAACAAGCTCCAGGAATAATGAAGTTAAGGATCAGATGGTTACTCACTGTCCATCACAAAACCGTGATTGGATCATATTTGGAAGGAAAAAATAAATTACAGAAAGGCTGCTTTCTTGTGCTTTCCCAGTAATAAAATGGTTACATGGATTTTCTCCAGTGCTAAAAGTTAATGCAATGCCAACATTTAAATGACATATTATGTAACAGCATTATTACATACATTGCTTAGTAAAAGTGATATAATAATCAGTCAGATAACGTTATAGGGCCTTCCCTGGTTTGCAGTCTGTATTCCAGCTCGAAGTTTACAGGGGCAGCTTGTGTTGTTACCAAAATCAGGTTTTATGTGTATCTGCTATAAAATGCTGCCGATCATTTTAAGAATTCGGTTGATTCATCCAACTGAATACTATTGAGTATTTCCAAAAAATCAGGCTCTTGTAAGGCATATACAAACCAATTAAAGACATTACAGCCTTTTCCATAAACCTTACTTTTTTACATCATCATTTATAACTTATAATCTGCTGCAGAGACCAGATACTCATACTGAGCAGCACTGAATGCTGCTGAGTAGTAGTGTAAGCTGTGTAATTGAGTTGAGCATTGGAGAAACTGTAGAATCCACCCATTGCACTGGGTCATAATTCCTTAAACTCTATGTGCTTTGAACACAGAGGTGGCTTCACTGGAACATGTCACAGCAGCCTCCTCATGTTCCTGAAGAGGACCATGTCAGTTAAAATGCAAATAAGCAACGTCATAAAAAGCTGGAGAAGATTTCCTTCAAACTGAGACTGTAAACAAATGCAATTCTTGATTTAAATGTGCAGTTACTGAAGTAATTGTGCTATTATTTGGGAAGTGAGTATTATTTTCTCCCACAGCCCATTGCTGTGGTGTCTGGTACATACACAAACAAGATAATACAATCAGGTCCTACCAGTTAAAAAAAACAACAAAGCAACAACATCAGTTTTTCATGGAGTAGGAGATTCAGTGAGCAGAGTTCACATAGTTTTTGGCAGATGAGTTGTAAGTCCTTCCCTCTTGAGTGCTCTGAGGATTTAGTGTGAGAATTTCCAAACAGGTTTGGGGTTTTGATTATTTTTTTTTCCTTCAATAGGATTTACAGAAATAAACTGCTTAAGTCTGGTATGTTCCTTCACTGAGAAAACAAGCCCACGACGTATCATCAAATTATATTAAACTTTATTTCTACACTTTTGGCAGAAGCACCTGTGTGAGGTCTTTGTGCACAGACTTCAATAAGAAGGAGAGAAAAAAAAAAACAGGATTTCTTGGATTCCTGGGTGCAGAAATCCCTCCCTTTTTCCTTTCTAACCTTCCTCCCTTCCTTCCTTCTTCCCTTCCTCCTTTAGTTCCTTCCTTCTTTCTCTGCCTCCCTCCTTCCCCCCTGCATTCATTTCCTCCTTCCTTCCTTTCTGCCCCTGACTTTCCCTCTTTGCCTTCCTTCCCCACTGCCACTCTGCGGGATGCCATGGATGTTTTTCTCTGACATCATGTATAAAGAAGAAAGAAGTTGGTCACTAGTAGGGGACTAATACAACGCCATTGTGTTTTACATTTTAAAAAGGAACTTAATCTTTAAAATGGGGAGCAAATCATGTGAATGTCATTTTATTGAGGATGTAGGACTAAATGACATGATAATATGATTTGTTTCTTCAGCATACCTTTGTGCAGATGTAACACAACTTCTACAGTGCATGTAGGGATTTAAAGACACAATGTTATTATCCTGTGCTATCAGATTTCTACATACAGCTTAACTATGAGGCTTGGGGGGTCAGAATTAATGTTTTGCATGCTGCTGATAATTTCTGCTGCAAGAAGCTTCTATATTATTGGGGAATTTTTTGCATGGTGACATTTGGAGTAGTGTGATGACTGACATGGAAGTCCTTTGAAGCCTGCTGTTTCTTTAACATGCCACAGGTCAGGCCTCATGTTCCTTTAGGGCTTTGCAGCGGCTAGTGAATACTTAAAATTTTAAAACTGTGATCTGGATTAAAATTGAAGCAATGCCATTAAGTTCACAGGTGTTTTGTTAAACATTTTTCTTTACAAGTTAAGTTACTCTCCTCAGCATGTGGTCGTTTCTTAACATCCAGTAGGCAATTCATTTTGCACATTTCAGGTCAAAAGGTAATGAGGCTCTTTTTACATCTATAAGAAAACCTTTTCAGTCTCCCCTCATGCCTGCCGGCTTGTAGCAGCAACAGGACAATTGCAGGTTGGTGTTACAGACATGCCTGTCCTACATACTGTGCAGAGCTGCAAAGACCAGTTGAATTGCTGCTGTGATTTGTGCTGTGCCATAGCTAAATTACCACCACTGGACAGCTAGATGTGGCCTAAGGGTAGACTGTAACTGACTCAAGCTAACAAGAAGGCTATTATATGAGGGAAGTAGGAATGTGCAATGTATTGTTTTTAGTGAACTGAAAGAAATGTTACTCTTTGTACCTGAGCAAGGAGATCACATCCTGGGAAAGTGTGAGAAACCATCAAATTCCCCACACAGATGTTGCAGTCACAAACATTCACTATTTTCATACTGATGAGAAGTAACAGCTCCCTAGTGAAGGTTTGCAGGAACACCAGGACTTGAGGGAGACAAACTTGTGGTATTCAACTTGTTTAGATTCACTGGGAGAATATCGTACCTTAGAGAAGGGCTATATGGAAGCAGGAGGTGTCCATGATAGTCAAGGCTGGTAAAGGCCTGGGGTGCTGTGTTCAGGCCTGGGCTCCTCAGTACAAAAGAGGCATGGACATATGAGAGAAAGTCCAGGAAAAGGTCACAGAGATGGGTAAGAAACTGGAGCATCCCACACATGAGGAAAGACTGAGAGCTGGGACTATTCAGCCTGGAGAAAAACAGGCTCAGGGGGATCTTATCAATATGTACAAATACCTGACGGGACGATGCAAAAAGGATGGAGCCAGGCTGTTTTCTGTGGTGCCCAATGACAGGGCCAGAGGCAAAGAGCACAAACTGAAACGAGAGAAGTTCCCCCTGAACATCGGGAAACACTTTGTCCCCGTGAGGGTGACTGATCCCTAGTGTGGGTTTCCCAGAGAGACTGTGGAATGTCCCTATAGGAGACAAGCTACCCACAAGCTGTCTGCACGTAGTCCTGAGGAACCAGCTCTAGCAGTCAAACTCTGCTTGAGCGTGAGGTTGGACCAGATGCTCTCCAGAAGTCCTTTCCAGTCTCAGCCATTCTGTAATTCTATAATAATCTGAGTGAGGCTATTTGATTTGGGATATGAGAAAGACTTGTTGGGAGCCCCCTTAGAGGGATTGTTCTTTACAAAAAATAGAAAGAAATAATACACTTTTTGGGTCCTGATTGTGCTCTTGAAGCCCAGGGGAATTACACTGGGGACACTGGAAACATTGCAGTCTACCTCTCAGTTTTCTTGTGTACAACATGGCTTAACATCTTTCTTAGGATGCAGAGCATTATGCACAGGGGGAAAGATTGTCCAGATGTTAACGTGTAAGCTTGTGGCTGAGGAGACATATGGTCTGTTCCCAACTGTGTGAAATGTGTCCTTCTTAATCTCAGGCAAATCACTCAAGGCTGTACTTCTCCCCACTGTCTGTGGAGGATGCCAGGATGCCAGAGCCAAAGACAAGAGTCAGTTTTTCTCATCACTCTTTGACATTAGTTCATGGAGCTGGGTATGTCCCTTTCTATGTTTGACCTCTCCATTTCCAGTGTGGGTTCCTACTAGGGTACCCCAAGACCACAAAATGCCATAAGAACCATTCCTATAAATACATCTACCCCTTCATCCTACCCTGCCCTGCTAAGCATAACATAGCTCAAAGATGTTTTCCACAGTTAATATCAAAATATTTTTAAAAAAGCAATTTAATGGGATGACACCCACACTCTGAGGTGAAATCATTCTAGATTACCATTTTGCCTCCCTCCCTGCCCACTCCCTTCTTTTCTGGCACGATTTTGGCAGCTAATATCTGTATGAATGCTAGGAGTTTAGGTATTATATAATGATACAAATCATAAAAGTGATGCGTATCAATACCAGGTGAGGATCAAACCCTACTGCCTTCCCATTTAAAAGCTGTGGATGAAATTTCACATGGCATATAGCTTTAGATCAAATAGAAAACACTCGGTAGATAGAGGCAACCAAAACCTGTCTGGAACTGAAGTTGATGGGGAAGGACCAAATGGACATGAGGACAGTGCTTTGAGAGGCAAATGGTGCTGCAGGGACAACTAAGTGGGCAGGAACAAAATGATTCAGACAAGCGTCATCATTACTGAGGGCAGGTTTTGGCCAATTTTCCAGGGGACGTAGAGCAAATAGGGGTTGAATGCTAACCCAGAAGCTGTCACTGAAGAGAGAGCAGTAAAGCATATTAAGATCTTCAGCACTGGAAAATGCTGTACATGCTTCCTAAAGATATTATTATAATTTTATTTGGTTAGTAAGTATTATTATATATTTTATTATTAACTAAATTTTATTTTTGAGGGTCAGTCAAAAATAGAAGCTGTTAGTCTGAAGATTTGCAGTATTTTACACATCCTAAAGCTACTCTCTGTCCCTTCTCATTCTCTTCTTAGGAGTGCCATGAATAAACCACAATGGCATGTGACACCACAATTTTGGTGAAAATTTCCTTTTTCTTTTTTTATTAATATGTTTTTTCAAACCTTTGTTAATTATTTTTCCTTGTTTGAAGCTGCATTTTCCTTTAGACAGATGATTTGTTGTAAGTGGCTGAGAAAAGACGTTAGGAGAGCAAATAGTCCTTTGGGAACAAAGAGTCACAATGCAGGAAAATAGCTGTTGAGACTAGCAAAGACTCCAGTGTGCCAACATGCTGCAACAGATATTCAAGATAGGGGACAAAGGCCAGCGTCTTAACTGGAAAAAAAACCCATCAAAGTAGAACAAAGATGTAAACATCTGAAAAATGGGCAGATGGATCAAAACTGAGTGTACCACCAGAAGAGAAAGTGAAATTGCCTTGTGTGGGAGGGGGTGAAAATGGAGAACGTGCTTCTGTTGTACCTTTGGGAATCAGGATAAATCAGTATCATTTGAGAAAGCACGACAAACTGGGTAGCTATGGAGCATTACATTTGTTGTCAAGGTAAGCAGTGGGAGAACCATATTATCTGCTGATGTAAATCAGTTTCCTTGAAGTCAGTGGATTGCTAACCCCACGATCTGGGTTATGGTTCAGATAGTGTCACCACTGCTCTCCTGCAAGTGGTAACCCACAGCTATAGCTTAGCTCACTATCAGAAAACTCTGAAATGCATTTAAAATATTTGGTTTTTGTTAGACTGAATATTGGTAAATTGCTTTTGACAGCAGTATCTGACACAAATGAACCATATCTCCCTCACCTTGGGATCATCCTGGGCATAAAGGGTGGTAATCCACTTAAATAAGTTAAATAAAAAGTACAAAACTTTAATGAAAATAAATAGCATAATTTTTGACATTAAATTCTTTGGGATCCTATAAGAAAACCTGAAGGGACAGATTTTATCTCCTTGGCCTAATCCCATTTTCTCCTAGAGCATATTGCAACTGACCTTTTAAGAATTTACCTTATTTCCAATGAAACGTCTTAGTGGAGGTGGGAGTCAGAAAAGGAGCAGTAGAAGGGACAGTTTAACTTTCATAAACTCTTAGAAAACGAAGCTGGCGGGTCACAGCTAACTGCCACTTGTCCTTGGACCTGGCACAAGTGCTCCAGAGGACGGTCACAAAAATGGTCAGAGAGTTGGAACACCTTTCCTATGAGGAAAGCCTGAGAGAGTTGGATTTTTCAGCCTGCAGAACAAAAGGCTCCAGGGGTCCCTGTTGCAACCTTTCAGTACTTAAAGGGGGCTTAAAAGAAAGATTAGGACAGACTTTTTACTGTAGTAATGGCACAAGAGTTAATGGTTTTAAACTGAAAAAGGATAGATTTAAATTGGATGTAAAGAAGAAATCTTTTATGATGGGGTGGTGAGACACTGGAATAGGTTGCCCAGAGAATTTGTGGATGCTCAATCATTGGAAGTGCTCAAGGCAAGGTTGTATGGGACTTTAAGAAACCTGATCCAGTGAAAGATGTCCCTGCCCACAGGGAAAGGAGGTTGGACCAAATGATCTTTAAATGTCCATTCCAACCCAAACCATCCTGTGATTCCATGATTTTGTGATTCTATGTCACAGGAGCTCCAAAGCTGTTCCAATTCTTAGTGGGCCCTGAGCTGGAGCCCCCGCAGACCCCAGATAAGCTCCTTGCTTCCAGTCTTCTCCTGAGCACACCTGAGCACAAAGTCTCCTTACTGTACTACCTGCTGTTAAAGCTAGGGAGGCAACCAATCCTTACACTACACTGCCCCAGTGACAGTGTCACACTTCAGTACACCTAGCTCCCCTAACTAGCCCATAGAGGCAATTGTAACTAAAAACATGATTTATGCAAGCAAATGCTAACGCCACCATTAATTTGAGATCTTAAGCACAAAATATTGTCCTGGTTTGCCAGTGGCCTACATCAATTTTGCATCAGTGGAATTCAGTTGATATCATCAGAGTTACCCTAATATGGTCTAGTAAAGGCAAGAGCAAAGCAAATAACTGTTACTTTATTTTTATATCTGAAATCCACCTTTAACACAACTCTAGTTTCTTTGAGAAATGAACAACCTGCACCCATAGATTACCCCTCAAAACTTCAGGATGTGGTTTTCTGTAGTGCCTTCCTTTTTCCAAGTTTTCCTAGGCTGATCAATCACTGGATACTCTGCCCTGCAGGTAGCTCTCCTCATCTCCAGCTCCACAGTGAATACAGAAAGAGGCTGATTAACAAAGTCTCCTTTGTTATCACCTACTGACAAGTCTAATACGCATGAAAAGCTTCTCTCTTGTCACAAATGTCCTTTAAGCGAATATGCAGAAACTCTCTGTGTTCAAATTTTGGGATCTCACCCTGGGGTTGCAGCTGTGCCATCTAAAATGTAGCTTTTATCAGTGAATGAAATGCAAGCTCACAAAACAAGGAACGTGGGCACCCCTTTTGCTGATTAACATCCAGGTCCTGCAATGTAGCTTTGAGCAGCCCCTGGACAATGGAATGCTCTGGCTGCTGCTCTCCACTTGTTTAATCTAAGAATGCTGAACCCGGAGAGTGGCTGAGTGAAATAGTTGCTTTGCTATAAATAGTTCATAACTTTCCAAACAGCTTTCTTTAAATGCAGAATGTTATTCACTGAGGGATTGATTCCCTTTTAATTTTTAAAACCAATTTTTCTTTTTCAGAAGTTAGAGAGCGTGATCAGTTAAGTGGTGGGGCTTTTTGTTTGCTTGTCTGTTTTTGTGATGACTGAAAAATTGGATGGATCTTGATCTTTCCTCACACACATGTCTCTTTGGAACAGACCTTGATCTTATTTCACACAAGTGTAACTACACAGACTTCGATGACAGCCTCTTGCTAATTATGTCACTGAAATGTAAGAGATTCACTGTACCATTTTGCTCATACCTAACAGCTTAAGCAGCTTTTCTTCTAACACCTGTAAAAACAAGTTCTAGGTAAAGTACAGGAATAAAAATTAAATTCAGAAATAGGTATTCAGGAAAGCTACAAGACCCTGAATACTTTTATTTCTGCTTTTGTCATCCTGGCCTTGATGTTATGGGATACTGGAACTTCCATACTTCAGTAAGACAACTTTGGAAAGTGTATTGTAATTGTAAATTAATGCAGCTTAGTATTAATTGATAATTGATCAGATTGCATTTCTGAAAGCTTGAACATATTCATTTAAGATGCCAGTGACTGCCTTAAATTCACCCATTCTGAAATAATCTGACTGGTATCTTCTTACATATGAAGCACACAAAGCAATTTTATTGCTATAGAAATTTCAGAAATTCATTCCTGTAAGCTTTATATACATATTTAATCTTTCTTTTATGTATTTGCTTTTTCCTTTAGTAAGTGATGGAATAAACAACACTTCCCTTTGGATGGATTACACTACATGTGAACTGCCTGTTATTCTTACTGCAAGAATAAGAAAAGCCATTTCCTTTCATTTGTTAAATATCACCTTGACAGCAAAAAGCTTCTGAATGGTTCCCACTCACAACAGACCATCAATTGAATGGGATCAGCACTTCTCCTACTGAAATATCTGAAGTTAAGGATTTGGAAAAGAGGTTTTCGCAGAGATGACCCATTTACAAGCTGGACTTAGTCCAGAGACTATAGAGAAAGCCCGCTTGGAACTGAATGAAAACCCAGACATTTTGCATCAGGATATCCAGCAAGTCAGGGACATGATCATCACGAGGCCTGACATTGGGTTTTTACGTACAGATGATGCCTTCATCTTGAGATTTCTTCGAGCCAGAAAGTTTCACCAAACTGAGGCCTTCAGACTGCTGGCTCAGTACTTCCAATACCGCCAGTTAAATCTGGATATGTTCAAAAACTTCAAAGCTGATGATCCAGGAATCAAACGGGCTCTGACAGATGGGTTCCCGGGAGTATTGGAAAATCGTGACCACTGTGGCAGGAAGATTCTTCTGCTTTTTGCAGCCAACTGGGATCAGAGTAGGTAAATGTAGATAGTGTCCTTATCTTTTTATGTACACTCATGCTCAACTTTTAATGGAATATTTGTGGCCGTTCTTGAAGCAGCAAGGCCATTTTCATTGAAACATTTTGTAACAATGAGTCCATTTCACTTAAACTTTCTTCTGATCTCATAACCTCTCATTCTTCAGCCATAACACCATTGATACATCATATAAAGGGTGTATTAGCGTGTCAGATAAGTAGCTCATGGCTTTTTTCCATAAATATTTCCCAGTTTTAACCAGATAGTGGCTGTTTGCTGTAAATACATTAATGCTTATTATAGCATCATAGAATCATAGACTAGTTAGGGTTGGAAAGGACCTTAAGATCATCAAGTTCCAACCTCCCTGCCATGGGCAGGGACACCTCCCACTAAAACATGTCACCCAAGGCTCTGTCCAACCTGGCCTTGAACACCACCAGGGATGGAGAATTCCATTCTGCCTTATATGTGATGCATAACTTCACCAGCAACCCATTCCAGTGCCTCACCACCCTTACGGTAATGCAACAGAAATAAGAACTCATATGGACTTGGATTTTGTTTAGTTTTTTCAGATCCATTTAACGAACTTCATTATTTCTGGTACTAATTGCTAGTGATTTTCACCACTCTTCAGACAGCCTTTTGTGACCAAAAAAAAAAAAAAAACCAAACAAAAAACTTGTTGGGTTGCTAGGAGGTGGGAAAATAAGCCTATTTACATTTTCTTCTTAGTGGATAGTTAAAATCAAGCAGGATAGAATTGGGTCACTTTATGCCATCCTTTCGAAACTCATTTTGTACCTTTCCATATATCAAATTATTTAGTTTGTAATGCACAGAAAGAAGTGTCTGAGTTCAGGAGAGCTGAAGTCACACATTTTTTGGGAGCCTGGGAGCCATTTTTTCTATTTCTAACTTTACTGTTCAATATTTGACTACTTTCAAAGACACTTAGACAGTTGCTCCAAGCAGCATCAGGGAATGGAAAAACACAGCGCATTACTGAAGCTTTTCAACAAGTTTGCATTCTATGATTAATTCAATATTGTTCATATATTTTGCCAAATATATCTACAATAGACTGAAAAAAGAAAAGGTGAGAAAAGTGTGGAGAAAATAAAGGCAAAACGAAGAGAACAAGACACTCTAGAAAAGAATACTCTAGAAAAGATCTAAATAACTTCACCCCTACCTTTGCAGCTTTAGAATCTATATTCTTGGGTTTTTTTTCGTAAGAAATTGCTTTGTCTGAAAACATCATTCACTTTGGCCTTCAGAAGACCTCAGATTTTTAGTGCTTTCGTACCATTACTTTACTTATCATGGAATCCATATTAATATATGCAGCTGTCCATTTTTATATTCTTTCATGTAATTACTTCAGCAATATCACAGACTAGCCAAACAGGTTGACAGAAAGCAGACATCTCAAAATATTTGGGGGTTCTCATAGATCTTCTGGTGCAGAAGTAACTGACCATATTTATTCTGTCTCCAGACTTCTTAACAGATAATCTGTTTTTTTAACCATTTCAGGAATTGCAGCCTGTGTTATGAGATTTGCACAAACTGCATTGTAATTTCTACACATTCTGGTTACTGTACACGCTATGTATATAGTCTGATAAACGGGAGGTTCATGCAAAATGTATTTTCTGTTCAGGTCATTTCTTCACAGAATGGTATGAACAAAGATATCTCCCAGCCATTATTATAAAATGATATCCTTAAATGTTAATGTGATTAGTCAGCTTTCACTACCTATTTGAAATAATATATAGAAAAGGGCCTAGTCCAGGAATATCATGTTCACATTGTCCTTTTCACCAGAAGTCATTCTATTCCATTTTCCCTGCATTCATGGTGAGAGGGAGAAATGGAATCAGCTGTAGGACTGTTGTGTGTTCTGCTGATTTTTGACAAAAATCAGATCAGAAAACAAAATTCAGATTCAGGTTTGCAGTATTACAAATTCTGTTGAGTTCCAGATAGGGTTTTGTCTTGGCATGGTCTAAAGCTGTCCAACAAAGTGTCTCATCTTTAGGAGTCAATTGATTAGAACTTTGAATTTATTGTATGGAAATTATTAGAGAACAATATACAATATATGCAATTCTTCATGTTAGTTGTTTTCTGGGAGAACATTTCATTTCCGTGTGAAAATGGAGTACAGAATTGTTTCTATATACGAAAGTATTTGGTGAAACCTAGAACTGAAGACAGTGATAAAAGTCTTATTAACTACAAAGGGGCCAGCAGTTTATCTCCTGTTTTTCTGAATTGTGAGCTTGCTTTTCTTCCAACCACAAGCCCCTTCCTTTAGCAATTGGCCTGTAAAGAAAGATGAATGAACAGGTATCTTGAATTAATAGAAAGTATCAGCTTTAGATGTCAGAAGCTCTGTGGCTTTGATGGTTACATTAAGGGATTTAGGTATTATATAGAGCCAGCTTTGGGTTTCTGATCCCTCAACAAAATGAATCCTTGTGATTAACCTCGAACACCGTCTTGCTCTTGGGAAGCTGAGAGTGCTGCTGCCTAAGGCTCCTGTAATGAGATTTTGACAGAACATTGATTCCTGTAAGATTTTGGCTCAAAATTTCTGCAATGCTTTAAAATGCATCCATATATATGTGTGTATGTGTGTTCAAAAACCAAAGTGATCCTGCCTGCAAGATACCTTATTTCTGAAAATGTAATTTTTACCTTCGAAGAAGAAAGGCTGAGGCAAAGAGGATAGGATATACTTTCCTAAGGCTCCTCAGTGAAATTGAAATTCACATGCAAATTTTACCCCTGTTGAGCCACTGAAGCTTGACTCCTCTATGGATTCATTTCTGTGGGCTTTTGTAGTACTCCAAGTGCTAGAGAAGAGATTCAGAGCACCCCTGCAGAGAATGACTTGAGGGTGTTGGTCAATGAGAAAATGAACATGAGCTGGCTTCAGTGTGCACTCGCAGCCCAGAAAGCCAACTGTATCCTGGGCTGCATCAAAAGGAGCGTGACCAGCAGGTCGAAGGAGGTGATCCTGCCCCTCTACTCTGCTCTTGTGAGACCTCACTTGGAGTATTGTGTGCAGTTCTGGTGTCCTCAACATGAAAAGGACATGGAACTGTTGGAACAAGTGCAGAGGAGGGCCACGAGGATGATCAGGGGACTGGAGCACCTCCCGTATGAAGATAGGTTGAGAAAGTTGAGGCTGTTCAGCCTGGAGAAGAGAAGGCTGTGTGGAGACCTCATAGCAGCCTTCCAGTATCTGAAGGGGCCTGTCGGGATGCTGTGGAGGGACTCTTCATGAGGAACTGTAGTGATAGGACAAGGGCTAATGGGTTCAAACTTAAACGGGGGAAGTTTAGATTGGATATGAGGAAGAAATTCTTTACTGTGAGGGTGGTGAGGCACTGGAATGGGTTGCCCAGGGAAGGTGTGAGTGCTCCATCCCTGGTGGTGTTCAAGGCTGGATTGGACATAGCCTTGGGTGGCATGGTTTAATGGGAGGTGTCTCTGCTCCTGGCAGGGGGGTTGGAACTAGATGATCTTGCTCCATTGCTGGCAGTGTTCAGAGCTGGGCTGGACATAGCCTTGGGTGGCATGGTTTAGTGGGAGGTGTCCTTGCCCATGGCAGGGGGGTTGGAACTAGATGATCTTAAAGTTGTTTCCAGCCCTAACTATTCTATGATTCTATGATTCTATCTTAAGGTCCTTTCCAACCGTGACTATTCTATGGTTCTATGATTCTAAACACAACAGTGATTTGGGACAAGATTTGGACTGTAAGCAAATAGAGGGATGACCTTTTCCTTTTCTACTGTTTAAGGGCATTAAGAAGAGAAAAAACTTTCAAGAAACAAAAAATGATGAGTGTAACATCTTGTGAAGCAGCTGGGAAGCAGTTTATTGGCCAGAGGAAATATCTATTCATATGCCTTTCACAAAAGCCCTCAAACAAATAGGCATTGTGTATATCTTGCATACATATGTCTCAAGCAACCTTTCTATACATGTGTCTTCAGTGATGGCAAGATGTGTACAAGCTTATGTTTCAGTTGAATGCTAATGCAATTCATATGATGCTGTGGTGCTGACATGCACATCATCATGTAAGAGTGACATGGACATCACCATGTAAGAGCTCAGCCTTCAGCATGCCTTTTCTAACTTTAATCTCATTTTCAGCTAGCCATGCCTTCTCTTTCTGTCTGATTAAATCATAATTTATAAAGAAATAATAATTTAAAAAGGATTTCTTAAAATCAGCATAGCTGCAATCCATAAACTGATTTTCAGTCCAGACATTCTTACCATTTATACTCATGGGAGTAATGGTGGCAGGTCAAGGAGGCAGAAGCAGCCTCAAAACTTTTTAGTCTTACAAATGTGTTGATTTTCAAAAGGAAATGTCATTATTTGTGTAATGTGAATGCTTGGACAAATCAGTCAAAAATGTTTTTAAGGGATTCCCTGTACCAAAGATAAAACTTCTATGTGGGATTTTAGAAACACTTGTAATTTCATCTTCAGGAATGTAATTTGATAGATCTAACATCTCTAGAAAACTAGGTTTTAAATTCTAGTCTCAATGTTTCCAGCTTCAGCTTCCAGCTGCTGGATTCTGTTAGTTTAAAGGGAGCATAAAAATGACAGCTTCCCATGTTTGTACTTTTGTGTCCTGACCACGTCATCTTTTAACCTACTTTTGAATTCACTAAGGATGCTTTTGAATTCACTGAGGATGCAGCACTGTAGGGTAGGTTACTGTTAGACAGCAAGAAGATAGGACATTAGCAGTGATCACTGCAACAGTGATCCTTGTGTTCACTCGGGTTCAAACTAGACCAGGGAAAGCTCAGGTTAGGTACAAGGAAGAAGTTCTTTACTGTGAGGGTGGTGAGGCACTGGAGCAGGTTGCCAAAAGACAAGGTAAATGTTCCATCCCTGGCAGTGTTCAAGGCCAGGTTGGACAGAGTCTTGGGTGACATGATCCAATGTGAGGTGTCCCTGCCCATGGCAGGGGTTTGGAACTAGATGATCTTAAGGTCTCTTTACAACCCTAACCATTTTATGGTTCTATGATTCTATAACCAGGGTGAATGCAAAACAGCTACCCTCTTTTCCTTCAGAAAAAAAACAACCTTGTGTTGTCTACAAGGTAAAGAACATATTTGTGGACAGCCAGCAGAGCAAAGATAATGTTCTGCAAAGTATTGCGCTAGCTTGATGTCTTGCAATACATTTATGCTTCTGAATTTTAAACAGATTGGGCTTCTTTACTCTCAGAATTAGGAAGATTTTCCAGCTTGCTAAAACTTTACATCATTCTTTTCTGTACCTTTCCTATAATTTTGACATTGTTGCTAATGTACAGATGGATGAACTGAATACGAACTTTCATTAATAAACCATCAAGTGGTAACACTGTCTTTTTTGCTCTGTAGTTCCCCCCTTTTAGATGTAAGATTGTCACTGTTTTCTTAGCTACTCTATCACATTTTAAGCTCATGTTCAGCTCAAATCTGTTTCCAAGTCACTGTTGCCTAAAATACAAACACCACTGGTAAATGTGTCATACATTCCCATCCATAATGTGGGCATAGTCTAGCATGTGATTCACGCTCCTTTGCAGTGCTAAACCTGTCCTCCTCATCAATTATCATTGCATGGGTTTTGTGACATCTGCAAAGTTCACTGGCAAGACTTTCATTTTTATCTCCACATCACTGAAAAATATAATGATTATTGTTTTGATCAAAACCTCCTTGATGACTAATTAAAAAAAGGAATGATAAATCTAATTGCCAATCACTAGCTGAGCTTTATCATGATGCCAGGGTTTCATTCATTTAGCATGTGCTGCATTGATTTGATTTTCTATTTTTTAGACAGATTTTTTAGAGACGGTGTTATCACTTTCTATCTAGGTCCCGTATAGCATATTTTGGAACTCTTCATTAATGTTAATCACATATGATACAGAACAGAAAACTTCAGAGGTATTGAATAAGTTAAATGAGCAGATGGATAGAAAAGGATCAGATTGGTTCCACACTGAGGGAGAAGAAAAATGTTGAGCTATGTTACTGTGTTGGGCCATCCACCCAGGGGACAGCCATCATTCGCTTTGATCAGAGCTCAAGGTGTGAACTCACCCCAAGCCCACAAAGGCTTCACATGTGCCACTGCTTAGAGAGCACCTTATTTTTAAATGGTAATTATGGAGTAATACAGATAGATAAGGGTGTCAAACTGATCTTATCAGGAACTTTTTTAATGAAATAATTTGCATCATAAAAAATCCCAGTTTGTAAAACAAATACATGTGTGCATACAAATGTACAGTTCTGATGAGACTGGAACCTGGATTTCTCGTAAAAATAAATGTGCCATATGCTGCATTGCACATGCTTTTTCTCACAGTTTTTCATTCCATCAGTCTCACCAAATCTAAGCCCTCACTCCTCTGATGCACCTCTAGCAAAACTGAAGCTTTTAAAGAAGTCAGATAAGAGGGCCTTTTTGACTGTTGGATTGAGGAGTCTTCACTAACTACCGCAGCTGTTCCTAGCTCTGCTATTGGCTTCCAATACATCCTGCTCGTACACTGGGGAAATGGGGATTTGGGTGAACAAGTAACTCAGCAGAAGGTGTTCATAGAATCATAGAATAGTTAGGGTTGGAAAGGACCTTAAGATCATCTAGTTCCAGCCCACCTGCCATGGGCAGGGACACCTCCCACTAAACCATGCCACCCAAGGCTATGTGCAACCTGGCCTGGAACACTGCCAGGGATTGAGCATTCACAACTTCCTTGGACAACCCATTCCAGTACCTCATCACCCTTGCAGTAAAGAACTTCCTTCTTATATCCAATCTAAACTTCCCCTGTTTAAGTTTGGACCCATTATCCCTTGTCCTATCACTACAGTCCCTTAATCTTCCAAGTAAAGATATTTCCTTCAAGATTGTTCAATCAGAGTAAAATTTATTTCTGTGTAGAGAGACAGCAGAAGGGCTACCTCCAGTCATGATCGTCTGTGAATATGGTCTGGGGTAGGGGGGCAGAAGGTTGCCCAATGTCATTTGCAGTAAAATGGTAGTTAATTCCTGTCTTCATGTCTACACCGTTGTGTCTTAGAAGCTGTCACATAGCTCCAAAAATTCTGTAAGTCAGTCAGATGGAAAAAACTGCTGCTCTGTATACAAAATACATTCCCAATATATCAGCTTCTAGCCATAAATTCTCTTTTATTAACCAAGGAATCTCAAATGCCGGATACTTGCCTTTCTGTAGGAAAGTGTATTGAGATAGACTAAAGTGCAAGGAAATACACTGACATAGTGGTAAACCAACAGCTATAAATATTTTCAAGGATCATAATAGAACAAATGATGTCCTTGCTGAGAATGCTCATAGTTGTGTAACTACAAGGATATTGTCATAAGCAGATCCTGTTGGTATAAATGAACACGTCTCAAACGCTGATTATTCCAATATTTTTCAAGGATAATCTCAGATGTTTAATAGAATATGAAGGAATAAACATCTGTTGAGACTGATTTATAGTCACAGGCAAACTGCGGCAATAACTCATCCTCACAGATGTTTATTATGTGAGATTGCAGCTGAAATACGGCCAGACCTAAGACCAGGATGATTTTTACACAGCAAGTCTTTGGGTTTGGTTAGGAGGCAGTGCTTCTGTATTGCGAGATGCTTACAGTAATACAGACTGAGGTTGTGTTTCAAGCATTGCATTGACCAACGAATAGCCTAGAAGCACACTGTATTAAAAAATAATTGGTATTACATTATTACGTTACTGAGTCTGAAATGGTAGCTGAATTCAGGGTAGTAAGCGTAGCATAAGAAGAATACTCATTTTGAGGAGTAACAGATGTGCAAATTAAATGTTGGACAAAAGGCAAAAAGGAGCTCTGCCTTGAAAAGTTTTAATTTGCTTGCAGGCAGCAACTTAATTTGGTTAGTACCATTTATTATGGAATCTGCATTTGGGAAGGCAATTGTAGCCCATATGAATGACAGAAGGATGACATGCACAAATGACAGTCCTGGGTAGGACTGAGAGAGGAATCTGAAGGAAAATGTCTGAAAAAGAGAAAGAAAAACAACAGCTGGGGAAGTTATGAAGCATATGTTGAAGATTGAGAGAAGCCTGACTCAAAGGGAAAAACAAAAAAAATCAGTGGGGTGGGGGTAAGGCAATCAGACACATATTGAGGGGGAAGAGGAGGTGACTGGATGGTGTTGGGCTGAGGGCTGACTGAAGAGCTGTGAAGGAGCTGTGGGCAGAAGTGGGCACTGTGAAGTGCCAGTGGGTGAGATAGGCAATTGCTGGAGCTGGCCTGTGGGATAACAAAGGTAAACGAAAGGCAGAGAAAGTTGCTCTGTGCCACCTCCCTCCTGTGGAGAAAAACCAAAATCAACGCCCAAGCTTTATGAACCAAAGTGAAGGGCAGTTGATTAAGAAAAGTACACACAGTCAAATGTACACAGCAAACACATACGCACACATGCACACACCCCCTTCCTTCCCAGACTCAAAAGACCCACATTTTGTGTGAGGTTTATGTCTGGGTGGCAGAAAAGACAAACTTCATACAGTGGTGGTAGCACTTCTCCCTTGACCCTAGAAAATAACCCATACTCCTACGTGGGCTGTATATGTCATCCTCATAGCTGGGCTCTGCAAAACGACATTTGAACAGAGCTATAGCAAAAGAATAGTACGAAGCCAAACAATATGACCTCCCACTCAGCTCTTTGTCCTTGGGAACAACTAGTAACCATGACTGAATGCTCTTATAAAAAGGAGTGGTTTTGAGGCAAGACTCTTTTTGGGAGAGAATATTTTTTGTTGGAGCATTTCCTAAATCAAGTTTTCTATATATCCAATATTCTGATCAGTTTCTAGCTTGCCAACCTAATTAAAAGGAGCTAAGGTAAATCCGTGCATTGCAGCAGGAACAGACTGCATAGAGTCAGTGGAGGAAGAAACCGTAATTCTCTGACTAGCTATTTAATGGGCTGCCTACAGTAGAAATGTCAGAAAAGAGTGGAGATATTGAGATGGAATCATTAAATACATCTGAAATTTTAAAATTACTTTTTCTTGATATATTATTTCACTAGGCCATGATTCATTTTAGATTCTTTCCTCTGAACTCTGAGCCCTCTGTATCAATTGCTTTATACATAAAAATAGTTGTCTTTTTCAGCACACACTGGTAGGTGATCAGTATCTTCCACTTCCAGCACCCTTAGGAGAAGCACAAGGGATGTTTAGGAACTGGTACAAGTCAGTAGGCTGGATGATCCCAGAGGAGTTAGAGCATGAATTTGGTTAGAATGTTCATGGTATGGGGGCTTGATCTCTATAAAATGGCTGAGCAGCATGTTGGGGCAAGTTCTACCCTGCCGCTATGGTCATCCTGCTTCAGATTGCTTGTCTTCTGTAGTGAGGCTGGAGGATGAGGGAGAGAGATAGATAGTACCCATGTTGTACTGGTGAGAGTGACCTGACCATGTATTTCTGGGATGCTCATGACAATGAGAGGAAAGAAGTGGTACAAGCACCCATCTACCTCAGGCACCTAAAAATTTGACTGAGCAGACAGAGGTGGAGGCCAGGATGAAAGAGTAAAGAGGAGGATGAGGGAGCAAAGACATTGCAGTAAACCAGCCTAAAAATTGAATTGTTAAAGCTCTTCCATAAAATATATTTCACCTCTTTTGACATGGGTAAGCCAATAAAACAGGTGGAGCATAATAATTAATATGCCATGACTTGATTCCTAAAGGAAAGAAAACGGAATCACTCCTTGAGGAAAAGGATATTTTTTGTCTTAAATTCTGACTGCACTGTCACAGTTATAATAAGTGCAGCAAACACAGAGGCAGTAAAAAGCAGCTATCCCTTGCTGCCAGATCATGATAATCTCAGCTCTGGAAACTTCCTGGAGGGTCCCTTTGTAGCAGGGGACAGAGGGCAAAGCCAGCCTTGTTAGACTCCTGCTGGAACTATTTCCTATGAAACAGCCTATTTTATGCCCATGCTGAGCAAATTGACATCAGTAAAGATTAATTTTTAAGGGAAAGGTAATATGCAGATGTTGTCATTGGTGCTTTTCCATTACAGAAAGATGGTATCACTTTTGCAATTTTCTATTACAGACACACAGTGGATGGTACATACCTGAGCATGCATTAACACATGTGATGCCAGTTATCTTTCATATATGTAGCAAAAATTACAGCACCAAGTAATGTTATGATGCCATGTGATCAATAACAATGAATTCAAAAATTATATGGATTATCTATATAATATTCCATGATGTATCTTTAAAGGACCAAAATTCAGGATTTGTATGAAACTGTAAGATTCTAAGCTACTAACATATTTTTGAAGTTAACATATCAATATATGTAAGAAATATTTGTTTTTCAGAAGCAAATCAGTATGTTTTCTGTTTTAACCTTGTCATAGAATCATAGAATAGTTAGGGTTGGAAAGGACCTTAAGATCATCTAGTTCCAACTCCCCAGCCAGGGGCAGGGACACCTCCCACTAAACCATGCCACCCACGGCTATGTCCAGCCTGGCCTTGAACACCGCCAGCGATGGAGCTTTCACAGCTTCCCTGGGCAACCCATTCCAGTGCCTCACCACCCTTACAGCAAAGAATTTCTTCCTCATATCCAATCTAAACTTCCCCTGTTTAAGTTTGAGCCTATTACCCCTTGTCCTATCACTACAGTCCCTAATGAAGAGTCCCTCCCCAGCATCCCTGTAGGCCCCCTTTGGATGTCAAACCTCTTATTAGGGACTTGCTGCTGGCCACTCAGCAGCAATCCTCACACAGTGAGGATTTGGGGCCAGAGGAACCCTTGGTCTGATCCAGTAGAACCGCTCTCAGATGTATTTTGCAAGATACATACTCTCACATACTTAACAAGACATGTAGCTGATGGTCTGAATTAACAAAGCAGGAAGCTGAAGACTTTTTTTTTACATTTTCAGACCAATATAGCTTTCTTCACTGAGTTCCAGTTATAAGCCACCCCCATGCCTTCCTTGTTCTTTCCCATAGGTAATGCTGCTCTATCTGTCACAAAGCCTCTCGGGTTTATACCACGTCAATAGAGGAACTGAATACTCTGCATTCAGATATGAATGAAGTAATAAAGGTGGTAACAAGCACAAGGCCATTGCTATGGTGTGATCAGCATCTTGCACTCCCCACCAGTGCTAAGCCTTTCACTCTTTCCTTCCTTCTGGCTTCCTTTCACAGCAAATCCAAGAGATGCCAGTCATGTATATTAAATATGCACAGATCAATCTACTGAGTGTATGTGGTGCCTATACCCCTTTGGAGTGCTAGAGTATGTGTTAGCACACAAAATTTATTTCGTATAGGTATTTCTGACAAGGAAACATGACACCAGCTTGTGATGACCTTATCTAAGGCGTCTCCACCCTCCGCTATTATCTTGGACCTGTGATCCTCTAAGCTGTTCTCACTTTGAGAGGTTTCTGAATAAGAATGCATTGCCTTGTTTTCCCAGGGATAATCCTACCCATCTGTTGTGTATGTACAAAAGAAGAAATGTGATTTATATTGAAAGAGAGATGGCTGAAAAATGCTGCTTCCAAATGCACAGCAATATTCATTTGAAAACTAAGATAAAAAAGGAGGAGGAATAAACTCTGACCTAGGGAGAGATGGTAGGAAATCTTTCTGTTTCTTAGGTTCCCATTTACATGTAAGCCACTTCTAGCTGGCTACTGCACTTTAAATTCAGTTTCTCGCTGATAAAGCCTTCAATTCCTTTTGAATAACAGAGCTTTGCAAGTCTAGGGAAAATGGCAGTTCATGTATGCCTTAGCTGGCACTGAATGCCTTTCCTTTTTCCAGCATCTTATTATTATTCTCTGCTAAAAAGTACGTGCAGGTAGATGTGTATTCACTTTCTTTCCGAGAACATTTTCCATGATTCATCTAAAAGTAATCCAGGATCATTTGGGGGTTTATTTCACAAAGGCATATCAGATGTAGACTCCATGTTAAAAGCCAAGGAGCCTTGTGAGACACCAGATGTAGCCCATTTGGAAGTAGTCCTCCAAACGGGGCTTTCTGACATGACTTCAGTAAAAGGAGGTCTAAGAATTAAGGAAAATACCGGTGAGCAAATACTCTGTCAGGAGTACACAGATGCAGTGAGTGAGAATGGTACTTTCTTGTGTCTGTCTTATTTTCAGACATTTTCAGAGTTTTCCCATGGGAGGGAGCTTGTGAAGTACTGAGATTGGCTGTGAAATGTCATAGTACAGGCATAGTGTTGACTACATGTTCATGGAGGGAACGCTCCAGTTGATGCAAGACCCACATGGGCTGTCCTGTTGGATGCTGTCAAGGAGAATAGCACAAAGAGGACCCTCTGAGCTCTTGTTGGCCCTGCTGATCAACAGCCATATCCCTATATCCAAGGAAATTTAATTAGTGTAAAGCCACTTTCTTCTTAGCTCTGAAATACAGGGGGGTATGGTACTGGCACAGCTGACTGAGCATGTAGTCTACAGGACATTAAATGCTGTTCTTGAATACTAGTGAACCTACTAAGCCCAAAATACTGTCTTAGTAGAATGGGTTTGAATGTTAAGAGGTTTACTGTGCTATCTATCTCATTCAACTTCATTAAAGTCAGGGAAAGACAGCAAGTAGAAAAGGTTATATTAACATATAATGCAAAGAGGTAACCTACAGGTGAATGTCAAACATAATAAAATGCATAGATTTAAAATGCAGACACATCAAAGCTTTTACTCAGTCAATCCAGATCATGGTTGTTGAAGTGGCTGATGCTTACTGCATGATGTATCCAAGTGGTATTGCATCCGTACTAGCCAGCTGTGCTCACCAGCAGCCAATCTTCTATGTGAATTTTTCCATTTTTTGCTATCAGCTCTAAACTGGGTCCTAACACACTAGGATAAAAAAAAAAGTAGAAGGAAACTGAACTGTCCTCCACTGACCCACAGAGACACTGCAGTCCTGGTCCAGGTCTTGCATGAGGCTAATAGGGACAAAACTTTTTGCCTACTTTTTCTCCCCCGAATAATCATAGAATGATAGAATAGTCACGGTTGGAAAGGACCTTAAGATCATCTAGTTCCAACCCCCCTGCCATGGGCAGGGATGCCTCCCACTAAACCATCTCACCCAAGGCTCTGTCCAGCCTGGTCGAACACTGCCAGGGATGGAGCATTCACAACCTCCCTGGGCAACCCATTCCAGTGCCTCACCACCCTTACAGTAAAGAACTTCCTCCTTATATCCAATCTAAACTTCCCCTGTTTAAGTTTTAGCCTGTTACCCCTTGTCCTATCACTACAGTCCCTCATGAAGAGTCCCTCCCCAGCATCCTTGTAAGCCCCTTCAGATACTGGAAGGCTGCTCTGAGGTCTCCACGCAGCCTTCTCTTCTCCAGGCTCAACAGCTCCAACTTTCTCAGCCTATCTTCATACGGGAGGTGCTCCAGTCCCCTGATCATCCTCGTGGCCCTCCTCTGGATTTGTTCCAACAGTTCCATGTCCTTTTTATGTTGAGGACACCAGAACTGTACACAATACTCCAAGTGAGGTCTCATGAGAGCAGAGTAGAGGGGCAGGATCACGTCCTTTGACCTCTTGGTCACGCTCCTTTTGATGCAGCCCAGGATAAAGTTGGCTTTCTGGGCTGCAAGCGAGCACTGCTGGCTCATGTTAAGTTTCTCATCAACCAGCACCCCCAAGTCCTTCTCTGCAGAGCTGCTCTGAATAAAAGAAGCTCTATGTCTTCCGAAGGCCAAAGGTATGGCTTACTGTAACGGTCTACAAATGCATCTTCAATTAAAAACTTGTTATTTTGTTGTCCTGAGGTACTCAGAAAGATAAGAAGTGTTACTATACTAATAGTACGTTGAGAAAACAACCATTTGCCAGGCTGGTGGCACTGTACAGTTAAGAAGGGCACTTAGGACTAGTTTCTGCATGCAGGAAATTGCTCCAGTGAGAGTACAGCTGGATAATAGAAAAGAAAACAGAGGATAAAAATGGAAATAGTTATGCTGGAAGAAGTGCCCAGCATCACGAAGCAGGTGTGATTTATAACACTGCACCTTAATTAGCTGTGTCCTCTGAGAAGAGGCTCTGGCTGGGACCAGGGTAGTGGCAGGGTACAGGGGTGAAGTGCTGCAGCCAGTCGGAGGGAAGGAAGTTGTTCATCAATGTCCTGCTCACACAACATCCCACTGTGCCAGCGCTGTACTCTATCATGCAATTTCCTACTTCTGGAATGAAAAATGGCCTAATTCATGCCTACAGTCATGTTGTGGGGCCTTTAATAAAAGTAGTGCACACGACTAGGTCAGAATAGGTGAACTAAAAGTAAGTCTGTTTTCTGACTTGCGTGAAGCTATGAGTTAGAAGATTGCATAGCTGAAGCCAGAAAACCTCATCTTATTCTTTCAAAATCATATATGTTAAAGGCTTCACTCATTTCCAAAGAGCAAGAAGACAAAGAAAAGTTTCTTTCATAAAATCTGATTCAGCAATGCATATATGCAAGCAATCCCAGCAAATTCAACTATGGAGACAAAATGCAGCAATGAGAATATTTCAATGCTTCACATTAGGCATTTGCTTAAGTACCTTATGGCTTAATATACCTTTTGTGCAGAAAAAAATCCAGTGCATTTACTTGACTGTTAAGAACTCTTGATTGATAATAAAATTGCAAAATAATATTCTAAGTTAAGTCAGCTGAATGCAAGGGAACGGAGTGTTAAAGAGTTCTGCCAGATCAGGGAGAAAAAAACCGCAGAGAGCCAGGTATCTCTCTGCTTTTTGTGTATTTTTATGGAGTGAAACTAACTGCAGCATATTGGGATTCGTTTTGAAAGACTTGATGACTTGTGGTTTTTCTCTGATATTGCCATAAGGCCTCATTAGTAATGTATTTGTGAAGTCAAAGCATTGGATAGAATAAAAAGTATGTACTAGTATGGCTTTTAAGCACACAAATTCTGCTGTTTTAACAAATGTATTGTGAGGTTGTGCTGTCAACATGGTCTAAACTGTGAGACAATAACAGACAGAAAAGGACACCTGATGTAGTGTTAACCCTGAAATTTAACAAGTCACCCCTTGATACCCAACTGTAGCTTTTATATATTAATTCTTCCAAAGGCTGTGTCTTCTCTTACTTTCTGAGCATAAAAACAATTAGATCTCAAGGAAAATTAATTGTGACTTCTGTGTTTCTTTGTAAATAGTCTTGTACCAACCACTGCATGCAACTTTTTTACGGAAAACAAGAGGATGTAAATAACAAGGAGTGACTTATTTGTTCCAGGCTTCCCCATTTTCCTCTAATATTGAAGGTTTCCTTCTGGCATTTTTCTCAAGGCCTTGTAACTAGACTTGCAATATCTGCTGATCCTTTTTTGGCCTCTTTTTCCTCTGACTTTTGACAAACAGGGCTTCCCTGATGCCTGTAACTTTATTTCAGTGATCTCTACTGCTTGTGCTGGGAGTAAAGATCCTGGTTGTTCCAACTATCTGGTTCCAGAGCTGCCTCCTACAATACTAATGTGGGGTCTGACAGGATATTTTTGTGTATTGAGTTCAAAAGCACTAAAAATTTGTCTATTATTTTCTGTACTTAGTTGTTACATATGTTCCTCCATGAGCAGTTATTTATAATTGAATAAGTAGTTCAATTAATCAAGTTTATTCAGTAATTCTCTGTACTGTGTAAGAATTCTTATTAGAAGTATGGAAAAAATATTTTAAGTTATTTTATTTAGCTTTACAATAAAAAGCAGTACAAAGGGAACTAGAAGAGTATAAATCATTACATTATCATTGTACAGTTTCCTGTTGTTTATAAGTCCATACAACCCTTGCCACAGAAACAGCAAACCCTGAAACAGTGGTTTTCAGAAAGCAGAGACAAAACATCCAGACATAGAAGTATACTCTATTGTACAGAGGTTAGATTGATTTGGGAGGTTGCTGATAACTTATGTAATAAGAAATTAATGAAACTTTTATTTCAGAATACCTAACATTGCAATTCACAAGAAATTCTGTTTTCACCTCAACTGATTTTTAATGGTTTATAAACCACTTAGATTGTTTTTCACTGGCAGTTCCTGAGAAAATTTGATAATCTGCCAAAATAATAACATTACTACTCCAAGGCAAGGACCACACTGCACCTACAACACCAATCTGCACCCTAATGGGAATTGCTGGCACAAACAAAAAAATTTTATTGGCTTCAGGGAAATAAGGGACACCATGCTGGACTTCCTTTCTCCATGACCATATATTCAACACAAGGCTCCACAATTCTATTTCTGCGCCTTTGGGATTCCAACTTCATCCCATCAAGGAAAAAGCCTTTATACTGTTAGGTTATGGAATCAGAAATCTTGGTTAAAAGGCAGCCTTTGCTTCAGAAACTCAAGGTTTTAAATCCTGACAATAAAATAGAAGTAAAGCATTGATTAAATGTTTGGGGTAGATTGCCTATTCTTTTCTTTTCTTTTTTATTCTTAAATGAGGAAATTATGTACCAAGCAACTGCATTCACAGAAATTGAAGCAGTCACAAGTTATGAAGAATCAGTCTGGAGTTTTAAAATCTGCTTTCTTTTTTCCTTTTGTGATCATGGAATCTGAAAACATACTTTAAAAAATCGTTAAAGCCTATTTTGTCCACTGATCCTGCACAGGGGGCATTTTGAGAGCAGCTGTAACCCTGGTAGTTTATCATTTTCAATTTTCAGCCTGCATTTTAACATTTTTTTCCATGATTACTTCATCTGCCTTGAGAAAGGCAGTCTAAACACACTTGTATTTGTAAATGAGCTGAGCCATTCACATTAACTTGTTCAGGTTGCTCCTTTGGAAGAATTTCAGGGATGTCCTTCCAAGGTCACCTCTTTTCCCTTTGTCCTGCAATTCTCTCAGAAAACCATATTTTGCAACTGAAGGGAAAAAAGAAAACAAATAAAAGAAGAAAAAGACCATTCCAAAGGACTATTTTGTCAAAGAAACCCCATACATCCAAGGAAAGCTCAATTCCTCACTTGCAAGGCGTCGGGTGATTGAAGCAGTCTCTGGATCTGAGCAATTTTTGTTCTCCTTACCCAGCCTATTCTGCATAAGTGTTAGTAAAATACACAGGAAAAGAGTTTTATCTTCCTTTAGGCAGACCTCTTTTGCTCCATTGCTGTCATCCACACAAAAATACACTTAGTAAAAAGCTAGTAATGCTACATAATATAATGCTGATGATACTTGATTTCTGTATTCAACAATTGCCCTTCAAAGTGAGCAATTGCCTCACTCACTGGAGTCATTACAGAAGCAGTTGTCATTCATACTGCCTATAGAATTAAATTCTTAAGGTTTCTACTACAATGTAGTATGAGTCAGACACATGGTATCTTCCATAACTTCTGTTTTCTATTAGCTATTTATAAAATTCGTTGTGTATCAGTCTTTTGTTGATTGACATATTGGAGAGTCATGTGTCTGTGGAATCCAGATGTTCCAAAGAAACTGCTGTCATCTATTTTCCACATGGGAGGTCCAATACCCAGTGAGGTCTGAGACAAGTCTGGACAATGTAAGAAGACATACCTTTTTCTAATGCCATTGGTGACATTTGACCAGACTCCTCATTGTTGCTTTGGTTGCATCACGTTTATATCCCATTAAAGATTTTGTAAACTCTGGGGTCTTCAGCAGATTTGGCTGTTTTGCACCTTCAGTATGATTTCTGGGAACAAACAAAATCTGTTTACTTAGGGGGAATGATTGTTGCTATTCATACCTTCACTTTCTTCAACGAAGTTGCATGAAACACGATGCACTCAAAAGTGGCTAAGGTGAAAACTGCTCATTTATCTTGAGCTTCATGGTACTGCATGTCCTTCTCAGCATAACTGCAAAGAAGTTTCTTTGTGTCTGACAGCACCAGGATCCAACACACATTTAACAGTCTATTTCATAAATCCACACAGGTTCATTTTATTTTCTGGTCCCTTTTCCATGCTCAGTTGAATCATTACAGCAAATTTTCTTCACTGTTGTTTCTGAAGAGATATGCAGTTAATTTTTTCCTAGACTGCTGTCATATGAATCTTCATAGCACCTCTTTGGAATTCCCCAATGATCATTTCTACACCAATAATACCAAGTCCCTCCATTTTACCAGCTATATCAAAGTTGCCTGTTGTTTTAGTGGGAAATCTCTTTGATATATAAGGCTTGACAGATCTTTTCATTTACTTATAAGAAATGATTAGAATATGTCTGTCCTTTATTTGCCCTGAAGGGCTTCAACTAAAGTAATTTATAACCCTTTCTGAGATTGACATCACTTTTGTACACATTTTTAATGTCTGCTATTTTCACTGTCCGGATTTAAGTACAAGCATAAGCACAGGTATATGCTTATTTGCCTGATTTAATAGCCATTTTAGATATTTGATAAGATGCACTTTCATTTCTATTATTTGCCATTTCTTCTCATGTCTTGATAATTTCTTACTCAAGATCTCTGAAGAGATTCAGCTTTGATTATTTGCCTTTGGTGATGACATCCAACATGGCTTCATCAGTCTGTTCTTGCTGTTCTAGCAAAACCCTATTATGCTCTCCACCAAACAAGCATAGGGACTGCTGAGCTTCTTTAACCTTTTTAAAACCATCAATTTTGCATAATGCTTTATATTACGATAGTTAAAATGACATTTTAACTGGAGAAAGGTTGTAAGTTTAGAGACTGGTGTTTCTGATTGATTGCTTTCTCTGCCAATTATTCCTTCGTTTTCACTGGTGGCATTGCTGCTTACTACCTATACTTGCTCTGTTTTTCTCTTTTATTCCTTCTGAAAGGAGAGATAAAACATGGTTTCTCTGAGTCTCTGTTACACCTTGTGGTGATAACAAAATTGCTTTATAAATCTGTATGTGGAGATACACATTGTTGCCACAGGATGATTTCGCTGATGAAAATGCGCAGGCCATTTTCCACCATCTTCCTGTGACCCATTTCTAGACATGTGCTACTGCTGAGAGATCTGCGACAGTCTGTGTGTGCATTCGTTTCACACAGGCCAAGAATGACGTCACGCTGACTTAAAGTCCACTGAAATGTTGTATTTTTCTTTTTCTTCTTCATGTTCTGCTTTTATTAGGGAAATAAGAGTGCACAACTGTCACCTTCATGCACAGTGCCTGAAATTTTATGTCCAGGGCACTACCCATAACTAAGTCCCAGTTTACTGTGGTTTTTCACCATAATCAGCTCAGCTCTGCTCTTTCTACTGGATAAATCATTACTTCTTGAGCCTGAGGCAACCTGTTACTGACAGCCTAGACTCAGTTCTCCAGTTTTCCTAAGAGTTTTTCTGCCTTTTTTTCATCCTGAAGAATGAAATGTACCTCCCATAGTTCTAAACACAAGAAAAAGGAACCCTTCAGCAAAATTTCTTTCAAAATATGAAATGCTTTCACAGGCATGTTTTAACTCTTGTCTTTCAAGCATACCAGTTTTACACTGTCTTTGAAAATCTGAGCTTCAGATGGACCAGATTTCTCCTCCGACCTTAGAGCTTCATCGAGATTTCAGAATAGGTACTAGAAGGAAAGAGGTGACTTTACACATACCTTTTGGGTTCATTATCAGTTTAGGATTACCAACTGAAAGTTCATTACTGTAACTTCAATTGCATACACGGAGTATTTTTATTAGCTCAACAGTTAAAGTTTCCAATAGAGATAGATAAAAGTGGGTTTCTGAATGAAATTCCAGGCATTCTGCTACATTTTCAAATCTTTCTGGATTGATAAGTACTGTGTGAATAACCAGGTGCTGTTTGAATAGCCACAAGCGATTATATGATTTTTGTAGTTCTGAACTCAGCACTCTCAGAATATATGCATTGGTAAGCAGTTATTTGATATTAACTTTACTATTTGATCAAGTCATCATTAAAGTTTGCTGTAAAAATGACTGGTGTCAAACAAAAGGCCAATTAGATAATTTTTTTAGAATTGCAGAAATAAAAAGCTTAAATATTCTGTCTAGTTAGCTAATAAAAAATCTTCCTGTGAAGTTTATTTTAAACTCTTTTCAGAAAAGTTAATAAATATACAGGTGAATTCTTGCCTTGCACATAAAAATGGTGCTGTTACTTCAGGCATAAAGTAGGATTTGTAAGTGGGAAAATTAACATAATATCCATCAGTAATATTCTTTGGGTGGTGATGTGACAAAAAGTAAATGGAAAGTTGTGTAGGTCAGTGAAGATTAGCAGAAGTTGTGGAGAACTCTAGAATGACCTATAAAAGCAACATTTAATATGCAAAGAAGTCTAAGTGCAGTGCAAGAAGATGTTGGATTTTAATATGTTGCCAAATCTAGTATGCAGATCTTCTCTTAACTCTATGCAGTTACTTCTGGGTTTTCAATTACTTTTAACCTTTTAAGAAAAACATCATATCATTATAGACAGCACAATTAAGAAGTGTACTTATTGTGCACAGGTGGTCAGAAAAGTTAATTAGATGTTAGGCTGCATTAAGAATGAGATGGAGAACAAATAGGAAAAGACACATTCTTTTATGTATGTTGGTATTCCAAATTCACCTTGAATACTGAATTAATTTTACATTGTGTTATCTCAAAAAGAAGTGGATGTAAAAAATAACTGCTCAAAAAAAAAAAAAAGGAGCAATGCAAGGAATTCATTAACATTATGAATAAGTGAGGTAATCACATCAGGAGGAAGCAAAAAGTCCAGGGTTAGTTCAGATGGAAAGGTGCTGAAGGTGTTGTAGAGTAATAGCTGGAGGAGATATAGTGGAATAACACAGAGAAACATGATAGCAGGCGAACTGAATCAGTGGTGCCATTTGTACCTTCTAATAACAGAACAAAGCAGCTGTGTAATTGCTTTCTGTGATTAAACAGTAGCTTCATAATGTTCAAAAGAACATCCTTTCCCTTTCAGTAATGAAAAATTAACTTGTGGAACTCAATGGTGCAAGAAATAGAGTAAATAGCTTAGTATGATGCAAGGATGGACTGCAGTGCCAGAAGAGAATAAGGCTATGCAAACACAGAATAAAGTAAAACAACAGAGGTCACCAATCCTAATGCTTCTAACCATAAGCAATTCCTGTGCCAGCATTCATTTTCTTCATTATTACTGCAGATGTGCTTTCAGGGGACAGTATCGCAACATCAGTAAGATCTCAATAGAATAAAAACTACTTCTCTAACAGTGTCTTGAACTGTGACTATCAGTCTGTTCCCACATGTCTCCAACTAACAGTGGAGAGCACTAACCTGAAACTATTACAGACTCCCTAACCGTGCTCATTCTGCAATGTATTCTCTGCTCACCTTTCCCATGCTTCTTGCAGGGGACATTGCATTTGGGACTATCCAGGAAAATTATTGCACTGGCTCTGCTGTAGAACTGATTTATTGATTGCCTTTAGGGGTTGTAGCATAGGGCTTTTGATAATTTCCACAGCATTATAAAACACTGTCTATGATTGTCACTTATTATTTTTCAACAGAGAAATTTGCACAGTTTGCAAGCATGATATTGCTCTAGGTACAAAAAAGACAAGAAAATCACTGGTGTGTAGCTCAGAAATACTTACCTCTTGAAGGAATAAAATCCATGGCTGGAGGAGCAGTTGCATTACACCTGAGATCCAGCTCCAGCCTTTCCTTTCAGCAGCAGGCTACAAAGTAGAGCTGCACACTGCTCTTGAGAGGCTTCGCCCTGCATGGCACTGAGCACTCAGGCTGGAGCCCAGCCAAGCTGTTAGCCTGATGGGTGGGCAGCACTACTGTACCTGTGTGGACCCCTTAGGAGCAGTCTGTGCTGTGATAGGTTGCAGTTGTTTGCCTGCTCCATTTGGGATCAAGTCCCTGGAGAGCTCAAGTAGGGATTTTTTGAACTCTCAGGAGTGCTTTATCCGATTCCCTGCTAGACAGGGTGACACCTCCCTGGGCTGAGGAAAAGGGAAGAGCAGGTGTCACCACCCCATCCCCTCCATAGGTCTCTGCTGGTCCAACCATGGGTCTTAAGAGCCCATATCACCTGCACTTTCCAGCCGCAAGCACAGGGGCTGTGAAGGTCCCTGTTTTTCAGCCAGATTCCGCATAAGAAAGGGTCCTTGTACAGTCACATTAACATCAGGAACAAGGTATTCATTTGGCAAGGATGCCTGCAATATGAATGAGTGTATGTAGGAGGAGATAAGTAACACGGGCTTGAATGCAGAGCATACAATTCAAGGGCTATTGGTTGCTATGGAGTTCAACTGAAGTGGAAAGTGACATCAAAAAACCTCATAATAATCATATATAGAAGAACCTCCAGAGAAATATAACAAGAGGAATATTTTTATATCTTTAGGGAAAACACTGAGAGGCAATTTTTGCATGATAAAAGAATAAACTGATGCAGTTTATTTTTGCAGGCTGGTACATTTCCCATTCACTGGCAATGGCAGAGGCTTCCAGCTCACTCCAAGCAGGAATTCAAGGCCAGACAGATATCTGCGGGTGACCGGCCTCTGTTCAGTTAAAAGCTAAGCAGCACAGTTCAGGTCTCAGCTTAGTCTATGCTATTCTTTGTATCTAGCACATTGTTGCACTAAGCACTTCAGCAATAAAAAATCAGTACACTTATCTATCCAGTCTGTTATCCTGGATGTAAAGTTACTTGGGAATTTTATTTATAGACTTACACAGATGCTGTGGGGAAAAACTTGTTATCTTTTCATTACAAAACAGGAGAGATGCCTGTCTGAATCTGACATACTGGAACAACCAAAGATAGCTACACTGGATGTGACAGAAGAATAATTTGGAGCTATGACATTAACTTAATGTAACCTGTGCTTTACTCAGTAGGAGTTTTATGTGCATATATTCTGGTTCTACAAAGAAATAGAAAATTCTGTAACTCAACTTGGCCGTGACAAAGAGGAGGTTGCTACTCTACAAAATAAGACAAAAAAATCTCATAGCGTTGTGTAAGAATTTCTCCATTTTGCCTGCTAGTGAATTGTTCATTTTTTTGCAACTAACAAGTTTAGATGGCTTTGGATTGTTCTATGAAGGAAGTTACCTGTGGCTGGTCAAAATACTTGTGAACATTTGCTGTGAATGAAACCCATTTTCTCTGTGAATCGCAGAAAAGCCTTGCTAATTTCTGTGCACATATGTGCTATTCAGACCTCACACAGATGAGACAAACAAGCCCTTTTCAGTGTCTGAGTCAGCTGTGAGGTCCTCTGAGACATGCATCCCCAAGGACTGTATGTCAGTAATTTCCTGTGCTTTTTTCAGCTGAGGTGGGTTTTATATTTCTAAAAAAAAAAAATACATGTATTAAAAAACCCCAAATGTTTTCAAAGAACACATTAATAGATGTTGGGGTTTTCTTATCAATATTTGATGAGTAGAAAGGAGAATTTAATCTGCTGAAATAAATGACTTCATATGAACACCAGATCAAAACCCATACTAACTGGATCCCAAGGGCTTTTCCATGAACAGTGCTCCTTGTCTTTGTGTGGGAGCAAGTTCTATACTGTGAGGGTGGTGAGGCACTGGAACAGGTTCCCCAAAGTAGTAAATATTCCCTCCTTGACAGTGTTCAAAGCCAGGTTGTTGTACCTAGATGATCTTAAGGTCCTTTACAACCCTAACTATTCTATGACTCTGATTCTACGATTCTATGAAATATATTCCTTCCTGGGCTCTCCCTCCTCCACCAACACTGATCTGCTGTGTTCTGCGCATCTCCCTTTCTAAGGCTTTCATAGAATCATAGGATCATTTAGGTTGGAAAAGATCATAGAGTCCAGCTGTAAATACTGCCAAGGCCATCACTAAACCATGTCTCTTAAATGCTGCATCTACATGTTTTAAATACCTCCAGTGATGGTGACTAAACCACTTCCTTGGGCAGCTTGATCCAATGCGTCATAACCCTTTCAGTGAAGAAATTTTTCCTAATACTAAAAAATAAACTTCTAAACTTCCCGTGGTGCAATTGGAGGTCATTTCCAAGTCCTGTCCCTTGTTATTTGGGAGAAAAGGCTGACACCCACCTTGCTACAACCTTCTTTCAGGTAGTTGTAGAGACCTATAAAAGTCTCCCCTCACAATTATCTTCTCCAGGGTAAACAACCCCAGTTCCCTCAACCGTTCCTCATGATACTTGTGCTCCAGACCCTTCACCAGCTTGTTACCCTTCTTTGGACACACTCCAGCATCTCAATGTCTTTATTGCAGCGAGGGGCCCAGAACTGAACACAGCATGCAAGGTGCAGCCAGCTGCTTCATCTTTGGTTAGCTCAAATAATTTGGGCAACCTGACTATTTTTTTCTAGTCCTTCTTCTTTCCTTTTCCTCTTCTGTGCTTTACTCCCAGTGGGAATCCTCCTTGAAGGGCAGTACCAGCTCTGCTCCACTAAAAGCTCTTCATTGGTGATTTATTGTCTGGGGAGGGAGCAAAGCAAGATGTGGTCTCTTACCTGATTTGCATCTCTGCCATGTTTGCAGCTTGCTGAATGTTATTCAGTTTTTGCCGCCTTTTAAGTAAGTATAGGAGTGTTGTGGTTTAAGCCCAGTCGGCAAGCCATGACTGCTACTGCTGAACCCAGGACAAAGAGAGACTTTTATTGCATACTAACTCAGGAATGTTAAGCCAAGTTGTGTGCAGCTGCCAAGATAATGACACTGGTCCAAACTTTGTTAGCCTACTGTCTTGTGGGACAGACAGGATTTTTAGTGACAGTTTTTACTTTCTGCCAGACTATCTTAATGGCTTCAGTTGCCAGTACTTCTGTACGTTCATACTCCTAACCATCTGAATAATCCAATTAATTTTCCTAGGATACCTAAAACAAAGCCTGCACAAAACTGTTCAGAGAGAGTGAAGTCAAAAGCCTTTACTAATGTTATCTTCTCCCAAATGTATTGCTTTTTTGCAGTGTATCTTATTTGACCCCTTATTTTCCAACAGTCCCTCAGCTTTATTATCCATGTATCTCTTCAAAATGACTGGTGAAACAGACATGCAAATAGATCATTTAATTTCCCTGCAATGTCTTTATCCCCTTTAATGGTTCCCATTGCTCTCTGGTACTCCACTGAGCCTTTTTGATTCTCTCACAGCCTGTTTACGCCTCTTATAATTAAGTAATTTCTTCTTATTTATTTTCGTGTTATGCCTTTGGCTAATCTCTCCACCAAATCCCTCAGCTAAACCATCTTCATTTTTGTTTACATTATTGTTCCCTACCACTAGTTTCTGTTGGGCTAACTTCCCATTTTCCAAAGGATATTTGAAGAGCCTCTTTAGTGGTACCCTTCCATTCAGCCCAGGCAGATAGGCACTCTCCCTCCCTCTTCCTTTTCATCTTTCCGGAGCTTGTGCTAATGTTTTGTAACTCATTAGTGGCTCACTCCAGTAGGCTCCATGCTGAATCCTTATAGCACCTTACACATTTCCCTTTGTGTAATAGTAATTTATTTTACTTTTTTTGTGTGTGTGAGGGTTAAACTGGTAGAGAGGGTTTTGGAGGAGGAAAGGGAAAATTAAGCAAAGGAACAAAAGAGATGGACTAATACAAAGTGGTTCTGTGTTCATGCATAGAAAATTATTTGGATGCAAATTAGTCACAAAGCTGAATGATTTGTCTCAAAGCCTCAAGATTAGGGAGCAGAGGGCTTCAGCCTCAAGTGGCACTCTTTCTGATTTCTTTCCAGACCCTACATTCACAAAACAGCCTGCCTGCAAACAGCCCACCTGGAAGACCAGTGTGCTGCTTTCATGTCTCCTTGTGCTCATCTGAAAAATGTCTTTGTGTTCACTTTGAATTATTTCCTACACCATGTCTTAAAACTGCAGATACTTTTGGGATCAGGCAGGGATCTGGGCAGGGCACAGCCAAATCATTTGCACACTAAGAAAACTGGGTGCCATATCTCCCAGGCAAATTATTTCTACTGAAAGTACAGGTGAGCAATTGCTTCATATACTGGTAATTTATGTAGACACTCAAATAAAGTCTGGAATTCCTCAGCGTAGAGTCTAAGAGGAAGTTTTTGCACTCAGTCAAATGAAATATTTCATTGTGATTTAGAGTTTAAGCATATTACAGAGGATGCCTTGTATGCGCCATTTTTATACAGCCCTATTGAAATCATTATGTAGCCTTTAAAAGTATCAGGGGTAGCAGGATCATGAATTATGAGTTTGAATGGCCTATTAAGAAAACTTCTTCCCACAAATGAAGGATGAAACTTTTCCTTATTACAGTGTGTCCTTCAGTAATAACAAGTATTCAAGTCCATTTTCAGGTTTGCAATTGTTGGGTTAAATTGAGTTCTGAATTAGTCCATCTTTCCCAATCTAGCCAGAAAGCCCATCCATGAATGATGACATCATTGTGTGTTTAATGCCACTAAGAGGGTAGAGAAGGCTGGCATTTGTGTGAGGACAATTTTGGAGCCGCTGTACAACCGTTGGGAACTTCCCTAGGGCAGTTCTTGTGGAAGGGTGCCCCCCTTGAGTAGGGATGCTGGGTTAGAGCAGTGTAGGATATATTAAGTAGATAAGGTCTAGGGATGCATTCACTTTTACCATCACTGAAATCCTAGTAACCTGGTGCTGCTGCTTGAAAATCATCACCAGCTGGGTGATGGTTAATATATCCATATCATAGTTTTTTGAAATAAATTTAGACTAAAAATAAGTGTAATTTGCCAATCCAATCAGTATTCCTTCACCGTATGTTGCTGAGGAAATTACTTTCAGCTTGTCTGTTTAGCACAGTTTCCCCATAGGATTTGAAAAGGTCAATGTTGTCCTGTTACTGCAAATGAGAGAGGGGTAGCCTGCTACCCAGCAGCAACAAAGTTAAACCTTTAAGCTCAGCGTGTTGCAAGTTGCTTCAGCAATTACACTAGAGAGGGGCTTCTAACTTTTGCAGCAAGGCACAGTTCAGAAACAGCTTTTTCAATGGACGGTGTCTTCAGACAAAGGCTCCACTCAAAACCTGATGAGAGAAAGGAGAAGAGAAAGAACAGGAAAACACTTCACCATTTACTTCGAATAGAAATCTCTCCTGTGTTGCTGCTGTTCAGGAAGAGGTCTTGATGGTAGGGAAGCTTGCTTTGACTGCACATAGGTTTTTTCTCTTGGGCAGAATTTGAAAAACCGCTCTTGAAGGCTTCAATGACTTGTTTCAAATTAAAGAAAACAACAGAAGAGGATTAAATTAAAATCTCCATGGGAGAACATGGTGTGAACCTTCCCTGTTATAGACCTCAGCCTCATCAAAATTCGAGAATTATGCAAAATTAAAGCAGACCGCAAAAGTAGTATGTTACAATCTCATTTTAGACAAGGTTAAGCTGAACTTTCTGAAGCTTTCTTTTCTTGTTCCTCTCTTAGAGACTCTATTATTTGTAAATCATCTTAGTGAGAAGGACAGATCAGGAAACAGCCTGATTCAGCTTACTCAGGTATGAATATGGAATTAGTCATTAAGCATCCAACTCTTGCTTTTGTAAAATGAATGAGATAGAAGTAGAAAGAGGCCCAGGCTTCTCAGTACAGGCTTCCACATGAAAGTAAAACATTTCAGTATTTTCTTACTGTCTCCTTCAGGGCCTCCTTCAGGGCCGTCTAATTATTCCCCCAGAGCTGAGGGAAGCCTTTCAGCCAGCCTATTGGGAGCTGCTAATTAATAAAGAGTTCCTATTTTGAGTCGATGAAGCTATTTTTCGTGTTGCATTTGGTTTGCAGAAATAAGGCAACAAGTAAAATTTATGATGCAAAGCCTTGAATCATTCCCTCTACTCAAGCAGAAGCCAAGGAACCTGGTTGTAGCCATACCATTTATATTAATATGGCACTGATTTATTTTCAGATGTTCCTCTTTCTTATAGAAAGAAAAGAAGGGAAACAAACAAACAAGCAAATTGGTAAAGTATATCCAAAAGAGCAGGGATTTAAACTGGTAGCCTGAATCCGTTTCATGTCACTACAGACAAATATTTTCGCAAAGTAGCTTAGCTAGAATCTATTGTAAGGAATGCCAGAAGAGTCAAAAAGATTTCATTCAGGGTTTATTTTATCCATCAGTGTGCAGGACTTATCACACCAAGCAGAGGGATGTGAGTTTCAGGGAAGGAGCTCTTTAGTGACACCTCTGACACAACTCTCCAGGAGAATTCTAGCAGAATAAATCCCCATCCCTCCCTCACGCCTCATCCACAGCAAAGCTGCGTATCTTGAGGTTTGAAGATAACTGCAACCATTGATCACTTTTTTTTTTCTGCTTTGGCTTTAGGAACTCCTTCATAGATATCCTCCGGGCTATCCTACTGTCCTTGGAAGTGCTCATTGAAGATCAGGAGCTTCAGATAAATGGCTTCATTCTAATTATAGATTGGAGCAACTTCTCCTTCAAGCAAGCCTCCAAGCTTACGCCATCTATCCTCAAACTGGCAATTGAAGGGCTACAGGTAGGTGGAGGGTAATACATGTACTTGCAACTGTTATTGCTGCAAACATTGATTTTTGCCTCATCAGGCAGTGGGCAGAGTGAAGGGTGGAGAAAATAATCCAGAGTGCTTTAGTGTCCCATCCACTTTCAACATAGATTGATTTTCAGATGTTTCAGTTTGACTGTCTTTCACTTTTATTTCAACTGTAAATCGGTGTAAGCAATATATGTGTTGCTTACTGCAGCATTCAAAGATTTAATGGTTTAAGAGATTAAAGAGATTTAAGGCTTAATCCATCAGAGAATTCGGGGGGATTAAAATCCAGTAGCATCTGCCTTCTGGAGTGTGCAGTCCACACGCAAGCACATTTGTATACAGAGAGAGGGTGGCAGAAGAAGAGGGTAGCTCCCTCAGCAGATGGAAGTGTGCTGCTGTGTTCACGTGAGTGCATTTGAGTTGGACAGAAATAAGGAAAAGGGAGGACAGGCACCCTGTTGTGCCCTCATTCTGACTGCCTTCATTTGTCGCACAGGATCCTGCTGCATTATAGTTCAGACTCTTCAGGGGCTGTGCATACACTTGGTGCTTGCAAATAAATAGGAGCAAGCTAAACCATGTGGTGTTACATGGTTAGGATGAAAGTGAGGACCAGGTAGCTGGGGCCTGATAGGGTAACCTGAGGGTGAGGGTAAGCTGTGGTGCTCAGAGAGCACTTTAGCACTTTCCACTAGAGTCTGAACCCATCTCTGCTGGTAGACCCAAGATAGATTCTTAGGTTTGAAGCAGTCTGGTGCAACCTTATTAATTGTGGGTGTTTGATGGAATGCAAGGACTGTTTATGTTGGAAGGACCTCTGGAGATCATCTTGTCCATCCCCCTGCTGAAAGTGGGGCTGACTTAGTCCTTGACCAAGTTGCTTAATGACCACAAGTTTCATGTTGTAGCTGCATACTTAAAAGGAGATAATATATAAGCTGTTGTTTTTTTTTTTTTGTTGTTGTTGTTGTTTTTGTTTTTGTTTTTTTCATTTTCATTTTATTTTTAGTACTTTTCAGATATATTGCAGTCATAAATACCTCAGGAATAATCTTCCCTTGTGTGTGTATTCTAACTTTAACTTACACACTAGAAAGAACAAGTTATTCAACTAAGTTTTTTGACTAACAAATTGTCTACAATTAGATGAGAATTGTCTCTACTTTGTGTTGCTAAAAAATGAAGTAGAAAATCTGCCAGCAGTTTGAAGCCTGTGCTCCCCTTCGAGGGGAATTTTCATCTCTTTAACAAATTAGAAAGTCAGGCTGTGCAATTAGTGTCTAGGACAATACCTTATCTTCTCCTGCTGATACTATCGCTTCATCTGCCTTCCTTCACAGAATAACATTCTGTGGTTGAAAAAACCCTCCAGTCAGAAGGAAGATAAGGCCAAGTGACACTCAGATGGAAACCAGATTCCAGCAAGGTGTCCTTGTGCCTGTCCAAATTTTGCACTTCCAGCTCTCCAGTAAGAGGCCAGTCCAGCCTTCATCCCATCTGATTTCTGGACATGGCACTGCCAGGTTGTCTGCCTACCTTTTATCTGCAGTTCTTGGCATCAATATGTTTCTGGAAGTACCAAAGCTTGGGAGTATGAAGCTGATTTTATGATTAATCATTAGCCTGACTTCCTGTGCTGGCAATTTAAGGAGGTTCCCTTCTTGTTGGTGGGTGGGCATTTAATTTAATTTCAAGTTACTGTTTTCTTCTCTGTGATAAACAGAAATATAACTCTCTCTCTAATAAGTACCAATTGGGATAATGTGTCCTAGATTTTCTAGCCACTGGCTGGCTGGAAGAGCTATAGGAGTTGTGAATGCTGTACTCCAATTTGCCAGGTTTAGAGAACCAAGTCATTCATGCTTATAAAGCACATATTTAGCAAACAATGTTGGTGTTGGTTTATATTAGGAGTGAGTATTTTTGGGTCCCGTAATTGCTGTTGAAATACCTTCATTAAAACTTCTTTCTATTGCTATTTTAAAAGAACTACTGCTATCCTAATGTAAAATTAATGTAAAATGTTGTTGAAAACAAGCAAGACCTGCACACAGGAAGAGTCATAATATGAGCTGCATTGGAGGTCACTGGAAGCGAAAACGTCAGGTTCTACTCTCATGAGATGATGATGTCTGAAAAAAAAGGAGATTGTTTTAGTTCCTTATTATTTCTCACAGCTAAGGCACTGTGCATGTACAGACCCTCAGACAGGCAGGTTACATGGCTGTCCCAGTCCTCCTTTCTAATGAGATTTTGAGTCGTATTAAGTCCCATGTAAGTCTAGTGAAGAGGATGGTATGAAGACAATTCTCTTACAATTTCTAGTGGAGTTGAACCCTTATCTTCATGTGTTGGTGTCTGACCCAGGAACTTCTAGCCTCTCTGACTGTAATAGTAGTTTTAATGTCATAGCTGAAACATTTTCCTATAGCTTTGTTTAGCTCATCTGATTCAGTGTCTCAGATCATAACTTTCTGAAATATAGAACTGCTAAAAAATAAACAGTAGAGTATTAAAAAAATTAAATTTATGCATTTGGGTTTTCTTTTTTCTTACTTTCAATTTACATTAAGCCAATTAATACATTGGCAGCTCATTTTTTTGCATTTGTATTTAATTTATTTTTTATCCTCAAATTGCTGCTGTAGTACATTATCACTAAGTACAGAGAATAAACATTACACAGGTGCATTTGTTAATTCATCCTATGTTGTAAGACCAGCACTAATCAAATCTAATAGACTTGTCTGTAGAGATTAATATGTTGTAATTGTATAAGATGCTTAGTTCCAAACACTGCATAGTCTGTAAATGCTCAGAGAGATGAAGTACGAATTACATCACCATGTGTCTGAAAGCATATTTTGCTCAATACTACTCTTTGTTCTGTTTGGATTTCTGTATATATAGCATCACACAAGATAGGTCATTATAACTACGCTGTTTCTCAGTTATGTTATTTAATTATCTAAAAGTAGCCTTATGTCTCCACTTTAAACAAAAGTTGTGCAGATGCAAAACGAGTATATGTACAGCATGGCAACTCACATTATGCCACAGCAGTGCAGGAACAAATGTTTTCGTAGTGACTAAACCATCTCTGACTACTGAGCTCTTTTATCACAAGACAGTTGCTACTGTATGCTTTGAGCTCATACCATACTCCTTCCTACACTGTATTGATCTTTTGAGTCTTAACACACTGAAGAGAAAATTATCATGTGGATGGAAAGGTGGGGAAAGACATGCATAAAAGCAATATATTTTGCCAATAACTTAATGAGTTTTAACTTCTGATCCTTATTCTTTTAACATGAACAGCTTTTCCCATTCACAGTGTATTTCTCCCCTCTGTTCTCTTCATCTGTGAAGTTATACCTCTCTGTATATAAGCTGATCTTATAATTATCTTATGATGGCAGTCAAAATTTAATCATAGAATCATAGAATCATAGAATAGTTAGGGTTGGAAAGGACCTTAAGATCATCTAGTTCCAACCCCCCTGCGGCTTAAGAGAACACAAGATGACTACAGACTAACAAGTTAACAAGACTAACCAGTTAACAAGAGACAGATCATTTGACATTTTATATAACATCTTAGAAGCATCAAAATCTAATGACAAAGGTGAAAACCACTTGTTTCAATTTTGAGCAGGTAAAGCATGTAAAAATGGTCACTTCTTAGTATGCAAGATGTTTGTTACTGACCACTGCATTTGATGACCTCTAATAAACATGGGAATTAGGGCTGAAGTGTGTTACAGGGAACATAGCCTGGGTGTCCAGTGAAGTCCAGACTATTTTTTTTTAATGCTAGTTGGTTTTTTTTCAGTAGATATAGTTGCTTTGCCTCCAGACGGGACTTTTAATTTTAGGGTGAATACAGAATGCTAGTGAATACAGAAAAACACTGTTTGCTTCTGCTTTATCCAAAGCAGAATATATACAGAGCTATGTGCTGCAGTCTGTGTGCATGCATGCACGTATCAGTTTAGAAATTCCCCCACCTAGCACTATGAGTTGAAATGCAACAACTTCTCCAACAGCATCCAGAAATAGTTCAAAACTTTCAAAACAGCAAGAGATCTGATCTCTCCTGCCATTGCTTTGATGAAAACAAAGCCAGAAGGCCACTGTCTACCAAGGCCCAGCTGAGTGGCTTATGGCCCAAATCAGCAAGCTGGATTTGAAACTGACCTGAAGATCAGGTTTGCAGTCCAGCATATCTAGTACTACATTGCATAAAGTCTAACTTGCCCCAGGGCTTTGTCAAGGTAGTAAAACAAGAAGTAGGGTGAAGGGCTATATCCTGGCCGTATTCTTTCTTTCTCTGATAATTCTGTAACATGTAGCTGTACTCACATATGCAAGGACAGTGAGTCTTAAAACAAAGCCCTACGCCTTCTTTGTAACAATGATGAATCACTGCAGGCGTGATCTTTAGGGTTCAACATGGCTTTGATTCACATTTCATAATCATTGCAGCACATAGCAGTAACAACAGGGAATAACCAAGATCTGCAAACAGGAATTTGTGCCTAGATTTTCACTGCTAATAACTTGACAGAATTTATGACCAGCAATGTCCATTAGGAGATTCATTAAAGTTCTTTTTTTTTTTTAATTACCTTCAATTTATCATCATCCAGTGAAAATCTGAAACTGGTATTTCTCGAAGGAGAGGAAAATGGAAAGAAATCAATGATGTTTGACTTAAAAACACCTTAATCAGATACTGGTACTGATAAAATTCTTTTGGGAAAAAAAAAATCAAATAAAGGAAACTTGTATGAGCTTCTCTTAGAAAATTGTTCAAGGTACATTTGTCCAGAAGAGCTCCAATGCTGAGATGAAGCCAGCTAATCAAGCTAACAGGGTTTTTGCATTATTAGAGGTTATTCCATTTCAAAATCTGAAACGAGACACCACATTAGAGAAAACTCAGCCTGCCTAGAATTATAAGAAGCTCTTCAATCTATAACATGAGCAATAGGTTTAAAAGATGTTTTGGGGTTTTTATTTTTCTTAGTTTTGGATTTGTGTATTTTTTTTTTTTTTTATTTTCCTCCCACTGTAATTATGTGGGATTGAGAACCTTAATGTCGGTTAAATTATAGCAGCAGATCACTTGTCTCTTGGCACTATCTTATACAATCAAATATTTTTCTTGTTGTGCTTCAGAAGGAAGAGCTAAAATAAAAATTATGCTCAAAATGCAGGCTATAATGTGAGGCTTGAAGGAAAAAAGTGTAATTCAATATTATATCAAAGCGTAATTTTCTGGGGCTGTTTCTTTTTCCAAATCTTACATGAAAAATATGAGCTTTTAGAGCTGATAAAGTTTTCCAGTGGAAAATATCTTTTTCTGGAACAATGACATTTTTTTTAGAATAAAAGTATTATGGTGAATTATATTTCCAGAATTCCCTTGGAAATAAAGTCTGGAAGTGTGCTTGTTTCCACAATTTTCATCTGGAAATCTAAACACTTAATATTCCATTCTGTTATAACTAGTAAGAAGCACTTGACTTCTGTCTTAATTGTTAGAATTTCTTGCTTTTTAAACATTAAAATCAAGCTGAGATAATAGAACATATTTTGGATCTGCATAAGCTGGGTTAATCGGTATGATCAAATCTTTGTTATGGTCAAACTGTGGATCCAAACAGAGCCCAGACAGTTCTTGTGCATCTGAAGACTTTGCAAACTTGGTCTTTCCTTCACCAGCCTGGACCATGGACCAAAGAACTGACTCTTCTTTCCTTGTTTAAAAATGTTTGTACTCTGAAACCCGAGGTAGATGTGATCTCTTTGACTTAGTACTTCCAGTTGAACTCTTTATTAGTCATGTGAAGGATGCAGGATATAAGATGCAGTAGAATAAGATACAACCATTCTTTACATAGAATTTCTGAACATGATACTATTATTACTTGAAAATGTAAAGTGAGTAAAAATCCAGTTTATAACAAACTTCAGAACACTCTAAAGCACACTATTCTAGCTCAGCCTTTCTGTAGAAACCTGTTGTATAGGGAGAATTCTGTCTGTGCTATAAATATCCTATGATGCTCTTATGTCTCATCAGGTATGTATAACAGGTCATATTAACAGAAAGACAGAGAGCTCTCTGTCATTGCCTGAAGAAGGTAGAACAGATCAAATGTTTAGAAATAGAAGCTAGGCAAGTAAAACCATATATAGGCACATCTATACACTGGTTTGGACAAGGACAAGTGAAAAAACCCTAGCACCTGATGTAAAAAGCCCCTCAATGTAGACCCTAAAGCTGTTTATCTCTGGGTGACTAAAGGTAGACTCAAAAGTCACTCATTCATTGCTTTATGTGCTCCTCAGTCTTTCAGATTGAAAATCTTGAAATACAGAATCAGCAGACAGCTGAGGCCAGTTGCTGGATTGGTATAACTGGCTGGGGGTCTGTGCACATCTCCAGAGTAATACTGATTTATGACAACTGAGAATTGGTCCCTCTTTCCCTTCCCCTGTTAGAAAGAAACCTACTTGAAGGCAGATTTTGTGTCTAGAATTTAAAGATTTGTAAAAGATTAAGGGAATATTTATGTTTTGAATTTTGTGCAAAAGCCTTTCCATTATCTTTCCCAGGATAGGGGAACTGAAGAGAAAGGGATATTCTAGGCTGGGTTCTTGAGGGTAGATAACTGTTTCTTTAGTAGTGGCCTACCAGAAGACAGGCAATTTCCTCAGAATATAAAGGCATGTGTGTTGCTATCCTGTGTCATAATCACTGTGTGTTGATAAGACCAAAAGGCGTATTATAGCTTCCCAAACTAGAGTCAATGCTAATAACTATAGAAGATCTGCTAATAACTTAAGTTTATATTCATAGAGGCAAGATTATCTGGAAAACATGGGTTTACTTGCAGAGGGGGACAAATCAAGTCTGTGAAGAAAACAGAGAACTCCTTCCAATAAGAATGATTTAAGTGTTTCTAAAAAAAGACTGCTTCAAGATCTAATGATGTTCAGCATCTGAAAATGGCTACAGATCAGAATTTAGCAGATTCTGTAAAATGCAATTTGATACTCTGCTTCCCAAACATCTTCAGCAAAAAAATTTCCTTGATTTCAAATCCACTACTTGTAAGAGATGTAAGTCTGCACATTTACACAGATATTGGGATTAAACCATTTTCAGTATATATACAGAAAAAGCATACCAATTTTTTTTCCATTGCAGGTTGTCTCAAAAGTTCCCAAATCTGTTCTGTAGTTATTTGCTTCCTCAATATTGTAATGCGCTTCATGTTAGAGACCTGTGTTGAACTGCTGAACATGAAGTCACAGAGCACTTAGTATCCATTGGAATAAGGTCAGTTTGAATCATTCCATAAATGCTCATGCTATCTGTCTACAACAGCTGTTGTGATATGTAGAGTGAGCACTTTGAGCTGTCAGTGAGGGTGCCTTTGAAATTATAGGAGACAAGAAAAGGCATTGGCTCATTATATATAAAATAAAAGTAGATAAACAGACTTTGCCGTCTGCAAGAGAAGGCCTATGCTCATTGTGTGCCTATCATCTCTAGGGAGTTGACTGGAACAAGGAAAAAGAAAAGCATAGTAGCTGTAGACTTGCATTTGTCATTTGAAAATTGGAATTAGCAGCTTAGTAGAATTGATCAGCCCAGTCCTGTTTGCCAGTTGGAGGCTCTGGGGCTTTTGGCTGTGAGTAAAGGATAAGCCGCAATGTGGACAGCCTGAGAGGCGGGATATGTTAAGTGGAAAGTCTTTTTTAATGCCAGTTACTGTATTTCAGTAAAGTTCTCATTGAGTTGCTGAGTTAGACAGGAAGAAAAGAAATGGAAATGTTTATTGCAATAAGTCTTCTTAGAACAAAAAGCAGCTGTTTCTTACTGGTAGTCAACAAAAAGGCAGCTATAACTAAAACCAGTCATCCTCAAACCTTCCCACCAGCAGATGAGTAAATAGTTCATGTTGCATCATAAAATGTGAACATGGCCAAATGTACTTGCATTAATTTATATTATTCCTGTCCGCTTTAATTTTGCAGAACTTCAGGAGTGATTCATCTGCAATAACTATGTAATTCCTTTCACAATCCCAGAAGCAAAAAAATCCTTTTTAGCACAGAAACTGAGTGAAAGCTTCCTGAAGAGTGTGTGTACTACAGATACCTTCTTGCTATGAGAAACATACAAAGCAGTTATGCAAAAATATTAAAAAGACTGTATTTACAAGACTAGACCAAAAAGATACAGTAGTGACATTTCAGTGAGAGTTATGTGTCAACACAGGTGGAATGGGTACTATTTTGTTTGTGATGTGAGGTAATACTGGAGGTACCTATGGCTAGGGAGATGAAGGCAGTCACAGCAAGAGTAGGAGTGATAATAGACCTGTACACTGTGCTATGCAGCATGGGTTATTTCCTGAGCACAGGCAGGTAAGGTCTTGGCACTGCCTGGGAGAGGGCTCATGCTGAAGCCTTGCTAACAACTGCAGCAGTGAAATTCATGCCTGCTGGGAAAAGAGCTGTGGCAGTGTAAGACCAGTTGTCCCTTTACACCTCTGGCTCACAGTCCCCTTTTTAGCACACACCTTCAAGGGTGTGCTGCATCAGTGGAACTGGCTGTGGGTCTCTGCTGTGCAAAAGCAAGCAGCTCAGCTTGTGCGGATGCAGGAGAAGGCTCTGGCCAGGATTCTGTTCACACTGTCCACTTTTCTGCTCTAGGCAAGGTCATAATTTCTGATGCAAGTTTTTAACAAAGAGCTACAGACAGTAACATTTTTAAATTGTGCAGAAAGACAATGACTTTGAGAAATGTTTGCCTGCTTATTCTTTGACTCCTGTTATGTACCAGGACTTTTCTACCACACACAGCAATTCTCTTGAAAACCTCTATTATTATTATCTCCTCCTAAACAAAGTAACTTATAAATTCCTTAATAGTTTGTATGGTCAAACATATTTCTATGGTCAGTAGGTTTATGATCAGTATGGTCAAAAGGGAGTACAATGTTTTCAAAGTTTGAGGTGAAATTCCAGCCGATGTGAATACGACTTTGCCATTGCCTTGACGGAGCCTGTAATTCCAACCTATTACATCATGGTAGGAAGTGATTTTCCACTTTATAAGTTTTCCAGGCTTGCAGAAAATTGCCCTCAACATCCAAGCACCTTCTGGAAATTTTGCACATCAACTTGAACTTTTTGTCTGGTGATCCTGAAGCATTCAAACATTTTGTTCCCAAGCATCTTTATGTCTCTTCTTAACTGTGTAGAGCTTAACACTTGAAACAAGCATTCCTGAATAGCAGGGGTTCCTTGATGCAAAAATGTCAACATGAAACATCTCAATCTTCCAAGGAAAGATGAAAACATCAAGTGAAAAATTCATCCTACTTCCTTCTCCCCTCCTCTCTACCCCTTGCCCCTTCCTAAGCTTTGATTTCAACAAATGGGCATTTTCTGAGGAAAAAAGAATTTCAGTGGAAATTCCTCCACAGGCTGTACTGCCCTGTAATTCACACCTTCCTATGATTCTTTCAGGATGTGTTTTACATCTCTTTCTGGTAGGCATGTTTTAGGCCATTTGAACATGAATTCTGCTTTTCATTCTGAGCACATTCCCAGTGTTTCAAACTGTTTGCAGAAGAACCAGCTTAAAGCATGGCTGAGGTGTAATAAAAATAATTTCCATTTCAGAAGAGGCTTTCTAATCAACTCCAATCTATATGCAATGAAAATGCAGCTAGGAAAAAGCCTAGCTAACACAAATAATTAAAATGCAAATATTCTACAAATAACAGGTACATTTGGAATGTCATCAAATTGACAGTTTTTCAGAACAAAGGCAGAAGCATGAATATATATGTGATGAGTGAAATACTTGGTTGGTGTTTAAGAATTATGGATGATAACAGCAGAACTTTCAATGAACCGAAAATAGAGTTCAGGCTTGCCTAGGCTTATAGAATCATAGAATCAAAATAGTTAGGGTTGGAAAGGACCTTAAGATCATCTAGTTCCACCCCCCCTGCCATGGGCAGGGACACCTCCCACTAAACCATGTCACCCACGGCTATGTCCAACCTGGCCTTGAACACTGCCAGGGATGGAGCATTCACAACTTCCCTGGGCAACCCATTCCAGTGCCTCACCACCCTTACAGTAAAGAATTTCTTCCTCATATCCAATCTAAACTTCCCTTGTTTAAGTTTGAACCCATTACCCCTTGTCCTATCACCACAGTCCCTAATGAAGAGTCCCTCCCCAGCATCCCTATAGGGTAATATAAATCTTATTCTTCTGTTTTCCAGGAGAATTTAGGAACGTCTTTGGATCAGTAGAAGTGTTCTCAGTAGCACGTGTACTCAGTGTCTGGAAGAGATGGTGCTAATGCTTATGTAAATGGACATCTGCAGTAGTTACAAAGAGTCCTACTCTAACTTCTGCGCGAAGTTTCATGAAGAGTACTTCTGACAAACCTAACTTTATTTGGTTTCATTTAGAAATACAGAGAACCTGAATTTAAAAGTTTGTCTGGAAATAGCAGCTCCTCAGTAAAGCACAGAAATCATTAACCTCCTTGTGATGGTCCTTTCCTTTATCACATCATTTGATATCAGTTATCAAACATTGCTTAGTGTGAGGAAAGCTGCAAGTGGACACTCCTAAAGAGATAAGGATTCCTGAATCTGTACTGTAACTGAAATTAATAAATTGGTACAGATAAAGATTCTGACTTAATCTATGTAAGTGGGTTTCTGCTATCACTGGAAACAATATCTACTACTCATTTCTCTGGAAAAAAAAAAAAAAGGTTTTTTAACTATGCCAAAAAATTACCTTCCATTTTTTCAGAGAAATTGTGGATATTTTTTATCAAAAAGAGAACATTTGCACTCAAAACCAATCAAGCAAACCTCAATTTCTGTTGTTGGGCACTGTGCCTAATCTGAGTCAATGATCACTGCAGCATGGAGACTGTTTGTAGTCATTTGGCATCATGTGTGAAAGAGCCACTTGGACAACCAGGTTTAGAAAGGACTAAGGAAGCAGAAAACAGCCAAGCTGCAGTCCTGGTCAGATGCTGCAGCAGAATCTCTGCAACTAAGCTTTCTTTATAAAAAGTCAATGTTTTCAATAAGAAGACCACAACTTTCCACACAGAAATAAATAAATATTTTGGCTGGAAGAGCTGTCTCTTATTGAAACTGAGAGAAACTTGGTTTCTCTGCAAGATTCTACCTTACACTTAGTAGTTGTATCACCCCACATATTCCTACCCACTCCCTGCCATGGATATGTGGGTTCAAATGGAGCTCTGGTCATCTAATAATAATTGCTGTTCATAGCAGAACTACTGTAAATATTAGATTTGTTCAACCACAGCCACCAGATCAGTTGGCCCTTATCAAGGTTTTTCCACTTTCCAACCTCCATGCTCTTTCTCTATGTTTGATATTGCTTTCTCCTCTAAATATTAAAAGACGCATAAAGCTGTGAGGTAAACCAGGTGTGCAAGGTGTGCATTTTGTGGTGTGAACTCACATGGTTTACACCATTAGATATTCAAACACACAAAATTTAATTAACTATTCAAGAAATTTCCCTCTTTCAATTCGTTATACATGCCTGAGTGAATGTTAATGGGGTCACATAGCTCTTTGAACTGCTGCTGACAGAACAATAAAGAGTTCCTGTGGTTTTCAAGAAACAGCGCAGTATAATTTTGCTTGCTTTGCAAGGGCATTTCTTAATGATATCATTATACACTCTAAACTCCTGGTCCACTCTCGAAAACTCACAACACTTCAAATGACAAGTTACCTTCTCTTCTCCCTGGGAGAATTGAATCTCAATTATAATTTATAATGTGTTACTTACTCAGTGAATATTCTTTTCCTGTGCCTCTGAGAGGTGCCAGCTCTGGTATTTTAATGAAGCACCCCCGTTTTATAGCCTCTCTCCTTTAAAACTGGAACAACAACATTTAAAGGGCTAGACCTCTTATCCAGTTTGCTGAGTAAAGAACTGAATAAATTCCATTTGAATTGTCGTAAAAGACAATGAAAATAACTTATATTTGTCTCTATTCCAGAGAGAAGTTATTCCTGAACAATATTGCCTGAGAATGTAGAAATAACCTTCCTAACAAATACCTGCCATCTGTGATAAAATTAATTTAAATGTTTGAAATATTTTACTTTTACTGCCTACACAATTTTGAGTTTTATTTGGGTTTTTTTATTTGGGGTTTTCTTTTGGTTGATTTTGTGGTTTTTTTCAAATATATTGTAGGAAAAAAACCCAAACAAACAAAAAAATAATTGAGTGTTGTGATTAGGTTGAATAGATTTATTCCATCGCTGGTGGTGTTCAAGGCTGGGTTGGACAGAGCCTTGGGTGGCATGGTTTAGTGGGAGGTGTCCCTGCCCATGACAGGGGGGTTGGAACTAGATGATCTTAAGGTCCTTTCCAACTGTAACTATTCTATGATTCTATGATTCTATTTGGTATCTACCTCTAAGAACTGCCCAGCTTTGTGTGTAGGAAACAAAACAAACAAAACCCCCACAAACCTTTGTGGTACTGCATTCCTTTTCTTTGAAGCTAATGCAGAAAGTACACCTGTAGGATTCCAGATATAGGCTAAAAGAAAAAAAAAAAAAAGAGGAAATAAATAATCTTGTATGCTTTCAGGAGATTTTGAATTGGTCCTCTGTGCTGATTTTCCTTAAATTTGAAATTACAATTAATTTAATTACAATTAATTAAATTGTAATTAAATTACAATTAAATTACAATACAAATTCTGCAATAATATCAGAACATGATTTTCTGAAATATGCTTTTAACAGCAGAACGTTTTGTTGAGCTTGCACATGCTTGAAAATAAGTACCTAACTTCAGTGTACATCTATACAGTTAGTTGTCAGGCTGCAGTTTTCCCTCAGCAGCAGTAATCTCAGATACTGGGTCTCCTCATATTGCCCCAGACCAGTCAGGAAGTATCCATGCATATATGGATATATGCCCCAGTATAACAGGGGCAACTGATCAAAGATTTCAGTGTAGTGAAACTCCAAGTATGTTACCAGCATTATTAGCATGTCTGTGTAACCACAGGCGAAAATCAATGCTTCCCTTGTTTTGTGTGTATTTGGGAGGTTGTATCCAAGCCCAGAGAGCAACTTCATGCCACCACTCCCTAGACCCTGGAGGCTGTGATTTCAAGGCAAAATCCTCTTTGAATCTGGGCTGGTTGCGGTACTAAAAGGAGATGCGAAATAAGTCGTGGCAGGAACATATCACTAAAGATGAAACATCTGTTGATTTCTGTTTATATTACATCCTTTTGAGAAACCTGTCACCTCAGTAGGGAGCAGCCTTGGAAGATGTGACAAAGGTAAACCCTTCTGATTTTCTTTGCTATTCAACTGTTGGTGCATGTGAAGCAGATCTCACATCCTTTAAATATTTCAAAATACCATTTGTACATGCTACGTGCAGCAAACCAACAACTTTAAATTAATTTATCTTTTTGTTTTGATCTATTTTTCTGCCCTTTCAGTCAAGAGCTGACATTTCCCATGCATTTCTCCAATTGCTAATGCACAGCGGTGCTTTGAAAGCTGAAGAACTTTTGCACTGCCATGGCGGGATGTTTTATGAAGCAGAACAGATAGTGCCATATCTCTCTTTTCTTTTGTCTTCTTTTTTTTATCCCCCCCCCCCAGTATCAGAATTATGTAAATGATCTCAGCACCACATGTTCCACATTGAAAAGCTTCTGTTCAGGAGGTAGTACTGGAAGGATATTTACAATCGTTTGCTTTGCTAAATATATCAGAAAACATGCTGTTTCACTGTTTCTTTTGTTGCCACATCTCCCATGTTCTTTTTATTATGCCCTTTCTTAGATAATTTCTGACTGAACTTCAAGGTACTGTCTCTTTGGAGATGTTTTTATCTACAGTAAGCAAAGCTCAGATTGGATTTAATACTTTTACTATCTTTAAAAGCTTTATAAGAGTTGTAATGTGTGGAGAGGTAGAAGGGATGGACATTTTTTCATACTAAACACTTTTCCAGGGCTGGTGTACTATCAGCACATGCTGAGATGCTGTAGGAATGCAATTGTAGTAGAGCTCCACAAAACCCTATTCATTTTCACCCTACAGCAAAAACTAAAATAAAAATGGGAACAAATTAAATGAAACTGGAGTTGGGCTTTAAAATACAACTGTCTGAATATTTTTACATCCTGGGGTTGCAAGCAGAGGAGCAATAAATATATTTGGGCTCGTGAAACCATAGCAATTCCAAAGGGGATGTGACACCCCCAAGAAGTCCAGTTGTTAACAGTGCGTTTAAAAGCTAGATTCAGCAGAAGCAAAGCTTTGAATGAGAATTCATGGCAAAACCCTTCTCTGTTGCCTTGATGTTAATAGCACAGCAGTAATAACTGAAGTCTGGAAATTATTGCTCTAGAAAACTAAAGGAGCACAAGGCTGATACTTTGCCACCGTTTGGAACAAATGAAAGAAAGCAACACTTCCTGTAGTGCACTGTAGACCTGCAAGTCCTTGTCTCAAAGGATATGTGAATGCCACAAGGCTTCAAGAGACACTGGACAGGTTATTTTGAGAGAAATCCAGTAGGGGTGACCAAGAGGACAGAAATCATATCTGAGTCTAAAAGCTGAGAATAACTGAAGGCTGAGACCATGTTGAATGAAGACATGGTTACCTGTCAGTCAGGCTTACATGTTCCTCCTCTCCCTCAGCAGCTGTGTAGGATAGGTGGTCTGGAGGAAGGATACAAGGCCAGATGGGTATTTGGCCTGGCTGCATGGCTGCCTTCTGCTCCAGAAGCAGCAAATTTTGCATCTGTCCTCAGTGATTCCTTCAAGTACTGCCTAGTTATGGTAACAGTTACAAAGCATTTGACTCCAGGAGTCCAAAGACACTAAGCAAAAATGGTCCTAAATTTTCCGCTGGCATACAACCAGCATAATTAGGATAGTGGGCTGCAGTCATGTCTCAGGAACAGTCCTTGGCACTGTAGGACTTGGTTCTGCTCTTGTCAGTGCAACTCAGTGGTGTCAGGATGAGCATTACTGATTTATACTGAAATTCATGAAAACAGATTAGTATTGACCCCTATGAATATAGAAACGACAGTTTGCTCATTCAGTGGCTCTGTTAGTGATGTCACTGGCAGAACAGCATATATATTTTTCCTTCAAACACTGTTTATCTTTAAATATCTAGCATGAGAGAGGAATTTATAAATACAATCTTCCATGTTTACTAAGTAAAGGTCTGATGTTGTTCAATCTGGTTAAAATGAGCAACCAACCAACCACCATCTCTCCCTGATCACCCCGAAAAGAGGGAAAAACCACATCCCAGAATGAAATAACAATGTTTGAGCCAATGTCGTGTAAGACAATGGGAAATCATTAGATATCTACCTCCCACTCCTCCTCCCTCACCCTCCAAGCTACAGATTTCATTTTGAAACAAATCTGTACTTGGAGGCATCGGTAACTATTTCCATTTATTTTCCACTTCAGTGATATGTAAAGCTGCAGTTCTGATATGGCTTGCCAAATGCCTCTGTTGATTTACATAAAAGGTTCACAGGGCAGAGAATTATTTGCCTGAAGGATAAAAATAAACATATTCAAGCAAAAAAGATGCTAGTAAAAATGTAGTAAATTATGAAGTTTAGTGGAAAGCTGATTGTATTTCTTCCTGTGCTTATCTAAACATAACCGCAGCAGAGTTTGGTGGATCAGAAGCATGGAACATTCAGCTGTTCCCACTGATCCATTACCTGCTCCTAACTAGCACTGTTGCCCTCCTGGTGGGCTGACTAAGGTGGGTGAGGGCAGGAGCTGCTGAGCTGAAAGCCTGTTTCTTCTTTTGTGAAGCCGAAGTGAGCACTGCTAATGGGAAGAGCAGAGAAGCATCAAGCCTCTTTCTCCACCCTCTGAAGGAAACCACCCCCCCATGCTGTGCTGGGGCCAGATGAAGCAGTGACTGTGAGGATGAGATGAAAGCTGGACTGTGGTAGTGTCCCATGGAGCACCCAAAGCACAGGAAGAGTAAAAGACCCCTGAATTCCCCAGTTGTTCTCTGACACAAAACCATGCAGCCTTCCCTAGTGGTTTTCAGCTTCTTTTCAGGAGTTTTGCACAAACCATAGGACTTAAAGGGGTGAGAGTTTCATCCAAAATCCTGGTGCTCTACCTGGTTCTCTTTGAGGAGTGCATGGAAACCTCACAGCAGGTCCCCTCCTCCAGGTGGGAAAGAGACTGTCAGTCAGAGCAGCTGCTCCATAGTACTGCTACAGCCTTCCTCTGAAAACACTCAAAACCCCCACACTCCTCCTTTCTTTTACCTCCTTAAAGTCATGGTTTATTTTTTTTTTAATGGAGATGTAAGTGCAAACTGAAAATTTAAGACTCTTCCTTTGCATTTGCAGTCTAGGTTTAAAATCTCTGAGGTACATTCAGTTAATGTCTTCAGGATTTTTTCTGCTGCCATGAAGGCTAGAACCATTTTCTTTTCATTTTAATTTTAGTGAAAGCTCAACTTTAAAACAATACCACAGAAAGAGCAGCTTGGGCTTTAAGGGAGTCTTTGAAAATCACAATACAATTGACTGCCAGTGCTGCATCACTGTCTCCACAGAACAGGAGGTTTACATATGCTCTCACTCCCTTGCAAGGCTCACTTGTGACCTGGCTGCTGCTGCTGCCGCCCTTACCGAAGAGACAGCTGTGTTGAATATGGCTCTGATGGCTGTAGAATGGTTTGGCTGGATGGAGGAGGAGGGATGGGTGAAAAGGTACAACCTCTCTGAGCCGAATGACACATAGCATCTGTTGCACTAAGCAAGGTTTGGTGAGCAGCTCCAACACCTCCCTCCTCACCAAGTCCACATCTAAATGTTTTCCATGGAAATGCTGTTTATTTCCAGCGAAAATGATTAATTACAGAAGACCACCTCCCTCTTACTTTGGATATAGTCAAAAGAATTCTTTGTGGTGTACAAGATGCACAGAGACTCTAATTACTTAATTTTGCACAGTAACAATGTGGGGTCTTTTTTTTGCTCAGAGTGAAAGGATGATATTTGAGAAATCATATTCTTCCACTTCAAATCAGAGTAGTGAGGTTTACTTTGAGGCTGAAGTGCTATGTTGCCATTTGTTCCCACTAGCACTGCAGAATCAAGCCAGAAAGGAGACAGCAAGCTTGATTTTACTGCCACTTCACCCCCCTGAACTCCTATGAAGTAGGGATGAGTGAGTGAGGAAAAGCCTCATGTTATTGCTGATTCCAGGCTTTAGCTAGAAACAGCCCCCCTTCACCTCCCCATCTTGTCCATTGCAAAATGGCCACAGTTTGATTTGGAGACCATACATTCAGAAAATTATTTTGGTGATATTAGAGAGCCCCTAATCTAGTTGTCGAAAGACCAGTTCTGACCAGGAAACAGGTCTCTACTTAGTGATGTGTGCTATCAACAACTGGAGCATCTCACCTAGGAGTGCAGTAGGTCTTCCACTATCTGAGTTATGTTAGTGAAGGCTTGATGGCTTTCTTCAAGTTGTGGGCTATCCCTAGCTGCATTTACTGGGGCAGTTTGCACCAGTTACTTGCTGAAGATTTAGGGGCTTTTGCTAAACGATAGCCCAAACCAGATTTCCAACTTGCTTCATTCTAGCCTTTAAAGTTCTGCATGGCTGAATAACAGGGGCTCCTATCTGTCCGATTCCACTCAGTACCTTTTCAAACTCACAATGTGCTTTTACTGCTCTAAGTTCCCTCGTACTCTGATTTTTGTTCATCTTTTTAACACTGGCAGCGGTGTGAGGCTGGGAAGCAAATTAACATGTATAATTTACAAGGAAGCACGCATGTTCCTGTACTGGAACAAGGAGGTTTGAATAGGAAAGGGTCTAAATAAGGCATCTTAGCAGGGTTTTGTTATTCCTGTTGTCCTTGTGCCTCTTCACCCAGCCATTTATTCACAAAAAATGGATGAACAGAGGGCGCTGATCCTTAGTTGTATCTTCACAGAGCCTTGTAGGAATTAGCTCACTATAAATGGAGGAGAATAAAGTGTTTTTTTCAAAGGTGAAAACAGGTTTAATAAAGTGGTTAATTAAATAGCCTCCTACATTTTGATTGCAATGAGAAGTCTCAATGGAAAAAAGAGTGGTTCAGTGAGAATGAAGCAAGTAACGTTGCTCCCTCCAAGAGAAGGGAAGAACGGATAAACACAGTACGAGGCAACACGGCTGGTGCAAGTGGATAGTAAAAAAAAAGTTTGAATTTGGTGGAAAGTGACTGTGTGTCATCAAGGACTGCTAGTGAGTTTGTTTTGTACTATGCCTTGCATTCAACCCATGATGCTTTTAAAGAGTGCTGCAAAAGAAGATGAATTTTTGCTGATGCAGCAGTCTGTCAGCAGGCAGATGGGCTTCAGGGCACTCAGTCAGTGGTAGTGCAATTATTTAGAAAGAAGATCAAGTAACCTCTAATTTGGATCTTAGTCCCCTTTCACCTCCCCCACCTTAATTTCAAATACAAGGCTAAAGAGAGGGAAATAAAGGTAAAAATGCTGTCCTGTCTGGGGTTAATCTCTTTGCCAGAGAGGTAAAGGAAAGATTTAAAAGAGAGGAAAAAAAATTACATGTGCATTTTCTCTGATTTTATTTGCCAAATCCTATAAAAATGGAAGTTCCAGATATAATTGCAGAGTAAAAAGTAAAGAAATAAAGGGTCTAAATATATATGGTTTTCCTGAAATAATCTTATTTTTTTGTTCTTTACATCCTTTTAAAATGCATTGCTGGGAACTGCAGCCTCTATCTAGGTTTCAGAAATCCTTGTGAGATGCAGGAACTGGGTCTTTCCCTTAGGGAAAGGGAGGACGATGAGGGAGGAGGTGCTGTGACTCAGCTCATTGCAGTGGGTGCAGATGTTGGCAGATTCTTCAAGCAAAGGTGACGGGTCCATAGATGGAGAGCTGAGCAGCCATCACTGCTGTGAGATTAGAGTTTGAGGGTCCTGACCATGGAACAGTGAGAGGTGGCAGCAGAGAGCCTGCGACAGAAGAGCAGGGAAGATGGGGAGTTTGGGCAGAAGGACGTTTGGGCAGGACACTGGAAAAACTGATGAGATTTGGAGTTAAGTGGTGCTCTGGATGGCTTTTGGGGACAGGGGATGGGTGGTCTGTTATGCCCTGTGAAGTTTTGGGAAGCTCTGATCTGGGACAGATAAGTGGAATTAGAAATAACTACGAATGGGATTTTTGGAGTGACAAGAGCTGTGGGTGTTTGGGAAAGGACAAGAGGTCTTCAAGGCTGTTAGACCAAAAAGGATGAAGAAGCTTTAGAGGTTGTGATGGGATAGCTATGGGGCATCACTTAGGCATTCTTGTGGTGATCCTGATTTGGGATGGGGAGCATACACAGATGTTTATAACACCACCCTATATCCTTCAGCAAAGGAACCTGCCTTTTTCCATGCCACCAGGGCCTGCAAGAAGTCTGCAAGTTCAATTAAGCATTTAGTCAGCTTTAATAATTCATAACACAATACAAGGCCTATATCTATGTGTTATTGATAGGCCAAAATATGGAAAGTAGTGTTTCATGAAACAAGGGTGGTTAGCCTCCCTTTCTCGCTCTCTGTTAACAGATGGATCTTATCACTACATACATAGAAAAATACCAGTAGTATTTTAAGTAGTTAGCATCCATATGAAAAGTCAGGTCTTCTCACTCCCCAGAGATTGTTCTGGCAAGAGTGCTTAGCACTAGCTGGTCACTTCTGGGAGTCTCTTTCTAGTACCAGAAGCTTAGATGATTGTATTTTACTGAATCATCATTTTTAGTACAGATTGTGTGTATTTGGACATGGCAGTTCTTTTTAAGAAATGTCAGGGCTATGATTTTGAGTTAGCTAATTGGAGTTGAAGGCAGTGTCAGCTCCAGAGTAAGTTCCAAGGTTAACTGTGTGCCTGCCTCTTACCATTAAAAAGCCCACAACTTTGCAAGCCACTTACTGTAGACACTAAGGAACTGGTATTTCTTTCTATTTTCCTTTTTGCTTAATGAGCTTGAAAGAATTCCCCTTTGAAATCTCAAACCCCTCAGTAATTGGCTATATGTGCTTCTCTATTCTTAAGTTATTAGTTTTCCTCACATCCTTGTCTGGAGCCTTCTCCAGGTGGTGGTAACATAGAGGTTAAAACTTTCATCTGACATATTAGTCATTGTTATTAGTTATTTATTTTAGCTGCAGCTATAAAATACAGAAACAGTATTCTGGTTCATTGTTCAATCAATACCCTTAGCTCTTTATCTACCTTTGAATTTTAGAAATAGAATTATCAGTACTTTGGTGCAGCTGCATTTCTTTAAGTTCATCAGAAGATTTGAAGCCACAAGTGGCTATTTTAATCTAAAATTGTTAATACTGCTTGTGTTACAAACAAGTACTGTATTGGACAGAGCTTTGGGCGACATGGTCTAGTGTAAGGCATCCCTGCCCATGGTAGGGGGGTGGAGCTAAGACCCACTATGATCTTAAGGTTCTTTCCAACCCTAACCATTCTATGATTTATTTTGCTCCTCCTGTCCTCCAAATCAAATCTCTGAATTCTCTCTTCATCCCCCTCTTCTTCCCTCCCTCCCAGCAGTACTCCCTTCAGGGGTCTTTCACAGGGAGCTAGAACATGACTTTCTAAGCTACACACATACCCCAGACTGCAGAAAAGATGGTCACCGCATAGGCTTGCAAAGTTTTGATTTGCCTTACAACACTGGAAAGAGATTATATTTTCCACCTTGTGTATTAATAATATGAGGGGTAAAACTCAAGATTCATTTTGAAGTCATGGTCCTGCTGCAGAAACCCTACTACAAATTTAGTATTAATCTCCCATGCATTTTTAAACCTTCCCACATGGTTCATGAAATGACACTATAGCAGTAACCTTCCTGACAGCAGGAGATATTGTTTAGATAATTCTGTTTAGATATTTTTACAAATATAGGCATGTGTACATATATATGCATTTACATAAGGAGTTGGTGGCTTAATGGAGGTCTCTTCTAGCACTGCTGCTTCTTTTTTTCCCAGCTGAGTAAGGTTCTAATTGTGGGACAAAACCTGGAGATCATTTCTGTGTATGTATGTTTCGTTTGCTTTAATAAGAACTTCAAGGTTTTGCCTTCTGAAGAAGCAGCACAGTGGAAATTTTGCAATAGACTTTACAGTACTTACACAAATCTGTCTCAGATACAGATTTGGCACAGCTGACATTATTATCTTTGAATCACAGCTTTACGATTTTATGTATATATTGATAATAAGAACAATATACACCCAATTTTCTTCAGGCCATATACGATTCATTCAGCCATTTCCCAGTTGTTTTCATTTTAAAAGTTACAGGTACTCCATTACACTTGATATTTTAGGCAGCCCTTTTCATCTTCTTTGAAAAGATACCCTATAGGGGAGGAGGTAATATACTTTAATTCATGAGCTATATTTTGTGATAGATGCAGAAATATGAAATAGAAACTTCCAATTTTTTAGTTCCTAAAATCAAGGGCCATTTTCTCCTGGGCCATTTTGTCTTATTTCCACTAGCTTTAAGATTTTGCATCTATTTGAATTTTGCCAACAGCAACATCTGACGAGTGAGTGTACTGCTTACATGAATTCCCAGAACTGACAACAAGGGCAAATCTTTTGCTGACTTAAGAACCAAGAATTTCAGCCTAGCGAGTCATTTTGAAGTATTTGCTCTTCTCAGAGTTTGTAATCAAAATGGATTGGACACAAAAGTGGGAATCCAGAAAACTATTGCTACTGTGTTTTTGAACTGCAGGTGCTCATAATTTCATTGAGTAATGCATTTATTACAAGAGGAGAATTTTACATCTCTGGAGTCAGAATTGTAGAATCATGGAATAGTTAGGGTTCGAAAGGACCTTAAGATCATCTAGTTCAAACTCCCCTTCCATGGGCAGGGACACCTCACACTAAACCATGTCACCCAAGGCTCTGTCCAACCTGGCCTTGAACACCGCCAGGGATGAAGCATTCACAACTTCCTTGGGCAACCCATTCCAGTGCCTCACCACCCTTACAGTAAAGAACTTCTTCCTCATATCCAGTCTAAACTTCCCCTGTTTAAGCATCCCTGAAGGCCCCTTCAGATACAGCAAGGCTGCTATGAGGTCTCCACGCAGCCTTCTCTTCTCCGGGCTCAACAGCCCCAACTTTCTCAGCCTATCTTCATATGGGAGGTGCTCCAGTCCCCTGATCATCCTCGTGGCCCTCCTCTGCACTTGTTCCAGCAGTTCCATGTCCTTTTTATGTTGAGGACACCAGAACTGTACACAATACTCCAAGTGAGGTCTCATGAGAGCAGAGTAGAGGGGCAGGATGACCTCATGTGACCTGGTGGCCATGCTCCTTTCGATGCAGCCTAGGATACGGTTGGCTTTCTGGGCTGTGAGTGCACACTGCAGGCTCATGTTAAGTTTCTCATCAACCAACACCCTCAAGTCCTTCTCCACAGGACTGCTCTGAATCTCTTCTCTGCCCAACCTGTAGCTGTGCCTGGGATTGCTCCGACCCAGATGTAGGACCTTGCACTTGGCATGGTTAAACTTCATCAGGTTGGCATCAGCCCACCTCACAAGCGTGTCAAGGTCCCTCTGGATGACATTCCTTCACTCCAATGTATCAACTGAACCACACAGCTTGGTGTCATCGGAAAACTTGCTGAGAGCACACTCAATCCCACTCTCCATGTCACTGACAAAGATGTTGAACAAGACCAGTCCCAACACCGATCCCTGAGGGACACCACTCGTTACTGGTCTCCAGCTGGACATTGAGCACTGAGCACAGCTCTTTGCGTGCGGCCATCCAGCCAGTTCTTTATCCACCGAGTGGTCCATCTATCAAATTGATGTCTCTCCAATTTAGAGACAAGGATGTCATGTGGGACAGTGTCAAATGCTTTGCACAAGTTCAGGTAGATGACATCCACTGCTCTACCCCTGTCCACCAGTTCCTTAGCCCAATCATAGAAGGCCACCAAATTGGTGAGGCAGGATTTCCCCTTAGTGAAGCCATGCTGGCTGTCACCAAGCACCTTGTTGTTTTACATATGCCTTAGCATGCCTTCCAGGAGAAACTGCTACAAAAATTTGCCAGGCAAATCATGAAGTTCATGCATTTTTTCCTTTGTTTGTTAATACTTGTCTTTCTTTCCGGCTGTAAATGAGACAGCAACTTGCAAAGAAGTATATACTTCTGAAATATTATTATTGTTATTTTTGCTGCATTTGCAGCTATTCAAAAATGAGCAGGAAAAAAAACCAAACTCAAAGCAATTCCATAGCCAAACTTTTTTATTAATTAAGAGTCCTTCACCCTAATCAAAGAACTGCCCTTTCTGCTGCAATGTTTTGCTTCTCACCTCCTTATCTATTGATGTCTTATCAGGCCAGGGTAGAATAGCAGGGGTGGAGATGTGCATGTGAGACCAAAGTAAAAGAGGAGCTGTATGGCTGAAAATTGTTATTTCTGATATCAGATTTTCCCTTTTCCCTGTCCCTATTGAGTCATTCTATAGGAGCGTGTGCCTGTCAATTTATGTGATAGGGCCAATGTTTTATCTGAGGGCTGTCTTCCAGGGGAGACAGGTAGCTTGTTGCTTATGTTCCACACCACAGACTAAACACAGAGTGAGGTCTGAGAAGGACTTGGAGCATCTTACTGGGAACAGAGGTTTTATCAGTTCCAGGGTGAGCAACAGAAGGAAACTGTTTAGGGAAACCCTGAGGGAAGCTTCTAGGGGACTTCTTAAGTGACGCCCATCATGTTCACTTCCTCTCATATGTTTCCCCCATTTGCTGGTGCACTTGCTGGGGTATATACCTCTCCTCAGAGATCTGGAGAACATGATTAAAAAAATGTAACTCCTGAGAACACCGATGTTCTGCTTTCAGCAGCATTCGGTGGTATTTGTACCAAATGCTTTATCATTTCCTGGGCAGATCTTGAGAGGGTTGAGTTCTGCTCATGCAGCCTCTTTTGTGTTAAGTCCTCCTTTTCAGTTTGACAAAATCCCTCATTTTTGCCTGAGGCTCATTAACCTGGGTTAATAAACTCTCATTATCAAAGGTTTCCTCAATTGACTGCTGAATTGATGATGTGCCTTCTAATACATGGCTACATCAGAGTGAGAGGTTTAACAACATGTAATTAAAATCCCCATTATTCTAGCATGAAGGTACTGAACTGACACAGAAAATAATGATGTAGAGTGAAAGCAATCAGCACTTCTCCCATGCAGAGGTCCTCCCTTGCCTGTGCAGGACACAGTTTAAGGAACTTTAGATGCTGGGAGGAACAAACAAGTACTTTAAAATTGGAGACTGAGTCAGAAGAGGTGCATGATATAGCTTACCTATACTGCAAGAGAAGGGGCAGAAGATGTCTGAGATAATCAATTCAAGAACTAGTAGGGAGCTAAGAGAGACATGTAAAGTAAGTAATACTGCTTCAGGTGTGATGTGGCACATCCACTCTGCGTCAAGCGGACTTATTAGGTCATGCATAGTCAAGGCATGCAATCTGTGATGAGGTATGGGCATCACTTTAGTACCCTTAGACTTCTTGTGTGGACTCATTTTCTTTCCTTTAACAAGTTGAATTATTTCTCTAAATATCAAGTATATGGTACTGTGCTGGGCATCTGTCATTCTTTTCCTAGTGAGGTTTGAGGAAAACCTTCCTTTTTGAGGTGTCTTTGAGAATGGCAAATTATAAAACACTCAGACACAAATAATTAATTTAACCAGTATCTCTGTTACCTTTTTCTCAGGCTTTTTAGATCTTTGTGTCTTAAGTAAAATACAGACTGGGAAAATATAATGAATGTATTAAGTTTCCCAGGCAAAATAGTTTTCAAAGCAAAACCAACCATGACATGAAGGAAAATGAAGATGTTTAGACATGTGTTCATTATATCAGAAATTGAACTCAACAGGGGATGGTACAGTTTTCAAGTTATAATAACAAACACAATTAATTTAAAGTCTTACTATAAGAATGAAAACAAAGGCAAAATTTCTGCACGTCTGTGTAACTTATTCTGGCATCAACAAAGAACTTTTAAGAATTTTAAGAGCAAGTTTGCATTCATTTCCAACCAAGGTTATTTGCTAATGGGATTATGTGATTGCCCAAGTCAATTCAACCAAGCAACTCTAAAATAACAATTTAGAAACTTAGACCAATTTAAGAATATCAGTTTATTTCACAATTTGTTTGTCCAGGTAACACAGCAAAGCTGTGCTGCTTCTACACCCAGGACTACTGTGTATTAAAAAAAAAGTGGGACTTTTCAGCCAGGAACAACTCAAACTTCAGACCAATCTGTGCTATAGCCTTCTCAGATAAATGAGGGAAAGAGGGATAAAAATCTACTTACAATTTCTTATCTGGCTTCTCAGTTCCCTATGTCCTGATGTCTCCCTCTCCCCTTGTATGTCTCAATATGTCCCTGTCGTATGAGCATACTGAAGCTGCCTTTATTACATCTCTGAATGAGAAGAGAATGCGGCGTTTGGTCACATAAAGCCCACATTTACAGCTGTTAAACAAATACAAGCGTAGGTCTTGTACTCTTCTAGGGTCTCTATAGAGGTTACATGATACATGATATACACTTTTCTTAAGATAATTTGGAACATGATAATGGATTCTTCAGAAGGATCTAATTTCTTAAGATAAATGCAACATTTGAGTGTTGAGTCTTCCCCAGTCTTACAGTCTTCCCACATTCCATTAGGATCTCTCTCTGCCTGGGTGTATGGTATAAGAGTTTTATATTTTTTATTCAAGTAAGAGGATCCGGCTCCACTTCAGAGCAAATAGTTTCCAGTGGTGGTTTACAAATGGGCTTGAGGGCCTTTAGCCTGGTCATGTGAAAGGAGAGGAAATAATTTGGAATAGCTATTTATTTCAACCCTCAGCCAAAAGATTTGAGTCAACCACTGACACCTGACCCTTGCTCTGCCTTCTCAGTCGCACCCAGGCTGCATCTTCACGTTTCCGGATTAGTTTTCAAAGTAGAGAAGTGTTTTCTATTCAGTTTCTACTCACACTCACTTCACATGGGCCAGCTCTTGTTTAACGCTTTATTTTACAACACTGAAAACAAAATGAGGAATAGGATTGCTTTCCAGTTTCAGAGGTTTTCAGCCATGCGTGTCTGCTTAGCACCAGCCGCTGGCAGCCCATGGCACCTCTGTGTTTAATGCCCAGAACAGCACTTATCCTTTGACATGCATTCAAGTCATATGCCTTAACTCTGCTAAGGGTTTCTGGTTTCTGGCTAGATTGCAAATATATATCAGCCATACAGGTGTGAATAATAGTCATATTTTTGGTATCAGTACTAAAATCAGTAAATGAGAGACCTTATCACAGAATACCAGGCAAGGCATTTCACAGGTCTGGTCTAATTCCCTCTGTGCTATTGTGGAAAAGGTAATCTGGAAAACAAATGATAATTTTATGCAGTACATAGCACCTTTTTCATGTAACATATATGATCACGAGTTTAATTGTTAACATTATTCTATACTGTGTCTAATTGAAATTCATTCTCAAAGTGACAATAGGATGCCTGCAACATTTTAATATGGGAGATATCTTCGTAATGCAGGAAAATCACACAACTGACAGGATGATGCACACACCCCCTCCTCGTATACCTCCTTTTTCCCCATTACTTTAATGGACAATTCCATACAATCCAGCAAATGTTCCTTGTCCAGACAGTTTTGATAAGATTTTGCTGTAAAAAATTTTTTTAGGTGCTCAAGAAAATTTGAATATTATCTTGAATGATGACACTGGTTTCTGAAACACTGAAGACATCTCACCTGCACTGCACAGTGATGAGTGCTATTAGGTGTTCATGAGTTCACAGGCTGAAAACGTTAATGCCATTGAATAAGTTGCTTATTGAATGTGCCCAGAATCACACTGAATGCCTCATTACCCACTGAATGACTGGAGACAGAAACTGATTTTCTAAGTCTTTGTCCAGTATTGAAGTTGGAACAGCAATCACTGTGGGTCAAACCAAAACAGAAAACATCCAGTCCATTCAAAAGGACTTTGTGTAATTTTGAAATATTTATTTTTCCTTTTCATATCACACCGAAGTTACATACCAAGACAAAATTGGAGTTCAAAATAAAAGCTGGAAATACTTCCGTTTGTGCATTTGCTTTATTTTTTCCTTCATTCTTTTTTGGCAAGATGGTCTGTCAAATAAATGCGAGTAATTTCAGTCAGTCTTTTACTTCTTCAGCGAATAAATTGCATTCTTAACAATTTTTGGCCTCAGGGGTCTTGTCTCTATAGTTGAGGTAGACATGATGCTGTGTCACCCTCACTTGCGAGTGCTAGCCTGAAAATCAGGTGACTACTCCGGCAACAAGCACCTGAGCTAAGAAGCCCTCCTGACATGAGATTATATACATTACTTTAAATATATCTTCATGTAAGTGTAGCTGTGCAGCTTTCTTGAGCAAGTTCTAACTCAGACGACACAAATTTGGTATTGCCAGAAATTGTCCTCCAACAGAAATACTTTTTCTGCTGTGGCCCTCCTGTTACTACCTGAAACAAATTGATACCAAATTGTCTTATCTTGCAGTGTTAAAAACTAGATAGCGCTGGATGGAAGAGTGGACATCTGTCACTGGGGGATGTAGGGTTTCAATTTGGTCATGTTGTCAGCAAAATAATTTCTTGTTTGCCTATCTAAACAATTAAATGGTCATGTAAGAATGGTTAAGTGTTTATAAAGGGCTTCCTGTGGTTTCCAGTCTGGAACTTGTTTACTTCACAGGACAGATGGTGTTCCCAGAGCCAAGGAAGAGGAGTATTTAAGTGCGTCCTGCAGGCCAGGCAACAGAGAAATCCCTAGGCAGGGGGTTGGCCTGTGGTGAGGATATTCACATCTTGATTCTAAGGGAAGGCTGTGCTTAGGTCTGTATACCCTATGCAAGCAGACGAGACTATACCTCTTCCCTGCTTTTACCCACTTTTTTGTCAGGGACTTTTACAAGCACTGCAACCTTCCAGCATTCTGAAGAGCTGCAGTGAGTTGCTTCCACTAATAGGCTGAATTAGACTTCATAGATTTTGTGAGTTGTAGGGTTTTTCTTAAAACCGGAGGGCTTTATGGATGAGACATTCTGTTTTACATGGACAGATTTATTTTAATGACTGCTTGTTTCTGTCTTCACCTGTTTTGGTACTGCCTGGAACATACGTTGAGTAGCTGTCAATGCACAGTGTTTATTAGTTTGACACTGTGGAGGTTTTAGAACATAGGCTTTATTGCATTCCCAGGAGTAAAGACAGCTACAAAAATGAAGAGCACAGGAGTGAGGGATATATTATACCTGCTAGAAGACACTTTAGTCCTTGCGACCTCTTCAGAGTCTGTGTTTCACTCTAGCACTCTAGACAGCTAAGTATAACAAATTGTAAGGGACTCTTAAATATGTCATATTTTGGTGAACCAAGATAGCTTTAATACCCTTTTATCCCTTCTACTCTACACTAGCAACTGCTAAACACTTGGAAATATCAGGAGATCCAGAAGTACTGCTGCAGAATGTCACAGAATAGCAAAAGCTTCAGGATGAAATGCTGTTGTTCTTGCCTTCCTTGCAAATTGTGTTTATTATCAATCATCACCTTTTATTCAACCCTTTTTCACCTTAGAAAACCCACATGCCACAGGCTTAGAGGTGAAGCTAGAAAGGAAATGTCAACCTAATGAAAAAAAGGCAACTGATTTGGAAAGTCAGGAATTTGTACTTGCAAGTGTTCAACATGAGAATGCTGAGCTAGGTCAGGTTCTTAGGTAGCCCATGGAGATCTGCTAACATATGGGTCCTTAGGTCATCATCACACTGCAAAATACGCTCAGCAGGTCTGAGGTCCAAGGATGACTTGCAAAGTTATCTATTGTATAAAGCAATGTAACCAACATGATCAAAAAGATCCTGCTTTTGTTTTCTGTTCATTTTACAAGTCTTTAAGTCTTGTTGCTTAAGCACTGCATGGGAAAGCAGAGCTCCCATCGGATTCCCTAGTATCTGAGGAGTGCATGTAAAACCTTCCTGGCTAGCACTGAAACGTTCCTGGAGCACACATGGAGTTATGCACAGGATGGTACCTGATCTGAGACATGGAAACGAAACAGCTGGAAGGACATTTTGCTACAATCTTTGGTATCCTGATTCATGGTCTTAGGATAAAATAATAGGCGTGACCCCTCCCACAGCAATACTTTTAGCTATTTTTCCCAGTGGAAAATTCTCCTGCAAGACACAGAGAGTCCCCAGAGAATCTTTCAGTGGAGCAAGTAATGAGCTATTGACTGTGACAATACTAAAATATGCTGAAAAGGCAAAACCAGAGAAACAGAAATCATGATGGTATCCTCTTCTTATAACAAACCCTGACTTCTAGGGACATCTTTGCATCTGGTAGGCTCCCTCCTGTACTAGTAAGGAATGTTTTGATAGGAGAAAGCTAATCTTTGCAACCTATTCCCAGGCAGGAAAGTTGGACTTCTAAGGTATTGATAGTCATCAAAGTTCCCATCACTTTAGTTCATTCTTTGCTTTTTTTACCTACAGATTGGAGAATCATGATTGAACTTTCATTAGAAAAGAAATGCCTTTGGAGACAGAAAGATCCTTCAGAAAAAGGGCAAATTCAGGAAGCTGTTAACTGGAGATAGTGCTCTGGGAACATACCAGATTTTATCCTGTTTTTCTACTCCTTCCTGGCTGTCTATCTGTGACCATTGCCAGAGACAGAATACTGGGCTAGCTGGATCTGACTCAGTGAGGATCTTCCTATGCTTTTACAAAAGGTTTTTTCAAAAATGGAATTTGAGCAAGGAAGTGTTGAGCTCCTGAATAATTGTCCTGTTGTTAATAACTCAGAAGCAAAGAAAAGGCAAGCAGAGATCACACTGGTGTCAGCAGCCGGTTATTAACACAAGCAAGTGAGGTCAAGGGGTGGAAGAGAAGGAAGTGATGTTCAAGCCCAGTTACGGGATTTGGGGAATTACCTGCGCCCCCATTTCCTGCTTTCACTGACACACAAATACCAGGTAACATTCAGGTACCAAACCTGAGGGCACCTGGGTCAGTCAGATGTGGAGGCCCACCTTAAAGTGTTGTCAGAGCACTATGTCTTCTGAAGAATGTCTTCATTGAAGAGCAAATGAGGAAATATGAGGGAAGAAGAAGCTGGTAGGCTTAGAGAGGAACCTTAGAGAGGAAGATACCCTGAGGTGTCTTCCAAAACATAGTCTCACATTAGAACTCACATGAGACCACTGAGTGCAATGGAGAGGGTTTGAGATTGCTAAAATGGCAAGGCAATTTTCAATGTACAATTTTATTCAATGTAAGGTAAAGCAAAAGGTGAGCAGATTCTCATGCAAATGTCCAAGCTGTCAAGCCACTGTGAGACTCACCTGTCAGGCATGTTTGATGCCCTTTCATGTTGTCTGATGAATATTCTCCCTGGTGGCCTCACATTAAGGTGAACTTCCGACTCGCCTTTGTGGGCTTCCATTTATAAACACAGTCCTTCAAGATAACACACAATCAGCATTCAGTATTACTTCCATTTAAATGTCAGATTATTTCATCATCTCAAACCCATGACAATTAAGGTAGCTTTTAAAATACACTGCTGTGATACTGCAGTTGTTTCCTCAAACTCTGATACCACAGTGTGTGAAAAGAAGCTTCGGGTTCTTTAGGGGTTGTGTGTGTGAAGCTTTTGCAGACACAGCCAATGCAATATGTTTAAAACCGCAATATCTGCTGTCTCTCCACCATTGCAAACCCATGTACTTGCTGGCTGCATACGTCAGCATGTCTGGAGTCAATGCACACAATGCTGCATGGCACAGCAAAAGTTAATGGCTGAAATTTTCCCTCTTGTGCTGCCAGTTCTGCAGAAAACATACCTGAGTTGAATTAGGTATGACAAAATAAGTGTTACGCAAGGCTGAAACAAAGCCTAGTGTGGAAAATTAGAATTCATGGAAAAGTCCCTAATTCTCCTCAGTGGAACCAGACCCTTGAGGCCAGAGTCATTCAGAACTTTGTCATTGTGACAGACAGTTCTGTAATCTGAAGCCATTGGAGATGGGACTGTACTTTGGTGCTACAGTTTCTACTGACATTAAAACCTGCCATAAAGCCTAGACACTCATTGGACAGAAAAAAACACCCCACAGCAAATTTCACTGCTTCAGGCACTCACAAGTGTTATATTCAGAGTCTCTTCTAAATAGAGAAAGCATTGTCCATACTTATATGTGGAATGCACAAGTGATAGATTTTAACCTCATCTTTAATCATCTGGCTTCTAAAAAGATTAAACACATGAAAAGGCATTTTCTGAACAATTTAGACACTAAACATATGATTGAAAGGGTATATGTTAATAAGACTTTACATGTTACCATGTTTTAACTGGGGGAGGTAAAAAATGGCAGTGTCCCTGTTGTTAACCCACTATGATCCATCAGGGATTAATTTAAGAAACTCAAACCTCATGAGCATACACTTGGAGGAGTAACCAAAATGGGCAGATAGTAGTATCCAGCTCTCATCTTAAAGTTTTTTGCAGCTGTGGATCAGAAATACTCTTTGATGTCTCAAGGTGAATATGTCAGGTTTACTTAAGGCATCCTGGAAAGTTTTATTTGTAATGAATGCTATAGGGACTCTCACAAGGCCCAGTTCCCAAAAGGATGTTAACCAGGAGCTTGAAGGACATTATTAGCAGTGACAGAACAATAACCTCTCTTGCTTTTTCAGAACTACACCCCTGTTCTCATATGTCGAGTTTCAGTCCACAGTAAATTGTCCTGTGTCTCAGCAGAGGCAAGGCTGTTTATTTACTCTCTATGTCTTTAGAATTACTCAGAATTGCTGTGTGCAGGCAGGTGCTATTTTCTTCAGCTTCCAACTGGCATTGCTAGCTTCATGTTTTGCTAGAACAACCAGATACTTCTGTGGTATGTACTATTTATTTAGAATACTTTATAAGCAGCAGGGAGCAATGAAGCTTTTGACCTGTGGCTCTAAAAATACATGAGAAGTCAATCAAAATGAAAGAGAAACCACTTACTGAAATATGTTGTCCAGGATTTTGCTTCAACAAACTTGGCTGAGCCAGGAGAGACCTATGGATGATGGGAAGAGTGAAGGAATTGAAACAACTGGGAAAAAAAAAAGGTCTTGAAGACCATTAGCATCAGGTCATGGTTTGCAGCCCGAATCTGAAATTTCTGACAAGCCTTGCAGAATAACAGAAACAAATATTCCTTATCTACTATACAGGGATTTTCTTGGAGGAGTAGGAAAAGGCAGCAGAAAGCAGAGCAATGAAACATTAGTGTCCCACTAACCTGCACCTCTGTCTCCAGCTCATCCACGTCACACTGGCAGCTCAGAGACAAGAGGCCAGAAGAGGCCAGAGGGAAGGTCAGAAAGAAACTGTAGGATTGTAGCATCCATATGTCTGCGTCATGAGCATAGGGCAAGTCCAGCCACACAGCTGGAGCTGGCCCTGTGTTCTTAGCCCACATGAGTCCACAACTTGGGATGTGTCCTGCAGAGGGATCAGACGTACCATGGGGAGCTGAGTCCTGGTATAAGCACCAGGGTTGTACGTACCCTTGTTACTGATATTTGACATGGCTGGTACTCATATAGTAAAGACCGTATGAGTACTTTAAACTCTCTTGTATTGTATCTGATTCCAGAATACTGTAATTGCAGCTGTGCTTTATTGTTTCTGCTATTGCTGGTAGCTTTAAACTTTTGTAGGATGGTTGATTATTTGTCTTGCATGTCTTTTTTTATATAAGAATGGACAGGTTAAACTGTACAAATATTTTTAAAGAATGGAGAAATGGGATTAAAAATGAAACCATGTTTACTAAAATAAGAGAAACCCTGCAGAGCTTTGATGTGACTGGATGACTAAGCCAGCTATCTTTTCCTGAAGTGTGCTCTTTCCATGAGCAGATGGTTTCCTGTTATAACCAGGGAATCTGAAGTCAGAAAAATTATCCAGTTGTGAGAATGTCATTGAGGAGAACACATTTCCTACCTTCTTCCTCCTTCTTGTCTTCTCTTCCTTACTGCTGCTTCCTATCAAACTGGTGTCTGTAAACAGTGTGGGAGACCTTATCCTATAGCTTGAAAGAGAAAAGAGACTGCTTCTGCTACTTTTAAAGGATATGCAAAGAAAGCAGTGTTTCACGTTTCCACTCCAAGGTGTGAGCATAGCAACAGTGTGGGCAATAAATTGGCCAGAGGTAGACTGATGGAAGAGGAGACGGGATCAATAATCATTTATTAGCAAGTGGCTGTTTTAAAGTCCTCCTGCAAGTGTTTTATTTTCTCACAACTTCAATTTCTAGGCACACATCACTGATTTTTAATGCAATTCAGAATCTCAAAGACCATCAGTTACCAGTGGTCAACTAACTCCTGCATTGTGCCATACTGTGACATGGAGCCTTGGATTTCAGCTGTAATATCCATACTGCCATTTCTGCCATGGCTGGGTCCCTCAGTTCCTGCTGTCGCACGTCTGGGGCTCAGCTGCCTCAGCTGAGAAAGCCCACTCCACCTTTGCTTGTGTCCATCTGGTGCAGCAGTGTCGCTTGCATCTGGGATGAGTCCACTGCACATTGGCATGACTGCTTCCCACCTTCATTACTCCTAACATCATTTCACAAGCCATACTGGACCTGCTGCTTTGCTTTATCTGTCTCAAAACACTTCTGAGGCCAAAGTGTTTCTGACAGCTGGCTGACAAGCATAGGCGTCTTGTCTTCAGAGTTCGTGTGACCTTCAACGCATCACTGGTGCCACAATGTTAAATGCAGACCTGCTTCTGACCTACCCTTCCTGCATGTGTCTTCTCAGAATCCTTCTCCAGTTGCTGATGCAGGCAGCTTGATTAGGTGCAAATTTCCTTATATCTCCCCCATTTGAGGGGTTTGCTGCGGGAGGCCTTCCCACGGGGTTCTCTGGAATATTCTGTGCACTTTACATCCAAATTTTTTAGTTTATGTCAGAATTTGTTGTGCTTTCTGAGTTTCTTGAAGCCTCCAGACAGGATTTTTATACTTTCCCCCTGTATCTAGCATAACTTATGCATAACAGCATAATTTATGCATAACTTAGTACTATCTACACTGTTAATTGTGCTGGATTTCCAAGCACAAATTTTCTGGCTCCAAGCACAACCCAACAGCATTCTGAGAAAATGGTTTCCTAAAGAGATAATGATCATGCACAAATGGATGTCCCAGTTTTGTAAAGGTCACCTCCCAGAGTGTTACTGTCCTTTCAGTTTCTCATTACAGACATTGCAATAAATGCCAGGTTTTAGGTCATTCATATGCAAATGATATATTTCAATGTTTTTGCTTGAGTTTTAACTGATCTGTAAGAGCACTACTCTTACTTATTCTTCTTAGTTATATTTTTTTCCCTAGGGCAAAACCTCCTCTTATTGTAGCCTAGATTATGGAAGAGGAACTTTCCTGGGTACATGAGCCATGTACCACCTTGACACTTTCGTCTCTATTCCACACTCAATGAGGGTTCCTCTATTTCCTAAAAGCATCTTTAGAATCCTCTTGGGTTGCTTTCAACAATTGTCTGTCCACTGAATGAATTGACTCTCTTAAATCCAGAAGTTAACATCTTTTATCTTAATAATATGCATCTTTTTTCCTTCTAGTACTGTTATAAATTTTAGCCCTTCCATATTTTTCGTTATCATTTTCATTAATACTTACTGGCATCAACCTATAATGGAATAAATTTTGCCTTTATGGGTTTTATTGACTCCTACCATCAGTGACTTGCCTATTGATATTACTGTCCCTGATGCACCTAAACATCATGGAAAATCAGTTTATATTCAAACTTCAGGTGGACAGTCCACTCAGCTTCTACTGTGCTGTTTTGCATGACTACGATGAAGAAGTCTGCTTCCTTCCTTTACGGATCTCTGTTGGTGCTTGTAAAAGCCTGTTCAGTGTTGTGATCCTTTTACAAATGACACTCATTATCTTGTGTGAGTTGTTTGTCCACTCTGGATTTCTCAGAGTCTTGGGCTCTGTGGACTCCCACACTGACAGTGTCATGCTTTACTGCCTCAGCCTCAGTCAAAGAAACTCTGAGTCTATTTCCATGTCCACAACATCAGAACATCAAATCTCCTCAAGCTTCTGTCAAGGCCTTCATTGATTTAGTGATGCTATTTCTTTGCTGTAAGTTGATTCTGGGTATTTCAGTAGCTACTTCCTTGAATTATTATTCTCAGAATCTAACTGTGATCTTATCACAAACTGAATTTGATTTCAAAAACTGAAAAAATATTTTTACTTTTGATCAATCACAAATATACTTTCATTCTTTCTAATCTTGTTTGTAATATCGGTTTGAAGACATGCATCTGACGTGTTTCACTTTAGCTTGACAGTGGTGCTCAAATTACTGTGATGATCTTTGATAATTAACCTCCTCAGCCTAAGTTAATGGGAAAATATTTTTAACAATCAAGGTGCTTCAGAACTTCTCTGCCAGAAATTAAGCTACCTTTCCAGTGACACTTCTGGCTTATGGATACAGACTGAAGTACTAGGCAAATTACTCCACTTACGTTCTGTAGTCTGAAAGAATTTTTGGTGCTGGAAAGGCATTTTACATCTCTATTTTTCTGTTCAGGATATTTCCTTGTTGTTTATTTTTGGGAAAATTAATTGTTCAATAATTACCTTGAGTGAAGAATTCACTATGTTCAGTCATGGATTTCATACTGAGCAGGCTTTCATAACCTGAACTCCTTCATAACTCAGGTAGTTCAAACAGCAGGGTCTATTTAACAGAGCAGTCTCTCTCAGGTTGTGCAACACAGTGTGCCGACGATTTGTTTTAACCTCAATATTGAAACAATATAGAGCCTGGTGTAGAGAATTATGGAGGAAAAATAAGAAAGTTTGCTAAAAGTTATGGGAGACGATGGTGCCGATAAGTAGTGAACTGACTTTCCCAGACAAACCCCTGATAGAAGTGGGGAAACAAGATATCAGTGCAACCTCTGCATTACAACTGCGCTGTCAGTGGCCTTGTCTTGAATTTTTGTGCAAAGTTGTACTGTACATGCACACTACTGCATATACATGACAAAGTTGTGTCAGTGCCAATAGAAAAGGAGAAAAAGAATCCCAGGTCAAGTGTCTGCAAAACATTCAGCAGTACTATTAACTTGCCACTAATGTGTTCAGACAAATGTTGTCTTTGGTTGCAATCTCCAAATGTTTTCCGAATTCCTGTATTTCCAGCAGAAACTATTTATTTCCTACCTGAAATAACCTATCTCTACAGTCCACCAGCAGACAGTATGAAGGAGCACTGTTTCCTAACCTCTGATACCTTTTTGTGCTAGTTATAGATTTCAATAACAGAGAGGCTTTAATTAAATTGATGGACATAAGTGGGATTAATAAACATTGGGGGATGTGTGTAATACTGTAGCAGTTAATAGGCAATGCAGCTTTTCTGATGACTTCTGTTCACCCAGCACATTCCTGATAACAAGGAAATCCTTCATTCTTGGAACAACAGTTCAATGCAGGGAGTTGGTGTTATAGATTTTCTTCTGGTCTGAACAGATTCTTTTCTTTTGTTTATTGCTGCCATTTATGCTCATAATACGAGTTTTGTGGCAAAGCATACCATAAATGAGACTTACCTCCCTGCCCATTAGTCTATAATAAATTCTGGGGCATATTTTAAAGATGATAAAATCTTTAGCTGTAAATGGAAGCTGCAACTTGAAGCCCTGGAGTAACCAGAGATCAGTCAGTGGTAAGTGTGGAACGTGACTAAGTAAATTACAGGGCAGGAACAGTCTGGCAAGTTCAGAGGCACACATAGAAAATGCAATAGAATCCAGGGATAATCAAGGTTGGAAGGCTATCTCTGAAAGTCATCTGATCCCATTCATGGCTTAAAGCAGGGCAAACTTTAGAGTTAGATCCACGTTTGAGTTTAGAGTAGGTCTGCTCCAGCTGAGATATGAACATCTCCACAGATGGGGCTTCCCAGCAACTCATCTCTCCAGCCAGTCATGATCTGTCCCTCTAAACAGGGACTTTCTGTCTTAACCTCCAGCATATCATCTGTACTCCACAGCCTGGTACCATCAGCAAGGCTTCTGAGGGTTAGTTAATCCCTGACGTCACCCAGGTTATTTATAAAGACATTAAACTGTACTGGCTCCAGTATCAATCCTAGAGAAAATATTTAAGTAAATGACCATGAGGCAGACTTTGTACCTCTTATCTCAACACTTTAATCCTGACATCCTGATTGATTTTTCACCCGCGCTGTATACCACCTCTCCAAACAAAATCTCTCCAGTTCACTAGCGGGAGAGCCAATGAGCCAATGTGCCTAAAGCCTTGTTAAAATCAAGTTTAATGACACCCACTGACTTGCAAATGCCCTGGTACTGAAGCAGGGAACAGCAATAAACTGCTTGGACTTTAGTGAGAAGGATATGCTACTGCATGCCTCCAGGTGGAAAGAGCTCTCAATGGGAAGCCTTCAAAGGAGAAGGTACAGACTGACTGACCTGTATCTACCTAGCAAATTTAATGACCTCCAGGGATATGATACCACATACTCCAAGCCTCGGGGCTGAAAAACCCTAATTCATTTAAGACTCTGTGTAGCAGTACTTAAAGTGGGACTTTAATCCAATACAAGAAGAAAGAGGAAAAGGAAAATTTGTATGTCTTTTTAACCTGAGGTGAGTGAGATAGAGGGTCACACCTTCCTGCTAGCTGTAGTTTTAGCAAGTCCAGTGAAGTCTTTATTATTTCTGCTCTTGGCCTTAGAAAAAACAAGCAGAACAAATTTTTAAGAGTAGAACAGGAGAGTGGAGGAATCATTAGCTTGCAGATTGATGCTGTGCTGACTGAAAACACAAGTAAGAATAATCTTTCTGAGTAGGCAGCGTAAGTGCTAGTTGGGCAGTACTCTTAACTGGTAACCCTCAGATTCCTCTTGTTCAAGGACTGTAGTGCGAGCAGGTGATAACACAGAAGAGGTCAAAGGACTGAAACATTGCCCTGGAATTATCCCTGTAGTCTGATATCATTGCTCAGCTGACGATAAGGAGAAGGCTGGGAAGATACACTGATCAGATCCCTGCTTTCCTTGCACCTACACAGACAGCAGGAATAATTTTCCTACCACTACCTTTAAAAGTTGTTCTGAAATCAGATTTAAATTTGAAATAAAGCAAGGTAGTGAGGAATGAGAAGTGTGAACTGAAGGGAAGTTGTGTCATGGAAGTGAGAGAGCTGTTGCAGAGTATAAGCATGTATTTTGTGCAGCAATGAGTACAAAGTTTATGCAGCATTTAACGCTGCCAGACTGATAAAAGCCCTGATTCTGAGTGATTATGTGATGAGCAGCACTGGCTGTCACCCAGCATTGTTTTAGGTGGTGAATACAGAACAAAAAGAACATTAAAATGGCAAAGTCACACACTTAGAAAAGGAGAAATCCCAGAATCAAATCACAGCTTCAGAGAGCCCTGACTCTACCATATCACTAGGAGCAACCACTGCAGGGAGAACTCTGCCTCCCATCTGTGGGTCAGGGCTGCAGCTGCCCTGGTGGGAGAACATAGAATCATAGACTCATAGAATGGTTAGGATTGGAAAGGACTTCAACATCATCAAGTTCCAATCCCCTGCCATGGGCAGGGGCACCTCACACTAAACCATGTCACCCAAGGTTCTGTCCAACCTGGCTTTGAACACCGCCAGGGATGGAGCATTTACCACTTCTTTGGGCAACCTGTTCCAGTGCCTCACCACCCTCACAGTAAAGAACTTCTTCCTTGTATCTAACCAAAACATAGCTAGCGATCCCTAAGAATTTTGGCTGATCATAGATTTTAATGCAAGAGGGTATCACTGTGACTAATCCATCTTATGAAGCATTTCAACCTCCAAACTTCCCTGAATGAGTTCTGGCATATGCACACACGGAGCTGCAAATTCACACTGTGCCAGTAAAACCATGCGCACTAGGAAAACTCTATGTGAAATGTTGGGTCCATGCCCCACTGCCTCCGAGCTCTAAATCTCCAGCCTTCCATAATCATAGAAATATTTTGAAGTGCAGAAAACAATTTTTCCATTGAGAAACACTCAAATCATTTCCTTACTGCCACTCTGCAGCCCCCAGAAGTGTCCCCATGAAAATATGTCTAGCTTCCTGTTGAAACTTTTGGACCCAAACTCTAAGCCTTTGGCAAAATTAAAACAAATTGCAAATGCAGCATCAGAAATGTCATGAAACTTTAAATGCTTCTGTCACTGTAAAAACAGTTTTCCTAAATATGTATTTTCTACAATGTATTTTTATGTCTTTCCACATGTATGTTTAGCATTACTCATCATTTTTTTTTGTTCTCAAAACTTATTTCAAGGACATTCAGTTATGGTCAGGTTTATCATTATCAAGGTACTCCTCCATTGCTAAAAAAAAATGAAAATAGGGAAAAAGATCACAAAAGGGCCTACACAAGCAGATTATATTTTATTGTATACCTGACACTTTGGTTTGCTCCTGCCAAATCAGCCTTGTGACTATGTGGGACAAATGCATTAAACAAGTTTACCTTCAGCGTGGAGGGATAAGAAAGCTAAGCAGTCTTGCTGGGATTGAAACAAGGACAGAGACTGAATAACGTGAATAATAGAAGATATTTCTTTTCCCCAGGCCTCTATTCTTTTCAAGAATAAGAGGTTGTACATGAAGCAAAGGTGCTGCTGCTGTCAGGTGTTTATCTAATACATCCTTTGTTGCCTCATATTGAATATCCCAGACTTGGGTTTCCACCATTGCACAGCAGCAGCATTTTGACTCTTTAAAACAAAGTAGGTCACAGGGGTACTTCACCCACTCTCACATACACACAAGATTAAAAAGAGCTGAAAAAATATCTTTGCCATGGGGACATGAATCAGAGTACACTTGTGTTGTGCAAGAGCTAGTTGAAGGGCATATTTCCATTTTAAAACAAGGATTCAATCCCAAACAGATTAGGGTAAAAACTTAAATTCTTAGTGAAATAAGATAGGAACATAGCTTCTGCTTAGGAGATAGCCTTGAGAAAATGGGTGTGAAAAGCCTGTGATACCTTCAAGGAGCTATATGGAAAAGTCAACACACAGGATTTTCTTAACTTCTTGCTAAATGCAGTGAAATTTACAGGAAAAGGAATAATCTCTGCCAAATAGCTTATTTCAGTCAGTCAACAAATGCCAATAAAAAACACTGCTTGATAATTTTTTTCTGATCCTCATCACAATAATAGTTTTTAATCTCCTTTACATGCTGCTTTGCATGTGAATGCACATGCAAAAGCTTTAAAACGATTCCATGCTTTGTTCAAGCCAAGCTACAGCAGACTTGTGTTCAGCGCCAGATAGGTTGCCTAGCACTATAAATAACAAAATCTCTTTTTCTCCATCATCAGCTTTCAATCACAACGCAAGTGTAATAAGACTGTATGATTTCTGTGTGACACCTTGGTGCTTTCATAGGCAAGATGAAAAGCTTTTCTGCAAAATCAGTAAGTCTTCTGAGAAGAAAGGCAAGTGCCACAAGACCTTTTTTAATTGCTTTTCTTTGGTTGACTTTAACTAATGCTGTGGGCATTTGTCCTCACCTTGGCAGTTTGGCCTTTATTGCCCCTTCACTCGGACACAGGGCTATTTTGTCAGAGAGCAGATACATAGATACAGCAAGTGGTGATGCGAAGATAATATAGAATAAATGTTTTACATACATGATGTATGCATAACAATGCATATCTAAAGAGGCAGTCTTTGTACAGGGTTTTTTGTTTAAAATCCCAGTATCTAACAAGAAATAAGGTGCGGTACTTTGTCTTTTTCAGGACTGGCTTTTTGCATGCACTTGAGTGTCTCCTTTCAATAGCCTTTTAAATCCTACTGGGTTTGCCTCAGTGTGATTTTCTTCTCTCTCCTAACTCCTTCAGTCCCTGTGCTTTCCACCACAGTGTCCCACAGATCTATTACCCTTCAGGATGGGTGCAAGGCTTGTCTATGGAAATAGGAACAACCAGGGAGAGGTTTAAGTCAGGTCAGCTAAGGAAAATAGCAGATTTTGGTTACAGTGGTTAATAACCCTAATTAATTTTTTTAGAGCTTAGCTTTGAGAAAATATTTAAAAATAATCTTTAAGTTGTTCTTTTTCAAAATGTGCATATTAAAAAATTTAAAAATTTGGGGGTCAAGTTTTCCATGCCAAATATTTTAACCCTAGTATGCCTGGGTGGATTTTTTTTGAAGCGCAAGAGAATCAGGGTGGTCTTTCCTTTTAGCTGTCTTAATGCTAAATTTCACTTCCGTTTCTGGACATGTTCACTCTGCTGGTGACCATTTTGTGTTAAAATCTGTCTACAAAAAAAACCCCACTTCTTTATCATACCCCCAAAACTGAGAGCAGCTCATACCACACAACCCACCAATGGCCCAAGCAGACACAATCAGCATTGCTTTAACTTTGGGTGGTACGGAAAGGATTGGAGAAAGGTCACTTCTTCTGTAATCCTGACATTTGCATGGAGACTGTCTTCTCATGATGATTTTGAGAGAGCAGCCAAAGCTTGTAGGTCACAGCCAGCCAAGGGAGAGTGAAGCACCACAGCTGACCTGTGGTCACACACATCAGGCAGCAGCACCTGTGTTCATCCAGCAAGCTTCCAAGCCAAGCTTGCCCTATGCCCATCACATTTTGCATGTCTAATTTCAAACATTCATGTTCAGTGAGATACAGGAATAGAAGCGACTCAGCTTGCAGTCACCCTCGCTTCAGGAAGCTGGATATAAATATGTTTCTGAGCTATGGTTTACACCAAAAATCAGGACACTAGAGACAATTTAGCCCATTTTGCTAGAGCTGGCTGCAAGGATCATAGCAAGTTCCTAAACTAACTGTGAAAATTAGCCTTCAGCTAATTCATGTTCCCTCCCGTGGTGCTGCCTGTTCCTGTGACCCAATCTGCCCCTCCTTAGTTTAGCATTTGACTCACTCTTCCTGCTCCACCAGAAGCTGATCTGGCCTTGCCTAATCTGACCTAATCTAGAGAAAACTGTAGCACCCCAGTCACACATGTGTGGGTTACTTCCAAATCAGTGTATCAGTGCTCTTTGTACTATTATTTTTTAATCACATCTTGAGTTCCTCTCTTCTCTGCATACCTCCTCAAGCAAGCCCCTGAATGAGCCTGCTGTTTCTCCATCAATATAATTTATTAACCTTTTGCTTTGGAGGGAGCCTCAGTCTGTATCTTAAGTGTGCAAAATACTTTGAAATCAACAGGGGCACCTTCCAAACAGAAAAGCAGCACCATGGTATGCGTGTATCCAACAGAGTCACTGCTTATGGGAAATTTTCTGTTCCTCAATTATCCCAAGCTGATTCGGCAAAGGGTTTCTTGTAAAAAGGTAGTGAAGAAATCCCCCTTTTGCCCGAAGGTTACAAGTTATTTTGTTAGACCAGATGATATGACAGCATGATTCTATCAGGACAAATCAAAGTTTACTGAGCAAATCTGTGTTCTATAACCTGATTTATTGGTGCCATCTGCCAACACCCATGAGCAGATTCTCTGTAGGACCTCACTAATGTGCAGTAATGACTGTGAGGAATACACTGTAAATGGCTGAATTTTAAAAGTTATCGAGTGTAGCAGGAGAGATAAACACAATGAAAAATGTCTAGGAGAATGCATCCCAGTGTTCATTTTACAGTTCCACTTCCCTGACAGCAATACTTCAGAGTGTACTCATCTACGAATGTGGGTATGTGGTGCAAAAATAAACCAAGCACTCATATTTTCCTATGATTTTGCTCCAAACCTTTGCTACTGTATGCTTCAAAGAAAAGAGAGCATTTTGATGTAAGCAGTTACAGTCACAGCTTACCCAAATGAGTGCGTTCTTCCCGACTGCAAGAAATCATTTTTAAGGTCGTATTTGAGCAGGTCAGGTCTGCCATATTGCTAGCAATAATGTCTTTTTTTTAAATGGTTTTCCACTACTCTGCAGTTATTTCCAAGCCCTGTGTACTCTGAGGGCATGCCAAGGTAGAAGCAAACGAGTTTGCAATTATTGCCACCGGCAACATTAATTTTGCATACCCATCTTTACAAAAACGCGGGGGAGCAGAAAGAGAACAGAAAGATGAGCAACTCGCCCGAATGGAGGTTTGGAACGTGCCTGTGCTCAGAGCAGGGACCGCAGCAGGCGAGCAGGAGCAGCCCTTACTCCCGCAGCCCCATGGACTCCTCAGAGAGGTGCGGGAGCATCCCAGTCCCACAGTCCCCACAGTTCCCAGGCCTGCTGCTGCCTCCCACCTCCTCCTGCCTGTGGGATTTCCAGAACTAAGTATTCATCTCTTAGGAGCTGCATTAAAATTAGAAGCTGAAGCTGTAGTGATGGGGGAGACACTTTACATTCTCTCCTAGCACACACTGTATGACAGCCTCCTCTGTCCACATCAAGGGCATTACTTGGTATTCACATTCTTAGGAATGTGGTTTTGACAGGTGCAACCTATCCAAAATCTGACAAAGTTGTAAAATTGGGGGAAAACAAATTTCAGTCACTGCCACTTTTCATTTATGGTGCCAGTCCATTAAAATCACACACTCACATAAACTCTCTGTGGAAAAACTATCACTGAACTATTAATAAAATCTTCCTGAACTATTAATACAGTCTGCGGGAGCTTTAATCCACCACAGGGACTGATTATGTAAGTGCACAGGCACAAAGATGCTGTTTTTATCCCCAGTTTAAATGACCTTTCTTTTTCAACAGTTTTGTTTCTGAATGAAGTCTTATGGAATCTAAGGGAAATTATTTTCTTTCAAAGTGAACTATGTTTTGATTTGCGGTAAACTGGCAAGTATGGTTGAGATTAAAATGCATTTGGTTGGCAAGATGTGTGTTTGCTCTTTTGATTGCAAAGGGTATGATTTGTGAAAGGATTTTGAAATCTGTGCCACAAAATTCAGACATCCTGTAACCTAGAAATATGCTATAATTTAGGTTTTGATCTTAAGTCATTGGCCTATGAGGCCAATTTGTGCAGTTCAGAAAGACGACTGACCATGATCATCAGGTTGGATTTATTCCTAATTTTGGTATTCCACAGGTAGCTTTGCTTTTCCCACACATCTCAGTGTGAGGAGATGTTGGAAGATCATCTTGATTTTTTGCTTTCAGGCAGTTCAGAACAACACCACAGTAAAAGGTTTCTGATGCATACTCATGCCAAAAGAAATAGATGTCATGAAGGCAAGAACAGGAAGAAATAATAAAAAATTGTCTCTCATTCACCTCCTAAGCTATCACTCCTGAGCTATTTAACAGGACATTATGTACTGGGGGGCTTCAGTCCCAGACTCAGTTCAGAAATTCCCTTGCGCAAGATGTCCTTGCGGAGAAGGGAAACAGTGATCTCTGTAACATTTTGCTTGGATCTGCAAGCTTGAAGGCGCTTCTCCAATCTGAAATAAAAGATGTATTGAGGCCTGTACTGGATTTAGGGATGTCTGTGACAGCTCCACTCTGGCACTCAAGTGTTCATTTCTTTGAGCACAGGAAGGGAATAACTGAAACCAGTAAAGAAACGAATATATTAAGTCAAAAAAAGACAAATCAGGCAAAAGAATAGTCCCATCTATGGCACAAGTTACATTAAATCAACAGGAACAACTAAAACTCTGTGTTTGGACAATTTTCAATCTCTGTGTTAGCCTACACTGCTTTGGGAAGGTGCTACTGCAGCATAGTTAGATATAGTCCTTCCTTTAGTTCACTTCAGGTCCCAGCGAATAAGACCTGATCTGATTCTGGCATGATCTAGCTGTCCGATAAAGTATTTGGAGTCCTTTCTTCTCTTCTACTGCTGAGTAGAAGTTGGCTAGATTAGCACTGGGTTGAATGCGTTCCTTCATGCTGCCATTTCATCTCTGAGCAACATTGAATCATAGAATCAGCTAGGTTGGAAAAGACCTTTAGATCATCAAGCCCAACCATTACCATGCTAGTATGTCCAGCCTGTTTTTCAGAGAAAATGACAGTAGTGCCCACAAATTAGAACAATTCCTAAGTGCTATATTTTATTTATGCCATTAGAATAAAATGTATATATATCCTCAGGATTTGGTATTTTTAACAAGGAATCAGGTTAAGGGAAGGCTCCATGATCCCAGGGTCCTTTTCACAGTAGGCTCCAAAAAATGTACCTCATTATAAAATACACCTTCCCAAGGAATCACAAGACATGAAAAATCAAAAGAGAATTCCTAAAAGCAAAAGCTCTCCAGCAGAAAATCAATTTCAGCTACTTTCACCTTGCCCCAGGGAAAGCAGAAAAGACACTAAGTGGGGTGTGGGAAATGTCTCATACATCTTCCTGGAACTGCACAAGGCAGACCTCCAGACGGGAGCTTTTCTTTCCACGACAGCTCTGCTCTAATTAGGGACTTGTGCAAAATTGGTGTGTTGCAGTTCCAAACAGTGTCTGGATGATTCCCAGATCAAATTTCTTTGGTTAAAAAAAAAAAAAAAGAGAAAAAAATTGTCTTTGTCCTTGTTCTAATTGACAGCCTTACGGATGCAGGTGGACTGAGGGATGAAGGTCAAATTGAGCTTATTGTGCCTAATAGGGTAGGGAACAAAAATCAGCAGAATGTTACACACAAAAAACCGCTGCTATTTGGCGGCTGTTTTTCTCCCTGGCCATCATGTTCCCTTTTCAAGGGTATTTGTGCATTTTCGGGTGTACCTTCAGAATGAAAAGAAAGTAATTGCCTTTAAATAAAATGGTTATATGAGGAACTTCCATGCAACAATTAATCTACTGATGTACCAGACGGAATCGAGTTTATGGACTAAACAATCTATGTTGGGTGGACAAAAAAATAATTTGCTATATAGGAAAGCACATCCTGCTCCTTAGCTGACCTTTTCCAGAGGCAGTATGACAGTTTAAACCTCTGTCTGCTTCCTACAATTCTCAGCATTCAGACCTTTCTGGGTAATGTGCTATCATTAGGCTGGTCTACACGTTCTAAAGAAAGTCCCCCCACATTCCCCCTTGGAAATGAAGTTTGTCTGACATTTCTAACTGAAGACTGTGATTAGTTTCATCTGTGCATTCTTGTGAGAATGCAAAATAATTTTTCTTTCTTTCTCAGGTATAAATCTCTTTGTCTTAAAGTTTTTCCCCTGCTTCCCATCTCTCACTTCTTTACTCTCCTTTGCTTCAGACTCAGACTTTATCTTCCTCACTGACCTGTGCTGCTATGGTACAACTTGGGACAGCTGTGGCAGATCAACCCCAAAATGGAGTCCAGAACTTCTCCCTTAGCGATGCGGTTTGTGGGGTGGCAGCCAGCTTGACAACTATAGAACTGAAAATGTAAAAAAAGCAAATATGGAACATTCCAATATTTCTTCACTATTTTTTCTTTTAGAATTTTCTGTGAAAAGCTTCAGATATTAAACTTCTCATTCCCATGTAGGAGGAAAGCAACTGAATATGTGAATTTTGCATGACTTGGGCATTTTTGGATCCAGTCTGTCCTAAACCCCAATTCTAGGTTATCACAGGATAGAAAATCACTTTGGGCTTCACACTTCTGTTGATCAGTGTTTTTTTCTAGGTAGACTCAGAATCCCTCCAGCTGTTTCTCACCACAGCCCAGCTGAAGTCACTGCAACCTGCAGCACTGCAGTAGTTAGTGTCAGTCAGAGTTTCATCCCTAAACTCTAACGAATATTGCAGCAACAATGGAAATACATCTTTATTGTGAATGAATACCTCAACAGAGCACATGCGACCTTTAAAAAGCTCAGTTCATCATTTATTGAGATTTAAACTGAGATCACTTGTTACACTGTTTGGCATCCTGCTTGCTGGCTGGGCTACCCACTAGTCCTGCACAGAGCATCCAATATTAAGATTTGTAATGATTTCAGGCCAGCTGATGTATCTGAGGTGTAGGTGTCTTATACTACTGTATAGCAAAAGAAAAAAGTATCACTTAATGCCTGTTGCCGCTCACAAGCATTACCTAAGCATGGTTTAAGATGACTGCCAGGGCAATCCATGGCAAGTGCCAAAAAGCATGGTAAGTCCTGCCAAACTGTGCAGGGTGGTAGGAGGTGGTGGGACACCTACATAGGTGCTAAATCTGGGGGGGGAAATTACCTTGAAGCAGAGCAGAATCTATACCAAGCAAGTGTATAGGGGGATTCTCCATATCATCTCACAAATCCACTTCATATCCTCAACCAGCTGTGTTCAATCTCTGATGCTCTGGAGGAAGGTAAGAGAAAGCCCCAGGATACCCTATGCTAATTGTGGGGGGAATGAACCTGCCTGAGTCCCAGATCCAAAGCCCTGAAGGACGAGACCTGATTATGCCCTGTCTTTCCATGCTGAGCCATAAGGGTTAGAAGCACACACAGGATGAGGACGGCCTCATCAGGATCTCCCTTCACGAGGGAGAGACAGATGCCTCTCCTCTCACTGTAAGCAAATTTGCCCACAGGAGCAGCGGTCGTCCCCCGTTTATCAATGTGTAAAAATCCCGGGCTCTTCCCTGACTGACTGACATTTGTTAGATGAGAGTGTAGGTACAAAATACCCATCACAGTATACAATAACCTTTGAAGACACGCCAGCAACCTCCCCTTTTATTAAAGTGTGCCAGGCTGGCTGAGCAGAGTAGGACACTATTGCAAACACCTCCCCGAGGGACACTACCTGCATGCTAATGCCGTGGGTGTTTGTGCACAGCCCGGCAGCGAGAGCTGGGCTCCGGCAGTTTCCATGGTGCTGTCATGGTGTGCTCTCCCCACACCTTCACTTATCAGCATTTCCCACCCATCCTCCTCCCCATAACATGCTGCTTGCTCACCCCGAAAGGTCAGCCATTGTAATGATGATTTTAGCAGGAGGGAGGCAGGGAGGCTGAGGGGTGAAAAGGTGAGCTGTGTGCAGCTATGTGCGTGGGAACCGGGGCTTGCCTTAAGCTGCACAATGAGAAATTAGAAAGCTTCCCCTCAAGGGAGCGGGGCTCATCAACCCCCTTTCTCTTCCCATCCCAGACAAATCGGATGCCCTTGATGGAGTTAAAAGATGTTAACGCGAAGTGGCTGGAAAGCCTACTTTAAATCATCAGTAACTGATGTGCTAGTGTGTGAAGCGGAGAAGAGACTGCCTCTGCTAACAGAGGAGACTGATACAAACATTTCCAGGCATCTTTCTTTTTCCATTTCCCTCCTGCCCCCTCCCAGTAAGCCCAGTTCTTGTTTGCAGATGGAAAGAGGCAGGCTTCTTCCTCTGACTCCCATCCTATTGACTGCAGGACTAAAGCACTGCATCTATTAACTGCCTTCCTTTTCTTTCTTTCTTCCTGTAGGACAGCTTTCCTGCCCGTTTTGGAGGAGTCCATTTTGTCAACCAGCCCTGGTACATCCATGCCCTGTACACATTAATCAAGCCGTTCCTCAAAGACAAGACAAGGAAAAGGGTAATTAGACAGGGATGGGGGGGTAGGAAGTTGCAGCGGCAAAGTAGCCGTGTAGCTGCCTTTCTTTTCTTCGTGCTTTTTCTCTCTGCATTTTTCATATGGCCTCAGAGAATTGCTGCTGTTATTAAAACTTGGAGTTTGCAGTGGTCTGGATTGAATCAATAACTCAGCCAGAGACCAGAAAGCTGTTATCACTAACAAAGTGTAGATACATTTTAATGGGACATGCTCAGAGATAGAGAGAATAGGCAATGTGGAGGAATTATCAGGCCTGGCTGAGGTCGCTTGCAGGGAGGCAAACTTCAGCTCAGCTCTTTTTGTGAGGGTAAAATTTCTTATTTCATTCCTTCAGCAAGTCGGCTGTTTTCACATGGTGAAAAGCCACCTGAAGGCTGTTTGCTCACACTGCAGAAGAGGTAGGGTTTCCCCACTGAAACCCATGCAGTCGTCTTAGCCATTTGATCTCTGCAGTCTATCAACCAAGCACTGGGTCATCTCTCAGGAAGCTCAGAGCCCGCCCTGGGGTCTGTCTGACCAGGCAGGACAAGGGTGGTATCAGTCCAAAAGAAAAGATGGATCAGGGAGACAAATGTCACTGAAGCAGTGCAAAGTGACTACACAGCCTAGTACACCCCTGGGAAATGTCAGTCCCGGGGAGCAGGGCTGGATTGCCCTCTTAACACTGAATGCCTGCTCTTCACATCTTCTTTCAGTAAGCTGCACTATCTCCCTTTTCTTCTCACTATTCTTGGTACAAGCCTCTATCTTCTTACAGTAGCAATATGGTCATTATTACTGACTTTCACTTCCCCTGATCTAGTACTTCAGAAAGTGAAAGTGTCATGTGCCAAAAGCAAGTAGATCGGGGTTTTCAGAAATGTTTGTAATGCCAGCCTGATTCCTCAGCTGCACACCCCAAAACTAATCTCCACCCTGCTCCCCACCCAAGCCAGCCCTGAGCACTTCAGGAATTCCCACCTGAAACTCCAGTGTCAACTAATGATGCTCCACACCTCATTAGCGCTGTTGTTACTGTACTTAACAGAGTAAGGAATCAGTGATGACTTTGAATTTTCTTTTATCTAAGATCTTTCTTCATGGTAACAACCTGAACAGCCTTCACCAGCTAATACACCCTGAATGCCTGCCCTCTGAATTTGGGGGCACTCTTCCTCCATATGACATGGGGACATGGGCTCGAACGTTACTCGGTCCTGACTACAGTGACGAAAACGAGTATACCCACACCTCCTACAACGCCATGCATGTGAAGCATGCATCCTCCAACCTGGAGCGGGAGGCCTCACCCAAACCCATGAAAAGGTCAGTACTGCCTTTGAAATCACCTCTTACATTGGCTTTCTGAGCAGGTCTGGCATGAGTCTAGCAGGAAGGGCTCATCTGACTCAGAGAGAGGCTGTGATTTGGCAAGTGTTGACAGTAAGGAGCACTTCACCCTGGACTGCGTTCATGGTGTGGTGGGAGAAGGGAAACCTCTCTGTGGAACTGTAATTATTTCTCTGATTACTGTGCATGACAATGAGAGGAAATTAATGAGCCCCTGCACAGAGCATTACAGAAGATATATCAGAGTGAGATGCTCCTCGGTACGGTATAGTGTGGTAGGCAGCACCACTTCAGTGGTGGTCCCTATGGCTTGCTGCTGCTGACCCCAGTTAGCGATAAGGGTTTTACCTCTTTGGAAATGCAGCTTTTGTGCGATGAACACCACTGCCCTCTAAAGGGAAAATGGGTTAGTCTCCTCCCTCAGCTTCTGCTCCTGCTTTCTCAGTCCAGCCCCGCTAAGGCAGCAGAGCTGTTCTTCTAAGATCTCTGGGTTTAGATCTGGTGGTTGTGCATTCAGCTCTGAATGGTTAAAATTAAGCTTCTCGAGAGTATCACTCCCAGTAATATGCATTGCTTGAAGGATGGAGGGAGGAGGATTGTATACCTGGCGCAGGTTTGTGGGTGGTACGGCAGAACACCATCTGCACCATCTGCAGTGAGTGATGGCTGCCTTGCCTTCTCTGCAGGAGTGTAACATCTGCACTCACCTCACCCTCTGTGCCCCACTCTGCAAAACTGCTTTTTATGCAGATCGCAGTGATGCTTTCACTCACTGATGCCACTTGATGAGTGCAGTGCTCACAGACACAGCGTCACTTTGTGTGACAGGGAGCGGCCATCATTTTGACACAACAAAATCAAAGCTGACAACACAGACAAGCCATAATGCCATGCAATTAATTTTAAAAGTCTTTCATCTTCAAAGGAAAAAGAAATACATTCTTGATTCACAGTTTCTTCTCAGGTCAGAGGGATGCCACGCTGCTGGAGCTGCAGAGTGAAGCCTTGTGCTGGAAACACTCACAGGACTAACAGGGCCATGAGACTGCAGGGCTATGGCCCTTTGCAGGGTTGCAGCCGTGGCACAAAGAGAGGTGGTTATCTACATAGCAGTTCTTACTACTGTCTGCCAGCCAAGAGGGGAAGCCAGGATGAATTTACACAGCTGATCCCAGAGAGCTGATTTTAAACCAAGTTTAGTTTTAATTCTTTAAATATTAGCAGTGGAACACACTGAATGATTTTAGAAAGATGCTAACTAAATATTCCATTGTTACTAAAATGTGTATCAAAATCGGCCAATTTATATAGTTTTATAGAAAGAAGTCTGCAGTTTTTAAAGCTCCAAACTGTTCTTAACACAGGTATCCACAGGTAAATCTTTGCTGAGGATCAGATCCTTGTCTGTAAAGAAGGAGCCGTCTTATTGCGTCCTCAAGAGAGAACCTCAGCTTGAAATTGAGTTCAGTGCCAGAAAACCCTGCCTTGAGGCAAAGCCTTCTTTTATAATCCGCTCACTAATACAAAAGTACATTAATACAAATACGGCAAGCGGATGAATCTAATTTGTCATGTTGCCTCTGGGCAGACTAGGTCTAACTTTTAGCCTAATTTCGTTACTTGGCAGTTAAGTGAACCATCTGATCTTGTACCCTATGGTCATTACTAGCTCTTAGAGGTGAAAAGTTCACTGGTTCAACAGATTTTCTCCTATGAGTATTTGCTTTGATTCTTCTTCCCCTGAAATTACAGTTTGGCCTAACAAGGTAAAAGCCTATGCTTAAGAAGCGTAATTGTGTGCTTTATTAGATTTATTGGGCCAGATTTATCTCTAAGGCCTATTGAAAGGTCTACAGATTTCTAACAGCATTACATGTCTTTATATATCCCCCCTTGCTTCTTTAGATTCATACATCACAACAATGAGAGTCTCAGGCCATGGCTGAGATTCCTGGATGCTCCAGGAAGTTTTACACTAGGCATAGGTGATCTCCTAGCATTAGTTTTCATCTCAAATATAATTCCCTCACAAATGCCCTATAATTTTTTCCCTTATTAGTGCAGTTTTGCCGTTTCATTAAAAATCTCTCCTCCTCCACTCACAAAATCTTTACTTGCTTGAGTAAATGTGGTAATTTTGTGCTTCTATGTTGAAATGTTTGATATAACAAAAAAAAAAAAAAGGTGTCTGACCTTTTCTTTGGCATTTATGTTCCTCTGAAAGCGGTAAGTATACGAAGACTGAACCTTCTTGGGTTTCTGTAATTTAAGGATGAAAAGGCTTGCTGAACAATTGTGGGTCTTCCCCTCTCTGACTTCCCAGGTATCACTGCAGGTTTGCCTGCCCAGTAATTAGCTGCAGAGGAAGGCAGTGCTTATGAGAGGTGAATTTACCTTCCTGGCTGGGGGGGGAACAGTGGTTGTGCTCCTCCCTGGCTTGAGGCACTATCCTGCAGTGACAAGGTGCAGTGTTGTGGGTTGCCCCTCCTGGGTCTGCATCCATTTGATGTACAGGCATACAAGCATGTCCTTGCTAGAACTGCCACTGGACCACTGATGTGTTAAAGATTTCTTAATGTTGGAGCTCAGTGCTGCTAAAATAGCTTAGAGTCTTGCACTGTGACCGCAGAGAAATGCCCTTGTTAAATGCAGTACTGGCATCCTACACCCAGAGGCAAGCTCACCATATGCACAAATACAACGTGTAGTGATTTTAGTAGTGGAGATGCTGAGAAATCAAGACAGGTATTATAGATCTGGAAGAAAAATGCTATGAAAAGGACTACTTTTGTGGCCAATTAATCTATGTTAGAAAATGTATGCAGAAGGGAGAAAGAGGGCATTTTAAAGATGTGCCTGAGACCAAACTGAAGTTATCACCTGAAAGTTAAAATAAGTCTCCAGATGCAAGCCATGAGAAAATGCAGCACCCAGTAGCAGTGGGAGGGAGTCAAGCTGGAACCAGTACGTGCCCATCCTTTGGCCTCAGGACTGACAGCAGTGCTTTGGCTCCTGTCATCAGGGCAGATGAATATAAACTGAAACAGGTTCACCTGAGAGTTGTGAGGAGACTGAGAAGAGTGGAGAGCATATTTTTCCAGCAAGAAGCTATAGAATATAGAGGTTTATTCAGTCTCACAGAGTGAAGGCTGAAATGAATATGATCAGTTTCTACAAATACAGGAAGGAATAAAAACTAGGGAGAGAGAACAGTTATTTCACAACCTAACTGATACACAAGTGAAAGGTCTGATGTGAGGTGGCTACCACTGATTATGGGAGGCCACAGGAGACTTTGCTCCTCAGATTCTCATTAGATTCCAATTTCTGCTTCCCTTAACAGCAATGGAATCAAAACATCATCTCCTCCCCAACTACAGACAGGGGTGTTTTTTCGTTGTGACTTGAAATTGCGCAAGATTTGTTCTCAAAAAAGAGTCCTTGTTTACTTCAAAAAATGGAGGCATTGTAGATGTGGAACAGATTGAAAATACTCTTAGAAAAAACTGGCACTGACTCTAGTTGGCAACACGACCCTGAAAATCTTGAGATTTGAGAAGTTTCTATAATATGGAAAATCTGTAATCAAAACCATCGCAACTGGCATTTTCCCACCAGTGGCCACATGAAGATCCACTGAGGCAAAATCAAAACAGTGGAAATTGCACTCCCATCTGCAGTATTATCGCATACCTTGGGAAAAATCCCAGAACCCAAGTACTGTATGAACAGATGGGAAACAAAGCAAACCAGCTGATGATGACTCCATGTAACGAGTCTTAATGGTCAGGGGAAAAAGAAAAACACAAAAGCAACGATAAGAAAAATCCATTCAGACTGTATCTGTTTATTAAGATTCAGCTCAGTGAAGTCTGAAATGGGCCAGATAATAAACATGCAAACCAGCCTTAATACGGTATAGTAAAGTTGGTTCAATCCAAGAGATTGGCCGCATCATAGAATCATAGAATAGTTAGGGTTGGAAAGGACCTTAAGATCATCTAGTTCCAACCACCTGCCAGGGGCAGGGACACCTCCCACTAAACCATGTCACCCAAGGCTATGTCCAATCCAGCCTTGAACACCGCCAGCGATGGAGCATTCACAACTTCCCTGGGCAACCCATTCCAGTGCCTCACCACCCTTACAGTAAAGAATTTCTTCCTCATATCCAATCTCAACTTCCCCTGTTTAGGTTTTAACCCATTACCCCTTGTCCTATCACTACAGTCCCTCATGAAGAGTCCATCCCCAGCATCCCTAAAGGCCCCCTTCAGATACTGGAAGGCTGCTATGTGGTCTCCGCGCAGCCTTATCTTCTCCAGGCTGAACAGCCCCAACTTTCTCAGCCTGTCTTCATACAGGAGGTGCTCCAGTCCCCTGATCATCCTCGTGGCCCTCCTCTGGATTTGTTCCAACAGTTTTATGTCCTTTTCATGTTGAGGACACCAGAACTACACAGTGAGATCTCACAAGAGCAGAGTAGAGGTCATCCATTTGATATTCGTGGGAGCAGCAATGCAACAGACACTTCCCCTTCTTGGGCCATCTCTTCTGAATGGTCTGCATCCATGCAGGGAGCCTGTCACTTATGAGCTGTGGGATTTGAGAGCAATATAGATGGTGTGAAAATTCAGAGTACGGGGAAGAAAATCACCTTCCTTTCAGCTGTGGCCAAACCGTCAGTGAGCCCTGATGGTCAGAAAGGGGCCTTGGGTTGCTTTAGTCAAGAGGGAGCTGACATAAAAGCAAAACATTTGCCTGAGGCACTCATGCTGGCTTTTGTTGATGAGCTGGTTTTTTGGGAACAGCTGGAGGTTTTATCTGGATGTACAGTGTAATGAATAGCTATGGTGGATGGTTGAGCATAGCAGTTAAAGAGTTAGAGACTGCTCTCAACATATCACTGTGCAATAGGGCATAATCTTTTGGCCAGCCACAGTGGGAGAAGCATGACTGTAGCTATTTGGGTACCTAACCTCAGTGAGCTAGCATCTGCGATAGGAGAGATGGATTTAGTGACTAGAGAAGATATGAAGGAGCTCAGTTCTTTGAAGAGTTTCCTTTTTCTCTAGTATCACCCTACTCCTACACTTGGGTCCAGCAGCAGCAAGTAACCTGCAGTAGCACATTAGCTCCCCGTGACTCACTTTCCCTTAGAAGATCTGCCTTTCTGCAGCTGCAGCTGGGTCACTTTTTGATAGCTGAACTTGCAGTTCATGTGACAATGACTGTTCTCTGCCTTCGCTTGTTCCCTGTGCAGTCACCAAGCACAGCCTGGGAGCTGAATATTCCTTCTCTGCTCTCCCGGGTATCAAAAGAGTGCTCGCTTTTATCCTGCTGCTGGTGCAAATAGATCTGAAAGCCAAGCACAATTTAAAATTTCCCTGCAGAGAAAGGAGATTTTACCTAAGAGTTACACATACGTTCTGGCCAAACAACCTGTGCTGTCTAATAAAATTTATTTAATCAAAGTTTAAATAAGAGCAACTTTAATCAAATTTAGGGTTCAAAATTATTTTTAGGATAATACAGATTGAAGAGAATTGTTATCACCAGGTCGGGCTCATTAGAGACTCAGGAAATTCAGAGTAAACCTAAAAGTAGAGCCAAGCAAGCTAATTGTGAAAATGTAGAATTTATGCATTGAGACACCATTATCTTTTCCTGCTGTGAAGTCGAAACTTAACAGAATCATTGAATCATTTAGGTTGGAAAAGACCTTTAAGATCATTGAGTCCAGCCATTAACCTAACACTGCCAAGTCCATCAATAAACCACGTCCCTAAGCTCTACAGAATGCTCCATCGCTGGTGGTGTTCAAGGCTGGATTGGACATAGCCTTGGGTGGCATGGTTTAGTGGGAGTTGTCCCTGCCTGTGGCAGGGGGGTTGGAACTAGATGATCTTAAGGTCCTTTCCAACCCTAACTATTCTATGATTCTATGATTCTGATTCTACCTCCATGGATTTTGGCACAAACACTTCCCTGGGCAGCCTGTTCTGATGCCTGACAACCCTTATGGTGAAAACATCTTTCCTAATATCTAGTCTAAACCTTTTCTGGCACAACTTGAGGCCATTTCCTCTCATCTTAAAGGACTTGAGCACCTAAGATGCAATGACTTGCTAGTAGTTCATCAAAAAAACCTGTATTTTGGCATTTTGAAAACGCAGTAGAAAAAACTGTTGGAATGCGTTGCCCCATGTTGTTGTGCCAGAGAATGTGGAATTTTATGTCCTAGATTACAGTGAGGATTTTAAAGTACAGGTTAGGGTTTGCCATTATTGCCTCCTGATGTGTGTGCTTTCAAAAGGATTGATCTTCGAATGAACTTGCCGGCTGAACCTAATTGTTGGTTCTCAGAAATGGGATCCTGCTCCCAGCAGGAAGGGTATCACAACTGATACACACTGATGCTGACTGGAACAGCTTTAGATCCAAAAGGGGCCATTCATTGGGGTGACTTATGCAAGGGTTTTATTTATTCAGATTGGTTCCTCCATATTCCCAGCTGGGCTGTGCAAGGCAGAACTTTCTAGTTGTTATCCTTCGTGTGACCTTAATGTTTCTTCGCCATATGCTTCTGCTTTTATGGGTCATGTTTTATGCTGGTTCACAGTCAGCACCAATTTACTGCAGAAGTAGTAAAATACCAGCAAATAAAAATCAGTACGAAAATATGTGAAAACTTCTCACTGCCTGTGGATGGCATCTGCATTGCTCTGCTTGTAGCTGGGGTGCATTTCCACGTGTGTTCGGGGAAAAGGGAAATATTCCTTGTAAGCTTTCAGTTGAAATAGCTCGCTGTAGTATATGAGACCAATGGTGCAAGGCTTATGTTCACTATTTTATTATGACTGATTTATTTTGAACAACAGAGAATTTCTGAATGCTTCTGTGGAAATGCTTCCCCCATACACAGATTATGAATGAGACATGCCTTGATAGTAAAGCAGGTGTCCTGGGGACATGCATATCACGTAATGTATGCATTATCTAGTTATATAGATCATTAGCTTTTGAATGGTTTCATACCTTTTGACTGGAGTTCTGTTAATACATGAGAGAGAAATGGAAGGGAGCCAGTGTATCTGGCATGTCAGTAGGTCCCAGGGAGGCTGCAGGGGAGACGGTGCAGAATATCCTCAGGAGCCAGAAGCGAGAGAAGCTGAAGAGGAGACCAGTTGCAAAGCCACAGCTGACCCAAGTACAGGAAGGACAGGTAGCTAAGCGCTGGGCTCCCCTGGGACAAGGCGGGAAATCGGTTGCTCTCTGAGGGCATTGACAGCATGGGTTTCATCTGCTTACAGCGCTCAATTACCAGTGCATGGGTGCACAAGCACAGGCTGGAGGTGGGAATGGCAGAAGCAGTGCTGCTCAGGCTGCCTAAAATATTGCATTGTAAATCATGTCTTCAGCTGGCTATAAATTTGCCAAAAGTTTTGTAGTTTAGATTAGAGACATGACACTTAATAAAAGAAATGGTTTTACAATGCTTATGTCTTTTGCTGTCCTGTGAAAAATCCACCTACATCTGGCTGAGTTACAAGCCTTTGAAAAGGCAATTCACACATGCTCTGTAGGAGCGTATTTAATTTCAGCATTTAATGACCTCAAGGATTGCCTCATGTTTTAGCTCGGCCTCCCAGCATAAATAAACTTGTTTGGCTTGGGACGGTTCAATGCCCACGACATGCGTCTCCTGCCTAGGCCATAGGGTGCAGAGAGTTTTTGTAATTACTTCTACTTGTGATCACAACCTTCCCTGCACTAGCCCAGGCTGTATCAAGACAAGGAGCTTGGATCTGAAAGGCTGACAGCTCATGCTCTGGAAGCTGCGTCTCTTCACTGTTGGGAGGAGAATTGGAGAGGATTTAGTACTGAACCCAGCTGGGATACTGGGAATTTGGGTCACTGGGATGGGAGCCACAAGGCAGACTGAAAGATAAGGCAGGCATAAAAGAATGGAAGCAGCTGGGCTAGGAAGCACACTTGATGGACCAGCAAACAGGGATGGGAGGGGGAGGGCTGATGGAGGCCAGGAATGGAGCTTTGGTTAAGCCTGTTGGGTGCAGGCCTGGAGAGGCAGATCTTGCTCTCCTCCTCTCCCTGAGCCCCTGCATGGGCCTGGCAAGTCACTTAAACCAACCTTCACACAGATGGTGAGATTGAATGTTGCTTATTTTCAGCTTGCCAAGCTAGAGACTCTGGGGTCTAATTTCCAGAAATACTCAGCGCTCACCTGCAACCCAAATCAAAGGGACATGTGCTCTGAACACACAAGCTGCCACATAACGCTGAGCACTCTGCAAAATGAGACCCTCTCGGCGTTGGGAAATGAGCACTCCACATTAGAGGAATACTTGGATCCTAATCTAACTGTGCTTCATCTCTCCACACGCGAAATGGAAATGAAAAAAAAATGCTCACAGTCATGGCAGTAAATGAATTTGCATTTAAGAGGCACACAAGTACTGTGTTGATGAACTCCACAGAAAAGCTCAGGAGGGAATTAACAAATGCTATCTTCAGATTGAGGCTTGGAATAATAGGCAGCAAATGTGTCACAGAGCCACACGCTGAACTGCTAGAAGAAAGCAAAATAAATAGCCACTTACCAGCTTGGCACTGAATACCCCTGAGCACTGGGGGAGGAAAGAGCCCTCCAAGAAAGAACAAGGAGTGCTCCTGGGGCTAGGGCACACTGTGGGGGTCACAACACCCCCACATGCCTGGCCATTTTGTCTCTTCTGACTGTGTTGGTGCTTGAGCCCCAGCCTAAATTGTAGATCTGCAGGGTTGCTTTCATGACACAGTGCTGTTATTGTTAAGGACAGGGAATTTCTGACGTGGGCCAGGAGGGTGAGAATACTGACATCCTTTGCTCTTGGGGTTTCTTCTTCCCTTTTACTGCAGAAGTGAGACTGTGAATCAGTGGCAAACCTGGTTGAGATGCTGGGAACTGGAGTCACTGGAATGGGAGCAGAAAAAGCAGAAAAAAGATGAGGCATGTGTAAATGTCTGGGGTGTCTGAGCAGAGAGACTGGAAGCTGTTAGACTAGAAAGAGGGCTTGGTGAGCAAGGAAATTGGAATGGGTAGGAAAAGTAGAACTGGTGATGAAAAGCGCATGTGTGTGAATAATACTGATAATTTGGGAGAAGAAAATTCTCTTCATTACTTGGCCTGAATTTCTTTTGTTTGAATGTCATAATCTGCACAGCATTTAGCAGCTCTCACTGAATCTGCTGTAAATGATGTTGACTGCTGCTGCAGTGTTGTCTTTATTTGGCCCCATGACTAGGCTTACATACTGCACCCTGGGGGATTAAGGGTCTTCCAGGAACTTCTGTCTGAAGCAGGTGATTCTATTCCTTCTATGTGAAAAAGAGCATGTGGATGAGTCAGACTATAGCAGAAAAAAGAAGCTCCCACCCATGTCTCTCCCCTTCCCTGGTCTTGCAATGTGACCAAGTCAAGACCTTGACACAGAATTTCAGAGCATTTAGGAGTGAGAGATATCAGGTACAACCACGCTGATGAAAAAAGACCAGGGTGTACATCTTAATTCCAAGGTAGGTGGTACAGACTGACAACTCCTATCTGTATTGATCAGGATTAGCATCTAACAGAGTAGCCTGGCTGCATTTGGCCTGCATAGTGCCTGCTCTTGGGTCTCAGTGGCCTTAAAACTTAAGAATGTATGTGCTATGCTAAACACTTAAGCATTTCTGTACGTTTTCAGAGTTTTTGCAGTAAGCTAAAAGCTGTGTCATAGCCCACCAGAAAACTGTTTTTACTGCAAGTATGCCCTGTATTCCCTGAGGTGGGGTGTGGGTTAAAGGATAGGTCAGGACAGGGTGCAGAGCTGGCTGGGCCATGGTTAGAGCCAAATGCGGTGCAATATCATCCTTACCACTATTTGGTGCACACCCTGCAGTGAGGTATGCCCAGGGCTTGTGGTGAGGAGAAGCAGCTGGGACCAGCTGTTGGGAAAGGAAGGGCGTGGAGAGAGATGGAGGGCACAGAGAAGATGAGGGGTCTCATGCTCAGCTTCACTCTGCAGCAGTCACATCTTTAGCAGCGCAGGTGCACTCACACAGACTTCACCACACACAGAGTTAAACAAAGATCTGGACCATGGTCACCCCTGGCTGTGATGTGCCAAGGCAGACAGAGACCTCTCCCTAGGATGTGCTAACCATCAGCACAAGGATTGTTACTACTGCCGTGGTGGCCACAAAACCAGCCGCCATTTGGGAAGTGCAGCAGCTTGTCACCATTGTCCTGTGGGCTGAGCACTGGGCTGGCATAAGGCTAAGCCAGAGTTTTCATGCTCTGACTCACTACATTGGTGGGTCACTTAACCAGCTCAGCTGTGCCCCTGGACACAGATACTGCTTCATCTCCTTGAAGTGCTGCGGTTTGTATATCAAAGCTGCCCCTCTGGCCAGGTCTCTGCTGCACAATGCCATGCTGCCTTGATGCCAAGCTGTGAGGCAGTGCAAGTGCAGAAGCTGCAGAGCTGCATTAGCAAGAGATTTCAGCAGGGCTTATTAGCCTGGGCAGAGAGCCACACTTCATGGCTTCTGGGCTGGAGTTGTGCACTGCTGAGCAGAGCTTGCCTACATCTGCCTGCACCACCCGCGGGAGCATACATGTCTTTCAAGTTGCCTTGCCCATGCATTTCATTTTCAAGTGCTTTCAATAATAAAAGAGTACCTTTAGCACAATTACTACACACATGCACATCTGCATTGTTTCTGTAATACTGGGGGAAAATCCTTAGTTTTCCCACCTGAGGAAGGCATAGTCTTGAGGTGTGTTGCAGAGCACACCCTGAAGTGCTGCACCCACTTCTTTAGGCTGATGGTGAGTGAGGAAGATGAGAAAGAAATGCTGGTCAGACCTTGTCAATACAAACATTTACAGGTGTGATCTAAAAAAATGCTTATTATGTCCTATAAAGGGAATGAATAATTTGGAGATTAACAGCCCTGAGTTGCTGGTGAAATGGGAAAGGAATTAGAGGGAAATGAGCAGATGGGAGGTGAGAAGTGGATGAATAGGGTCACACAATGTGGTCTGATTGATTGGCTGCAGTGTGTCACTCTGACAGCTTGAAGCCGCCTGCACATGGGTAAAAAAACATGCCACCCTCCTCCTTCCTCCACAAAACCCTCCAAAGGAATCCTAGCACAATGTAATATGTCCTTGCTCCTTTGGGCTGCAGCACATCAGCATTGCGTGATGAAAAGCATAAAATGAGGAATCAGAGAACAGGAAAATGTCTTAAGGCAAGCATGGCATGGTACGCTGGCTGTTACTGTTAGCTCAGTGCGGAATTTTAGTATTTGATTTTTTATGGGAAACAAAACTGATACCCAACAGACATCAACTCCTGTGAGCTGATTTGCTCCAGCTGTCCTTTGACGGGAGCCTTCTGAAACCAGCGCGGCTAGAAGGCATGCATCCAGTCTTCTCACATGTTTTTCCACGGAATTTGAGATAGTTGCAATCAAATGACCACACACATAAAGCCATCTGCTCTCTTAGATATCGATGTACATACCTATGCAGTGCTGTCATTTGAAATATAAGGCTGACGTGCTGGAGGAACAGTGGGGTAGTGTTGATTTTCCAGACTTCCAAATATTCTTGCTGAACAGTAAAACAACCATGGGGGGTTTGATTGACACATTAAATGGAGCACACTCAAATGGTATTTAAGGCTTCAGAAATGAGACTGAGAATTCATTTCTCTTTCCATTTTTGTTTTGCTCTCCTAGGCAAGGTTACCTAGCCTTGGAAACTACACTAGGAAAATCTGTGGGCATTGACTTGTCTATTTATCACTTCAGAAATAGCCAGCTCAGGGCCTCACACAGTGACTGTATCATATGTGATACAATTATCTACTTGTGTTAAACTTTAACTCAACCACACCCTCCACACCCAAGCATCTTCCACACTGGTTACTGAGAATTTTCAGCTGAGAAAGGAGGAAAGCCAGAAGGCTTTGAATTCAAATATACTCATTTAGAATTCCAAAGCTGCAGCAAACACAGGGAATATGTATAGCACATACACTGCAATGAAGTATTACTGGGTATCACAGAAAAGTCTGGCTTCGGGTTCTCTACTACACCCCATCAGGTATTTTTACACATCATTGATATTTACCATTTTAGATCAAAATGGTTTAAACTGTAGTAGAAGAGGGTGCTTTGGTGTTTTTAATGCAAAGATGGTTGCAAATTAAAAAGACTAGTCAGGGGAAACATGATTGCAAAGTTCTCTGAAGAAAAAGTTAATGCAGTTAAACCAGGTAGCAGCGCTTTTAAACCGGAAACTGGTTTTAGTCCTAGGTTCAACACTAGAGTCAGCATACAAATCCCACTAAATATTGTGTAAACTTGCACATAGCTAGAATGTGACTGCTTTCCTTGAACCAAACGTGTTAGATACAGAAAGGCAAGAGGACACCAACATATAGGGTGCATTCTTTCAAATAGTAGTTGTCTTATATTAGTTTCTACAACCACAGGATATAGTTACCGGTCAGTTGAACATGGTTTCTGCAACAGCAGCCTATTGCAAATTGTCTTTTCTCTGGCATTCGTTAAATAAAGTATATCTATGGAATACATATTTCAGGATGTTCTAGTCCCATAAAACATATCTTTCACACTGAGTTATTACATTAGATTGTGGGCTGCATTGATATATACTGCCAAAAAGCTTTTCTGAGTATCTACATTTTTAATATTTACCATAATTGAAGAATATGGAAAAATTATATTATAATCTTGTTATAATAAGAATTAAGTAATTTTCTCTTAATTTCCTACATAAAACTAAAGTTAAAAACAAAACTGGGAACATTTTTCAGCAGACCAAAACCTGATGCATTTGGAAAACGGAAATCCAAACACAACAGTAAGTCCTTTATTGTGAGGTCTTAGAAAACACCGATGAATGTTTAAATCACAATCGTGCCCTTCAGATAGATGTCTGAACTGTTCACTTTAGGATAGGGGTCTAAGAAGCTTCTAGCAGAAAAGGAAAAAAGTTTGTTGCTGCAGAACTTGGCTGATAACTAAAATCTCAGCTGGATCTCTATATTACTCAGAAGGGCTGGACGTTGCATTTGAATCATTTGGCATCTTGAGCTTGGAGGTCAGGTGGGCTGCAATGCATTTGTTTGATGCTCCAGCTATTTTGGCTCTGTGTGAAAAGGAACAGTTTTGGACCTGCATACAGGGTTTGGGACTATGTTGTTCCCAACCTGATGTGCATATGGGTACCGGTATGGAGAGAAAACTGATATCTTGCTATTATAGATGCAAGAATATATTTTTTTGGTGTGTAATGAGATGAAAGAGATAATCAGCAGTGAACATAAAACGCAAAATTGTGAGATTTTTCACATGTGTCTTAGAGCAAAACTTTCTGCTGTTCAGCCTGGAGAAGAGAAGGCTATATGGAGATCACATAGCAGCCTCCCAGTACCTGAACAGGGCCTACAAGGACGCTGGAGAGGGACTTTTTATAAGAGCAAGTATCAATAGGAAAAGGGCTTCAAGCTGAAAGATGGTAGATTTAGATTAGACATTAGGAAGAAGTTCTTTACTGTGAGGACGGTGAGAAACTGGCACAGGTTGCCCAGAGAAGCTGTGGCTGCCCCATCCCTGGCTGTGCTCAAGGCCCGGTTGGATGGAGCCTTGAACAACCTGGTTTAGTGGAAGGTGCCCCTGTCCATGGCAGGGGGCTTGTAAGTATATGATCTTAAGGTCCTTTTCAAACCAAACCATTCTGTGATTCTATGCTGGCAAATGCTTCAATGGATCTGCATTGTAGAGCAGTGGATCGGACAGGAACAATAGATTGGTGACAAGTATTAACAAGGCACTATTTAACAATAATTTATACTGGTTGTTCAGAAAAGAAAACAAGGACCTGTTGATGTTGCAATTTGTACCCATTCTGTACCAGTTTCAAAGCCACACAATGTTTTTGCTGCCACATACTAGAAATATGCAAATTGCCATTTTGCCTAATCTCCTGAACCAGCTGCCTTTCTATATTAAAATGCAGTCATAAACATCACGCATGTCATATTACTGTAAAAATACACAGCAAAAACATTTGAGCAAACATATTTTCTTTGAAAACTTTGGCATAAAATCTTCCCATTGAGCATCCGGTTTTTGTTATCTCTCTTCAGAGACATTTTTTTTAATGAAATTTTTTTATTATGCTTTAATGAAAGCTCCAGGCATAAGAATAAGAAAAATAATTACACAAGTTATTCACAGTCATGGTATTCATTCCTGATCAAGTGCTGCAGTTACCAAAGGATGCAATTTATTAATGATTCTTATCAAAAGAGAGGTGATATCTAATCTCATGAAATAGCTAAGGCTTAAACTGAGGTTACCATAATGAACAACGGGGAACTACAAACAGATCCTATAGGGAATGAGAGGTATCCCTAATTCTAAAAGCTATCCATGAAAAAACTGGCTCTTTAAAAATATATTATGCACTATGCAAATGCATGGGCTTGAAAATGCTACCCCTATGTTTGAAAAAGTTCCCTTTTTAAATCTTCCAGATTCACGTAGCGATTTTGCTCTAAAGCTTATTGCCCACTCCAAACTGGGAGGCAACTTCTAGCCTAAGCTATAGAAAATGGAGGATAACAAATCTCTTTAGCAATAAACTCAACAGTTCCTCCTTCCACAGCACAATGAGCAAACACTGGAGCACACAGACCTCAGAAAATGAAAGAGTCTTTAATTTTCCCACTAGTTTAAACCTGTTAAGCATTTGCCACTACAAGAAATCATGATGCTCCACTTTCTCTAGTGTTTATTCATTTATATGTTGGGTCTAGTTCATATTTTTTTGGCCAGTAACAACAAAGGGTAAATAATGCTTCCCATCTTGAATACAGAAATGAATTTTAAATAGACTAACCCTTACTAAAGTTCTTCAAGGGCATAAGCATGGAGATGGATAAAGCACAGGACTGGGCATACCAGAAGCTCCTTTGTTGTTGCATTAACGTTGGCTTCTTCATTGATCTTGGGTAACTCATAGATGTTTTGCTCCTTGAACCTCTACATCAGTAAAATGTGATTTATCTACTTTAGGTCTGTAACAAGCATGAGCTGAGACTCACTTCTGCAAGCACTTGTACAGATGACTTTGCTTTCTAACAAGCAGTTGCACAAGCAGTTTCGCCTAGGAAGACATTAAGCACCAACAATCTCATGGTATCTCAGAACCAGGCCTTTAAATTGCTACGTCTGTCCAGCATTATGGATGGTAGCTAAGTGCTAAATTGAAAGCATTTGAGATCTGCAATGAGTCATATCCCTCTTCATATTTAAGGGAATGTTTCTCAAATTCCATATGAGTTCCACAGAAAAGAATTAAAAGGCCATTAAGATGAAAATGGACAAAAGCAAAAACCATAAAATGAAGCAAAGGGACTCCAGGAAGGTGAATGCTTCTAAGCAGCCTTCACTAGCATGCATATCTTCTTGCTTTCAGGTCCCAGTCTGTGGTGGAAGCTGGCACGCTGAAACATGAAGACCAGGGAGAAAGCGAGAACACCCAACCACTGCTGGCTCTGGACTGAGCTTCCACATGCTCAACGTGCACATATACATCAACAGACTTTCACCATACCAGGAACCCACAGAGCACCCAACACACATACTCATGCCCGTGTTTTGCTTGAGAACAAGTCCTTCATGTTTCTTGACAAGTAACAACTGTCACCAGCCATCTGTCTGTGTGGCCAACACTGATCAAAAATTGAAGTTTCTATTGACACAGGAGTCTGTCCATAGAAAAAAAAACTCTTTCTTTTTTTGACTTATGACATTGAAGCACTGGAAATTATGGGACTGCATTCTCTGTTCAAAGAAACCAGGCTGTGTCAGTAGCTTTCCTGAAGACTCCAGCAGCGACGCTCAGTTTTACAGAAGCAAAGGTTAAGTGTGTTTTAAAGAGAAACGATTCAAACTTAAACTTTGCACTGTAATCATTAGTTTAATCTGGCACAGAGGGCAGAAACAGCAGCATCTACAGAGTAATCAAGTTTTACAGGGAGATTTTGCATTAAGAAAACAAAATAAATCAGTGCCAGCATAATGCCATTCAACATGACACTTTGTGACCACCTCATCCATGCTGCTTACTGGGGGTCACATTTCAGCATCTAGCAAAAATTACTCTTAACTTTCAAAGCCCTTATGAAACTGTTGGCTAAGTGGAATGAGCTGTGTGGGCAGCAGACACACACAATCTGAAATGCAATTATTTAATTTAACGACGCGTTTTTCCACAGGCAACTCGGGAGCCTATTAGAGAAGTGTGTGTGTGCACGTGTGTGCGTATGCGGAAGGGGGCTGCTAGGGAGATCCACTGGACACATTCAGCAGTGATTAATGGTTCAATCCAGATATTGTTTCATTTAGGTCACAACAGCAAATATAAGCTCAGCAGAGCCGTTTACTCCCTTCCCTCATGCAGCGTAGTGAAAGGTGTAGCCAGAAGGGTATTATTAAAATGAAAAAGGAAAACTTTGACTTTATTATTCAGTACAAGCTTCTGCTAGAAGGAAATGTGGAAGAATAGAAGAACTGAAATGCCAAAGATCAGTTTCTTATTTCTCTGTTTGCTCTAGCTGCAAAGAGAGCCCCATCCCTTCATTGAAATGGAAACCAGATTAAATAAATAAAAGAAAAATCGTTATCAAATTGTATGCATGTGCAGTGACTTTATTTCCCAGAACAGTTATGACCACTGTACACACCTTTAGTCTTCAATTAAATTGCCATACTTTGACAATTTACTAGAACAAGCGGTTGACAACAACATATCAAAGGTAGCAGTGTAAACCATACATATATCAATGAGATGATAATGGGCACAAGAGTTTCTAATGTGCCTCTGGAACATCCACTGAATTCCTAAGTGACACACTGACGTGATAATAGTTCAACTGGACACGGTCAACCCTAAGAGATGGACTAATAAAATACTGCCTTTATCTACAACATTTTATGCTTGTACAGGGCAGAAAGGAGATCCTGCCAGATCCTATCAACACACCTGGGATTTACCCTCTAGTATTTGTACTGGATATCCTCATTCAGGCTAACCCTTCTTCTGCAGCAGCATGTCATTGTCACAAAGCCTGGCCTCCACAGTAGACAGTGAATCTATAAGGCAGTGAATGGTCCCAGTAAGGCAACACAGGAGTCAGAAAAAAGCAGCAAAGGCTTGTGGGAACATTAAACAAATAAGACAACTGAGCCCATTTATCTTTGGGATTTCTTCCATTTCCCCTCCCCTGGCATTACCACCTATTACAGAAAACTAGATGTCAACTCCTGGTAAAAAGACACAGCTCCGCCTCCCTTGGCTCATGAAGTCTCACAGGCATATGGATTTGTCATAGAGAACTTGCCTAAAGCAGGAAGTAAAAAAACCAACAGACAATAAAAGGTAGACACTGATTATTATACTGCAGCATTAATGAAGAACACTTTGGGTTACAATTTTTCTCTGTTAATACACTCGCCACTGAATCTTTGTGATGACCTGTTACAATCATTGTTCATTCAAGTAGGACTTGTTCTGCCCAGGAAGTGCAAATATCACTGAAATCTTGTCCTTGAAGATTAAACCTTGCAGAGGATTATTTATTTTCTTTAGCTGTGACATATGATGCCTTGTCTACAACTGTATGATGCCTGTATTTAATTGTAGGATCTTGTACAGACTGTGCTTGCAAGCAAGGTAACTACAGGCAGGGAGGAATCTAGCTCCTATCATTGTAATGAGTATGTACTGCTTTTAAAGAGGAGACTATATTGCCCTTTTCTGGCATTTCCCTCTGCAAATAAATCGAAAGGAAAAAAATATTTAAATTGCAATGGTTCTCCATTTTAAAAAACATTTGTATTCACTTCTTCCATTGGCATTTCCAACGTTGAAAGGCTTTTTCAAGATGAAATATTATTTGGCAAACAGGAATACCTAAATAATATATGACTTATTCAAGGCATGATTTCTGTAGTTTGCTATATCATCCTCCATGCATATAGCTAATCCTGTAAATGTAACTAACAAACAGATATGCTCTCAGCTCCTTGACAGGTAGGCATAGAGTAGATTCACTTCAGTGTTGCAAGGGTTATTCATAATATATTTTGCTATATTCAAGGCACTTAAGATTTTAAATGGCCAATATATCACTATACAATTTAATAAACAGCGCTACTGCAGCACACACACATCTTGGGTAGATTACTTTTATCTATTTTCCAATTTTATCTTTTCACCATTTGCAATAGGAAAAGATAAAGTACAACCCTTCAAAGGAACAATGAAACAATGTGAAGGATGGCATGGATTTTCATAAAGAAAGTCCCAAAGCTTTTACCACTCCTTCAGTATTTCCTCTGAGCTATAGAAATTAAAATGCAACATTAATAAAAATATTCCTAAACCACAAATTTTGATTTAAACAGTTCTTGATTCCTTCTTTACAAACTATGTCTTTATTATACAGAATTACAAAATACTTTATAATCTGTACTTCTTGGGATCACCTTACAAAGATACACCCTGTGACTATACAACTACCAGGAGATTTAATTTCTGATGATTTCTTTACTACTTTACCCCCCACAATGACAAGCACCTTGTTTCCAGTTTAGCACATGATTCTCCTAAAGCTCTGCAAAAATATCTCCAAATATTTTATGTTTTCAATATGATTAAACAACAACTGTTATTTTCTTGCATATTGTGCATAGTCTCAGAGTTATTTTTGACACGGACAACTTGTTAAAGCTTAATTATCACAGCTGTCTAAAACTGACTTAGACCAGAGAGGATTTTTTAGTTTCATATTCAAAAAGGAAATTAAAGTGCACACCTCCAGAAAACGGTTACACTAATTTATGGTGCAATCATCATATGTTACATCGCATTTACAAGATTTAATTACCTAGTAAAATACAAAATCTGAAAAGCATTCACTTTATGGCAACACAAAGCTCTTATCTGTATTTTGCTCCTGCAAAGGTGGCATTCTGGTCGTGACACTTAGGTACCGTGATGTAGTCTTAGTAGTACAAAACCACTAAGCATTTACAAATATGATGACTGTTCAGTGTCTTTTGGGCAACAAAGCTGAAGCTGTGGAGACTAAGTAACCTCAGTGTCTCCTTCCTTAGTGTTTGTCTCTCAAAACCCTCAGTCATGTTGCCACTGCTCATGACAAGCCCTGAGCATCCTAGCACACCTATCCACACCCAGCTAGTTTTGTGGGAGAGTAGGTAACAGCCAGTCATAAGCATCAGCTGTGCAACCTCAGGTCTCTCTTTCCTGTTAGTGTTCTTAGAAATTAACAGAGCAGGGTGCTGCACCCTCCATCTCCCATTTAAATACTACAGATACCCCCAAAACCACCTAACTGCTTAAATATCCAAACAGTTTTCTTTCTTGAAAACAGGCCTTTTTACCATAGTGTAAATTCTGTACGGCAAGTATAGAACATACAGTGAACAGTACTGGGATAAGACTACTTCAGCAATATGTCATACACTTCAAGACAAGGAAAACACCATTAGGTTGTTTAAAGGATCTTTCTAGCACTCTGAACGATGCTGGCAGCAGAAGTTAATAAAAGTTAATAACCTGAAGCTCTTTGTCTGCTCTGCATTCTGGCAGAAAACCAAGTCAGACCTTGTCCTCCTGCCCAAAGCACAAGAAGTTCTTCATATATATTTTTTTTCTGCTGAATGAAGACGTAAGGACAGCCTAGAAGGATCCCCAGACCCTTGCTGGGTAGAAAACAGATATCACAACACACACTTTTCTAACGATAGGAAAAACAGCAGTTCACCACATAATCCTAAGAAGTTTAAGGTCTGAACCTACAGATGTCACATTTGCTCAGTATCTTCCAAAGTCACATTATCAAACCGAAGATTGCTGCTAACTTAAGAGAATGATTTTGTTTTAGAAGAACAAATCTTCACTAAGCAGCTGGCTATGCAAGTTTCAGTTTGCATTTCCAGGAAGGCAAGAGAAGGCTACACAGGACAAATCTGATCACATATAGTGTTTTCCTTCTGCTAATAGCTAGAGATGCACTTATATATATGTTGTTCATTTTAAAAAACAGTGGTTGAGTAAAGAAGATTTGTTCAAAATTATGCTAGAAAAATACAGTCATTATTTAGAAAACAAATACAAACACATATAACCCATTCACATTATCTACAGTTGATAACATAGGGACATGCTCTAGGCCTAAAGCAGCTAACGTTAAAACTGCATACTGATTTTCAAAGTTGGTTGTGTGCATATGTTTGCAAATATCTTACATGTTGCTTCCCAGATAAAAGCCTGGGAAATATTTCTCAGATAGAGAACTGCAAATATTGTGCCTGAACATGGTTGGACAAATAACTGACTGGTTTAGCACGCATAATGCAGGCATGGCAAAAAACATCTGCACATTCCTTAATTTGAAAATCCAGACCTATTGCTCTTTGGCTGACAAGGTTCATATTTTCAAACTTACATCAGTGCTGTACCAGTATGAAACAAAACATGGCTTTTTTTTTCTTTTTTTTTTTTTAAAACAAGTCCTTCATGACTGCAGGATGTAGTCCTTATCTCTGCTAACCCTTACAATACTTGTATTCTTTGTATGCTGGATAAATTAATCCTATTTGCATAGGATAACCTCTCCAAGGGGGTTAAAGCTCCTCTGCTCTGCACATCAAAAGGAACCCCTTAAATAGCAGGAAGGGTGCGTCTCTGTTGTGCTGTTAACTCAGGGTGCCACACATCCACAATGAATATCAGGCGATAATCTTCAGCATCCTGCCATACTTCATGTTCAAAAGAGTCATCAAAAATAAGAACTTTCCCTTCTTCCCAGGATCTGCAACACAAAAAAGAACATGATTTGGTGTAGTACTGGAAGTGCTATGGAGCAGACAAGCTATATATCAACTCTGAGGATGCTCTTTCACATACCAGAATGATTTAAACAGCATACATTGCACAGTCAGGACTTTACTACCTAATATAGAGACTGAAGTATCAAGGTTTTAATTAAAATAAACTACAGAAAGATCAGTCTAACGGACCTTCTTATTATTGAGGGATTGTTTCCCCTCACTCTGCCCACATACACATTCAGACATTTATAATATTTGTTATTTACATATTTTTAATGAGTGGAGTCCAATAAGCAGGAAGCAAGTATTAATAACTAGTGTAGTAATTGACTTTTCTCCTTTTCTAATCAGATACATACAAAATAAGCGATGGAAACTCAGGGAATGACCAGTAATCTGATTTTATGGTTCAAAACCAAATTACATTGAATCAATCTGCTTTTTCTGAAAATCAGAGCAACAGAATTAGGCCCTGATCACGCTTAATATTTCAGAGATTTTAACAGTCTTGTCCCATAAATCCATTCAAAGCACTGAGCCTAAAGATTTTTCTTCAGAGGAAGGTTGCAATGCCATAGTGTACACTGGGTTAACTACACTGTCAAAACTAAACTGGAAGGATATGAGTAACTTAAAGCCCCTCTGCTTGCTAAGTACTGCTTAGCAGAGCAGATCACTGAAAAGATGTAAATACCCTGGGTGATTGTTCACTACAGCATGGAAGAGCTAAGTTTTAACAGTGATACTCTTCCAAGATCTGTATCTTTGTTAGGCCCAAAAAGGAACACACATAATTTATTCAATATGGCTCGGTTTCGAGCACCTCCATCTTCTGTTAAAATAATAAATTTACCAGATGTAAAAGAAAGGGCAAGAGGCAGTTTAGAAGGGAGATATTAATTGTTGGAAGAATCAGTGTTTCTATCAATTTTACTTACTATAGGTACAGAACCACAGAATAATCTAGGTCAGAAGAAACCTTGGCAGGGCATGTGGTCCAAGCCTCTGCTCAGAGCAAGACTCACTGAAAAGTTAGATCCAACTCTGAAGTTAAATGAGATCTCTCAGGTTCTTGACTAGTAGATTTTTGAATATCTACAACCACAGACATTCCACCATCTCTTCCTGTGTTTCACGAATCCCATTGTAAAAATTTCCTTTTGACTAGATGGAATTTTCTTCACTGTCACTTGTGTCCATTACCTTTGATGCTATAACTGGACACCTCAGAGGAGCCTGGCTTTGTCTTCTGCACAGTTACTCACTAGTAGCTGAAGACAGTAACTAGGCTCCTCTTTAGCTTTCTCTTTTACAGACTCCAAACCAGCTTTTCGAGATTCTCCTCATGTGTCACATGTTCCAGTCTTCTAAATATGTTTTTCCATCCTCCACTGGAGGCCCTCTAGTTTATCAATGACTTTTTTTTGTACTGAAGAGCCCCAAACTGGAAACAACACTGCAAAGGCAGCGTTTTGAGTGCAAAACAGACGGAAAACAATTGCTCCCCTCAAACTGCTTCCTGTGCACAGCTAGCCTTCATCAAGACGGGAGCACATTAGGACTCATGTTCAGCTTCACCCCTAGAATCCTCAAATCCTTTGCTGCAAAGCTGCCTCCTATGCAATCATCATCCAGTCTGTACTGTTGCAAGGTGTTGATCTGTTGTTACCAGTTGCAGGGCTTTGCATTTGCTTTTGTTGAATTTCATGAAGTTTCAGCTGGCACACTTCTCCAGCCTGCTGAGGTCTGGATTCATAGTTTTGAAAAGAGGTTTAGTGTCTGATTTGATGCATTCCTGACACTGCAAAAAATAAGCAACTCATCAGTGACCACTAGTGATAATGTCACAACATGTGAAAAAGTCACTGTGCTAGTTATTTGTCACTGCCACTCAGATCTCAACCTTACTCACAGCACTTAGACACTGCAGCTGACTGTGTTACATGGTTTGTCTACTGTAGAATCAGGCAGTGGAATGAGCAAAGCAAATTGATTTTGCATTGCAGCAGGACAAAAGCACACCTCTCATTATCCCCCCAGTTGAGACCGATGAAGCTTCTCTACAATGACCACATAATCAAGTTTTTTAACAGGATTCCTTAGGATCTAAAGCAGTGCAAGAAGACGGATGCTCTTAAAGGGAATTAAGAACTATGAAGCAAAAGTCTTGCCATCATACATGGAAATACATTGCTTAGCTTATTCAACTGTGTACACTCTCAGAGAAAACAACTTTCTTTTTCAAAAACAGGGTGCAAATGAAATTTAGTATCCCAAGTAATCTCAAGTATTTTTAATTCCACAAAAGCAAAAATTAACCATCAAAATTTACGGGGTTGTGCTGTAATGTTCTGAAGAGAAGTAGAAATAGAAAATGGAGCATTTCAACTGAAACGATCATCTAAACATATTTTAAGCAAGAGTACATAAACCATAAAGCACAATATAGTGAAAAATTCACCCTGGCTTGCACATAGACGTCAGCCTTCAAGGCTCAGATAATGAGCTTTTTGCAGGCTTCAGCTATAATGATGTCATTTTTCTGCTACCATATCAATTATCTGATAACAAAACATTTTATGCCTTATAGACTCTGAGTCTCTGCTACTGCACTAAAGTTACATTGGTATTACCCAACTCAATGGGAATCAATCACTTTCAATGCTATAATGCAGTAAGAAAATCAAGTTCACTTTGGTTTTTTTTTTTGGGGGGTGTGTGGAGGTTTTTTTGTGTTTTCTTTGGTATTTTGGGGGTATTTTGTACTGGCAGCTTTTTTACTTTTGATGGGGGTTGCTAGGTTTTTTTTTTTTTTTTTTTTTTTTGTTGGTTTGGTTTGGGTTTTTTTCCTTGTTTGCTGTGTTTCAGCTTCAGTTTGAAAACGATGCTGATAACACACCAATGTCTTTAATTGTTAGTAGTGCTTACCCTGATCAAAGACTTTTCAGTCTCTCATGCTCTGCCAGTGAGGAGAGGCACAAGAAGTCGGGAGAGAGCAGAGACAGGACACCTGACTCAAACTAGCCAAAGGGGTATTCCATACCACAGCACATCATGCCCAGTTTATCACTCGTGTTTATTGGCGGTAAAGGGAGAGTGAGTGAACGGCTGCATGGTTCTGAGTTACTGGCTGGGCTTAAACAATGACACCCCTTTTGAATAGATTACAAACCCCACCACTAGTGTGCAAATAAATATTTTCTAGAAGCCTTCATGGTGTTCATGGTGTGAGAAACACTTCACAGTGGGACCACAGCAATGACATTCTTCTGGCCTGGTGTTAAGCTACTTTGGGAGTAGTTTCTATATCACCCGCAGGGCTCTAGTGTAACCTGTTACAGGTAAGATCTTGGACTGGCTTCTGCATAAGGCTGTAATTCTGCACTTTCATTTTAAAACATGATTACCTTGTCTGACAGACATGTTCGATTTTGAGAGCTAGATATTATTTACCTACCATTTTTGTGCATTTTACCCTATGCTTTATAGTGCTGGGACTTCAAAATGGCCCAACAACCTAAAATTACTATAGCTGTACTGAATAATAGTGAGGTATACAGCTCCTAGCAGCTGCAGAAAGACTCTTCTGCAGGTGAAGGAGTAGAACTCAGTACTAGACAGAGCTGAGTTGCCTGTCCATCAAAGGATGAGTAGCATTGTAACACTGCCCCTCTAAACACCCGCACTGGATGACACAAAGGTAACCAAGCACACAACTCCCATTGTTTCTGTGTTCTCATACACACAGCAGTGGAACAGAAGGCCAGAAAAGGCATGACCTACAATAAGCTTCATATTTGAACAGGCACTCCTATTCGAAACCACCAGTTTACCATGGCTCTGAACCACTGGGAGGAGAGGAATGAATAAAAAATGCCTAAGCTAGGATTTCCTCCTGGCACCACTCTTTTCCACGGTACTACACCCCACTCCTCTTTCATGGGGGAAGTGATGTAAAATAAACCCCTTTCGTTGCCAGCAGTAGACATACTTTCAGTGCTTTCAGGGAAAATCCTGCCTTTGATTCTGAACGTATAGCTCTTGCCAAAAGCTGCTAAAGTTAACACATTACAGCACAGGCTTGAATGTTTTATCCTTTCTTACATCTCCTCATATTTTCCAGGGAGCATATACCCTGACTGTAAATGTATAAACTGTTGACTCTTATTTTGGTTTTTGTGCCAAGCAAACAGAGACAGGACTAGCCTTCAAGTTAACATAACTTTTCCCTAAGAGGTAAGAACTATTACCTAAAATGCACTTAAAAGAAATTTGCTATCTCTGCAACTAATTGGGCCAAAAACTTTATAGATGTCTTCAGACTGAAATCAACTTCAAATGGAATATTTTTAACCGAATTAAAACAAAAATTACCAGCTAAGAAAGAGGCTTCTGACAGAGATACAAGAGTATTCCGTCATGGTGGTGAGAACAGAGTCACATACAACGAAATCTAAGCCCTCCCCAAAGTCAAAACAAATAGAGGAACTCTGCTGACACTCTATTAGACTGGCACTGGCACTGTAAAAGTAAACAGAGAGAATCTGTGGACTAAACCCACTGTTATTTCCATGCCATAGCAAAGAAGAGCAGCTTTGTCTCCAAAGATTCTTCTGGCATTGTTTGAGAACTGATATTTATATGTTCGTACCAAGAGTTAGTGTGCAAGTTTCTGGTTTAAGGAAATACATTACACCTCCTGAACAGTAAAATATCCCCTACTTTTTTTTTTTTTAATTACATGCAATCCCATCCCTTTTTCAGCCTTGAGAGAGGCAGAAAGAAAAAACCCCAAAAATCCAACCATACCTGTTCTCTTGAGCACACCGAATCCTGCAGCCTTCCTTAGGTATCACCAAGCCCAAATGCATCCTTAGCCGACAATTGGTGGGCCCTGTGTGGGGCCAGACGTGAGTCCCTGGGTGCATGATAGAATATTTGATCTGCAAGAAGAGACAGGCAGGCCTTCAACACGTTCAGCTTCACAGCCATACTGCTAGAAGTTCAGGACTTCATTGCATCTCATGCTTGACGACGGGCCAAAAGTGCAATGTCATTTTTTGTTATGGTCTTAGCAACAACTGCTCATTCTCTCATCCTAACCACGTTCAATACTATAGAAAACATGTCTTGTGGAGTGTTTCTGCATCCAGGCGTGTGTGCGAAAGTCCATATTTTTCATTTTGCTTAAAATAAACAGTATTCATATTTCAATCTGGAAATAATTATCTCCTATCTACAATCAGAAGAATATTTTTTTTTACTATGGAAGGGGTTACAGACACTTTTGTTGTTTAAAAGGATGGACTACAGGAGAAAAGGCCTCTCTTAGCTAGACTGGCCAGCCCTTCTCAGATGACAAAAGTGATGTGAAGGTGACTGTAAGCCTTGTCTGGAGGAACCATGAGATGGCAGAATTCAGGATCTTGAGAGAAGGGAGAATGGCAAAAATGGGATTACCACCCACAGCTTCTGAAGAGCAGACTTGGACTTATTCAGAGATCTGCTGAGAAAATCCCATGAAATACAGTGTTGAAGAAAAAAGGAGTCTAGGACAGCTGGTTTATTTTAAGTATCACTTTGTCCAAGCTCAAGAACGGTTCATCCCCATGTGCAGGAGTCATAGAAACTCAGACAAAATTGAAGCACAGAAAGGAAGCATACAAGAGGTGGAGGCAGGGTCAGGTCACCCAGGAAGACTGTAGAAACATTCTCTGAGCATGCAGGGATGACACTAGGCAAGTCAAAGCTCTCCTGATGCTGAATCCGGAGATGGAAGTGAAGGACAACATGTGTTCTACAAATACATCAGGAGATCTGATGATAAAGGACATGTGAAAGGCTGAGGCACCACATGCCTTCTTTGCCTCAGTCTTTACTAGCATGACTGACTTCCAGGAATCCCAGGCAACTGAAACCAGTGGAAAAGACTGGAGCAAAGACAGCTTACCTTCTTTGAAGAAAGATTAGGTTAGGGCACGTTTAAACAAACTCAAACTGGTCCATGGGTCCTGATGGGATCCACACTTGAGTGCTGAGGGAGTTGGACAATGTTGTGAATCCTCACTCAATAGCCTTTGAAAGGTTACTGAAACCAGCAGAAGTTCCTGAGGACTGGTAGAGCGTAATGTTGTTTCTATCTTCAAGAATGTCAAGGAGGAGGATCTGGGGAACTATAGGCTAGTCAGCCACACCTCAATCCCTGGGATGGTGATGGAGCAAACAATCTTGGAAACCATTTCCAAACACATAAAGGAAAAGAATTTGACTGGGAGCAGTCAGCATGGATTTATGAAGGGGAAATTGTACTTTACTAGCTTTCTATGGTGAGATGTCTAGCTTGGTGGATGAGGAGAGATTAGTGGATATTTTTTATCTCATCTTTAGTAAGCCTTTCAACAGCCTGCCATGAACATCCTTATTGACAAACTGATGAAATAGAAACTTGGTAAGGTGACAATGAAGTGTATTGAATACTATCAGTTACGCCAGGCTCAAAGAGTTGTGAACAGATGCACGAAGTCCAGCTGAAGGCCACTCATCAGAGGTATACTTCAGGGCTCAGTGCTGGGTACAACACTGTTTCATTGCTTCACAAATGAATCAGATGATGGGACAGAGTGCATTCTCTTCAGCAAGTTTCCAGATGACAGAAAATTGGAGAGGAATGGCTGATACACTAATGTTTTTCCTGCTGCCATTCATATGGAACTTGTCAGGCTGGAGAAACGAACAAACAGGAATCTTAGGATGTTCAACAGAAAGAAAGGTAAAGTTCGGCACTGGGGAGGAATAACCCCATGTACCAATACAAGCTGTTGCACAACTGTCTGGAAAACAACTTCCCAGAAACAGATTGTGGGGTCATCACAGACAACAATCTGAACACAAGACAGAAATGTGCCCTTGCAGCAAAGCTGACCAACAGCCACCAGGGCTGCAGTAAGGAGAGCTTTGGCAGCAGTCTGAAGGAGGTTATCCTTCCCCTTTACTCAGATGTGGTGAGATTTCTTGAGTGCTAGGTCCATTTCTATGCCAGTTACTATGAGGGAGACATGGACATAGCAGGGCAAGTCTAGTCAAGGTCTATAAAGATAATCAAGGGATTGAAGCATCTGACAAACAAGGTGAAGCTGAGAGAGCTGGGACTACTCAGCCTGGAGAACAGAAAGCACAAAGGGGGGATCTTATCTATGCATATAAATACCTGATGGGAAGAGCAAAGATGATGGAAGCAGGCTCCTTTCAGTGGTATCCAGTGACAGACAAAGAGGCAATGGACAGATATCAGAAAACAGTAAACTCCATTTAAACATTAAAACCAATTTTTTTTCCTGTGCACTGGAACAGGTTGCCCAGACAGGCTGTAGAGTCTCTATCTTCGGAGGCATTCAAAACCTGACTGGACACAGTCCTAAGTAACCTGCTCTAGTTCATCAAGCTTTGAGCAAGGGGTTGGACTAGGTAATCTCCAGACATCCCTTCTCATTCCTTCTTTCTGCAATTCTACAACAACTGGATCGGGAGGAAGTGTGAATAATGTACGGCAGTGGTGAGAAGCATCTTTTCAACTGAGAAATCTGCATATCTGGCTGGGATAGAGTAACTCTGATAAATCTTAGGGTTTAAGGTGTTACTTGCCCTCCAACTGTGACAAAACCAGCAGAAGACAGTGTGTGCCTAATGCCTTAGCTGTTCCCACCATCTGAGATTTCAGCTTACCTGAACCTGATTTTACCTCTGCTACACTGAGGTGCATTAACTTGATTGCCCTGTCAGACCCGAATGCAATGCAAATAACTGGCTAGGCAGGATAGTTCCTAATATCCCAGAAAAACAATTTTTTTAATGCTAATATACCAGCACTGCAGAATGATTACTGTCATGTATTTTATCTGTTCACACAGATCAGCCTGGATATGCCCATGAATTAAATGTATGCACTGTCCTCAAGTACTATATATAAATATTTATAGGACTATTTGTCAATCTACTGAGAGATTATACTATGGTTGTAATTTAAAACTCTAAAGAGATAAGAAACACCCAGAATTAAAACTCCCTGTGCTGCTTTTAGTTTACTGTTATTTTTTAAGAAGAATGACATAATTTTTAATAATATGATCACTTGTTATTGTTCTACACAGTCCTCAGAAGCACTAAGCAAGTGATTTACATTTTGTTGACCTTTATCAGTACATGACATGCCCAAAGCGTCCTAATAGTCAATCCACCAGACAACTCCTAATTTCCTGATTTGCTCCCATTGTTTCCGTATCTGAGTACAGACTAGGTGATATTTTAAACTTAATTTACCAGTAAGAATCTGAGGTATGGATACCATAAGATCAAAATTGTCCTATGCATCCCCCAAAAGTGGATGAATTCACAACTTCTAGAGCACCATTTTTCATATTTTCTTACATTTTATATGTTCAAAACACACGACTACAGCTATAACTGCAAGTACACAATGTCTCTGAAAATCAAATCCTGGTGATAACATGTGGGGTGCTAAAAAATGATAACAAAATACTAGCTGTCAGAGAGACTTTGCTCCCTAGGATATGTCAATTTTGGCTATGGATGCCACAGAAAGCAGCTTTCCTGCTGTCAAGCACACAGTGTGAGGACCTCTTTCATCAGTTACATTCACTATAATCAGACTTAGCAACAAATCAATGAAACAATAGCCTTGTTCATTCCCACAACAGTAGACATCTAGTGCACTTCTGCATGTCAAAGGTATTTGTCTGGTGAACACCTACTCCCAAGGCTTTGAACTAGGATTATGCTAGCACTGTCTTCCAACTGTATTCCAACTTTTGCATCCTTACTTTTGCAACATGATGGTTGTTCTAATGTAGTTATCACATATAAAATATAACAATTTGGAAAAAAATTATGAAAAATTTTGTCCTACAGATTCATGTATCTGTGCTCGGCCATTCATTCGATCACATATGTATTAATCCATACCATATAAGTCTATTGCATGATTTAATGAGGTTAATTTGCAGCCAAGTAGATCAGGCACTTGGGTTGGTACCCAAGGCCACAGCTCATGGGTGTAAAATTTCTTTCCTTTACCTTTAGGAAAGAAGCATGTGACAGCAGTACTCTTGTTTGGCTTCCATGAGGTGATTCTCCTGTCTAAAATGCAAACAGGCTGGGGTAGACTGTGACAATACGGCTCACTGAATGAGTCTTGTAAAGTTAGGTTCAGATCAGAAAAAAAAAGAATTAAGATTAGAAAGCACCTAATACAACCTCTGCTCAAAGTAGGATTAGCCATGAGCCCAATCAGGTCACTTAGAGATGGGGTTTAGTGAATCATTACTTATTGGTTGACCCATGGCAAATAACTACTTACCTACCATGAGCTCTCAAGAACTACAAGGTAAAATGGCTCAGCTAGAGTCCATAGAAAGGTTTCAACTAATATATTTCATCTTACATTTACTGAGGGCTAAAACTGGGCATATTTTTACTGTTAACTCCATTGTGTGCTTGAGTCATAATTAAATATACTCCATTGTGTGCTTGAGGAATAATTAAATATAACAATGTCATACATCTCTCCATACACATTCCTCAAAATCCCCTGCTCCCAGTATTAAGAATTAGTGAAAAAGAAGAAATTTGCCAGGTACCTGCCCTCTTCTGCAGCCAGTAGCTTCCGGGAATCTTTCCAATAAAGCACATGTTTTCGGAACACTTTTACAAGCATTCTCATTTTTTCTTCCTAGTGAAAATAACAGCCAGAGCATTGATAAGGGCAATGACCAAATATTTCCTTAAAGCTATATCAAAGCTATCAAAGAGCTGACAGTGAAAGACAGGTAAATATTATTATTCCCATTGTACAGATTGTGAAACAGAAGTAGTTGAACATTGTAATACCAGAGCAGCCTGCACATCTTTGCTTTTAAGTTATTTGTGAAGACTAGGATTTCCATAATTTTTTAAACATTACTCTAAAAGTATAAACAATAATGAGACTGCATAGAAAAAAAAAACGTCACCAACATCATACATTTTTGAAAATGGATTATATTTGGATATAAGTTGATTTTAATATTTCAAGCATGGTTCTAAAAGTATAAACGATAATGAGACTGCATAAAAAAAAATACGGAAAAAGCCACCAACATCATTCTGTTGCAACACCAGATTATATTTTGATATAAATTGCTTTTAATATTTTATTTTACAGAACTCTTTTCATATGCAGTCTTATATAACATTATGATTATAAAAATAAGTCTCTTAGAAGAGACTTACAAGTCTTGGGCCTCCCTCTGCACAGCTAGGGGATAGGGCAGCAAGCTTGTAAGTCATATTCTTTTGCTCATACAATTTCTCACCTCGCTGACAATACAATATTGAGGATGTGTCTTCCCCCACACTCCCATCTTCCCTCAGGCTGCTCTTTACTATGCATCACCATGCAAAATGTTGGCAGCCTTGTATCACTTGAAGGAGTATTACCTTCAAGGGATTCTTAGAAGTGCTTCAAGACAACATGGTTTAGAATAAAGAACTCTTGTTCACTGTCACAGAGATCCCAGATGCTATTTTATTAGTTCCCTGCTTCTGCAGATTCAGTGATTATATAAAAGGTTCTGGAAAAAACTGTGTTGCTACTCCTTATTACACTGTATTAATCTGAGAAAATGAGATAGGGGAAAGAGAAGAAATACAAAATGTTTTACCTTGTTGCCATAAGGTAAACTGGCTCCAGTCTCCTTTTTCTCGTAGATTCTCATCTTCAGGCAGGAAAAGGCTTCTTTTCTTATCCATCACAGCAAGCCCCTCATCCCGAATGAGCTTCCAATTTTTCTCTAAGGACTGTTGTGAGATCCAAGTTACTGCACTGAGAATTTACTGCGTTCAGTTTTAGTACTGTTTTTATTTTTCCCTGCCATTATTAACTTTTTTTTTTTTAATTTAAAAGCACTAAAAAAAAGTGCTCATCATCATTATCAAGTTTCTTTATCCTCATTTCCCTTCTGACATATTAAAGCAGTAAACCCAACTTTCATGGCATTCCTTCGATTCAATTACATCTTGATCGTAAAATTTCAATAATCCCCAGCCTCTTTGCAGGCTAGGCCTCACTTTGACTTGCTTTTTGATTAGCCTAAGGGTTTTTTAACAGCTCATTTTGTATTGCAAGCTAGCAAGTGTATTAATCTTCTTAAACACTGTATACCTCACCTGGAAGCACTCCTGCAACTACAAAACCACTCTTAACCTGGAACTCCAGGCTTTGGCAGAACATTCCAGTTCAAAGAGGACAAACGTAAACACACCACTTAAACTGAAAGCTACGATTTATACCTTCAAAAAAGTTTGCAGAGATTCACTTGCACATGCTGATGCTATTGAAAAAGATCAAATAGGACTTGAAATGCCAGGTAATGATTTATGGACACGAACATATAAAATGTGTAAGCTGCCTTGCACTTCAAACATACCAAAACCACAAAATAGTACAATTAAAATTTCTGTTCTCTGCCGCCTAAGGACATTACATTTGTAAAAACCAAATAGAGTAGAAAATCTTTTATTCTAACAGTTATAAATCATTTTAATGCTATAGCAATATAAATTAAAAATCCACAGTGTAACAACAGATCTGGATAAAAGTAACTTCCATTTCCCAGCTGCTTACTTTGCTTACTAAACCTTATTTGTGTGAATAGTTTCCATTTTTTCCCTGTGCTCTTGAACAAAGCATTTCTGCTGCTTTGTCACCTCTAATCATTCACTAATGCCCGGGTTGAAAGTTAAACTGCAGAACTGGGTGTTTGTCCTTGCACTTTAAAGCTTCTTCCCCAACTTACTGGATACAAAGTGATTTGAACACGACACTGATTTTGAACCAACTCCTCAGTGATTTTAGACATAACTTCCCCTGAGATCAACAGCATCTCTGTACTCCTGAAAACCTGATCCCATCTACAAAACACACTGAGAGTGCTATACTATGAGTAATAGGTAGCTCCTAGGTAGAAATGAAATGGGAAGATCAAACATAGCTCAGCCTTGATCTCCCTGGTTTTACAGACTCCTAAACATACCTTGGATGGGTAAGAATGCAAAACACCATTAAAACATAATGACTAAGTCCACGTCCTGGATCTTTACCTATAGCAAAATAGGGTTTGGATCTTCACCTACAGCGAAAAGTTAAACAAGCTTATGCTTCATGGTATGTAGGGATTCAAGCCTCAGGTTAGAGCAATAAATTTGTATTATATTTGGTGCAATATCCTGATTCCAAGTTAAGAACTAGGTGGCAACCAGCACTGGGAACATATGTGCTTGTTTCCTAGCAGCTGATTCCCATAAACATCCATATGGCTTTTTAAATACAGTTCCTAACAATAATGGAAGTTTACAGTTGCTTTACATCTGGCAACAGTGTAGATTTTATTGGCAAAGGCATTACTATATTTAAATAGGGATTTCTTAATATTGGTTTATTTTTAAGAGTGACTATTATATTAAAAGAATCCTTACTTTGTGCTGTCAAACCCTTCCAATACATAACTACTGATCGCACGTCCATTTTAATCCATTTGACTATAAAATAAAACCATGGTGTAGACTTTAATCTACTTCTCTTTGTTACTGAAAAAGAGGAGGAGAGTATTCATGATCTGCTACTGTGTCTCTACTGGGAAAACGCTGACAACCTCCAAGTAAGGAGCAGTATTTTAAACCTTTCAAAATAGATTCATTGCATGCATTGGGTCACTCACAGTGCTTAAGCATCAGCACTTGTACACATCTTATCTGCTCTTTTCAACACAAGACTCTCTTAAAGCATCCAGCCACACTTTAAATGCACATTTCTCCATTAAGTATGAATATTTAGCTATTATTAGATAAACCATTAAGCCCTAGCTGTCACTCTACAGAAAATATTATGGATATGTGGTGTTGCCAGTAGGTTAATTCTCTTTCAGGCTTTTCTTGCTGCACTTGAAACTTTCAATTAATAAAATCTAAGCCATCAGAGAAAACTGACAATACAAGATCTACTTTAATCAATCATCTGTTCACTGTGGTACATTACTGGCAAAGCATCTTCCAGATCCTTTCCAAAAGTCAAAGGACACAGCATTAGGAAAGGACAGTTACCTAGGTCATTACCTATGTATTAATTTCAGGCTGGTGAAAAGACTCTAGGATCCAATAGCATTTTACCCCTTCCATTATTTTTTAAAATGAGCACCAGAATAGAAAGGTAATACTGAGGTTCTACAAAAGGTACCAGGGAACGATGCAATAACTCTGTAAGAAAGGAAAGATAATTGTCCCAAGGGAAGAGGACAGGTTTTCAAGGGTAAAAGAAAGGTTTTCTTTTAGCTGAGCTCAAACAAGAAATCTTCTTGACTCTCTGGATTCAAAGGCCTGAAATGCCACAGATCAGAAACATCAGCAGAACATTTCTATATACATGACTTGATACTAAACTAAAGGTTTGTATTTTCTGCTCTCGGTGAAACCAGGGAAAAATCCTTCCTATGCTTTCAAGGAAACTACAGCAAAATTAAGCCTTAATGGGTCACAGCTAGAGAGAAACAAAGTACCACTAAGCAAGATTTACCACCATCATACATATCCTGGTAAGTATTACTGACATATTCCCAGACTCCCCAGACATCCAGGCAAGTAGGTAATAGAGAAGGAAATAAAGTATGAGACTGTCATCTTTAATCTTACCCATCAGACAGTTAAACATCAAGCCTAAATTAATTGCCTAGGCTTCATTTTTTAGTAAATCAGTAGGAAAGTTAACACCAGGAAGGGAGACATGCCATCCTTAGACAGTTTTTTAACATAGTAAAAATTAATCATCCTCTAGAAATACTTTGATACCTGTAAACTAGATCACGAGCAGACAATATGTCTCTCATCTGTATGACTACAGTTAAGTGAACAGAATGCCCCTCAGAAGGAATATATTAAACTGAGAATACTGAAAAAGGACAATCTTTTCTTCAGACTCTTGGTGGAGAAAGCATTGTCAAAATTCACATCTCTGTCTCTAGTGCCAAGAAACTACATGATCCTTTATAATAAAATCAAGCCAGGTCTGTGCTATAAGATGCCACTGACCACAGGTGTGCTGCTTAATAGAATGAATCAAAGAAAGCTGCCAGAGAGTCTGGTTTTAGAGCTGTCTCAGTTAACCACAAGCAAATCTTCAGTTAGCATTGTTGAACTAACATGAGATTGAGAATTGTCCATTCACATTTAACAACAAGCAGTGAAACACAGGGGGAGGTGGTCAGGGCCTCCAATGCTTCATACAACAGCTTTCCATGTCAAATTTTATCATTGTGATTTGGTAGCATTTCCTACAAAGATGTAAGAGGAATGTAATGTGATGAATTGGTAAAAAATAATGTTTTGTTGTTGTTTTCTTGTTTTTGCTTTTTCTCTATTAAAACATGTACAGAAGTTGGAATATTTCAGAAATGAATAAACCCAATGTCTTCAATGATCTTTTGCCATTTTCTGGAGAACACTGCTTCAAATTCTGCTGTCAGCATTGTATGTTACTAGAGGCAAGCCTGCTTTCCTTCAGAACTTCAAGAACTTTCTTGAGTTATGGGGAAAACACAACAATACAAATAGTTTTCCCTGACGCATTTAACTTACATTTTAGGTTTATATTTTCAACTGTGAATGTTATGTTGCAGAAAGTAAATCTTACCACCACCAAATTATGACACCTATGTAAGTAAATAGCAGCCACAATTTAGACCAGATTCAATGAAATATTGCTAGTAAAATAGCTAAAAAATAAATCACAGAATGGCTGGATTGAAGAGGTATGACTGGATTTCAGAGAGCCAGTTGTGCTGTGGAGGTCAGGGGTGAATTTCTGCCCTTGTTGGTCTTCTGAACAGCTCTTCAAGGAGCCACACAGGATGCTGATCCAAATCAAGAGCTCCATATATTGACTGATCCATCTGAAAAAAATCCCTTGAAGGTGGAGCCCTGGCAATTTTATAACAGGAAACTGAATTCTTTCAGCCTTCAAAGCTGACTTGTCTCCACATGCCAAGGGTAAAGAGACCATTACCTTCTGCGATCTAAGAATTTGAATTGTTTACTGTAAAACATCACTGCAGATAGCTCTAAAACATCAACAAAATAGCACATATTCTTTCCTTTTTGTTTGGCAAAAGTCTGATAAGAAGTTCCCCGTTTCTCCATCCCTTTTATGGCAGGAAGTATCTATTCCTACACATACCTCAAGAATGAGTTCACCAGATGACCATTTCAGATCTTCCCAACACCAGTCCATAAAGATAATTGCTTTTTTGAGTGACTAAGATAACACTGGAGAATCACACTTTAATATAAATTTCCTAGCCTTATTTATGCTACCATCAAAATCATAACAAAGAATAATCTTCCTTTTGTAATTTCTTTCTAATAAATCATCCTTTTAGAGTAGGTTCTTTATCATGTCATGTAACTAAGTATAAAAGAAAAAAGAACCACTGAAAGAACTTCTCTTGCAAATAAATTATGTGTGTAGAATAATTTTGCTAAGCCACATACTAATAATTAAAACATACAGGGAAAAAAATGTTCTTCCCCCGTTTTCATTTTTACTTTTTAAGGAATTGTTTTAGACATTATTAAAATATTAAAAATTATGCAACTTGGGAAACGAAAACTATTATTATGAATAACAACCATGCTACTTGCTTTGCACTAAATAAAAATAGAAGTTTAAAGAACTGAAATTCTATGTTGTTATCTTTTGTTAAATCCATCTCTGGGCATCAACACTTGTTTTGCTTACCTTATAGATTAGCATTTTCTCTAATACCTTAGATAATAGTTGCTGTCATAAAAAAAAATAAAAATTCAAAGTATACAGAAACAAACTGCCTTACCTTCACCAGTTCCATATAACCAGTTTCCCTTGCTGTCCACCAAGGCTGAGCTTTCAGTCCCTTGACATTGTAGAGGGAGCGCTGCCACACTGATGCAAAGTGACCTCTTTGGTATCCAAGTTCATACCACTTGTATGCCTAAAAGATTACAATTGTTAACAACCAAATTCATATCAGCCAAGCTCCTAGACCCAACAAATATTTCCAAAATAGATTCATTGGCCAAGGATGTCCAATCCATTAGCAAAATTGGATAATCTTCTCACAACCATTCACACCAAATATGGGTCAGCAATCTAGTTGCTCCCCTTGGATTTGGGACATCCAATTGTTTCACATTTTGGTCAACTTTGTTTTCTCTGTTTCAATTATCAACCTATGAATTAAAGATGACTGCCTTCTGCAGCCAGTAGAGATACTGGGATGATGAAAACACTGCTGACTTTGTGGATCTAAATTGTTACTTAATTATTTAATACATATATGCACTTGAGTTTCTTCAAATGTTTGCTGCCACACCAGAACTGACCACATGGTAGAAAACTACTGAGGTAAATACTGCATCTTCCTTTGTCTTACTCTCCCTTTCCACAAGTTGCTTTACCCCTGTATAGCAGCAAAACAAAGTTCTGCAAAGAAAGAAAATGAGATGCTTGGAAAGAAAGATCCGACAGGAGTAGCACTGTGATGAACCATATACAGAAAAGGCTATGTATAGCTGCCTTCTCTCTGTCCAGCACTAGTGCTACACCTGAAATATTTTAGACAACACAAAAACCAAAAAGGAGATGACAGGACAGCTAAGTAGGGAGATATGAAGATAAGTCCAGAGCAGGGGGACTGAAGCAGGCAGCAGTCCCTGCCTCGAACAGAAACAGTCCAAAATCCTCTTTTGCACAGAGTCCCTCTCTATCTACAATGCTTGAAATTCACTCTCTACCAAGCCTGCAATGTATCAAATTCACTTCCGCCTAAGCATCACTCATCCAAACTTGGACCATGTTCTCACACTCCTTTACCCAGCCTAATATCTGGTTCTTACCTCACTCTACCTAAAACAGCCTATCATTTCACCCTTGTGCTTTCAGGTAATAACACTCTCCCCACATCTTACCATTAGCTTTTCTCCCTGGCCGTGTGTACCTCCTTGCCAAGTTCTCCTCAACAAACCAAATCTCCTACTTTTCTTTCCAGCAGGGGTACAGAAAATCTGCAGATGAAAACTGTCCCCAGAAGCATCCTAGTATGGTAATTTCCCTGCATGACTATTTAAACTGGGTTTTGTTTTTTCAAAGAGAGTCATTTCTTCTCATAAGAACTCATAAGCACATGACAGTTGTCCATCTACCCGCCCACAATTGACCTGAAGTCTAAAACAAGTGTCTTGCTGAGACAAAAACCACATTACTAACTCTTAAGATAAAGAAGAAACATTTTTTTTATGGAATCGAACAAAAAGCAAAATATATAATCAAATAAATGCATCTCTAGAACAACAATTCATGTCAGCTTATCATTAAGGATTACCTTGAAGCCAGTAAACTAGAAGGAAGAACAAATTTTTTTGGAAACAAATTAACCATGGGAACAGTTTGTGACTTTCTAAGACATACAAAAAGCTATTGGAAATTCTTCATGTAATGGATTATTTCTAAAAACGTCCAGGTGCCATCTCAGAGATCTTTCATTTCACAGATGTAAGGTAAGAAATTATTTTGGGTGGTTTTGATTTCACATTTTTACTTAACTCTCTATATTGTTACCATAGATCATTTTTGAGAGTCTGAAAACTTTCTTCAAGAATTTAAAAATTATGGTACTCTGATTTTTATAACTCTTTTGAAGTATGGAGGAAAGGCTGCAATAGAATGCTGCCTTACAGTATTTAAGTACAAAAAGTCAGTACAGATGAACAGAGTAACAGCAGACCATGTATAAGCTTTGATCCTTTTTCCATTAAGAAGCTCTGTAATATTGTGTATTGGCACAAAAAAGATAATTTATGTATTACCTTTGGGCAATACACAACATATCTCTAAATTTTGATGTTATCTTGGTTAAGTCTCTGAAGTGAAAGCATTATGATTTATAATGCCTGTTCCTCAAGATGCAAGTTGTTAATAGCAGTAGGATATCAATAGATTTTTCATGGTGGGTGACTGTGGTCATTTGCAGCGCCTGGAGTTAGCCCAAATGGTAAGGGGGATAAACTACTCGTTTCAGCCACTTGCTGATGAGTATGAATACTGCTCCTCATTAAGATCTATCAGTCATAATCGCAAAGTATAATACTGTTAAACCTTATCTATTAGAAGAATTGTGCTATAAGGTTTCCTTTGACAGAATGGAGTAGGGTTGGCTTGCCTCACTCATCCTTTCCAGTCCTGAGCTTCCTCAAGACACCTGTATTTTTGTATGCAGATCTTGGCAGTGCAAGGACTAAATAATGATCATTGTACTCAGAAGAGCTACAACAGTGGATCTTCTTTTACAGGAAAGAAATCGTTTGAGATGCACTCAGTTTATACATTCTGTGTGAACAGCACTTTGCCCTATAATACCTTCTACAGTTTTAATTTTTCTTAAGTCAGTTTGGCATCTTCTCAAACTATAGTTGGAAAGGGCATACCCAACACTGTTCGCCTACTTACCAAGACCATATTCGTAAGTTCTAATTTAGCTCTAATATATTAATATCTACCTTCAACAAACCTTCAGTGATAGCAGTTTCACATATTCCTTAAATATCGATCTGTTTCCTTGATTAAATCTTGAAGTTCAGCAAGTCTAGCAAGGTCAGTGAGAAAAATTTAGCTTAACAGCAGACTTTCCATTGATGAATTTAAAAGTCTCCTCTATCTCAAGTTCATTTGTCATTAATTAAAACTTTTTCTACAGCAGATTTGACTCCATAAACATTAACAAAATTATGATGTACATTAATTACATCTGTAATGGGATGTTCTAGGCTCAAACATTCAACCCAGAATATCCCATGGAAGCATACAGGGACTTCCTTTTTGGTTTTCTGTTGAGAGAAGGACAGAATTAGACAGAGAGAGAAAGAACATGTGCCAGCAGACTCTGTGTATAAGTGTAAAATGAGGCCTACTGAACTTTTAAATTAAAAAAAATCCCAACTTAATTGGAAGAATTTTTCAGAGAAAGCACTCAAACTTACAAAATTCAGACATTATTACATTTCAATGTTATAAGTCTACTGTATGCATAGGTTACTGCAATAAAATTTCCATGATTTATAAAAAAAGAAAGCTAAATTTATGGGCTAGGCTTGAGAAAGATCACATACATAGACTTCATTATAGCCCATCTATCTACAGAGTTCATACTGGAGAACTTTCTGCTGACTGGGTACTCAAGAGGTCAGCATTCTTTACAGTACTTTAGTATCTGAAGGGGGCCTACAAGGCTGCTGGGGAGGGACTCTTCATTAGGGACTGTAGTGATAGGACAAGGGGTAATGGGTTCAAACTTAAACAGGGGAAGTTTAGACTGGATATGAGGAAGAAATCTTTACTTTGAGGGTGGTGAGGCACTGGAATGGGTTGCCTGGGGAAGTTGTGAATGCTGCATTGCTGGCGGTGTTCAAGGCCAGGCTGGACAGAGCCTTGGGTGACATGGTTTAGTGTGAGGTGCCCCTGCCCATGGCAGAGGGTTGGAACTAGATGATGTTAAGGTCCTTTCCAACCCTAACTATTCTATGATTCTACGATTCTATTACAAGATAACTAACTAAAAAGAAGTGCATTTCATGGCTATTTTCTGCTTTTTTATGCTTATTCTCTTCACATTTCCCATTGAGGAACCTGAATGGGGGTGGTTTTTTTTTGTTGTTGTTATTTTTAAATTCATACTCATAGTAAAGTTCATTAATAATAACATTCTTTAACAAAACCCTTTGATCTCCGACCATAACAAGAGGGCTAATTCACACATTTAAATTTGGCTTTAAAATGAAATGCCATTTTAAATTAACAAATTAGAAATTCATATGGCTTCCAGTGGCATATGTTTGTTTTCATTGGGCACACAACAGAAAATTTGCTCACAAATTTCTGCTTTTCTGATCTCTTTGCTAATTTCCTTATTGAACATATACCATAACTCAGCCCACACATTCAGCTCTCTCATGGTCTTTCATCACATACTTGCTGGTGCTCAAGGTCACTTCGGGAAAGAAGAAAGCTCTGCGAAACACCCTTACACCAGAGCTACGACAGAATTCTATACAGTGATATACACATAACTGTATTTTTTGAAGTCTGGTTAAAATCTTTGTTTTAAGTGGTAGGAGCATAAAACAGTCTCTAAAAACACTGTCATTGAATTTCCAAAAGATTTCTGTTCCCTCAGTTCAAACCACTCCATGCAAGCTTCAAAAGTTTGGGTTAGTTCTAAAGCAATCGATGCTAAGAGGTCTTATTGCCACATCAATGGCAGATTTTTTGCTGTTCCTCATCCTGACCTCTATACACATATACCAGATAGCTGTTGCAAGGGGATTACTCATGTTTTCAACATTGAGCCCATCACTGAAGGTTCTTCTGGATTCTGCAGTATCTCAGACGTTTAGACTTTGAAGCAAGAACACATTAAATACGTACATCTTTGTCTCCCATTCTCTGCAAGGCATCACCCAGATGAAAATAAAAGCGTCCATCATCTGTGCCAGGATCACCAGACTTTAGTCCTTCCTATTAATAGAAACAAAAAATGTGTTAGAGAAACTTCAATAGGACCTCTAAACGTAACCTGGAACTTGGGCTGTATGAATACAATACTTCAGTAAAAACCTACTGAGAAATGTTATCAGTTTTCCAAATTCCACGGTGCCTTCACTCAGTCCCTCCAAATCAGAGGTATATTCAAAGATGGACACTTGCCCCAAACCCTATGAACATATACACAAGTGGTTTAGAAAACTGAATTAAGGCTTTATTTTGTAGTACTTTCTTCCCAAACGCCCAGAAGTATACACAAGCCCTCTCTGGATCTCTCAAGAACCTTAAATTTGCAGTATACTGCCAACCTCAGCACAATCACTGTTCACAGTACACAGCACACAGCTCACAGCTCACAGCTGTGAATTTTGGGTTAACAACTAATAAAACAAATACTTGATATTGAAGAATTAATGAGTCTCAATGTACAAGCTTGCTCCAGGTCACAGACAGTGAGCCAGCAATGTAACTTCAACAAGTAGCTTACACTGTGATTTGTAATTCATATGCTCCTAGCTTGACATGTTTTATACATTTCAATTATATTTTTTTACTAGTTACACATTTACTGTGGGTGAGAAAAGAAAAATACCTTTAGATAGGGTATGCTCTCTGCTATCTTGTTTTCTGCCTTCAGGATGAAGCCATAATGTACTTTGGCAAAGCCATCATTTGGAGCCAGGCTTAGAACCTGCGTGAGAGCAAATCTATTAAATTTACACATGTATAGATCTATGCAAATTAACACACCTGTGCACATATTACTATTTGGTAATGCAATGACGTTTTCTTCCATCGCTGACTCTCAGATGAATTCTTGGCTTGGCTGTACTTTTTTTTCCCCACTCACTTTTGTGTTTCCCCAGAAAAATCTACTACAAACCAAACTTTAAAGTCTCAGAAGTAAAAGTATTACAACCAGAGTCTCTGAATTGCTTTATGTTTTAGTTGTCTGTCCTTCTCCACCCTCTCTTTTGGTGTACAGCATGCTACATTACACAATTAACACCATTCATGATAGTTGTGTGCTATGCTCTTTGACCAAGACCAAGATCTCACAAGCTAAATTAAGCTAAAAGATTTTGTACCTTGAACAAGATTTAGATACTATTGGAGTTATAACCTAGCTTAGTTTTGCAGGAAAGGAAAATGCATAGGCAAACATCCAGAAAAGGGTATTTCATGGGGACCATGCAAGAGAAAGATTTGTGAGTAGAGGAACAGCTGTACGAAAGGATCAGTGTATGAGGGAGTGTTTCAGGGAAAGGTGTGAAGCTGGCAGGCCTGAGCTCTGAAAACATGTACTCCCAACATTACTGAGATAATTTAAGTGCATTTGGTCTGCCTCATCCAAGGCAGAAATTAGAGAATGTCTTGATCTACTTTCCAGGTCCACATTTCTATGATGTATATATTCAGTATCATTTGCAGTTCTATGTGATATCAATTACAAGGTCAAGTTAATCTGCTGTTACACCTCTTCTCTTCTTAAAATAAGGGTGGATGGTCGTCTTGGGATCTGTGAGGATCATCACAACAGCCTGGCAGTTGGTGGAATTACACAGGCTCTGATACCTGCTGAATGTCTAGCACAGCTGCTAAATACAAACCAATGGACAGACAAGCAATTGCTCTTGCCCGAATCCATTTTTGAAGCTACTAAACTTTGCCATGGATAAAATGTCTGCATGCAATATAGCTATTTCCCTCTGCCTTTTCCAGTCACTGTCTAACCTAATCTTTCAAACAAAGTAATTGATTGAAAACAACAAAAAGTTCTCTGGGCCAATACCTCTGCTTTCTCAAACCTTATTACCACATCCAAGCAAAACCAAAATCAGCACAATGTGGGTATAAAATGTTGAGTTAAAAATAGCACCATTTAACTTTCTTTTTGCAGAAAAGAGCTACTATGAAGGATCTGTCAATCTGGGAATCTAACTGAAGTCCATAATATGACACATTATTGGCAAAAAAATGAACCTGGCAAGTCAGAGTAAGGATGAGCTTGACTCTTAGTATAAGAATAGTATACCACCTTACACATCTTCTGCCTTTCGACTACAGCATTCTGTGCATAATTATTTTGATCCAAGAATCTGTACCTGCAGGGTGAAATAAAATGACTGACAGAAATATTTATTAGCTATATAATTTTGTTGCAGTTCCTTTAACTATAGGATAAAGCTATGTGATTAATTAAGACAGAATAGAATTTTCTGCATTATGGTTCATTTAAACTATGCCGAGTTGCATTAAGGCATGATCTACATTCAGAGCCCCTAAAGAGAAGTGAAGAGATACAATCAGCAGAAATTACACTGGAAGTATTTAATGTAAATTGTATTACTCTGTTGCTGTTGCTGCATGCAATATTAATTATGTTTAGAAATAAGTTTTACTAAACTGCTCATAGCTCATTAAATATTAATCATGAATATAGAAATTAACCTCTGGGGCTATCAATGGCTAATTAGCCAGGGCAAAGTACTGTGTTAATGTGGGTGTTCTGCTTTTGGTACCTGAGATAGCTCAATCAGAGCTGGCCTATGCAAGTCTGAATAATGCTGCACTGAGCCACACACATATGCCTCAGCATGGCAGGCAGAAAAAGTGCTATTAGCAGAGTAACTGGTCTTATAAAATTCTCTTCCACTATATTTTCTCATTATCTGTAGATCCTTGAAAACAAAAATAGCTCTAAATTCCACGAGGGCCACTTTAAATGTTATGTTTTCTTTGAAAATAAAAATAGCTCTGAATTCTAGGAGGACTACTTTTAACATGTTTTCCTGTCCCTAAGTGCAATGTTCAAAAGAAAATGCTCTAATATTAGAGGCAAAACTGAAACTGTCTACAGCTGGACACCATTTTCCATCTGTGGTTCAGCATAAATTCTGGCAAATGCATACTAGAAAAGTGTATTTGTGTTAGGCTATACCCCATTACAGCTCTAAGTACAAAACTCTCTTGATCTGAGGTGCAGTGTTTATACACATCACTTCCGTAGCTAAAAGAAGGAACATATCATATTTCAGTTTTGAAATAAAAATGTGATTACAATACTTCAACATCTGCTAAGACATAATAGATTTGGAATGGAAAATAGCAATTGAATGGAAAATAAGTAAACGGGTAATTAAATGCAAAGCAGAAAGTTTCATTCACTAGGATTCCTTGCACATCTATTCCAGCTCCTTGGAGATGCAAGATGGAGTTAATCTGGTCTGAAATGGTATATCCTAATGTAGGGGACAGTGCTCGTGAAGCGTCCAGCTAGTTGTGTGTGCTCAGCCCATGCTTACACTGAATTAAGATCACAATGTTACAGCAGGAAGCAAAGGAGGAAACTGGTACATTTTGCCTAGGAATCTAGTAGTTTCCCACGAAATGGGAAATTTGAAGTCCAGATTCTCCTGCACAGAAGACTGTTAAACTACTTGGGAACTTGCCTGAGGAGAAGAAACAAGTACCACATGCACAAAAAGTTAGACATCCATGAGGAATGGAACCAGAGGGAAATCAACAGAAAGCTGAGCCTTTAGTCGAACAAGGGATGTGTTTTCTTGATGATGAGTCCTGAGCTCTGCTCTCTCTTTCTGGATGTCCATGCCTTCTGCATTAAAGAACACTTGCATAAAATGTACAAACATCCTTACAGTGGGAACCAGAACCCAGGATTTATAAATATTGGAGGCATCTACCGTGGAACACTGAATTCCTGCTTGCGTCTGTCCTCTCTTACGTTTTTTATCGAATGTCTAACTTGTCCTACACTAGTGAGAAGAAGGATTCAGTTACACTACGGAAATTTCCCCATTTTTTCAAAAGTCATGGGAAGAGGAAGATGTCTCCTGAAACCCCCCAGAACCACCCTTCACAGCTTGTCCTTCTCTTTATTGACTATACCCAGAACCTGAGTAACTATGGTTGGAGCTCCAAACAACATGCCCATCACTTTCTAAATGTGTATTGCAACAACTAAGTGAAGTTGTCAAGAGAAGACCATACAGCCCCTAAGCAATCTACCCAAAATCATGTAAGAAGCCTTCAGCATAACCAAGAATAAAAGCAGGTACACATGAACTTCTGTTTCTTTGGCTATGTCTCCTTTCTTAAAATTCTTCACGTAAGTTTATCCTGAACTACAAGAAAGAAAAAAAAAAAGACATTCCTGTGTTGGAATTCAGCCTGAGGAATAGCCAGAATGATCTTTAAATACAATAAATCCAGCTCCTTTAAAAAGGTATTTATTTGTTGCTCTTTTACAAGGACAGAACATCACTATGATCTATACTATTTCAGTGGTTAATGAACTGCAAAACAGAGTAATTACGTTGGATAAAGACCATGGAAGCACGGAAAAGAACATATTAAAAGCAGGCCAGTTCTTATTTTGCATATCTGTTCTTAATCAGAGCAGTTCTTCTGAAGTATATCAAACTTAATATCAAAGTAATTATATAGCAAACTCATTACATTCTTCCACTTAAAAAATGTCCTGTGTTTATCTATACCAAGAAATTCTAATAACTATATTGTTTGCAGCAAAATCGTGGAAAATTGCAAAGGAAAATCTTGCTCAAAAGGAGTATGCTTTTGTTTTCAAGTTCCTTGAAGCTTAAGAAGCAGGTGCAGTTAATATAGTCTATCTTTAGAAGCTGATACTTCCAATCCTCTGAGAAATTCTGACAGCAGGCCAAAAATTATCAAACAGAAATGTTTTACGGAGGGACCTACAAAGTAGCCAAAGGAGCAAAGCAAACACTATTCTAACAACATCTGAGACTACAGAGGAGCTTGAGGAAAAAAAATGGTATTATCAGGGTTTGGCTCCTGCTTCCAACCATGTGGCCAAACGTCCTCTTCCTCTTTGAGAAACCACCTGAGATGAGAATCCCCTCAGACTTCATGTAAGGGATGGAAAACTGGGCTTTTATTCCCAGAATGTGGAACTAATCATGCTGACTTGTCTTTGGTCTATATAACCAGTCAATTACAGTACTGTGCCTGTACCAACAAGTGCTGCAGCAAGTGTGCCAAGATCAAGATCATCCCTGATCAGGTGTTAACAGCTTGTGCTATACCAGTGACATCAAGCTCCACATCTGTCAAAGTTTCCAGATGCTAACAGGGTTTCCAGATCACAGGAGCAGGGTGGCCCTTCCTGGCAGTGAAGTTTCCCCAGCCCAATAACCATAGTGCAAGACAGGAATATAAATCCAATGAACTGTCCACACTACAAGCATTAGGAAAGAAAAATAATTTAGGCTCTCTACAAAAATAGAGAAAAACCAAAGGTTAAATTCCATGTGAGTATTGAAATACTGCATCATGCAATTAGATAGAATGTTTCTGTAATGAAACACACTTCTGCTTGCCACATCTAAGATGTTTTGTTAATACTACACATTATATCTGTGTTGTCAAAGTATTCCAAACCTTGCTACCACAAGCTATAAGAAATCAAATATTATTAAGCATATGAAAACCATCTGCATTTCTCTGAGTAAAAACATGTAGCATGACAGTATCAGGAAATCTGAACTAAAATTAGAAGGCATTTTAAAATGGCACTAAATAAAACCCCAGAAAACCAACAAACCATACATCTATATTAACCTTCCAAACCTGATGTGCAAAATGTCTAACAACTGAAGAAGTTAAAAGCAAGCAGTCTTTAGAATGCACATATGAATGTAAATAATATTTTTCCTTGGCTAGAATAGAAACTCACCTCTTCATATACTTTCTTGGCACTGCTGTTATCTCCTATCAAGAGGTAACCAACACCAAGGTCATTCTTGAATGAAGTATCGCTGGGAAACAGCTGAACTAATTTCTGCAGAGTAACCAGGGAACCCCTCATGCGACCTAATTTGATTGAACAAGACTCAATTACAATTCCAGAGACAAGTAACAGTAGCGAGATGCTTACACAACATCTAAGAAAACATAAATCAGAGCCAGGTGTTGCACTTTCACTAATGATCAAGAAGCAGAAGTTGAAAAAGCCCTTGTGCAGATAGGAGCAGATTCAGCTGCTTGGTTGTCACTGCGGGTGTAGTCACACAGAATATTTCAGGAAAGCACTGCGAACGTATATCAGGCAGTGTTATGGTAACCTCTAGTGGAGAACTGTTCACAGTGTAGCAGTAACAGCATTATTGAAGCTTCGGCGGTTCTTTCATACGCAGATGTCAGAGTGCCCAACAAAATTAGGTAAACATAAGAAAATAAATGTAATCTTAATTGATTAAGCAATTAAAAGCATTTATAGTGTTACACAATAGTTCTACCGCATTTCTGTTATGAAATTAGCTATGCTTTACATGCTTAAAATCAAGTATGTTCCTTGACTTCCTAGATGAGGTCTTTCTGAGGAACAGCAAGATCAAAACAAGTTGATAATAAACTCCAACCCATGGGAACAGAACTGTTTTCTGAAAAGTTGACTGTGCCTCATAGTCTAATCAGCACTTCTCGTACATCACAGAATTGAGATCTAAACCTCCAGATGCTATCCCCTGAGCTCAATTTCATTCGTCTCCCTGTTCAGTGAAAGTTTACTCTGGGTATGTTTACTCTGTGTAAGCCATTAATTTCCTCATGAGTTCTCTCAGCTTCAGTAGAAAAAGATTATTTTCTTCTTTCTCCATTAATAATAATTTTTGACCACCTCCCATCATAGCCTCTCATAGCACCCAATGCACAGCTGTCCACATGCACTATCCCCGTACAAGCAATTACAGACATTACTTCCCTAGGAAACATTTAAAGAATCTTAAAATATTTTTTGTAAGCATTTAAAAGCTTAGCATCACAAATCCTACCAAAATGTCAATGTAATTGGCACTTATAAATCCTTGGTGATCTTTTTAAAGCCTTGCTCACACAACTTCCAAAACATTCACATCCCTCTTGAATCTCACCAAGAAACTGCTGCCTGTCTGCTTCTCTTTTCAAGCTGAGTTTTATCAGATCTGAAGGGACATTTGGCAGACTAGCCACCTCATCATAGGTGTTGATAGCTTTTTGCAGCATCTCATTACTTCTCATTTTCTCAGCTAAGTCATCTTCAGCCTGGAAAGAATCACAAAACCATTATTAGAACACATAATAATCCATTAGGCTTAAAATAACTTTGTTTTCTTAAAAGGCAAACTATATGACCTTTAATCCATGTAATTTTGGCATAACAATGAAGAACTTATTTGCTTGTGCTTTATGGTAAGGTAGATTAGAATTACTGTTATTTCTTGTTTCCTACGGCCTGTTTGAAATCATAAGAAAATTTGCACCTAAAACATACATTAACACAGAATTTTGGTTAATATTTGTAGAAAACATAATTACTGCTTTTGAAAATAGATGAAGCAATCTGTTTTAATAATAAGGAAGAAATGCAAATTGGAGACTACAGATTATTCGCATGCTAAGACTCACACTGGCAGCAAGACAGATCAAAATACATCAACAAACATTTCTTACATATATTCTGACAATAATTTATTTACACTGTTTCTTAGAAAACTAATTAGGAATTGGCTTTACTCTCACATATGTTGATAGAATATCTACCCCACAACTCCTTCAGAACTTCAATTTGTTCAGTTCAAACAGTTCAGGAGCAGACTGAAGGATATATGAGATCTCTACTGTGAAATTACAGCTTTGGTGAAGCTAATGGAAGCTACAACTGCTTTCATCTGTGGTATGGCATTTTCGTAATTTGTTTCTGCAGCTGAAAAAAGTAAGACTGCATCTCAAATGCTAAATTTTTAAAGTTTTAGTTTGAATTGTTTATACAAATGCAGTCATTTTCATATGCTCAATGCATTTTTCCCAAATACTTTAAGTTTTTTGGTTTACATTCATTCTTATGTCAATTAGCAGAGCAAGGTATAGCTGCACCACAAGCACTGCAGGTGCAGAAGGTCTTATTGGTCTGTTTAAATTCACTCTTGTATCAGTCATACACTTCAATGAAACAGCTTCAACTGTGTTAGCTGCATCTGCTGTAATAAGTATCTGGAATCTTTTCGTACTTCTGTCCTTGACTTTTTATCCTTGAGCTACTTTGAAACTGAATATGTGAAAAAACAAACATCATGGTTACTCATCCAAACAGTTGATCAACTGATGCTCTTTATCCTTTTAACACTCACTCTATAAAAACTACAAGTCTCCTTCTTCACTCCCACTAAGCAAAAAGCAGCATTTAGCCCACAGATGACATGTTGATTTACCAGCTGCAGCAAACAATATGTGACAGCTAAGTTCTGTCTGTTGTTCCTGCGCTGGGACATTAGCTGGGATTTATCAATTGCCATTCATCTGACAGTTTTCATGAAATGTACAGGACGTATCTTATTTTTGTGTTATTTACAACACTTTCCACTAAAGTTAGACAAAAGCTCCCAAAGTAATTGGAGAAGGATAGAGGTCTGAAATAGACACAATATGACAGATCACATCATTCTGGTTTTCACTAGGAACATCCATAACATTATAAATGAAGTCTGACTGGGGTTTAGAACTCCATTGTTAAAAAAGGTTTATGTTTTTTAATATTATAGCTCTTTTTTCTAGTACCTGTGCTTTCCCATATCTCGCTCGAGGACTCTGTGGGTATTGATTCACTAAAGCCTCAAAGGCCCTTAGAGCTTCTTCAACTTTTCCCTGGAAAGTAGAGATATTTATCAGCAATTTTATGCAAGAAGAATGCTGAAGGATGTACAGCATAACAACACAGGTCCCCCAGTTACATACTAAATAGAAACAAAAAGATTGACACAGTCAACAGTTTTAATGCATATTTTTGTTGGGATTCCTGCTTATTTAAGAGAAATTTGTTATTACTATTTATGAGACAATATTATCTATTTTCCACGGTTAAAATGAATGGCTTTGTTTTTATTTTACTCGCCTTCCCTTTGTTGGCTGGAAAGAGAGCTGAAATGACAATAACCTGCGTATATAAAAGTGTAAAGGTTCTATTGTTAAGAACAAAATCCAAACTGAATGTAACACAGAAGAAAACAGAAGATCTAGACATACGTGGAAATTTCCTCTCTGCATACTTCACATGATGAACAGTATTATAACTACAGTTCTTTTAGAGGCAATACTGTTTTGCAGAACAGTGTTCCTCAGGACACTTCACATGCGCTCCGTGTCTCTTCCCTGACTCATAAAAAGTCCACATGTAACTATGATATATTCTCATGACTGATGCTGACTAACAACTAAGGATGGAAGTTGAGAAGAATCAGCTGCGCTGTTTAAATGGGAGCTACGCACTGCTTGGCAAAATTTGGCATCATATCTTGCTGCCATTTCCAACACTTACAGCTTTATAAGTATGATCAGACTATCATAAACAACTGTCTTGCCATCTTCAAATACTCCATATCTCTTATTTACTACTAAATTTATCCTGCTTCCTACAAGATAAGCATGATTGCCTGCAACTTGCGAAGAGACATAGGCAGGAAAACAGAGTCAGCCAACTGACCCTACAGGCTCATCAAAAGTTTCTGTTGTGCCTTTTTCTGATCAACCAATTGTTTAAGTCACAAAGAGCATGAAAATGCTTTTTATTTTTGTATTCTAACACATAAACAAGGCTCCTAGTGCAGAGCAGCAGCAGTGGGAGGCTGAGATTAGTGCTCTCTATGTAGTAGCCCTTCAGCCTCATCACAGACTCCAGGGCTGCATAGACAGGAAAGTAAAGCTAAAAATGCATAGTCAGTCTTCTGAAAATCAAAACTGTTCCTACACCTGCAGTAACCAGAATAGTTTTTATTGTACTGGAAATGAGTTTGAGCCATGTCAAACCCAGGGTACAGGCCTGCAGGTGTTCTCCATGTGCTAGGACTGCCTGTGAGGCATATCAGTTTTTACAAGATTTGCATCCAAAAGACTTAAGGTCTCTCATTTCTAACAAACAGCCACATATCCTTGCTTCACTATTAAACCTCAAATCTGGAAAAGGGACATCTCTGCAAAGGTCTTGCTTTCTGAAACACTCAAATAATGAATAAAATTGGAAGTTATCAGAGGAGATGACTGAAGAGTTTTTATCATTGGGGGCTTTTATTTGTTTTTCATAGTCAAGTTTTTAAATTCATAACTACCAAAACTGACTGACGTTAATGCCTTGCTGCCTCAGGTGACAAGCAGGAAGATCTGCTTCATGCTCTCAGGAGCTGAGACACACAGGACACACACAGAATTGCAATAGAAACAGCGCCTGATACAAAGATGTGTACCTAATGCTCACGAAGCATAGGAACACTGAGAGATTAACATGCTTATATTATTTAAGTTCTCTGATAATAGTTGACTAGTCAAAAGGATAACAGTGATAGGACAAAATTAACCCTGTTCCACGTGATTAATTTAAGAAGTTTTTTGATGAATGGAACTCAACAGTTAAGCTAAATACTTTCAAGGCTAAAGGTGAGCAAACACGATGAACAGACATGTATTTTTGGCTTCAAAAAATTTAAACTAAATTATGCAGCAGAAATGAAACCTGAAGGACAAATATGCACTGAATGTTTAATTTTAAAAAGTTAATTTCACAGAAACTAATCTGAAGGTAATTCTCCCTTTTTCTAAGTTATTTTTCATTTTATTTATTTTTGTCCACTGTCTACAGTCCTGACTGAACCATTCAAAACTTACTTTTTTACGTAGTTTTTCTGCAGCATCTAGTTCAGCCTTAATGGTCTTATCAAACTTGTTTAAGAGCTTTGGCTTCTTCTTCTTTTTAGCTAGAAGAGATTTAAAAACCACACAGTTCATCACCTTTTTCATATTTCACAGCAATTGTTTAGAATAACGCTTAACTACTGGCTAGTACTGTGCTGGTAAAGTGCGTGTTTTTCAAATAAGGCAACTGAAATTGTTTTTTTTACTTATTACAATCACAAACTCCTGCATGAAAAAGCAATCTTCAGTCATTCCAAATTAATAACTTTGCACCTGAGTTTTTGATAAAGGATTTTTCATCTCATATATTCAAGGATTTTTTTCCAATTAGTACAACTGAAATGGAAGAATAAAGAGAACAAGTATTTTTTCACATTTATATGGTATTATGAAAAATATCATTACCAGGACATGTTAGTGATTTCTAAAGTTGTGCCTATATATGTCTACTTCATCTAAAACAATTAAAAGAGTTTATAGAAATCATAGTTACTTAGGGTAGGAGGGACTCAAAAATGCATGTAGACCAAATTCATTCTGAAAACATATCAATGCCTGATCAAGACCTCCTAAAGCGATCAAGTTTCCACAATTTAGCAGGCTACCACACAGTAGCAGAGCAGCACCAGTATGTAGCAGATCAGCCTTGAAGTATATTGCGTTTTAAGCAAATTGAAGTAAATTGTGTCAATTTAAACAGCCATTTACTTCATAGCAGTTCACTTTTAAACAATGTCTATTTGGTTGCATTAAGTAGATTAGATGTTAAAAAATGCAAATACACTACTGAAGGATATGACAGTACGCAGCACTTTTCTCCACATTCGCTATAGCTAAACTCAGTTTCATTAGAAAAAAACCCAACCTTTTCTGACAAAAGTAAGGAAAATACATATTGACTGATACAAGTGACTACTAATTATGTGTATCTGCAATTAGTAGCACATATTGTTGCTTAAATTACGCATTACTGTTTTTTTCCCCCCTCTATGGACAAGAAGCCATTAATAGCATGAAAAGAGGTAAAATTATGATTTTCTTCGTAGAAGTTTAAACAGAGAATGCTGTAACTGATATGTGTAAAGTTGAACCCAAACACCATACAGCTTCACATCACAAGACTGCTGCAATGCTGTAAGCAAGTATTTTGGATGACAAGGTGTTGTAACTAGCCATGTTTTATTCTGCTTCCCAAGTCCTTGGGTGTGCGTGTCGGGAATGATAAGAGCCACTCACATGCTACTGGAAACCATGCTCATGATTCAGTAAATTGTACTTTCTCTCCGAGATTCTGATGCTACACAGAGCTTGAGGCAGACAAATCATTTAATCTACTTCAAACCTCAGAGAAAAAACAATGCCTTAATGTCCTGGGTTCAGCAGCAGCGGTCAATTTTCTCCTTAGTAGCTGGTGCAGCGCTGTGGTTTTGACTTTCAGCCTGGGAACAGCGCTGACAACACCGATGTTTTTAGTTGTTGCTCAGTAATGTTTATTCTGACCAAGGACTTTCTGAGTCTCATGCTCTGCCAGGGACAAAGGGAAGCTGGGAGGAAGCAGACAGAGGACACCTGACCCAAACTAGCCAAAGAGGTATTCCATACCACAGCACATCATGCCCACTATATAAACTGGGGGCAGTTACCCAGAAGGGCCAGATCACTGCCCGGGTCAGGCTGGGTATTGGTCGGCAGGTAGTGAGCGGTTGTATTCTCTTCCCTTGTTATTTCCCTTATCATTATTATTATTGGTGGTAGCAGTAGTGGTTTGTGTTATACCTTAGTTACTGGACTGCTTTTATCTCAATCCGTGGGACTTAAGATTCTTTCCATTCTCCTCCCCATCCCTCCCAACACTGGTCTTATTCAGAGACCAGGGCAGAAGGAGCAGAAATATTACTTTCCAGGATGGGAAAAATAGGAATGGAGTGCAGTTACCAGCCCAAGCATTAGATGCCATGAGTCTAATTGACTGCACCAAAAACAAATCCCTGGAATAGATGAAGACAGCATTCGATCCAGAGAAATGGAACAAAATGGTTCAAACATAAAGCAACAAACCAAGACAGATAACAAGTGCACCAGAAGACTGGGATGATGATCCATCTACGGTAGCATCAATGACACCACTGCCAGAAAGCAAACAACCTTTGGACCAAGAAGATCCTTCTTGTGAGTGAGTGGCTTCATGATTACTGGCTGGGCTTAAACCAAGACAGTTCTTCCTGGTGCCCAGTGTGGGGCTCGAAGGGTTGAGAAAACGACAGATCTGACCAGAGTGCGTCTACTCACATTTGTGATAAGCATTCATTGTTTCGGATTAATAGTCACTTGTCACAATGCTGATTTATTTGCTCTCAAAGTTGTTGCTCTTGATCTCACAGTTTCAGCATGTCATACCTTACTTACAGCCGGTATTTGCTGTTTTAGTGTTTATCAGCTGGGGGGCCTGGGCTAAGGTTACTGTTTCACTGTACTTCATGGCAATGACTTGTAATACATGAAACTCATTGATCATGGGCTCAACTCATTGAAACTGGGCTGGTATGCATCTTCAGCATAGGTCATCACCTCTATACTATGGGAGGCATGTAATGGGAATTTTTAACAATTACATATCTTTCTTTTTCCTTCCCTAGGGGGCTCAACCTTTGGAGATGTTCCCTCACACACTCTGCTCCCCCACCAGGCTATTTACAGTAGTAGTAGATTCTGGAGAAGTTAAAAGATCTTGAATATCCTTTCAATGCCCTTGAAAACACCCTGCTCCTTTTGCTGGGAACCAGCCTATTGCTGCATATGCTCTCTATGTTTTACCCACAGCCATCCCAACCTGAGAATGCCCTATTACATCTGATCTTGAAAGTTAAGCAGTGTCCGCCTCAGATCTTGTCTAGCGATAAACGACAATATGGGAAGATCACCAAGAGATTTTCCTAGAGGCTGGACAGCCATGACTGGCAGGGTGTGTGGGATCATACGGGTAAGTATCTAGGCCAGTGGGCCCCTCCAGTGCTTTGGAAGCATTGGAGGTGGAAAGCAGCTGCATGGAGTCCCCAACAACAAGGTGTAGAAACTGCTGCAGGAGAGGGTGAATCGAGTCAGTTTGCTGAGGTGAAAGCCATCCAGCTGGCCTTGGACATTGCTGAATGAGAAAAGTGGCCAGTACTTTATCTCTATACTGACTCATGGATGGTGGCAAATGCCCTGTGGGGGTGGTTGCAGTAATGGAAGCAGAGCAACTGGCAACGCAGAGGTAAACCCATCTGGGCTGCTGCACTGTGGCAAGATATCGCTGCCTGGGTGCAAAACCTGGTGGTGAAGGTACGCCACCTAGATGCTCACGTACCCAAGAGTCAGGCCACTGAGGAACACCAGAACAACCAACGAGTGGATAAAGCTGCTAAGATTGAAGTGGCTCAGACGGACTTAGATTGGCAACATAAGGGTGAATATTTTTGGCTCGGTGGGCCCATGCCACTTCAGGCCATCAGGGCAGAGATGCAACATACAGATGGGCTCGTGATCGAGGGGTGGACTTAACAATGGACACTACAGCCCAGGTTATTCACGAATGTGAAACGCGCTGCAATTAGGCAAGCTAAACGGGAGCTATCAGCAGGTCAGCTCCCAGCCTGTACTGATACATGGGGCTTGTCCTGCCCAGATGCAGGACCCTGCACTTGCCTTTGTTAAATTTCAAAAGGTTTATCTCTGTCCATCTCTCCAGCCTGTCTAGATCCTTCTGAACATCAGCAGAGAACTCTGGGGTATCAGCCACTCCTCCGAGTTTCATATTGCCACCAAGCTTGCTGAGGAGGTATTCTAGCCCTTCATCCAAGTAACTGACAATGACTATGGAGAACTTCGCTGGCTCTGTTCCAAGTGTTCATATCCCTTGAATCCAGCAAAACTCATAGAAACATCTCTTATCACGAAAGCAAGTATCCCTCCACAACCAGACCTTGAGTCCACAGTGACTGACAGTTATGGTCAGAAGTTTCTAACATAATGTCACTGGGCCTGAAAAATATAATCTGTAACATGCAAAAGGTTTGCTGCATTTTATGATTTTTTTTTTTTGTCTTTTGCTAAAAATATGTCAGCTCAGTTTTCCAAGAAACCATTGTTACTTCTAAGGTCTGGCTTGCTCAATGGTAGGTGTGGATGAACACAGAGGCATCAGCACAGAGAGCCAATAAAAGCAAGTGTCCCTGAGGACTTTTAGGTTGGTTGAGCTCACAGCTGCTGTGAAAGTGTCATTTCTTGTTAGCAAGAAAACTAAGGCATGTCAGTTCCTGTGGATACATGATCTGGGGATCTTCCAGCTGGACATCAGCACAAAACACTGTATTTGTTCCTGTTCTCCTAGTAGGAGGCCGTACATAAAAGAAATTATGGAATTCACAATTAAAATGTCAATTCTCAGTTTTTATGGCATGAATGAAACTCTTTAGCTAAGAAACTGTGTATTCAGTAATATAGGAAAGCTGTCTGTCCGCTTTCTAATTTTCACTATACATGGAAAGACAAAGAGTCATTTGGTCCTTCTCAAGCTCCGTAATCATAGCACCAGTGAGGCTCCCCTGAGTCAAAGGAAAGATGTTTTTCCACCCACCAAGAAACTCTTACTGCCTATGGGACACCGTTTCCACAATTCCTTTGACATTACAAGGAAATGAGACAGAAACAGCTCAGAAGAAAAAGAGAATGAAAATCTTGCAAGTCAGTGGCACAAAGCTATAACATCTTTCCCCTCATATCTAATTTCAGCAACACATTGGAAGAACCTTTTTGCAACCCTCCATTACAAAAAAATGTATTATTTTCCCATTTTCAGTGCAATTATATATCAGCTCTAGAGCAGCAGGAGATCAATATGAAAAGCTGAAAAGGAGCTGTTAACATAAATATTATTCAGCTGCTAGGCACCGATATAACACAGCAAACATTATATAATGAGCAATCATTTTCACCTCCCATTCTACTTCTATGTTAAAGGATTCACCAGGGAGCTTTCAGTGTAACCATCAAGCATTCCTCTATATTAACCAGATAGCCTGCAATCTCCCTGCAGGGGTATTTTAATAAATTATCCATTGCCTCCTTCCAGTGTAATAATCTTTTAGCAGATGTGACCCAATATATTACATTCAATGTTACAAAGAAGTTGTATGCTTTCAGAAGAAAAAAAACACGCAGTTTTTCTTTAATGACTTACAGATTTCACCATGTAGCTGAAGCAGTGCATGATCACACAACTGCTAGGGTGATTTGTAGTCAAAATCTGGTTGAGCATTAAAATGGTAATAATTCTTTTATATGTCATACTATGGTCTTGCAAGAGTGATACTGAGAATCTTCAATAATGGCTTTGTATGTAAGGATAGGCTTTCTAGCTGAAGACTACCTCAGAGAAAACAGTTTCCACTGTCACAGCAGCAAACTACAAGTATTATGAGAAACTCCACACTAATTTTTTCTGTTGGAGAATAAACAATGATCAGTGATGACAAGCAATCTCAAACCTTCCTTCTATATTAAGATATAGAAGAGAAGGAAAAACCACTAAAGCAAACCCAAGGAGAAAAATATTTTCAAAGTGGTTATGTATTATAAATATGCAGTAAAGTTAACAGCCTCCCACATCATCCGATGAAAGATCTGGTTTATATACCTATTCTGGAGCATGACAACTAAAATACAAGGCATATTTCATGTTTTTATGTTGAAAGGCACCTTGTCATCACCAAAGGCAGTGATGGCCTTTTCTACAAGGGACAGAGAAATACCTTTCGAAAAAATAATGAATGCACTACTACCTACTCTTCAGACTACAAGAGCATCATATGAGACATAAGGGAAAGTGACCAAATGATTAAAGGTGATTAAAACACTTACTTTTGAAGAATGGTTTAAAAACATTTTGTTAGGCGTGCAGGGCAACATTTACATCTGAGTAAGCAAGAACAGAGGGGGAAAAGGCAGTAGTAAAGAGTTTGCTATTGGAAAAGGGGCACTCTGCAAAAAGTAACTACAAAGATTAAAAGAGTAAATTCTTTTCTGTACCACCATACTCAGGACAAGGAATAAAAGGCTTAAAATTGCTAGAGCAGAAAATTTGGATTGAGCATCAGGAACTAGTATCTCTGAGAAAACACAGCAGAACAGATTGCTAACCATAGTTATGGAATTCTAATTCCTGGAAATTTGTAAGAACAAGCTGAGAAAGCATCTGCCAGGAACAATGTATTCAGTTGATAAGGTCTTTGGTCAACAGAACAAAGTAAGCCTTGGGGTCCCACCTAATCTTATTTTCTACCATTTCTGTAATATACCACTATACATCAATGTGCTTTAGTGCTAAGGCTATAATTACATAGGGAACTTCCATTCTCTCATTTGTTAATTAAAGAAATTTCCCCAGAAGCTCACTGTGCCAGTCATCACTGTGACTGAGATTCCTCCTAGCCTTATGCCAGCAACAGAATATCAAAGTTCAAAACCAAATGGATCAGTTGCAGATCATCCGATTTGTCTAATAATCATGCGCTTATGTTCTACAGCTTCTACTCATCCACTAAGCTTCTGTTGTTCATCTGCTTTCTCTTTCCTTCTCCTGTCATCCTCTTGTTCAACCACTCCCTTCTCAACCTTGATGCCCTACGACATTTCTTCTCTTTCATTTCTACACTTGCTTTCAGTTTGTTCCTCAGTCCAGCTTTTCCTATTATCCCCAACTTGTTCTAAGAGAACTGTCTTCTCCCACATGTTGCTTATACCCTTCTTCAAGGGCCTTTTCCCCTAAATTCTTTTGCCTCAAATCCCTGTTACCCACCACCTATTATGCTGCTACTCACAGTCTCTGCTGCGTACTTCAGAAAATGAGTAGGAACTACAAGCAGCCATGAGTGACTCAAGGGAAGATGAATGCAAGTGACAAAGCCTTTCTGCTGTCACATAATTGTATGTGCCCCATACCAAATGGTGCTGACAAGCATAAGTATCCCTTTTTGAGAAACACTTCACCTATTTCTACATATGATGCAGGACCGTGCTAATAACCTGGAAATTATCACAGCCTGAGCAAAAAGCAGCACAACTACTCAGCTCAGCTGCAGTACCTGATGGCACAGCTCTTCGCTCTCTAGCTAAAAGGCCATTCACTTAGTCATCACTTGAGAATGTCACCAGTGCTGTGACAGCTTAAAATTAAGGCAACTAAGTTTAGGTTTCTCTATGTAGACACCTATACACTGCTGCAACCTTTAGAAATCTAGTCTTTACAGCCCATGGAGTCTAAAAAGTGAGTTCAGCATGAAGTAAACACCTACTAGGTGGTTAGCTGAATGTTCCGCTGACTGTATAGATGTCCACTCTATATAACACAGTTTGGACACCGCACCAGCACATGCATTCATATGCACATGTCTTGATCTAGAACCAAGACCCATCCAGGTTGTTCTCTTCATTCACTGACATTACTGTTAGATGCCAACTCTTATTCCACAGACTGTCTGGAAGCCAATAGCGTGACCCAGGAAACACTACATTCCTTCCTTTCAGGACCTGATCTCATAGAAAGTTCAGATCTGCAAGGAATGGCATCAGAGGAAATCTTGCTCAGGTCTGAAAATCTAGATCAGAATATGCCATCTGCTTTGAGACACGTGGAGATAAAGCACCAAACAGTGACTGGGCAGGGTATGGATAATGAAATATAGAGACCAAACACAAATGTGTCTCCACTGACTATTAGCCGGCATGTGTATGTGTGAGCTTTCATAGCTGTTAATACTACATGTTCTTGCAAAGGCAAAAACATACACTAAGTTCACAAGAAAAGCATTTTCTTTTTTTGTTTTCATTTACACTCGGGGGGGAAAAGACAATATCAAATAAACCAGTGCAAAGCACATCTTGTGAAGCTACTGAAACTTTTCCTTGAAACCCTCCAAAAAATCACTTTTTAGAAAGGCATTTTCAAGACAAGCTTTTCCAGCGCAAAATATAATTTCAGAAAAGCTACAAGGGACTAAAACAATGCCTTGTGAAAGCACTCTAAATTACTGGTGCTATTATTAACTTCTGCTCTAAAAGCAAAAGGCTAGTAACATTAACAATCAAGTTCTGTAAATCTCCATCTGAAGCAAATCTGTATTTTCTTTAACTGTCCAGACAAACAGCACCAGGCAAATAATTTTGCAACTCTTCTGCTGATTTAATTCACATAATTATAATGCAAACAAGATTCTGGGATGCTTTACAACTTATACAAAATAATACTTAAGGAAATAACAATAAAGAAATGAAGCTTTTCTAAAATTTCTAGACAAATGTCTTCAAATAATCAAATGTCTGTATGTTCCTGTAGAACTGAGCAGAACACAAGGCTTGAAATTGGTGTAAAATGCCAAGTAAACAGGGGAAGCTTAGATTGGATATGAGGAAGAAATTCTTTAGTGTAAGGGTGGTGAGGCACTGGAATGGGTTGCCCAGGGAAGTTGTGTTGGCGGTGTTCAAGGCTGGATTGGACATAGCCTTGGGTGGCATGGTTTAGTGGGAGGTGTCCCTGCCCCTGGCAGGGGGGTTGGAACTAGATGGTCTTAAAGTCCTTTCCAACCCTAACTATTCTATGATTCTATGATTCTATGTTAATCTGACAAGTGCATTCAAACCAATTACATTAAGTACCAGGGGAAAAACCATATGGAAAGTAACAGTGACTGGTAGAAGGTACATGGCAAAAATTAATTACATCTGATCATAACTCCAAAACAATACAGAACAAACTGGTAGAAATATTGTAAAAAAACTTGTAGAACTATTATATCAGAAACAGCTAGTAAGAATATTTCTGTAATAGAGTAAATGAATCCTTCTCCAGCCTCTACAGAAAGGAAGGCTAAGGAAAACTTCATTCTCCTAAAAGAGGAAACACCTCTGACCTGACTGATCAGATGTCAGCCTAATATCTCAAAAGAGTTAATAACTTCATTAACAAGCACTGAACAAAAAATACTGAGTACTATCATAATTGCAATTAAAAGCAATTGCTGAGGTGAACAGCTCGAGACAGGATGCCTTCAACACCTGATAGGGGGAAGCTCAGCGTCCTGGAGCCTCAACTCAGAGCAGGCACAGCCATCGAGGAAGCCTCAAGTCCTCGACAGGACTTGCCCAGGAGCCGGCAGCTCAGCTGACCCGAGGAGCTCACTCAGAGGGGGCGGAGCCAGGAGGAGCGGCACCAGCCCTGAGTGGTTAAAAACCTGCCCCAGGGAGCGCGAGCGACCAGGGGCGCAGCGACCAGGGCGGGTTCGAGGCAGTTTGCGCGGACAGGCGAGCGGAACCGTGAGCACTCGCCGTATGACCAGGGCTTGATCTGGGAGCTCTGCTCTGGCTGCCCCGGCAGTGGCCAATGTAGGCACCAGACAGAGCCGATGAGAGGGGAGGCTGCAGTGCAGAGCTCGGGGTGTAGAGAGCGCCTGCACTGCTCTGCTGAGAGGAGGGTGCACAATGGGCAGGGCTGGGAGCTCTGCTCCCCGGTGGAGATCTTCCTGCAAGAGGTGGCTGAGCTGCAGGACGCTGTTACTGGGCTGAAAGGTGTCAGGGAAGCTGAGAGGAAGCAGCACTGCTTGCTCCAGGACCAGACTGTGCAGGGGCCTCAAGTGTCTGCTGTCGCTCATGCAGGAAAGAAGGAGGCTGCTAACCCAGGAAGCTGGGAAACAGCAACAAAAAAACCCCAACAAAACAAGGAGGAAGAGGACAATAAAAAGCAAGGGGCTTCCTCCTAAGTCTGTTGTCCCCACCCAGAACCACTTTGCTGTCCTGCAGAGGGCTGATAAGGAAACACACTCCCACCAGGAACAACCGGCTGATGCACTGGTAAAGAAGATCTCTACTGGTGCTGCCAGGAAAAAGCGTCAGGCCGTAGTAGTAGGGGACTCTACTCTGAAAGGAACAGAGGCACCCATCTGTTGGCCTGACCCAGGCTCAAGGGAGGTGTGTTGCCTACCAGGGGCTCGGATCAGGGATGTTGCAGAGAGGCTGCCTGCCCTAGTCGGTCCCATTGACTATTCGCCACTTCTAGTGATCCACGTGGATGCTACTGATATAGATAGCAGTAGCCCAGAGAACATAAAGGACTACAGAGCTCTGGGAGAGGTGGTTAGGGGCTCTGGAGCACAGATTGTCTTTTCATCAATTCTCCAAGATACAGGGCAGGACCTTAAAAAGGCTAGGAGGATTGGCCAGGTTAATAAATGGTTAGAAGGGTGGTGCTATAGTCAGGGGTTTGGGTACCTTGAACAGGGGACTCAATTTAGTAGGCCAGGTCTACTGGGGCTGGTGGAGCTGGTCTGACAAAGAAATGGAAGAGTGGTTTTGGCAGGAGGCTTGCCAGACTGGTCAAGGATGCTTTAAACTAGATGTGTTGGGGGAGGGGGGCATCATTCCATCCCAACACACCCACTCACTTGCCAGCACCTATAGTAAACATTCAGAGCAATGTAGAGATATTCCAGCTGCTCCAGCCAATGAGCCGGCTGTCATTTGGAGCTTGGCTCAGATGCCTCTATACAAACGCTCATAACATGGAGAACAAACAAGAGGAATTAGAGATGTGTGCATGTCTACAGGGGTATGATATCATAGGCATGACAGAAACATGGTGGGATGGCTCCTATGACTGGTGTGTTGGAATGGAAGGTTACAGGCTCTTTAGGAAAGACAGGCCTGGCAGAAGGGGAGGGGGAGTTGCTATTTATGTCAGTGATAGGCTGGAGAGTATGGAACTCTGTCTGTGGACAGGTAAGCAGTCAATAGAGAGTTTGTGGGTCAGGATTAAAGGGAGAACAGCAATGGGAGACATTATTGTGGGGATCTGTTACAGACTGCCTGATCAAGAGGAATCTGTGAAGTGCTCTATAGACAGATAGGAACAGCCTCACGCTCACAGGTCCTTGTTCTCATGGGGGACTCCAACCACCCTGATATCTGTTGGCAGCATGGTACAGCCTGGAACAAGCAGTCCAGGAAGTTCCTCGATTGTGTGGAAGACAGCTTTCTTCTGCAAGTAATAGAGGAGCCAACAAGGAGAGGTGCCATGCTTGACCTCGTCCTCACCAACAGGGAAGGGCTGGTTGGAAATGTGACACTCCAGGGCAGCCTTGATTGCAGCGATCATGAGATGGTTGAAGTCGAGATCCCCAGGACAGTGAGAAGAGTGGGCAGTAAGCTCACTGCCCTGGACTTCAAGAGAGCAGACTGGCCTCTTCAGGAACCTGCTCAGTAAGGTTCCATGGGATACAGCTCTAGAGGGCAGGAGGGGCCCAAGACTGTTGGTTGATATTCAAGGATCACCTTGCTGCAAGCTCAGGAGCGATACATCCCTACTAGAAGGAAGTGCTGCAGGAGGGCCAGGAGACCTCCTTGGATGGAAAAGGAGCTGCTGAGGAAAATTTGAAGGAAAAAAGAGGCTTATAAAAGGTGGAAGCAAGGACAGGCGGCCTGGGAAGAATACAGGGATGATGTTCAGGAAGCTAGGGACCAGGTTAGGAAAGCTAAGGCCCACTTAGAATTAAATTTGGCTAGGGATGTGAAAGATAACAGGAAGGGATTCTATAGGTACACTGCAAATAAAAGACAGACTAGGGACAACGTGGGCCCTCTCCGGAAGCTATCAGGAGAACTGGCTACCCTGGATTTGGAGAAGGCTGAAGTTCTTAATGACTTCTTTGCCTCGGTCTTCACCGGCAAATGCTCTGACCACACCACCCAAGTCTTGGAAGGCAGACACAGGGACTGTGAGAATGAAGACCCTGGGCCCACTGTAGGAGAGGATCTGGTTCGAGACCATCTTAAAGAACCTGAACGTACAGAAGTCCATGGGACCTGATGAAATGCATCCGCGGGTCCTGAAGGAGCTGGCAAATGAAGTTGCTAAGCCACTGTCCATCATATTTGAAAAATCATGGCAGTCAGGTGAAGTTCCCAACAACTGGAAAAAGGGAAATATAACCCCCATTTTCAAGAAGGGGAAAATGGATGAGCTGGGGAACTACAGACCAGTCAGTCTCACCTCTGTCTGGCAAAGTCTTGGAGCGGATTCTCCTGGAAGGCATGTTGAGGCATATGAAAAACAACAAGGTGCTTGGTGACAGCCAGCATGGCTTCACTAAGGGGAAAATCCTGCCTGACCAATCTGGTGGCCTTCTGTGATGGGGCTACGGAACTGATGGATAGGGGTAGAGCAGTTGATATCATCTACCTGGACTTGTGTAAAGAGTTCAACACTGTCCCACATGACATCCTTCTCTCTAAAATGGAGAGACATCAATCTGATAGGTGGACCACTCGGTGGATAAAGAACTGGCTGGATGGCCGCATGCAAAGAGTTGTGCTCAATGGCTCAATGTCCAGCTGGAGACCAGTAACGAGTGGTGTCCCTCAGGGATCGGTGCTGGGACCGGACTTGTTCAACATCTTTGTCAGTGACATGGACAGTGGGATTGAGTGCGCCCTCAGCAAGTTTGCCGATGACACCAAGCTGTGTGGTTGGTTGATATGTTGGAGGGAAGGAATGCCATCCAGAGGGACCTTGACATGCTTGTGAGGTGGACAACCTGATGAAGTTTAACCATACCAAATGCAAGGTCCTACACCTGGGTTGCAGTAATCCCTGGCACAGGTACAGGTTGGGCAGAGAAGAGATTCAGAGCAGCCTTGTGGAAAAGACTTGGGGGTGTTGGTCCATGAGAAACTGAACATGAGCTGGCTTCAGTGTGCGCTCACAGCCCAGAAAGCCAACCGTATCCTGGGCTGCATCAAAAGGAGCATGGCCAGCAGATTGAAGGAGGTGATCCTGCCCCTCTACTCTGCTCTTGTGAGACCTCAACTTGGAATATTATGTGCAGTTCTGGTGTCCTCAACATAAAAAAGACATGGAACTGGTGGAACAAGTCCAGAGGAGGGCCACGAGGATGATCAGGGGACTGGAGCACCTCCCATATGAAGAAAGTTGGGGCTGTTCAGCCTGGAGAAGAGAGAGCTGCGTGGAGACCTCATAGCAGCCTTCCAGTATCTGAAGGGGGCCTATAGGGATGCTGGGGATGGACTCTTCATGAGGGACTGTAGTGGGAGGACTAGGGGTAATGGGTTCAAACTTAAACAGGGGAAGTTTAGATTGGATATGCGGAAGAAATTCTTTACTGTAAGGGTGGTGAGGCACTGGAATGGGTTGCCCAGGGAAGTTGTGAATGCTCCATCCCTGGTGGTGTTCAAGGCCAGGTTGGACAGAGCCTTGGGTGATATGGTTGAGTGGGAGATGTCCCTGCCCATGGTAGGGGGGTTGGAACTAGATGATCTTAAGGTCCTTTCCAACCCTAACTCTTCTATGATTCTATGATTCTATAATTATCTTTCATGATCAACACACTTTCTTTATGTCCTAAAGGTACACCATGCACTTGGCATTTTAACAGCAAGTTATTTTTAAGTGGGCTTCAGATATTGTCTACACTGTAAAGACTTCAATTAGTTGTTTTCTGAAAAGATCATTTAAAGGATGGGATACCTTGAACACAACACACAGCATGAATTGATTTGTCCTTACTGACATCCTCCAAAACTCTGATTAAAGGACACATGCACATTTTTGTTCCTGAGTGAAGTAAGTGGGAGGCAATATCACATGGCTACTAAAAATGTCAGAGCAATTAGTGCTTATCTCTAAAAAACAGTATGCACTTCCACACACTTAACACAAATCATCTCACTCCTGTGCCTTGTAAAAAGTTGGGAGCAGATACTCTACAATTCGATGATTTGATTCTGACATGATAAGCACTGTCAGGAAGAAGGACACCACAAACAGTGAGCTTGTTAGCTGATGTGCAACTACAGCCAGGAAGAAATCTGAACTGGGACTAGCTCAGGCCATTTTCCACCCATTCTTGCTGCCCTTTTCTCCTCTTCCTCCATCTTTTGCTCTCAGTACTAGTAACTTTCCTAAGCCCTCTGCTCCCTTTTCTTATGTTCAGACCCTAGGAAAGTGGTGGAATCGGAGGGCAGGCTTTACCTACTGCACTGGAGCTGGCAACTTGGACCTGTCCCACACATTGGTAGTGATGACTGACATCCTGGTTGGTTCAACTCGGAGGTCTGGGAAAAAGGGTGCCTTCCACATCAGCTAAATTGTACTGCTTTAATGTTTGGAAACTAATGCTGAAGCATTCATAGTCAATGGAGAGGGGCAGTAGACTCCTCATTGATTATGAGTTCATATTACACAATTGGCATGAGTATTTCTTCTTAAACACGTCTTTAATTAAATTTCTAGTTCCTCAGAAATAGTAAGACCATAATGTCACAGTCTCTGAGGGTGTGGGGAGAGAAAATGAGGATAGAGTGACAATGATTCTTTTTTAACAAACCACCTTATAAGTGGGATTTAGCTCTTGTGATTAGTTTTGTTTATTAAACTTGTCGTTATAGTATGTTAAGGGAGCTTTCCTGGCCGCTTCCTCTATCTTGCATCTGCTACTACTGGCATTCAAAATAGCAGCTACATCTCTGGCTTTTAGTTAATTACTTCATAGGCATGAGGATTCAAGATAAACCACAGTCTTCACAGTCACCTTGAGGACACATGGTTTGCAGTTTTTGCATTGAAAACTACGCTGAATCGATCCTGCGGCATTAACTGTAAGCTGCGCTTATGACTACCAGGTAAGTTTTATTTAAGTTCTAAACTGTAGAGGTCGTAACCATATAATGATATCTCTATTTCTCTCTCACACTGACAAAAGTAGACAAGTGGGGGGTGCCATCTCAAAGCCTGATCTGAAATAAAAATCTCGTTAGTGTGATGTGGTCTCATAGCCAACTCACAGCAAAGGCTCCTCCTGCCAGTTCTCCTTCTTAAACTATCAAATTCTAAGGAAGCCATTTCCAGGGGAGCCATAAGCTTGGTTTTCTAAACACCCTCCTAGCCCTGCTGTGATGCAAATTCAGTAATGATGGTCTTGGCAACTTGTGGATGGGTGCCTTAGAAGACAAAGATAACTAGATAAAGATATCACAGTCTGTGTAATATTTCCAGTTAATTTTGTGACCTTCTGCTTTACCAATTCCCCCTAAAACCTCCCTCAAATACTCCGACCTTCCCAGTCCAAGTTCCAGTTTCAGTTACGGGCTGAAAAACATATATATATACACATTAGTAGACCAACCACTTTTACCTGTAATTCAAAATTTACCCAAGTAATTGTCCCTTCTCCTCATACTAGGTCCATATAGTTACCCAAATTAGTTTCTGAAATTGTGCTGCCTCTCTGTGGGTGCTCGAATGAGAATTTGATGATGATGAAGAACTCTTGTCACTGTCCTGTTGTTTGGGAAGCTCATTAGGTGAGATACAGATAGCGGAAGTGATCCACTTGGTTTATGGGCTTCTATAAATGATAACTTAGAAGGTATAAAAACAAGTAACTGCATCTCTACAATTTAAAGCCAGTAGCACTACAATAATTAAAAGATTTTTCTAAATTGTACTGGCAGAACAGGCAATACCTTAATCGACTTATCTGGGGAAGCAATTAGACAATAAAAACTGACGCATTTTAGGGACTAATAAGGCTGTGGAATCTAATGACTACAATAAATCTTTAGCTGCAGTTATTCCAGAACAATTTCCCTTGCAGTAAAAAGTATTCTACAGGGTTTTCTTCTGAAATTACTGTTGGTTGGTTAGATGCTGATTGTAAGAAACAATTGTGGAATGATAATTTTATTTTTGGCATGCATTTCCATCATTCACCTCTCCATTTCATCATGAAATCTTTTGGCTTCATTCAAAGGTTAGAATCAAGCAACCATTTGACAAGACCTGGAATAAATTTCTTCATTGACTTTCTGTACAAAAAATACATGCTAATATTCTGAAGTCCTATACATTTAAGTTCAGGGTGGTGTTATGCAGCAGTTTTGGACTTTGAGAACTACATTCTTATGAAATACAACATTGGTCATTCTGCCCAGAGCTCATTTTTGATGCAGGCTACAATTAAATATGTAAGTAAATCAAGAGGTAGTATGTATATCCTTAAAAGTAGAGCTCACAAGGATGGAACTCAGCCCATCTAACTTGATGTGATAATGCTGGAGGTGAGCTAAGCATGTAAGCTTTTCCTGTAGCCAGTAGAGCTCTGGATAAGATTCTCAGTGAAGTTAAGGGAACAATTCATCTCACCCTACAGCAAAAAACCCCTACATTTAGCCAGAACAGCATATGGCCTCCACAGGTTATGAATGTTACAGGTACCACTGTGGAAATCCTACATATCCCATGCAAAGATAAAGACCTCCAGTAAACCAAGGTCAGTGTTGACCCTGGTATCAGAATGACACCTGTGGGGCTAATTGTGGAATGACATCATCCTAAGCCTGGCTTATGTATACCTCTGTCCCTGATACAACACAACTGTGTGCTCCAACTTCATTTTCACTTTCATGTTTTATCAGTTTTGAAAAGTGAAAATTATTGTACTACCTATGCTGATGTTTGGTGTATGAAAGAAACATTAATTACAAAAGAATGACTGTTCCAGTTATTAGATCAATTCTTCACCAATATAAATGAATATTCAATATATATGCCAGTATAAGCAAAAATCAGATACAAACTCTGATCCCAATGAAGGAGTTTGTGCAAGCTCCATGCAGTAATAGGGAACACATGGTGCCATCACCAATGTGATTGTAGGGAGAACAAATTCACAAACACTCTTAGCAAAGCCTCACTTTTCCACCAGACCTGCCTCTGCGTGTTCTTAAGCCTTCCTGGGTAAACAGGGAGTTGACAAGGACTGATTTTAGTGCCACCTGTCTCCCCAGGCTTAGTACAGCAGACAGTGCTGAACCCAGCTTTTTTGGCTGGGCACCCCAGGTTGCCTCTCACTCACAGATGCAGGAGGAGGCTGATGACCTCCTCAGTCCTAAACTAGGAGTATAACACTGAACATTTGACTCCTGAAACAGCACAAGTTTTTAACAGCAGCCTGCGACAATGTAAGAGGGGAATATCTTGATGTCAGCTTTGGAAATGACTGTGTGGTATTCACTTACAAAAGCAAACACACTTTGGATGTTTATGCAACTCCATTTTATCTACATTGTCCAGGAATAAAGCTTCACTACTATTTAACATTATTTAAATCCTCCTAGAAAGCATGCTTTTGAATTTCAGAAGAACAGAATGCTAGTTTCAGACTGACCTTTTTCTGTTTTTTCTTGTTCCGTTTCTTTTTCACTTTTTCCTAGAATATTAAAAATATTATTTCATTGAAATAAATTTATGTTAACTGTTTATGATAAGAGACACAATAAAATTCAGCTTACGCACAAAATATCATTGGCCCAAAAACTTCTCTGTTTTATTTTCATTTTTTGAAGTAACCATAGATTACTGTCTGAACTATATAGTTGCATAAAAGCTCTTTCTCCGCAGATACTTCACAAATACTACCTTACTGCTTCTGTCACAAAAGATTTGATAAACTTTTTCCCCTTATCCTTTCCAACCCTAACTATTCTATGATTCTATGTAGTAGATTTGGATGATACACATTTACAATGCAAGCTATTTTGCAAGGAATAAAAAAAACCCTGTTCAATACTTAAAAACTCTTGGGAACACTAGTTTACTGTACTTATATATGATTAAAATATACAAAATATTAAAATCAATTGGGAACCCAGGTTTCGTTTTCAGAAGAGACTTGGGAACTTGGAAGCTTTGGTCTTGCTTCACCTTTTAAAATAATTTAACCCATTAATTTTGTAAACATCTGAATGCACAGGTAAATATTAACTAAGCACAAGAGTCTGTAGCAAAAGGTAGACTACATACTGTTCCAAAATCACATATGCTTATATTGTGAAGGTAGCACACAGACACAGGCTTGTTCTCTCCTCTTTTTTTCCTCTCAGCATTTTTTGATCCTGCCCTACTCCACAACATTTAAAGCATCTTGCCACACAATTCTAACATTATTATTCTGTTTCCGGTTTCATCCCAATAAGCTTCCAATATTTCCTCCAAATAAGCTTAAGTGAAAACAATAAAGCAAGAGACCAGCTGGCTTTTCAGTTAGTTATTTTCCTGTCTAACATATACTCTTTAATTCTGAGGCATACTTATATCTAGAAAAAACATTTTATTTCATTCCTAAGTCAATTAAAGACAGCTTGTCAGGATATTCAATCTTCAGTTTTTTAAACTGACTGCTCAGAAGCTTTATATTGTGAATACACTAGATAAAAACACTGAAAACCTTTGCTTTTTTTCCCTGGAGAAATTGAGTTATATGCACACAAGAAATCAAACTATTTCACATTCTAATTTGACCCTTTACTACAAGGTGACAACTACTACTACAGAATGGGCAGACAGTACAAATGATTTTTATATTCAGCACAAGGCAGAATAAGTATTAACTTGATTATGATATGGTAAATTAAATAAATATGGCCACATTGGAAGTCATTCACCCTTTCAATTACATCATAAAATCCAGATTGTCAATTAAATTGAAAGAAATGACAAAAAGATCTATACAGTCAGTTACATACTATGGGATAACCTGAAGAAGGAATATTATTACTATAATGGTGTATTAATGAAAGCATGTTTCAGTACTTGCTAAAATACTGGCTTGGTTATTTTTGTTTGTTTGGTTTTTGGTTTGTTTGGTTTGTTGTTTTTTTTCTCATATACCACACAATACATAAAATGGCCATGTCCATCTGTATGGCATCAGAAATACAGTACTTTTAAAAAGAGCAATAATGCAGCTCCAGATGAAACACAATAATTTATATACTCGTATTTCTACTATTTTTACCAACTAAAAGCACATGAAGTCATGACAGGATAATAAACCATTATACAACATGCTACTTAGCCACCCATTTTCTCTGAATCTTTTTTCCCTTATCAGCAACAGTTGATATTCTCATCTGATCTCTCCTCTTTAACTCCATCTACTCAGCAACCATCTTCCACTCATCTTGGACATTCATATTATTTCTGCAACTTCTCTTCCATCACAGGAAGAACAAGGTATGAGCTCATCACTCTATAGCCTGCTCCTACCTCCCATTTCCTGCCTAGCTTCACGTTTCCTCCCCGAGGCTCAGCAACACATAACCTAGTTCTCTGCACCTATTTATGTATAGGATCTATTCTCCAAATTCTCAGACTTTTTTCAACCTGCATTCTGCTAAATTAGCATCTGCTATTTCTGACAGACGTTTAAAAATATGCTCTCTCAAAGAGGATATGATAGTAAATAGTAATCTTGATACAGGGATATGACAGTAAATCTTGAGAATATTTTGTCATTAACTTAAGCAAACAAAAAATTTTCTTAGCTCTTCAAACTACTCTCATCCTTTACACAATTTATGTTTCCAGCAAAATAAATCAAGTTCAAAAATCAGAGAAAATTGTTTTAACCAATCCCTGCAGTCTAGGACTGCTATCCCTGTGTAGCGTATGCACCAGGTATTCCTAAGGAGGTTTCTACTACAAAGGATAAACTTATTTTTCATATAACAATATGCCTATAAATATTTGTGAGTGCATATAACCATGACCCAAATTTAGCCAACTAAAAAGTTTCAGACCTTGTAGCATGAAACCAAACCACCACTGTAAGTGTACAATTTGTTATTTAAATATACATAATTTTTGAAACACAAAATTACACAATGATATTCGGTAAAAATACGACATTTCCCAGTCTCTTTCCTATATTTAACCTTACCAATTAACTTCTTAGAAAGAATAGTGTCATAGCAGCCTTCCAGTATCTGAAGGGGGCCTATAGGGATGCTGGGGAGGGACTCTTCATGAGGAACTGTAGTGAGAGGACAAGGGGTAACGGGTTCAAACTTAAACAGGGGAAGTTTAGATTGGATATGAGGAAGAAATTCTTTACTGTAAGGGTGGTGAGGCACTGGAATGGGTTACCCAGGGAAGTTGTGAATGCTCCATCGCTGGCGGTGTTCAAGGCTGGATTGGACATAGCCTTGGGTGATATGGTTTAGTGGGAGGTGTCCCTGCCCATGGCAGGGGGGTTGGAACTAGATGATCTTAATGTCCTTTCCAACCCTAACTATTCTATGATTCTATGATATGATACCTTTTCTATTACTAAGAATGTGAAAGTCACTTAGATTTTCAATATTAAAATTAAATTTTAGTATTTTATTTAGATTTGTTTTCCTTATTGGTATTTCTTCCTGTAATTTTCAACAAAGCAACTGAATCCAAGATTTCACGGACTCAGTGAGATATAGCAAGAAGCTACATAGCAATGTGAAAATATAAAGATTTTTACTTTTCTTGAACTACAGTTCTTTATTCAGTAATATTTCATCATAAAAATATGGAGGTGTTTGAAAACTGAAAAGGTCAGGGAATACTTGTGCTTTAAACCAGAGAACTGCACAGACATAACACACTTGCTAGATTTCCGATTTAAACTTTGGACTATAACTCAGAATATTTCTCTGTGAAAGGTAGATATCATACTTCCCCCCCACATTTATGTTTGTTAAAGAGTGATAGCTCATTCATTTTAAGTTACAAATAGAACTTATGTATCATGGGCAAAATTCAGGCCAAACTGGTTGCAAAAAGAGGAAACCCAACACAATTACTAAAGACACAGACCTTAAAGAAATGCCCATTACCTTCACAGAATACCATCCAGAAATAAAAATTTCTTCTACTTGCTACATTTCTTTCTCCTTGTAAATAATACCTTTCAAATATATTTTTAAACATTCAAAATTACTTTGAAAAATAATAATGTTAATTAGTAGATGGGGCAAATATTTATCCCCGTAATTAATATCTACCACATTTTAGAAAAAATAATGACACTAGAAAGACAAATATATTCTTCTGTGTTTTATTGCAGCCAAACATTAAAACAGATTAAATATACATTTTTTAAGAGTTCACTTGAACTTGCTCAGCTTGGCATATTTTTGTAAACATGAAGCACGTAAAATCACATACCCAGTTACAAAATACTTAGAAGTTGATCACAGCATAATATATTCTCACAGTCCCGTAATTCTACAAATAGGCTGCCACTGTTATATAAAAAGTCCTCCATATACCATTCTAAAATTATTCCCAAGCTTCCTGACAAGATATGGCTTTGTAAAAATTATTGCTCTGCAATTCACAATCACAGGTAATTTTACTAGAATCTCCCACCCCAAACCACATCACAGTCTAAGAGTTTTATTGCTTTCCTGAAAAGTCTAAAGAAATCATTTTGGGACATCTGTGTTTGTTGATCAGATGTACCACTCACATAAGTGGAGTCTTACTGAAATCCCAAACAAAAAAAGGCAAGCATATAGGATGCCCCTTTCACAATAAATGTAAGCAACTAAAAACCTGACTTCAAAACAGTACTACAGAAGTTTAAAATTTCCCTGTCAATCAAAAGCAACCACTGTTAGGGTTACCAAATCAATTTTTATTTTATCCTTCAAAATTTATCTTATTTCTTCTAACCTCCCATTTCAGGCTTAGCAATTTCCTAAAATCACAGCAATCATTCCTGAGCCAAAAAGGAACACATGCAAAACGCCAACAACAACAACAAAAATGTCTTCATAATTGTGGAACAGCAGCACAGAACAGGTAAAAAGTACACCTGTTATATTAAAATTCTAAATCACTTGAAGCCTAAATATCAGACGTACCATTTACAAGAGCATTTATGATGTTAGGTCTTAAATTTCGATATCCTTTTTTCTCAAGGTTGAATTTTCAATTTTTTTAAATAAAATTTACAAGTTGTATTTAAACAAATTTGACTTAAAATAATTCACTGTATATAAAGCTTACTAAATTAGCATTATTTCTTATTATTTTTATTATTTTACTGAATTCAACCTGATTCCAGGAACTCAGTTTCACTGCAATGTACAGACTCCCCACCAAGCTATTATGCAGTTTCTAGACATTTTTGCTTTAAAAGTCAAATGTGAATAAATAAAAAGTTCTAATTCACACATGAAAGTTTTCTGAAAAAAGTAATTTAGTAAACTGCCCTTTTACTAGCATGAATTAAACACACACATTTTGTACCTTGTTAGAGTATTTTAAAAATACCTGAAATTCATGTAGTGTAACTGTTGACATAACATCAGTGCAAAGAGATACAAGTCAAATTTCACAGCATAGTGTGCGCCTGATTAGTGTTTTCACTAAAATGCAGTTAGGCTGTATGCTATATCAGCAGTTATCAAACATCTAAAAAGTCATAATATTATATGTCTCGTGACCAAACTGCTCTGTACATACTGTATGAATCCACAACAAAAGATAGATAATAAAATCTGAAAAAAATGTATTTGCTGCTGCATTATAAATAGAATATTAACAATTGCTTGAACAGCACATCCAAAATGTAGCTCAAAGTTGCAACTCCATCACAAACACAGAAGAAAAATAATGAATTCACTAAAACTTGACCAAGGGGGGAGAGGGAAGAAATCAGACAGGAATGTAAATTAAACATCCAAGTGTTAAAAAAACCTTACTAAAATGACAGTTGGCTAAAACCCATTTACAGTATCTTAGTGTTCATTCCCCAAACCCTGAACTGCTTGGTAATTACATCATAAGATCTATTACAACCATCTGCTCCCCTTTTGTAGCGTATGGTTAGGGCTGGTCCTCCTGATGTAGGGACTTTTCTTTTGAAGCTTTAAGTATCTGAAAAAATAAGGGGAAATCTATATTAAAGGACCAACCAAAACACAAGTTACTCTAAAACAACCACAGAAAAAAAAATCTTAATCTTAAATGTTAAAAAATGCAACTTTGTATCAGACTAGTTAATTTGAAAAAGCTACCATTTCTAGGAGCCATCATAATGAATACGCACAAAGTTGCTGCGTAAGGTGGGAAATTTAAACTTTTAAATATTTACCTAAGCAGTAATTTGTTTTCTCAGTATATGGCACTTCATTTACCTTGTAAAGGAAATCTAGGCCATGGCACAAATACATTAAACTCACTGTTTTGGTTTTTTGTTTTGGTTTTTTTTTTTTTTTTTTGGGGGGGGGGTGTGGTTTTTTTTTTTTTTTTTTTTTTTTTATGTCAAGGACACTCAAAATGGGAAAAGAGGAGCCAGGGAATGAGGAAGGGTCAAAGTTCTAAAGTGGAAACTTCTCTACAGGTAAGGGATTTCAGCAGTAAAATAGATGTAGATGAAGTGGGTGGTGGAACAAACCTTAGATATTTTAAATCTGAACATTTATGAGAGGGATCAAAATACTAAGAGAGCGTAAAACTATCCCCAAACCTGTAATATGGCTCCCTTAAAATAGTCTCCAGCAAGTAACCCTCCCTGCCAGTATAAAACAGGATTAGCAAAAAATCTTAAATAGGAAATCATAGAATAGTTAGGGTTGGAAAGGAACTTAAGATCATCTAGTTCCAACCCCCCTGCCATGGGCAGGGACACCTCACACTAAACCATGCCACCCAAGCCTATGTCCAACCTGGCCTTGAACACCACCAGGGATGGAGCACTCACAACTTCCCTGGGCAACCCATTCCAGTACCTCACCACCCTCACAGTAAAGAATTTCTTCCTCATATCCAATCTAAACTTCCCCTAAGTTTGAACCCATTACCCCTTGTCCTCCCACTACAGTCCCTAATGAAGAGTCCCTCGCCAGCATCCTTATAAGCCCCCTTCAGATACTAGAAGGCTGCTATGAGGTCTCCAAGCAGCCTTCTCCAAGCTGAACAGCCCCAACTTTCTCAGCCTATCTTCATACAGGAGGTGCTCCAGTCACTTGATCATCCTCATGGCAAGGACACCAGAAATATTTCAAGCTGACCTCTCATACCACTTAAGTGCATTCGTTTACAAGAATACAGCCTATAACTAGTTCAAATAGCCTCCTGCTGAGAAGAAATACTGGTAATTGTTTTAGAAGTAAACTTACAGAATTGGAAAACAGTACCTACAGATACCTAAGGATGCGGTTGCCTACTGTATTTATTTTGTGCTATGCCCCGAAGTCAGGAAAAAATTTCAATTGCCCTCTGGCATATTCAAGTCCCACACCCAATCTCCTCACTGGGGATATGAGAATGTTCCTCACAACTAAGTTCATCCTATCTCCTGTTTTCTTTTTAAAACAACTAAGATCCTGTATTTCAGATAAAAATCAAACAATGGCTTCTAACCTGATAAAAACTGGTGCCATAATGCTTCAAATGAAGTTGCATGCATTTATACTACTGAAGAATAAGGACTCTATACTGGTATTTCTGAACATCCTTTATGCTGCCTGCAGTTATGTTTATTATATAACTAGATAAACCTTTCATACATGTAAAAAGCATATATATATGCATATAAATATGTTCTTCATTCAGAAGAGAGTTCTCAATTGTCCCTAGTACAATGAACTTCAATATTATTATTGCTGACATAACAGGAAATACTAGCTTTGAATACCTGAGAAAGGAAATCACATGAACAAAGAAAAGACTTCTGTTACCAAAAACCTCTCATACTGAATCCTCCATCACAAATAATAATGAAAACCCCAAAGTAATAAATATGAATTTTGTAGTCTAAGAGGAAAATGTGAGAATAATGTTGCCTTCAAACTGAATTTTTCACATCCAAAAAAGGCAAGTAAACAACTAATAGCAGGAAAACATAATAGTAGTAAAATTTTTATTCCTGATTAGTAGTTTAATTATGGCTCCTGTTTCTTTTCTTAATTTTCAGAGATGCTATTTGAATTTTACTTTATGTGCCAGAACAATGAGCTTTTTACATAAACTGATAAAAATGATTCTTCTGCCTTCAAAGTGGTTCCCACATAACTACAAATTACTAAAGACTCTTGCGTATGTCAGAACACTGTTGCAGATTTTGTGCTGATCAAATTATTTTCATTTTCTACTTGCTAAACAAAGAATCACGTACACAGTACTACATCTAGTAGTTATTTTGTGTTTAATAACTGAATAAACAGCCTGGAGAAGAGAAGGCTCAGAGGAGACCTTATAGCAGCCTTCCACTACCTAAAATGGGACCTACAACTAATCTGGAGAGGGACTTTTTACAAGGGCATTTAATGACAGAACAAGGAGGAACAGCTTTAAGTTGATAGAGGGGAAACTTAGATGATATTAGGAAGAAATTCTTTACTGTGAGGGTGGCGAGATACCAGAACAGGTTGCTCAGAGAAGCTGTGGATGCCCCATCCCTGGAAGTGTTCAAGGCCAGGTTGAACATGGCTTTGATCAACCTGGTCTAATGAGAGATGTCCCTGTCCATGGAAGGGGAGATGTAATTAGATGATCTACATGGTCCCTGCCAGCCCAAACCATTCTGTGATTCTGTGATTGATTTTTTCACTTCTTCCCCATGAAGGGAAAAAAGAAAAAAAACCTAAATCTAAAAAAACCTTTCAAAAGGATCAGAAATATATACCATTTCAGAGTAACACAAGTTATTTTTTATTCTAACCATGCCTGAAAACAGTAAGGACTCTCTTTGTATCACAATACAATAAAAGGAGAGGGGATAACTAGGCTCAATTCCACCATCTTATTTGAAAGTCCACCTACAATTAAAGGAGTGAGTGTCCTGTTGTACTCTGCACTGGTGAGGCTGCACCTTGAACACTGTATTCAGTTTTGGGCCTTGCACTACAGGAAAGACATTCTGGTGCTGGAGCAAGTCCAGAGAAGGGCAACGGAGCAGGAGAAGGATCTAGAGCAGAAGTCTTATAAAGAGCAGCTGAGGGAACTGGGGCTGTTTAGCCTGGAGAAAAGGAGGCTCAGAGGAAACCATATCACTTTCTACAGCTTCCTGAAAGGAGGTTGTAGTAAGGTGGCAGTTGGTTGAGTCACCATGTCTGGAGGTGTTTAAAAGACATGTACATACAATGCTTGAGGACATGGTTTATTGGTGGACTTGGCAGTGTTAGGTTTATGGTTGGACTAAATGATCTTTGGGGTCTTTTCCAGCCTAAATGACTCTATGAATCTAAATGGAATATTTGGAAAACCATCCACTACTGTACAATACACTGAAGGTTTTATGGTGAAGGTAGGAAATTCATTTACTGTTGCAAGACCAAGCTGTAAATTGTAGCACAAGAAGTGACAGGAACATGGTCCACAAAACCACAAATTAAAGATTTCAAGTTGATATGTGGATTCTGAATTTAGTTTTAAAATAGTATATGTAAGTCAAGAGATCATCTCAACATCCTCATATCAATACAATTGACACTACGCAGAGCAACCTACTACTGAGACTTTGCAATTGTCCTGTAAAGAACTTTTTGTTATTTTAACTTTAAGCAGCACCATTTTCTGCCAAAAACATCTTTTCTTCTACACTTTCAACTTAAAGCACAACAAATCACCTGAACAGTACCTTTGCTGAACTTTTTGCCTATTCTGTCATAGGTAACTACTGCTTGCTCCCAAGCTAAATGTAAGCTTTGATTAAAAAATTTTCTTATGAAACAAAACACCTTTTAGACAGTGCATCTATTAATGAATACCTATGGCTTCAAACATTTCAACACACCATGTTAAGATAAACAGGTTAAAAAGACCTAACAGACAACACAGTTATGTATTGATAATGAGCATTTCGAATCACCTCAGTTAAGGTTTAGCATGTAAATTAAAACATGAATTAAACCATGCCTCAAATCTGTTCTGGGCAAACACAAAGGCCTCCTATGTTTTTTCACTTCTTTGGCTATTTTTGGCAGCCCAAGAACCAAATATAAGTTTCCTTTCCTGCAAGGAAGAACGAAACCCCACAGAACTACCTGGCATCACACCACACAAGAGCTTCTGCATATTGCAAAGATCAACTAAGCCAGAAAGGTGCTCAAGCTAATCAGAACAAAACAGAAATATACTTGACAGGGCTCTTGGACTGCAGCTTCTGTGATATCTCAGCCTACAGATACAACTCAGTGTTCCTTCCACTCAACACAACTTCTCTATTTTGAAGACCTAACAACTTGCAATGATTATCTCCAAAAAAGCAGATGAAATGTAGCAATACACAGTCTTCAAATTTAGAAGCAATTTGTCTAATCTAAAAATGGTTTGGTAAACTACATGCTTACTACTGTCAAGGCACAGATGGAAAAGCTGGAAGTGCTCTTGTTCTTAAAATCGGTTATGTCAAGAAAAATGTGCTGGCATGGCAAAACAGTCAGACTACACCAGATCTGACTGATACACAGAGAAGTGACAGTATCACCACCCATGATCAGTTACTCTGGAAAGGAAATACGCACATATTTTGAGACCCGAAATTTTCTGTTTCCCTGTGCAGCAAGAGTACCCAGCTCTGTCCGAAGTTTCATTAAAAATGCTTCCATATAACCCGGAACTATCATCAGCATTTATTCAGTATAAGATAAAAACTATTGCCTCAAAACCAGGAAGCAACTTTAAATGACAACACTGGTATTCTTCCAATCCCTTCCAAGAAGTAATTTATTTACAAACTTTCTATAAAGTTATAGCTACATTTCTTTGGGGAAAACAAACATTTAAGATAAACTTACCCACTAGATTGTCATTTGAATAATCCTCAGCTTGAACAGGAACTTCTGTAAGTCAAAAGCATACAAACAACTCAAACTGGACATTCACTAAATATTCACAAAATGATCATTTTCTCCCTTATGCTCAAAACACTGACCTATCAAGACTACTCTGTAATACTTTTGCAGAGGTGGGATGCAAATTTTCCTCAGCTGAATTTTTCCAGGGAAAAGATTAATACTTAAGTAAGCCTATGAATTTCAAAAAAGATACTTTAAAATCCTGAAAGTGAACTATTCGAAACACAAATCTCCCACAGTTTCACATGCTATCACAATAAGGGCTTAGAAAACATTCATCTACTTATTATGTCCTCAGCTGTAACTGTGAAATACTTGACTTCAAAATTCAGTTCTTTCTTTCCATATGTATGTTTAAATTAGACATGTCATATGTCACTGAGTGCCATTACTGCTGATAAACTAAAGGTTAAACATAACTCCCTGTTCATGCATAGAGGGAGTCAGAGAAAAGAATATGCAATAGCCAGGATGCTGGCAAGAGTTAATAAGAATCAAAGAGAGGAAAATATATTCTCTGACTTTGTAAGCTCAAAACTGGAGAGACATCCCATTTTATTTCTAACATATACTGTCTTTCATGAGTATGCAGTACTGACTAGCTGGTAGAAAACAGAGCATAGCAAAGAAATCTTTGATTTCATATGATGTAATATGGCCATTTTAATCAATGTAAGTTAAGTTTTTCTGAACTGGGAGCACTCTCAACTTCTAAAACTGATGAGTGTACTCGTCAGTAAGCCATTAAAATATTATCATTAAAAACCCCAAAATCTTAGATTCCAACACCACAGTTATGGCTGTCCTTGAAAACAAAACAAAACAAAACAAAAACCTGCAGGAAAAGTTAAGATATTTTTGTCATAACTGCAATAAAAATATTTTTATAGCAGCACAGACTTCCACTCTATCACACCTATTACTCTAAATTAACTTTCTTTAGTAACAAACTCATGCAAAAGATAATATACAAACCTGATGCCTCTGGTTCAGCGGCCACAAGATCTTCTGTATGCTCACTTTCTATTGTTAGGAAGAACATAAGTGTTGAAAGCTACACACAGTATGTTTACAATTTTGTTTTTGTTTCCCACCAGCCACCCAAACAATTTAATATCAAACAAAAACGAAAACTTAAACTGCAGAACACCTAACTACGATAAGAGTAGAAAGAAGGTACTGAATGCATTTCATGTCCACAAGTTTAGCTCCTCTTTGTTATTGACATCCATTCCTATTACACCCCCAGAACCCAAAAGGGATTTTGGCTAAAATTGTTGGTTGTGTGAAACAATTTTTTTTTTCACCCATTTAATTACACTGGTACACATTTTTCAAATGGATAACCTAAATAAATATAGCATCCATCCCTGCCCCATCCCTGGAAGTGCTCCAAGTCAGGTTGGATGGGGTTTTGAGCATCTAGGTCTAGGGAGAGATGTCCTTGCCCATGGCAAGGGAGTTAGACCAGATGATCTTTAAATGTCCTTTCCAACCCAAACCATTCTGTGAATCTATGTAGCACAATTTTCTGCTTTTCCATTTGCTTGTTTTTTAAAATTGTATTAACAAATAAGTGGAAGAATTATTTTTTTTTTTTTTTCCCACAAACTAAAACCTCATACCTGACAGGTCTTTCCCAATATCAAAATCTTCTGATATTTCATCTATAAAAGAAAACACAAAATTACATAATGTGTTTTTTCATTTGTTTGCTTTTACATTTATAGATTTCAAAATTATTTCAAAATTGTTTCATCAAAAAACATTAAGATAACAATTACAAAATACATACCTGGCTCTGTGGCTTCATTCACCTCTTCCAGAAGGTCCTCAACAGCTAAGAACATGTTCAATTCAGAGCAATAATGAATTCAAACCCTCAACTGATGAAACTTACATACAACACAGAAGAACAGAGCTAGCACACAAGCATGTCTAACTATGAACAGTAAACTGCTATAAACAAACAGGATCTTCAATGAATCTGAGGTGAAAAAAAGAAACCCTAACAAGTTACTTCGTATATTTCCTTCCCTGTTTCACTGAAGAACTGCTACATTCATTAGGTAAATATTTCAAAATTGTACCTTCTGAACAAATGCTGTTTGCATTAAGACACAGTAACTTTAAAACCTGAAATTCTGAAAACACTTCATTTTTCTAAGCCTGATCAGTACTCCAAGTTTTACCTTTTCCAGCATCAACTCCACCTGCTACACATTAAAAACCGTCAAAAAAAAAAAAAGCCCTCTATAAACTTCCCCTTTAAAAGGCTTCCTTTTATTTAATAAACATGCAATTCCCTGGTTAAGTCCTACTGTCCTTCCTGATGGACAATGAGCAAGTTCTTCAACTTAAAGTTATGGATTCCATGGAAAAATAAATTATTTAAATGTTTATTTGAATATGGCACCTTCTAACTCATTTGAGTGTCCTCTTAAACTTCTGACCCCAAAGCTGACAAAACAGATTTTTGTCAGGTATGTAAAATTTACTTACACTAGAGAATTTCTTGACTTCATTCTAAACTAAACAATCATATCTTTTTCAATCAGCAGTTTAAGAAGACTGAGACTGTAGTGATAGGACAAGGGGTAACGAGTTCAAACTTAAACAGGGGAAGTTTAGATTGGATATAAGCAGGAAGTTTTTTACTGTAAGGGTGGTGAGGCACTGGAATGGGCTGCCCATGGAAGTTGTGAATGCTCCATCCCTAGCAGTGTTCAAGGCCACATTAGAGACAGCCTTGGGTGACACAGTTTAGTGTGAGATGTCCCTGACCATGGCAGGGGGGGTGGAACTAGATGATCTCAAGGTCCTTTCCAACCCTAACTATTCTATGATTTTATGATTCTAAGACTGTCTTAAAAAAAGAACTGGTATTTCAAGAACACAAAGCATACAGGACCCAGAGAAAGCACTGCAGACAAGTAATTTTTAAATTGCTTCTGCTTATTACACAAAGGTAGTAGCAAAAAGCATGCATCAAAGCAGACCTAGTATTGACTGCCTGCAAATTTTGAATTGTGGCAAGTACTGGTTCCAAGGTTATGAGCAAAGTTCACGGCAGGCAGGAGGTTCAGTGTCTACGCGGAACTACTGCGTTCCAAATGTCCATAAAAAGCCTGAACTTTGTTTCATTTGAGACCTTAGAGATAAGTCCTTAAGAATGGCATATTAAAAGAAGGTGTCTAAGTTCATAGTTAAAAACCTACCTTTGTATCTACACAGACTGTAATGAACCTTTGGTATAACTGGCAATATGTCGTGATTGAAGATCATACAGATTACATATATATATATATAAATAGCAGGATTATGTTAATGATTTTCATGCTAACTCAACTAAAATATTTCTCTGACTTCAAAACCAATTTATATTCCACTAACATTTCTTTTTGAGGTTTTCTACTTTAACTAAATAGGAAACAAAGATTTTTTCTAAAATGCGCCATATATATACACACATAGAGATTATGGATGTGTGTGGGAATAAACACACACCCTGCCCACACACGCATATACATACACACACATACACCCACTTATATATATGTATATACCTGTACCTTGATGCTCAGTCTGCTCTTCATGTTTTGGTTCTGAAAGGAAAGAAAAATAAAGTTTATGAGTGGTTACTGGAGAGAGTATCATACAAATTTGATTTTAAGCATCCTGTTCATTACTGCTAAATGCAAAGCTCTCAAAGACTTTCTCTAGTTTGGGTGCCTGAATAGATATATTAACCCTTACTAGAGATTGTAGTAGAAATTCTATACAAAGCCCAAATATCAAATTTGAACATAATGCTGAAATTTGAAGCATTTCTATCTACACAGATGAAATATGGAAAAAAAAAAAAAAGCTATAATTCTGTGCAGTTATAAAATTCACCCACACTCCTAATCGTTAAGAGACAGTCTAATTTTTGTAATTCTGAAGAAATAAGAATAAGCATTATTTTACTTCAGCTAATATCTGAGACAAATGCTATCCATTAACTGTCTGAATTTTCAATATAAATATTGTGAATTTTAGAACTAAAGATGTTCAATGTTCATCCAATGTTTTGGACAATTTCATTATTGCAAAAGGTACTAACCCTCATATGAAAAAATTATTTACATGAGATTTTTTTTAAATACTAAAAACGTATGAATTACAAAACAGAGTGATTCACTGTTATTGTGTGGGAGCACCACAAGAAACTGCAGAATAGGCAATGATTCTGGAACTAATTCTATGAAAAACTGATGCAAATTACTTTGGGCATCTCCATGAACATCTTACTACTAAAGCAGGTAGAGGTAACTCTTCTTAAGGGCAGGAACCATGTAAGTGTTCTCTGTTCATGTCACCACTACATATGAAGGAGCATGAAAAGTAAAGATTAGAAGTTGCACTTCTCATTCATATATAGGCGTGAGAAACAAGAGAAGTGATTCCTGATTAGGAACCAATTGTAAAATAAGTATCTCCTGGAAAGGAGAGTAAACAATTAATACAGGGAAAAAGCTAGATCTGTTTTACATTTCTCCTATTGAAGCTGACGCATTTCACCAAGCACACCATAGCTGAGGCAAATAATTCTTTTCTGCAGACCGAGAAAAACTTGTACTAAGGGCTTAAATACACCTTTGGGCCACTCGAAGTCCTACAATGGGATTTTGACTTCTAATCAAAAGGTGGGTGTCAGAATTTCCTTCCTGAAGGCAAAGAATAAACCTGAAGGTTTTCTGTCTGCAATATTTTGAAGTTAAGAATCTCTGTCCTTTGCTCAGCTTACATAAACATAAAAAACAAATAGGTGTACTACCATTCTATGCTGAAGACTTGACATGTCTATGTATGTTAAAAGAGGACCAATATGGTAATATAACCTATACACATACTCTAACACTTGATTTACTGCTATAAATTGTTTACATACACAGGGGATTTGAACACAAAAACCCCTAAAACCTTAACTTAGAACTTGCAAAGTAATGTGACAGCATAGAAAATTTTAAGACAAAGTAATTTCACTTTCATATTAATGAAAGACTTGATACTATCTTTTCACAAAATACAGCAGTTGTCTTACCCTGGTCTTCATTATAACTGTCGTGCACTCTATCTTCTGTTTAAAGAAATAAAAAAAGAAAAAAACCAAAAAAAATCAATGTAAAAATTCATTGAATTTTAAGACATTAAACACACGCAAATAATAATCTATGGTTTATTCAGGCCAAAGATGATAATCAAAACTATAGTATTTTATACTGTATTAAAGTTATTAAGAGTTCAACAAAGGTGAAGATTTCTAAAAGATGTTGTAGGAAGAACTGAATCATTTTCTGGCATCATGAGACAGACTTAAAAAGGATAAAACACTATGAGCAGGCTTTTCTTACGCAATTCATGAACTCATCTACAAATTACCCAGAATTCAGAATGGAAATATTCTAAGATTTTGTCTATATACAGAGAACTTCTACAATTTTAGAATCCTCCTGTTATGACTTTCTTTTTTTTTTTTTTGCAAACTTTTTTTTTTCCCCAGATACTACCTTTTTCCTGACACTCATCATGCCAACTTCAACATCATTGGTAAATACAAATCATTTTTTACCCACAGAAACATTTCTGTACGATTTAAATTACAAACTGGAAATCTAACCCTCAAAATACAATTCTGCCCATTTGGATCACATTACAGTAGTATTCATATAGGTCTTCACATTTTTTCAGAATGGAAATAGAAATACAGATGTAGTAACTCAGTACAGAACTGATGCTACCTATGAGCTCCAGGAGTTTTGTTTCCTTTGTTTGGGGTTTTGGGGTTTTTTTTGATATTTTGGGGGTTTTTTTTAGTTACTTGTTTGCCTTTTTTTTTTTGTTGTTGTTTAGTTTCAGTTTGTTTTTTTGTTTCTCTTGGTTTGAGGACCATATTCAATGAAACTTCAATAAACAGAAATAAGACTTTAGAGTGTACCTGCATAATGTTCCACAGCATCTTCTAGCATTAACTCAGAGTGACCTTAAATAAAAATATTTAATATTTTAAATTCTAATCAAATTTTCATGCAACAACTAAATAGCACAAGAGAAGTTTAAAAGATCACATATTTAGCTCAAGAATCACAGAACTAAACGTACTGAGTTAATAAATATTACAGTGGCTTATTTGAAAGTGACAGCTGGATTGTAAAACACGTTCAAGAAGCTACAATGTAAGTCACACAATATAGTAAGTCCATGATGTCTGTATTTACAGGTAGGTCTTTGATAATCCATTGATTAGATCAGAAGATTCCTGACAGAACAAGATATTTATGTATTTCTGGATTGGATTTGTGGAGTGTTGTGCTCACAAATGTAATGGTAACGTTGAAAAAAAAATCAGACTTATTTGAAACTACCAAAAATTGTTTGAAAATAAAACTGTGATGAAACAGTCAATATGACATATTACTTCACAGCATGTTTAAAAATATAAGCATAAGTCATTACATTGTCACCTGAAGCCATAAAAAGTTACAAACCTGGAGCTTCTGGATCACTTAATGTATTTTCCACATCTGTACTATATTCATATGAAACTGTAAATTAAATATGAAAAAAAGTATTGTTAAAATAAAATCAATTATTTTAACTTGCATCCATAATGCGTCTGTGTCAAAAGCTAAACGTAGCTCCTTAGCTGAAAACTGACAAAACCTTACAAGCTCTTGCAACTTGACACATGGCAATCTAATGGAAGGTGCCGGGCCGCTCTCTCCTAGCCTCCCTCAATTTTTTTATAATTATTTTAATAAGAATAAAAAAACCGTAATCTTCCCCATCCCCAAAGTTCTAAAGGAGCTTCTTCACTGAGGTCCAGGAGGACCTATTGGTGATGATCTACAGAAGACAAAAGCGAGAAATCAGACCTTGAGAAAAATGTACATTTACTTCTGGCATCACAGATCTAGAGCAATTTACCTTTTCTTTTTTTTTTTGTTGCCTAGATAAATATGTGGATTATTTTCCTCTGTGACTACAATTCTTTGCAATGTTATTAATATGCTCAGTACGATACATCCGACAATGCATGGTACTGAAGGTAAAGTAACTATTCTTTCACTTCGAACCATCGCAGCTTGGATTCTAAACTGGTAACTGGAAAGCAGCAGTCTCCGACAAAGACAGGGATAAGTAGTTTTAGATGCATCTAACAAAATTATTTTTGTTTTATTTGGCATCAAACAGGACTGCAAAGTCCAGAACTAGCATTGAGCCAAAGAAGCCTATAGCAAACAGAAATCAATGTCTAATGTAAATGGAAGAGGCTGCTTGTACCATAAAAAGCATTATTAACATCCAGAAGAAAATACTAGGCAGACAGCAGGCAAACCGTAATATCCACCTTATGTTTCTTTATAATGGGAAACCCTAATACCACTGTATGCAATATCAAGCACAATACAAAGATGAAAATTCCAAAAAGCTTTAAAGATTAATTAAGGTGTGCAGAAAGACAGTGCAAGTCTAGTTCAGAATGAAGTCCTTGGTGCTGATTCACTCTCTGATAGTAGAATTGGCAATAAAGAAACAAAAGGTCCTGAAGGAAAGGTTACAAACTAGACGCTTCTGAAAGGTGACAGGATCCACGTGAGAACAGAATTTTCTAATGCCAAAAGTAACAGGCTAGAATGCCCTTACTATTGTTGCCTGTATGAAGATAGTAATATTAGCAATAAATCTCATTCTCACTTTCTTAGACTGTACAACCACAGATCTCTTGCCTATCCAGATCCCAATCATACACAACAGCCAGAAACACACCAAAAAGTAAAATGAAGTTTTTGCACCAATGAAGACAGTCTCCATACCTGTCATCATTCTTTTTAAGAACCAACTGCAACAGCAAACACACTACAGTTATCTCATTCAAAGTGAAAATATCCAAGACAATCAAGAATAGTTGTTTGGAGAAAAAGAAAAAAAAATAATTAAAAATTATCTCTTCCTAAACCAGTCTAACCTTTTCTGGTTTGCTTTCTCATATAATTTGCTACATTTAGGCTGAAAACCAACACTGCCAGGTTCGGATAAACAAAATTATACCTGGTGCTTCATATGGTTCAGGCTCCATTGCTTCAAGGTCATCTTCCAAAAGATCAGCATCTAAGGAAGAAACATGTATTTACAAAATTTAAAATTTTTAAATCCATATATGACACTGCAAATCCTTTAACAGAATATTATATAATATTATGCACGTATAGTCAAATACCTAAGCAGAAATTTTAAAGAAAATTTCTAACATCAGCAGGACAAGTATATAGACTGAAATATTTTATTCTTATATATGGCAGGGGGCTGGAACTAGATGATCTTTAAGGTCCCTTCCAACTCTAACCATTATATAATTCTAAGATACTGAGAATATGTGTACACATATAAACTACACACATTTGTTCAACAAATGATGACTCTCCACAGAAATTTCTGTATAAACATAAAGGAAGTAGAACATTCACTCTGCATTCCAACTAGTAATTTTAAAGATTTAAAATAATTGGAATTTTAACTTCTCCTCTATTCCCCTATTTTAACTTGCACTGCGGATGAATAAAAGAGATACAGAAACAACGACATATAATAGATACAAGCTGAAATTAATTACTTCAGTTGTGAAGAAAGAATCCCAGTGCATTTCTAGCAATCAAAACTTTTAGATGATCAATTACATGAATTTTTCAAAAAAAAAGGTATCAAGATATATGTAAATTTTTCAGTAGTACATCTAAAAAGCATTCAGAAACATCTTTTTCCTAAGCTGGATTTAGATCATATGATTCTTCTTTAATATTTTGATTACAATTTTTATCATCCTGTCAGTGCCTCATGGCAGCAGGATATGAGCATCTTCCTATAAAATGTTATGTTCTCAGCAGGACTTACAATATAGTTCATGAATAACATTCTCTTAGAGAGCTACATTAGAGTCGCTTAAGCCATGACAGAAGTAGACTGAGACTAAGTGTCCATAAAAGGCTGTGCTAATAAACTCCTAAAATATAGTTTGATAAACCAGGAAATCCAGAAGCAGACTCCACACAGATATTACAGAAGTCTCTCTTACGGCGAAGAGGATTTGTTTGGTTGAAAGCCAATATAGCAGTAATTAAACAATAATATATAGTTATCTGGATTCTAAAACTCAAGGCATTAAAATATCCCATTTCAATTTTAAAAATACTTTTATAAATAATACTTGCTGTGGTTGAAATTTTTTAAGTCTCTACTGCAAGCAGAAATTATTAATCAAATTTTTAGTGAGATATTTCCTTTTGTTTCTTCTTATTTTTGACAAAATTTAATTTTCATTATATTTAGTCATTCGAATACCTTTCTGAACTGAATCTGCTGTCTCATATGCTTCTGGCAGTTCATTCTCTAATTCTGTGAGCAAGTCATCTGTAGGAGTAGCTTCAAGTGTTTCTCCATGTATTTCTTCCTTCCCTTGGTCATTTACACTTTCATCTACATCTTCATGTCTCTCTCCTAATCAATCATACAAATTGTTAGAGAATACATAGTCTAGTAAATTCTGTCACCAGCAAATATTCAGTATACAGCACACCCTTCATGTTTTTCAACTGGTTTCCAAAGGAGATGAGGATAGATGACTTGTTTGCACCTACCAGCAGTATAAACCCAAAGTATCTGCACTGACCTGCCAGTGCCTTCTTTTCACCCACAGTAAAAACCATCTCTGCTTACCTACTCCTGCACTCCACCCAGTATTTTGCAAGAAGTTTTTGTCAAGTGACTGATTTGAGCTACTGCTACCGCCCCTGGGGAAGAGGCCACAGTTTTAGGATTTTGTGACTGGACTTCCTTTATTCTCTTGAAAATAACAAATTAGCTGATTGGAATGTTATGCGCAAGCAAAAGTACTTAAAGCACGTACCAAAACCAGACTCTGAGATTCTAGAGTCTAGCCTATAGTGGTATTTATAAATTCTTCAGTTATTTCTAAGCATTAATGCATTACCAGGCTGGGAATGGAGAGCTTCATGAAGAACAGACTGAATTTCTTCTTCCAATTCTACGTCAGCATTCTTGTGCTCTAAAAGGATTATAAATTACAGTGAAAGTAAGTGCAAAAGGCAAAGTCTAAACATTAGGTCAAGGCTTGCAGCCTTCAGTAGCCTCCATAAAGTTCTGCAGAGACTGACTTGGTGAACCTCTGTAACTCACACCATAACAATTTGTGTTTGCCTACTCTCCAGTACGGGAAGTATTGCCTTAATCACACTAAATTCATTCTGAAGATGAATCAGAAGAATTTATCTACACTGCATTCTCTGCACATATATTTTTCTCTGTGGCAGTAACATTGATAACTTCAGGTAACTATTCAAACCAAGAATTCTTTTTGGAAGTAATTATTTTCATCCATTACTTTCCTACAATAACTTTCATCCATTACTCTCCCACAAGTTAGGCAGCAGCACCAGGATGTGACATTAGCCAACAAAATGTCACTTGCAGAAGAAGGATTTTGTTGGCTTCATAAAAAGGTAAAATATATACTAGCATTACAGTACCAAGTCACACCAGAACAAATCACAAACTGATTTCAGGGACAAATTATTACCAGCTAACACACCAGCCCAGGACACAACACAAATTTGTATGAATTGTTGACTTCATATAAATGTCCTGAAATTAACACTAAGAAACCCAATGGCATAAAACCAAAACATAACTGCATTTTTCAAATAAAGACCCAAAATGGTACCAAGTTATGTGGTGAAAAGAAACAAAATTTTTAACTTTGCATATTTTATAACTTAAGAAAAGTAACGCAAGTCTTTTAAAAACAAATTCTATATTCTATTTTATTGACCATATGCTCAACATTTGTGGGTTGTGTTAGGTTCACACAAACATCAAGTAGGATTAGCCTTTTCAAGGAACAGGAGAAAATACGTAGTCTCTGAATAACACAAAAATGCCAATCACATATATGAAATCTGACATACAAAAGTATTTTTTCTTTAATTCCTCTTAAGCCTAATGAATTTTACTAATACTATGGGGTCTTTAAAATGTTTAAATGATTTTTTTTCTATTTACTGTATTTATGATATATTACTGATTTTAGTGGAAAAGTGAATATTTGATTAATTATGAAGTTGGCTGTTAGTTTTAGGTTTGGTGGGTTGGTTTGGGGACTTTTGAGGTGGAGAATTTGCTGTTATTCTGACCATGTATCCTGTTACATATACATCAAAACCACAACAGTGCATCAACAGAAAGTTATTCTGATGGGATATGGTTCCAGTGATAACCATGAGAGCTGACAAGAGTGGCTTCTATACATTTAAATTACGAGCTTTTCATGGTCAGTGATTTATATAAAGGTATCAACAGTGATTCCTGTTAAATCAATTGAAGTGGATAAGCAACACATCAAATCCATGAAAGATTTATTTTCCTACCAAAAGAAATAACACGAGTTAGTTTAGTTTACAAACGGCCTTACCTGATTCAACATATGATTGCTCAGCAGGCTGGATGGTCTCCTCAGATGATGGTGATATTGGCTGTGCTGGGACAGATGTTTCTTTAAGGCCTGCATTTTTCAGTTATAAAGTTAACTTCATGCTCTTTTTGATCTTATTCAATCATAAACTAAGAAAGCTGTTTCAATTAAATTAACTGATGCCAAAACTCTCCAAAATGTATTCAATTACACAGCTGTCCTGATATACAGTGATATATTCAAAGATTAAAGTGTATTCAGATAATAAACAAATATGTTTTGAAGACTAACATATAATGAGAAGAAAAAAAGAACAGAAATTTAAGCACATGCCTTTATTTCAAAGTAACTGAACAAATGATGGCTATTCTCAACATCAATTCAGTATCCAGAAGAAGAATAGGCAACAGGTTTTTCTCACTGTTTTCTCTTTGGACAGAAAGTCAAATAAGGTTCTCTCAATCTCCAATTTCTTTTGACAACTAAATTACTACAGAAAAAATATGACTGATAGCATTTTACCACTAAGATACTCACTATTTATATCACAGTCTTTCTAGATCAAAACACAATGAAAAGAAAGGAACCAGTAACAGCAATAATCAGCACCCTTGTAAGAGAATTTATAGCCTTGAAAGATTCTAAGATACATCCTCAAGAAAGAATGTTTTGGTATTAGCCTAAACTATTCTTCAGGAAGGTTTCAAGCAAGACTTAACAGAGGTTCAGACTGGGTGTAAGAAAAACAATAACACAACCAAAACAAACCCAAACTTACACACACCCCCCCCATGAGGACAGTCAAATCAGTGGAAAAAAACAGCACAGAAAGGTTGCGCATTCCCATTCTTGGAGGTTTTAAAGGCCACACTAAATAATGGCCCCTGTAACCTAGACATATCTCTGAGATAACCACATTTTGAGCAGGATGTTGTAATAATGATTGCCTGAAGTCCCTTCTAAATGGAATTCTCCTATAATCTTACACCATTTTTCTAAGGTTCACATTTAAGTTCCAAGGTCAATAAAGATGAAGACAAAACTACTTTAAGCACACACACTGCCCCAAAGTAGTTTCTCAAGACCTGTATGCAGAGAAATCAGTAGAAAAATAGCATTTAAGAAAGCAGAGGCTACACTATAAATGAGCACCCCTGACTGCTAACAGTCTTGGAAAAGTAACTTTAAGTGGAACAAGTACTGTATTTCAAATCAGTAAAGCTTGTTTTTTTTGGTTTGGGTTTTGTTTTTAATTGCCATGTTTGTACCGGCGTCAAACATATCTCAGTATCAATAGGACTAGTATGCCTCAAACAACTTTACGTAAACTAGAGAGATTTTATTATTTTATGCATTGTGAGAAAAATATATATTTATTCTACAGCTCTATGTAAATAATGCGAACAAAAATAACAGGATTAATTCTACTTACACCTTTTTATATTATTCAAGTTACATGAAGATAAGTAGTTAGGCTGTATCTAGAAGTACTGTAACCAAGAGTCCATTACTATGGAATCAAGATAAGAAGCTAGGAAAAAAAAGCACCAAATTTAGACTCCATTTTTTGCTATTTTTTTCTGCACCATTAAAAGATCCTGAAACATTAAAAAATACTATGAAGACTTGTATTAATCTTTTACTGCATTAATATTAATGGCTACAAGAGTAAGAAGTTACTTCCTTCTGCAATCATCTTTAACTACATATTGAGATAAATTCAGTTACTTTAATAAGCTGCTGCTTCACACTTTAGAATCTCTAAGCATAGAAACTGCCACTTGTTTTAAAAAATACAGTTCCCTTACATATACACCTCTTGAAATAAGCCCTCATATTCTCTGACAACCTGCATCTCCAATTCCAGACAAGCACTTGCTTTGATTCATGAATAAATGGATTCAAAGTATTTCAAAAGATAGTCAATATTTCACAGCCAACCAGAGCGTTGTGAAAGGAAAGAGACTAGAATGAGTATTTTTTTTTGTTTTGCTAGCACATTTCTCAACTTCGCTTTCAGGCTTTTATACACATCTATGATGTGTTTATCAACAATTCTTATTCAACCCTGTCAGGTACGTAATATGTTAATTCATTTACTTTTTGCAAGATACTATTTTGTCTCATATTTTTATTAAAATAAAGTTGCACTCAGTTTTTACTTGTGTGGTGCATTCTTTGAGCTTATGTGGTAACCTGCTATGTTAAATGACAGTACTATTTCATGGAGATACACAACAGCACAACAGACGTCTGGGGCAAAAAACCTCATTTTATTGTGTGGCTATCCATATAGCCTGGTGTGCTGCTTAAATAAAATGAAACAAAAATTAAAAGGGGAGAAAAAACAAAACAAAACCCCACAACAAAACTTTTTTTAGTACCAGCTAAACTTCAGGTCACAGATACAATAATATGTTAATCGGAAAGGCAACTAATTCGAAATTCACTCCCAGACAGTTACTTAAGTGTGATTTGAGTGCTCTTCTGTTAAAAATCTATCTTAGCACTTATCAGACCAAAGATTAATAAACACATCTACATCTTCAAAACCTAAAAAGAATGCTCATTATGCAAGTACATTTACTAGATCTTCATTCTGATGGTTTTTGCTAAGCATTACAATGTTCATAACACACACCTCTTTCAATTCCTTCTTCACACATATATAAATATTTAGAAAATAGCTCAGTATCTGATCTGCTATATATCACAACTAGAATCTTAATCTACAGTACTATTTTCTACAGCTTTCATTTAAACTATTTTTTGTAAGTTTCCTCTAAAAAAACCCCAACAGATTAGATCGTACCCTACCACTTTTTATACCTGTAGGGATCAAAGCATCTTACGCAGACATGTATGCTCTTTATTGGAAGTCTGAGGTAAGTGTATTGCCAACTGCTATAGACAAAATTTAAGCAAAACCAGAAACAGAAGCAACCATCAGGATTTTAATGTTACACCACCACCCACATATACATACTTATACTCAATTTCACTCCTTAGTTTTGCTTTCCTTAAAATGATACTGTAATATAATAATAATAAAACTTTAATTTTAATTACAAATTTCATTCTGAATCCTGTGTAATTTTATTATGCAACTAGTATTTCAATATACCAAGCAATATTATTTGCCTGGTTAAATTAGAATATACTGCTTTCCCATATAAACATGAAAGCAAGTATAAATTCAATAACATACTAAAACATCTCTGCAGAAATGTTTTGCAACTTTATTTTAATGAGACTTCTGGATAAATCATTCTTTTGTGCTAAAAATACAGGAATTATAACAGCAAACTAACCCAGGAGCTTGCTTACAGAAGTATCATGTACTTGAAAAGTGTTGTTTGTAGAAAATAGTAATTGCAAAAATAAGTAAGGTAGTCTCAAATCAAGTTCAACCAGAATACAGTAGTAGTAAGCAGTGCATCACTTAAAATGTGACTGGAATCCAACAATATCCATCAATGGCTAAATAGGCAGCCTAATTTTCAGAAATGTTCATTAACCGAAGATTAGGAAACTCAGAAAAATCAGGACACAGTTAACTGAAAATTGACAGTGAATCCAATGAATCAAGTTTTCGGACCTAAAGATAACTAAAAAAATAAATAAAAGGAAAGAAGAAAGCAGAACATATTGTCACAGGATCAATAAGCAAAAGTATTGCAACATTTTGGTTGAGTAGACACTGACGTCTCAAATCAACACACCACTAAAGTTGGTTTGAATGTATTAGATAGTTTTCTCAGCATACTTAGGGAAAAAAAGTTCAGCAGAGAATAATTTACATTTATTTGCTAGGTTCCTATGACAATACATTCCATTAATACTCCTCTTGGTTGTTTTTATGAAACAGAAATCTATTTTCCTCTTAGTTTCCATTTTAGGTGTCAGAAAATTCTCTTAAAGCTGCTTTTAAGCTTGCATTTGGTATACAACATTACATTTTCATCCCCACATCAAGAAAAAAGTATTTTAACATGAGGAAACAATGAAAGAGCAAGACAACCCAAGAGATTCAGAGTATGTCTGAAGTAATTTGCATTGATTTCACATTTGATTGTTTTCAATACACACTGTTACGCAGGCATATTCACATCTGTACATATTTGAGATTCACAGAAGACATTTTTTGCTTTGTGTTTACGCTGCAAGAACATACTTAATAGTTAAAAAAAATTATTATTATATATAGCCTTTGTTCACACTTATTTCCAGAAAATATTATGTTCTTATTGCCATATTTACCACATTCACATAAATATGCTGAATTTCTCATTCTTCAGGTCTGTTCCTCGGTAGCAGAACTGATACTCTGTTTAGTTCTTCTCTTTCTTGTCTTCTTTGGATGGGTTTTTAGCTACCTTTTTTGTTTCTTTCTCTTTTCCCACCTGATTAGTACCATCCTTTTCACTGGCTGATTTTTTTGTAGCCTCCTTGGATTTTACATTTTTGTCTAAGCTTTTTTCCTTTTCTCTGTCTCTTTTAGCCTTCTCAGAATCTTTCTTTAATTTATTCTTATCAACAGCTTTCTTGTCCTTTCGATCAGTAGCATCTTTTCCTTTCCTGGCTTTCTTTTTTTCTTCCTCATCTTTGTTATTCTCCTTCTTGGATTCCTGCTTCTCCCTTAATTTCTTGAGTGGTTCTTTAACAGCTTCTTTTACTTTTTAGTTTTTCATTTAAAAAAGAGGAAATGTTCAATAAGAAAACCATTCTTATATCAGAAAACATCTTATGAACAACCATCTAAAAGCTTGGATGGAATTATTACTTAATGCTTGTTAGGTGCCAATTTAAACTTGTATAATTAACTATTTGAGCTTTAAGCAATTTAAACAATTAGTTTTGACATTCAGCAATATCTCACACCATGCAGCCAGACAATAAATAACCTCATTTTACTGCAACTGCATCCAAATAAAGCATTATATTAAAAACCATGCCTCTAATAGCTTACTATTAACTAACTTGTGCAGAATGCTAAAATGAGTTTTGCCTGTAAGCATGAAAATCACAGTAAATTTAGAATCTTTGACACCAGAGTCTACAGATCGGACAATGGTAGGATCTGTAAGTGTCAAGAGCATCACCAAAATAATTCTTCTTCCAATTTTCTTAACTTTCTAAAACTACAAATGCAAGTGTTATAACACCACAAATGTATATTATGTTCTACTGACATTGTTACCTCTGATTAAGCCAAGACTTAAAAATGTATCTGAAGCATATATTTTACAAAAATAAGTACACCATAAGTAAGAAGAAACAGCAATGTCTTGCTGAATTAAATGAACTCCAAAAAGGTTTTTACTTGGTTCACATATATGCAGTGAAATGAAAGCAACAACTGTAAATTAATTCCCACATTTTCCATACGTAGTGTTATTAAAAATACTTTTTTTTTTTTTGCTTGCTTTACTTTTGGAGTTGTATCCTTTGTGCTTATTTTCTCTCTTTCAAATTACATTTGGCTGTGACACAGTATCTAGGTAATACATCTGAAGAACAGTCAGAACAACATCCTTGGAATTTAGATATTTAATATTTACTTCCACTTTGCCAACAGTTCCAAAAATAGGTGTCAGTATCAGCAGCATTCTCCAGAATAATTTTTAACTCAATAAAATTTATAAATTTTCCATAAAATCTCTGTATGCAGCTGTCCTGGATTCCAACAGCAGCATTCGCATTTGATTTAAATACAGCATTTACATTTAATTTTAAAATTAATACTCTCATATTAGTAAAAAAGCAATCACAATTTCATATATAAAATATGACAGTTGTTTTTATTCAGACTTCTGAGAGAAATCGCAGTCTCTGAGGTAAAAAGCAGGCAAGCAACATTTCTCCTGTAACATCTGCCCCTAACCGCTGTGTAGCATTTCTGTGGAATGAACAATTCAATCACACAGCTCAGACTAAAAGGAATAACATCATATATTCTTCCAAATGTTTTTTGGCATAAAGCATTCGAACTGTATCATACCATTTCTTCATTCTTATATCAAACACTGACAAATAATGAAAAACTCAGGAACTAGGTGATCTTAAGGTCCTTTCCAACCCTAACTATTCTATGATTCTATAATTCTATTACTTGCTAAATTACATTTATTACATTCTTAGAAACAAGCAATTTGCAACCAAGTCATACCAAGCACAATGTGGAACAAATGCTGAAAATTTCAGCTTGCACAGAAGATGCTAAGAAAAGTTATATTATAAAGAGCGTGTATTTTTCACATACTGCTAGAAAAATCACATTAAAGTCTAAATGTCTTTAATGAAACAAAGAGACTGTGTTCTTTACATAATACCATGCTGTGTGGAAATAACTGAGCATATCTAAGAAATTAAGTACCTGAACTACATCTGGTACCCTGGTGTTTTGCTAAGGCTAATTAGATTTCTTAGTCTCTCTGTTGCACTGAAACATTTAGACCATTATGTCCTGTTCATACAGAAATGTAATTATAACTAAATATATGGCATATATTGGTTGCAAGCTATCCGACTTTAAGCTTTTGGAAAAAATGATAAGTTTCATCACTGCAATCAATCCTGCACTGATATTAAAATGGAAGTTATTGAATTTTACCTAAATGTCTCCTTCCATGAGGAAGAAATGGATTAAATTACTTAAGAACAGACTTGAGTAGAAATTCGGGTGCTCAAGTCCAATTACGCTATAGTATTAAGAGTTCACATAAGACAACTAAAGGAGGATTTCACAGACAGTAAAAACTGCACATAAATCAGAACACTGTTTTTTTTCTTTTCTTTTTAAACACATGCATAATACCATAAACTACTTGTAATCCAAACAAAACAACTCTTGTAAAAAAAATAAAAATTGCACAAACAATCTCTAGTCAGGAAAGCACTCACATTGCCATTAAAGTACAATCAGTATTAAAAAAACCGCCACCAAAACAATGAAAAATGGGAAGGGTAATAGCTTGCTGTAACATTAGACAACACTTAGCCAACATAGCTAGTATTAGTAAACATTATTATAATCTGCAGTTTGTATTTGCAATGTGCATGCATTTCAGACATCATTATCTGCATAAAGTTCCACAAGAAAAAGAACATTAAGAATACCTTTGACTCTAGCTTTTTTCTTGGCTACCCCTCCTGGCTCCTCACCTGATTTGTTGCAAAATGGAAATAGGTTATGAACACATCTGTGCTGTTCAAAAAACATGACATAAAATTTTCAACTTTGCTACGCTATGTAAAAAGTTATCTTTACACAGCATACTGCAGTGCAATGGAGAGATGATGTTAACTCATTAAGAATAAAGCATCTTCAGTAGCAAGACCACCACAAGTACACAGAAGGGAGACTAATAATCCAAGAAAAGTATCACATTACTAGACTGATGCTACTTAAGATGCTTCTCTAACCTCCTAGAGCTAGCTCAGTTCACTCCAGACAGTGTAATGCCACATAATTATGACCAATATCCCAGCTGATTTCTCTGCTAGGTATTGAGATATCTCGCAAACCCACTAACTTATGTTTCAATATAATTTTATAAATATTTAATAAACATTAACTTCAAAGATCTTCAAGCACATACATAATGTAGGTTATATAAATAGAGTATTTTCTTACAACGAATTACTATTTGTTTATCAATTGCAGAATGCGTGTTTTGGCAAAGGTACAGCTCATATTTCATTTCAGCTAAAATAGTGTTTTGCTTAAAGCTATTTAAGGCTATTGAGACTTTCATTAAAAAAAAAAAAAAAAAAAAACAACCTCACTCTCCAAAGTCAGGAGCTGCCCTATTTCCCCATTGTAACTAACAGAAACAGGTTATTCAACATCTTGATCGGGCTTTACACCTAGATACACAAAAGGCTTGAAGGCAAAAGCCTTCTACCCATGCCACCCGAAAAAGAAAAACAAATTAGCCTTATCTTCTAACACTGTCAAAATATATAGTATTATCACCATCATGCTGCTGTGTATTAAGACCTAACAGAACTACCTTAACAACAAAAATCTTGTGCACTGCTACCCAAAAAACAACTAGAAAGTTAACAAAAGTTATGTTAAATATATTTTTAAAACTCATACAGAAACTTATTAAACTAGAAGACATATTCCCATGTCACAATATTACGCTTCTCATTCAGATATATAAAGCACCTACATTAGACATCAGAAACTCAGTCTTTTGGTTCCAGTAACAATATACATCAAAAGTTACACTTAAAAACCAATACAAGCCCCCCACATTCTACAATTAAAATAAATAAATAAATAAAAACATAAATTTAAGAATGCAGCCACTAAAGTCATTGTAATAAACTTGCATCTAATTTCTATCTTGCAGGTATTGAAAATATCAAGCATTGACATTATGGGTAATATTTCTTTAAAATGGGTTAGCCAGGTAAAAATACAATTTTTACAATAATTTCCTTACAAACTCATACCTGGGATATAAAAGCCTTTTCTTCCCCTCACAGATTATAATCACTGCTTAAGTCCAGAGTTCTAATACAGCTAAATTCATTACTCAATCTTATTACTTATAGGCAGTGCATGGAAGAATAAGTAAATAAATTTCTCATATAAAAGGAAGAAGAGATTCTAACTTTGTTATACTACAGCATCAATGAAACTATAAATAATAAAAGATACTCAGCAAAGCTGCACAAAGCCATATTTAAGTTCCCATCTCCTCCCCTTTTCATAGTAAAATTAAATGTTACTCAGTATTTTAAGATATACTCTTAAAAGCATGTCTTGTCAGAGAAAATAGAAAATTTTACAAATAACTGTACACATAAAAATTATAATACATATGTTTGAAATTATTTTTAAATGAAAGTAAATGTTCCACACTGAAAGAATACAAAATACCTTGTTCGCTGATTATTGATACTTCACTTGTTAAATATTCAGGCAAGCAGTAATTTCTTTCAATCTGCTTTTATACAATGAAGAGTTTTAAGATTCTCAGTAAATTATCAATGCATGAAATAACTCTGCAAAACATGCATACTTTAACATCCTATGAAGAGACCAATTTACAGGAAAATTATTCATTTTGAAATTAATATTTCAAAATCCTAATATTATGTAATAATCACAAGATAGAAATACTGCTGCATCTTGATTTCCACTTCGACTGGGTCCCTACAGAAACTACAAGACAGGAAAGTCTCACTTGTGAAGCCCAAAGAGCCTGAAGCAGACATGAGAGCAAAATCACTTCACTTTTCCAAGACAACAATGTCCTGGGGCATGTGATAAAATCTGGCATCTAAGTAAAATGACTGACAAAGACATAGGCTCTTGTAGCCTTGGGAGACAGAAACCACGTCCAGAATTTTATGAATCACGTAACTGAGCTTGTGAACCTTTATTCTAAGTTTCAATTTAAGTGTCTTCAAACTTTTTTTGAACTATATTTTTACTACATTATAAATGGCCAGAGCTGGCAATACAAAAAGAAATATAGAATTTATAACCACAAATATGGTTATGATAGAATGTCAGAAATTACTACTATTGGAGTCAGGGAATTAAAAAGTAGAATTCAATGTTAACATAGGTGGATAGGTTTCCAGTATTTTCCAAAGACCTGTTTTAAGCTGTCATACTAAAAATTAATAATTCATGTCTAAATGGTTATTTTTACCTAATGCTTAATGGTACATAATATCTTAATTGATTCTTTGAAACTTAGAACATTACAAAGCATTCTAATTCTGTAACAAAATCCAGTCATTTCCTCTATTTTTACCTCATAAAAATCTTCAAGGATAACCTCCACAAAAAGAACCCCCAAGTGAGAGCACAGCTTTAGAATTTCAGCATCAAGAGAAAAACACGAATACTATTTTTATTTGTAAATACAAAAGCACTGCAAAACAAAACAAAATACAAAGCACTCAAGTCTTTTTGAGCAGTTTCATAGATGTCGACAGACAACATTTGCATATTTAACAATGTATTGAGAAACCTGATATTTCTTCTTCCATATATAAATTTCTTATTATTCATTTAGTAACACTGAAAACTTTGAAAGCCTTGTTATACAACAGGTTTTGACAAGTAAAATAAAAATCCTACATATCAACTTCACCACATCATCTCCCAGCATAAATCCTCTTAACCTACAGCATCATGCAACAAACGCGAGCTAATTATTGTGTCTTATCCACTTACATGTGAAAAGGAAAGAGGCTACTTCACATTTACCATAGAAAGCACACGGCCAAAGTTAGCACTATGCAGCTGACAGGCAGAACTTGCTACCCTTTTGGGTATTTGTGTGACGCCTTGGTAACAAAGTGTCAAGCTTTAAAAAGTAGGGCTTGTTTTCAGACTCTTGCTTTAAATCACGCAATCCCATCAAAAACTTCAGTCATCATACAGAAAATTAGCAAAAGATGTTAAAACTGCACAACTAAAAACGGAAATAAAAATCTGTAAGCCAAAACCATTATTAACCCTTTTTCTCTCCTGTTTTCTTTCTCCAGAAGTGAAGTCAGAAAAAGCTATGACTGTTTGCATATGTACCTGCACATAACTATTATTCTGCATCTACAGTATGCTACATTGGATACACAAGGTCTTCCGCTAAACAAAGTATCTTACCGAGAAAGCCAGCACCCACTTACCTTAAACTTAACTCATTACCTGTATGTATACCAAAGCCTGTAACTGCCTCAAATGCAAGGGCAAATGCAATGCAGCTTTTTTTTTTTTTCAATTCACATGAGCATTAAAGATAATAAAACTACTCTCAATACATTCTCAATAAGTTGCTTTAATATCTCTTGTTTATTTGTAATTGCATAATTTCACAAGATAAACCTGAATTTAAGACATAGGGCAGAAAGCATTTTCTTTTTTGAAATCACAAATACATATGTTGCCTTTTGCATGAGAACATACAAGAAACCAATAGGCACGCCTTGCCTTTATTAGCCTCATCTTAAGAAATTTCTCATGACCAGAAAGACAGTATTTGGTGTATTTCATGCTGTTGTGCCATCACAGAATCATAGAATAGTCAGGGTTGGAAAGGACCTTAAGATCATCTAGCTCCAAACCCCCTGCCACGGGCATTATGATAGCTGCTTAAATGATGGCAAGTGAATAGGAAAAATATCCCAAATTACTACACTGTACACAACAGCTTTCTCCAGCTCTCAAATACTAATCAAATATTTTTTACAGTATAGGTGGTTCCCCCACTCCATCTTACCATGAAATGAAATGAAAATCCTAATGCTTCAATGCATTCTTCTTCTACCCCCCCCATCCAACTGTAACCTATATGAATAACTGTAATAAAAATTCAAAATTCACTGTGTGGGGTGGGGGGGAAAGTACTGGCAAAAAGTTGTTGCAGTACGAATTTCAACAGATATGCAAACAATAATGAGTTTATTTTCCTCAATTCTAAGTTAATGCTATAAATTATGAGCATTGTGATTTCCTCCCCCATAAAACACTGTCTTACTTTCACATATTGTTGAAGGTGGCCACAGAAGTCTGGGGTTCAAACCTTCCATAAATTCTCAACCATTTCAGATATAAGGGTATTAAGGTTTTTTCCCCTACAATTTCTTTACATTAGTACCACAACAAAGCAAGGCAGAGCTACAAAGGTTAATGCAGTATTTTCTTTAAAGTTTGTAAACTTCCGCTGAAGACTGACAGTTAAAATATCAAACATTTACCAACATGAGAAAATGAGACAGTAAAACATCCCGCTTATTTCTAAAAACGCTGGCCAAACTGGAAGACTACTACTTTAGACAGACATTTACTTCTGGAGCTCTGTAAAATTTAATATAAATAACCTGTAAGGAATACGAAGGTAGCTAACGAAAGCTCCATGTCCAATTTAACATAAAATCACTAAATTCTCATTCTTAGCTAGCTACAACATCTAGCAAGTTCCTGTAATTTAAACAATGTATTTTCTTCATTAAAAAGTTTGCTACTAATTTGTTCCTATTTTAAATTCTCAAACCAAAAAACTGCAGGTAGAAAGCAGCAGCTTTGCCTCTAAAAATGATTATTCTAAAATGATATCAGAAGGCAAAGCTGCTACAGCTTTCTAACCGCGGTTTAAAACCACATTAAAAGTTTCCTGGACTTCTTTTAAAGCATTAATATACTGACTGTGCTTTATATAACTGATAGCCACCACAAGTCAAACTAAAAAATTAGGTTTCAAATTCCTCAATTGATTTCAAACACCTTGTGTGGACTTAGAAGCAAGAGTTGAGATACAGTTCAGTTTTCCTTCTTCATGCGCATGTCATACTCAGCTTAACCTTTTTGCTGTTAAATTGCTTTAAAAAAAACCAACCAAAAAACAAACAAAACACACCAAAAAAACCCTCTGCCATGCTATTATAAACCAAAGACTCATTTAAATCTTATTATCCTCACTAGCCAAGTCCTCCTGCTTGCAGTCACAACAATTAATCCAATACATTGAAATCAAATACTTTATCCTAAACTTTGAGAGCTTTGACAGCTCTGCTCTGTCAAAACCGCTGGTGAGGGTTTACGAGGCAAGAATGAACACTTCAGGAAAAAAAACAAAACCAAAAAGCAAATGCCTACATTCCCGAAACTAAACACTCTAGGAAGTTGTATTTCCCCTAGGTGCATACTACATCCATCCACGCCCAGCTCTCCCACCCCTTTTACTCCTACAAATTCTTTATTACCATTATAATTGTGGATTTCCACTCAATAAAAACAAGGAACTTCCATGATCTCAAAGTAGAACTTTCTTGGCCTGCATTTTATCTCCCCAGCCTAAGTTAAATTTATTTACTGTTTACTGATATAACCATTACTAATTTCAGTGCCTTCTTCAACTACTTGAAAGCTGCAATATGTTTATTTCACTTGAAACTTCACCAGATTATCAATGTATATTATAACTATTTGGTATAAACTTCATGACATAGAATCCTCATAGTAGATGCTTTACTCCTCTTTTAGGATATTTAGCTCCGTTACTGAAGCAGCTACAAAAGAATTCCACATTCGATGACAGTATTTCTAATTCATACTGTTATTATTATCCCACAATAGTGATCAAACTCTTATTTCTAATTCAAATCTGCTTCTAAACTTAAAAGAGAAGCCAAACAAATCAAGCCTGCTTATTTCCTATGTGTCAGATACTTCACAAGTTTCTTCCACTTGCTAAGAAACTTATCACTAATATTCCACAGATCTACTACTACTTATTTCCATAATGTACAGGGTTCCCCCCCCCCTTTGCTTTATGCTTCATATATATCATCCTAAAAACATTAAATTTGCATGGTACTTTCTTATATCCAAATCCTAAAATATTTGGAAGAAAATGTGACTAATGTTCTTATGGCTCTATTCCATTCATAAATCTTAAGCAACAGTATTAACATGTCCCAATGTTGTTAGGTTTTTTTTAAAGCATTTCACTTGCTCAACATTAACACTTCTTTTTTACTACTTTTAAAAGATTAAGTAAAACCCTGAGTTGGAAGACTTACTGGAAGGGTTGGGTTTTTTTTCCGTTTCTTTAATCAGGCATGTTAAATTGCCATGCCAGAACAATTGAAAATTAATTTAATTTAAAAAGATTAAAATTTCAGCCTGCATCCACCAGTGTTAAAACTTGAGTATAAACTTTATATGGGAAACTGATATGAACTTAAGCATAGCAGGCATCACAAAAAACAATAATTCTAATAATAATCTGATGGAGTACTGTATTAATTTATTAAAATGACAGCCTGGTTTCAGCTTCTAGTATCAGATACAAACTGCAAAACACAATCATAAACTCCCCTTTCTAGACCAGTAACTTTATCATAGACAGAATTCATGTACACTGGAAATACTTTTGGAACAACTATCATAAAACAGTTTCACAGGAAAAGGCTTAAAATTTTCAAAACTGCATTAAGCTCTTGAATTTAGCAAGGAATAGAAGGCAATCTTATTTCCAATTTGTCTTTAATAGATTCGGTATTACATGAGAAACACACAATCACAGTCTCCCACTTCCATAAAAGGCCCGCTTCAAAAAAACCTCAAATTTAGAACAGCCCTTCTGATGTGATTGTTATATTGAAGAAATGACTGAAAACTTAGTTTGAAAATAGTCAAATCAGTGGGAACAAACCATATGATGACATCATAGCTTCTGAATACAACAGGTAACAGCTAACTTAAAAACAAATGTTTCTGTAAAATTTTCAAGCACTTTTAAATGGAGTGCTTTTATTTGAACAAGTAAAAAGAATCTATCTGAGAAATCAGTGAATCACAAAATAAATTATTTATTAAAATCATATTTCACAAGAGAATTATCATTGTCATGTCTATATTAAGGATTAACATATAAATATGTATTTACATAATGCAGTCATGCTAGAATACTTTACAGTTAAAGCTGTTACAAAATGCTTCAGTTAACGTTTGCTAGAAAGACAAATGTTACAGCGTTAATAGAGGTTATTACACTCAGCTTTGTAAGCTTTGTGCACAAAATGCACAAATTGAAGCACATACACAAACCAACTACACAACCACAGATACATGTTTTATTCTACATATTTACACAACTGTGTAGCATGTCATCCTGTCACAAAAATGGAAAGGTAACTGAAGGCTTTCAACTATTAAAACTGCATTGTGTAGCTGACTTCAAGTTCAATCTTTATAGTGTCCAGTTGGGAGTTCCCCCTCAATGCCATGAATTCTTGTTACATTAAGACTGATGATTTCATGGACATTTTTGAAAGCCAATCAAATTAGTCTCTCAGTCACTGGTTCTGCAAATCCAAAATAACACAAGTCTTTTTTCCCTGAACCCCTTCATTCTGTGACGTACCATCAATATCATCTGAAGCTTCGCTCTCTTCTTCTTCTAGTATTTCAAAAGGAGTCAATACATCATAGAGAAATGAGAGAAAGCCATAAAACCAATCAGAGCTTTCCTCTGCTAAAATATTAAGGACTTCCTCAAGGGAATCAATATTTTCATTACTGCCATCTTTGGTCAGGCCTACACAAGAATAGAGGAAAGAGAGAGAGAAAGAGGGAAGGAAGAAAAAAAAAAAAAAGAACAGCAGTTAGGCGGAAAGAGGAAACTGTAAAAGGAGGATCTGTGAAAGACATCTCATGTCACAGACAAGAGTCTTTACAGGAATGCTAATCAGGAAATAGAAAGATGTTAAGGAAGCTGAATCTTTCAAAGCACAAACTATAATTTGGACAATAAACATGCACAATATTATGCCAATATCTCAAAAAAAATGCAGCAGCTTTGCTTTCCTTTGTTCCTAGTCCTAAAACCAAATCCATTTATATTCAGTTTTCTTGCCATGGCATTTACCTTAATGCAGGCAGTTCTTTAACATTTATCCTCACACTACTTAAAATCATCCAATTTGCCCTTTTCTTTTTAAACCCATCATATTCAAATTTGAGAGCCTGCAACTGATAGCTGAAAATAACATCCAAAAGCAAACACTATTTAAAAATCTTGTCACATCCTATTAAAGATATAAGTTATTCCACCATGCCGAATTTTGATTTTGATTAGAAGTGTGGACTCTAATTGCTGGTGGGTGGTGTTCTGCAGTTTGTTTGCTTGTTTGGGTTTTTTTTAAGATGCTTCTCAATTTTTTTTTTCTATGATATATATTCTACATGATATACTTGCTCCTCAGGAATTACTTTCAAACCTGAGGACATGCAGAACACTAGATAAAAATGAATATGTAGCCAATATGAAGTAGGTATGCATTGTTACACAGAAGATCTAAAGCAGGCTAATATCAGATGAAGTAGAGACGGTCAGAGCAGCAAAGAGCGAGCTTGTCACTCCTAAACTCTCCGATACCAGCAGTTGCTATCCTGGACTATGACATTCACTGATCTAACTGGCATTTGTAAAATACCAATAAGCCATAATTAATGCTTTTTTTCCTGTATGGTGTTTTTTGTTTGGGGGCTTTTGTTGTTGTTTTTTAATTGAAATCCACTGGTTTACAATCAGTCCTAAATAATATTTCAACATTTCCATTCTGAGAAAAGCACAACAGAATGACCAAGTAATGACAAACGTCAAAGCAGGAAAGGGAGGAGCTTCACCTATTTCTAACCAGAACAAACCTTGGTTTGTGTTGGAAGGAGAAGCAGAACAGTGGGCTAAGGGTGAAAACAAATTGTTGAGACATAAGATTAAGTAAAAACGTTGCACATGCAGACTGCAAAGCAATATTAGGCATAGGTTAATGAAACATTTAAGATAGAGGAGTTCATGGCAGAGACATTTAGCACATTTCAACACATTTTTCTTACAGCACATAGTGAAAGTATCAATGATAATTCTGAGGAAACTTTCAAGTCCATGATGTTCCACATCCTTGTACCTGGATGTCCAGAACCTCTACTTGAGTGACCAGCCATTATTTTTTTCACAGGACAGCTCAAAGTTTTAAAAATGAGAGACTGAATCCAGAAGGCAATCAAGGTATTACAAATATCCCTCTCCAACTTCTTCCATGGCTTAGCTCTATAAAAATTAAATTTTTACACTTAACTTTATGCATGGTAGGCAGTCATCATTCTAAGTTGTTTCTGAAATTTGGCCCAAGTGAGATGTAAAGATGTAAAACAAAGTAAGTATGTTTACTGAAGAATGAAATCTCAATTTAAGAATTGAAACCTTAATCTAAAAATAACAACTTAAAAAAAAACGACGTTATAAACAGAATTATAAGTATTTTATCATTATATTCTGCTGGAAACGGGCATTAAAAATAAATCAATAAACAAAATGCCACTCAAAAAAAAAGACTCCAGACTTCAGATAGTATTTCTGTAAGCACTGTGAAGAACTATATAGATATCTTTTCACTAAATAAAGAATAAGACCCTCGGGCAATTATATTTGTAAAATATAATATGGAGTGCACCAGCATATTTTCTTTGAAAAGATTAGGTAACCAAAGGGAAAGACAGGAACTGGAAGAATGTGTCTTACAGTCTTCACCATAAAAAATACCCCACCAAACAACTGCCCCCCAAACCTTTTCTTTCAAATTCTTTACAAAAACTACCAAAGATTGTATTAATGGCCTTTGAATCTAAGGGTTAAGAGCACAAGACACTTCAGCTTGAGTTACCGAAAGTAACACATTATTTCATAAACTTACCTTTTTTTCTTTCTTAGAGAGACTTACAATAAAAAAAACCCCAAACTAATTAATAGTCAAACTGCTTTTCATATTCAGTCATTCTTATGACCGAGAAGAACTGCTTTTCAATGTAAAACTGATAAGCACAAATAAGCATGGTAAGAAGTGCCTAAAAATGGTGATAAAAATGGAACTGCCCAATGAATATCATGCTAAATCAGTGACTCAGGAAAGTAACTACTTTATTTCAAGAGAAGACTAAACATTACCATTTAAACCCAAGAGTGATGAAGGGAGTCAAAATCCTTATCCAATCACAGTGTTGCCACAATCAATAGGGGATAGGGCTTGCCTACACTCATTTAACAAGTCAAAGCCTTTCTTCTCCTGAAACATCTCTTTTATGGGAATGAGCATACACATGCCTTAATATTTGAAGGTGCTACAGTAGAACATGAGAAAAACAGAGAAGAGTATGAAACTTCTAAACAGCTGAGCCATACAGCTGAGCCATACAGAAATGTTTTTCAGAACTCCTATTATCTCACCACAGATTTTCTGAATGGACAATCTTAGTACAACTGCTTGAAAACATATTTTTCTGCTATAGGTGAACCAGCGGAAAAAAGCTGGTTTACAAAAGTTTGAATTCTACTGTTCACTCCCTTGGTTTGCTAATATACCAGGCTGTTTCAGCGGTTTTCCCCCCCTCCCCATTTTTTTGCTTAGGCAAACTACTCTGAACTAAACACACAAGAACAATATTTTGACAACTTTCCGTAGCTGCAGTTCCACAATTATACTAACTACTGCAAGCGTTTAAGTAGAATTTCTCAGGATATTGTTGCTTGTTAAAAAAAGTCCGAAATATAAAAAACCAGCCTGGCTCCAAAGATTCTATTACAACAGACACTGGTAGTCTCTATACATGATTTTTTGGGTAATACTCCTACAGCCACTGTTTCTTTGTACTGAGCAAAAGCAAGCAGAGAGATGTAACAGTCCTCCTAAGAAGAATAACAAGTTCCTTCAAAGAACAATTAGAGTGAAGAGGATAAAAAGAGGGAAGAGAGTTACCAATAACAGGAGCCCTCAAAGGAGTAGATTAAGAAGCCTCTCTTCCCATTACCAAATGGAATTCAGTAAACAGACCTCACATATACCTCTGGAAAAGAATCTCTAAGATAACTGCAGGCTAGCTTCAACAAGTTTACACTTCCACCCTGGATAATTTTTATATAAATGGATATAAAATTAACCAACAATTACAGCTGTGGTTGAGTAGCTAGCCGGGTTGTAGGTGGGGTTTTGTCCTCTCTCTCTTACTTGAGGGTGGGTGAGCAGGGAAGAGAAGAAGAACCCATTTCTTGTACACCATTTTTAGAATTATAAAAAATATCCCTAGAGAACTTAACCATCAAACCTCCTTTGAGTTCAAGAAATTAAAAAAGAACAGACCCTATCATACCTTACACATAAAAGAAATAAACAATAAACTGAAAACCTTCTATTTAGCTGTGCTCAAGTAGAGAAAACTATTAAGTTATCAGCTACAAAACCATTCTTTGAAATATAAAACAAACTTAAGCTGGTAGAAGCATTTTCCAAAATTAAATTGACTTAAAAATATATTTATCATCAATATGTAAAAGAAATCATAAAAGTTGTAGCAAAACCTAAAAAATAAACTATTGCACATGCCCCAATCTCAGTACACAGTAGTTTACTAATAGCTAAGGAACAGAGAAGAAAAAAGCGTATGACTTCCTAGCGTTAAATAGCAAACAGTGGCATCTCCTTTTCAAGACAATACTAAATTAGCAAAGAAACCACTTGCTGTTATCATAGTCTGACCCAGAGAAATACCCCAGAAAGAAGCAAGTCTTCACACACAGCATATATACTAACAAAAATCCTCAAAAATAAAATACAAAAGGAGTTATGCATTCAATGATACCCTAGCTCAATTGAATATAGGCCTACTATATGGCTTGCTTTCCACAAAGCCTTAATTTTGCAAGACAAATATCTCAAGAGGGAATCTTCCAGTTTCTGCACCAATAAAATAATTTTAGTCTGCACAGTGGTGTTCATTTTTAGCTCATGTTAAAAGCTAAATACAAACAAGCAAAAATATTTTTCTGGGAACTTCAGTTCATAATATTATATGCTACTTATTAGAAAAATATTTTTATACTCAATCTTAACCAATGTGAAGCTTTTCAAAAATTACCATTTCCTTTGTACTGCATGAAATATTCTGAAATGAGATAAAATTGTGATCTAAGCAAGTATTCAAAAATTAATAAAGATAACTTTTTATCTGTGACCTTTTAATGTCACATTTGAAGTACAAGGTTTAAATGCGTGATAAGACAAGCCTGTAATAGAAACACTGTCATATACTGGCAGAATTCCCAGCTGTATCAAGTGACAGAGATGTCACAGAGAGGCAGCATATTTCTAACTACCACCTTAGCAATCTGACTCCAAGTAATATGTCATGCAAGAAATTGATATCCGCTTTCTATACACTACATAGCAGACAAATTAAAATTAGGATTCTAACTAATTTTATAATTAGTTATAACACTTTATATATATAAAAATATATAAAGTGTTATCTCATCCACCATTTATAATTAACACCCTATCTGTAGATTCTGGAGTAGACACTGAAGATTCTTTGGAGTGACTCTTGCATTCACACCACTGCAAAGTGGTTCAGTAATTTCGGTTGCATGGGTTTTCTTTAAACCATGAAGAAATAAAACAAATGACTCCCCCCAAAAGAGTTGCTTATTTCTGCAACCATAAGTGGAGAAAAATAAACTGACTATAAACTTTTTTTTTAATGTAATACAAGTTTCAAATAGCAAGCCATAACATCCTAATATAACTGACAATCTTGACTAGTTTGAGACATTCCACTTTGCCCTGGGCTCAAACATCTATTTACTATGCTAGGGACTTTTGTTGTTTTGTTCGTTTATTTAACTTGTTAGGTTTGCGTGCTCAGAATAAGTTTACACTTGAACAAATTGTCATGGGTTCAGCAGCAGCAGTCATTTTTGTCCATTTTCGCTGCACCAGCTACCAAGGAGGAGAAAAATGACTGCTGCTGCTGAACCCATGACACAAATCAAAGTAAACTTTCTAACATCACTTATGCAAGAAGTATCTATCCAATGCTTGACTGCAAGACTGAAGATGCTAGTGCTTTAACTGCTAGAAGATGCAGGTAGAAGGGCAGTATCACAAAGCATGTCTGATGACTGAAATTTCTCTCTGAAGATACGTAGTGAACAGAGAGGCATTCTCCCACACTACAAGGAACTGAAACCTAAAACCAGTGTTTCAACATCAAAAAAGATAAATCTACGTCATGTAGGATTTCTGAAAGGCAAAGAAAATGAACAGACTTGTGGAGAACTCAGAATAGAGGAAAGACAGTACAAAATATGCTAAACTGTCATTGAAGAAGTACAAAGGTCCGCTGCAAGTAACTTTAAAATTGATCTGGCTTAACATGTTACCACAATGTTTTAACTCTTGAAACATCTCAAGCTCTTATTATTAATTAACAAATTAATTTATTAATAATCACAAACATCTTTCAACAGTTGATACAGCAGCATCAAAATCATCCTTTAATTAAATGCTTCCCACTTACATTGCTATGTTAGTATAAAAAGAACACAACTTACTACAAGTTGCTCACACAATCCCACAACTTGCATTAAGAAAAATCCCAACCACAATTAGATCATTTTAAGTTCGCTAATTGGGGAAAAAAAAAATCTAGAAATACTGTCCTGACATTAAACAAAAACCAAACGTAAATGACAGTTGTACATATTTTTCCACCCGTGTTTGTACTTGCCTAGCAATAATTTAGCATCTTCGACATCAAAATCTCCATCTCCATCAGCATCATATATCCCAAGCTTGCCTAGAAATGCAAAAAGAAGAGAGAATTCAGGATTCAGCAGTTTGTTCCCACCACAGTGTTTTTGATGTGCAATGTTTGACTGCTGATGCTAGGTTGTTGCCATATATTTTAAAAATCATTTAGCTATACTCTTCTTATCTACATTTAAATTTCCTGGCAAATTCTACAAATACTTGAAGTTCCCTTCTGCAATTTCTAGACTTTAGACTGGACACAAGTTAGTCTTTTTTCAACACATTATTTTGGTACTCACAGGTTTAAAATAAATCCATAACCAAGTGTTGCACTTTATTTGAACATACTGTGCTCAGAATAAAAACTCAATTCACAAGGAAATTTCAACACATTTGATGGAAAAGCAATAACAAGAATTAATCAAATAATCACCATTTGTTTTCAGATTGGTTTCCTGCCTTTCTAAATTCTTGGGAGGAAAAAACCAGCCAGATACCTTCTATTAACTTGGCATGAAAAATTATGTTAAGTGACGTACTTCCTGGACAAAGAAAAAACATTCATAATATTTAATCAACAACTGCATGGCGTTTACTGCAAACAAAAAAAGTTGTCATCTTCTTATAGGCAACTAGTACATCAGACTTCTCACTTTTTTTTTTTCTTAAACTGCAGCTCTACCAGCACTACGCATACACAGGAGAACCCAGTTTCTATCCAAAAAGAATTTTTAGCATAGAATGGTGGTATCCAGGATTAGAAGTGTCCTGGGATCACCATGTGAGTAGTGAGCTTTCTAATTAGTTCTGACAAACTTCAGACATAACTTTTAATAGGACTGAAACTCTGCACTCTTTGCAGAAAACCCCTAAGTCCTTACAGTTTGCAGTATGTTATTAACACCTGACATGCTCAAAATGGAGGCAGAACTTGATTAGAATTAAAATAAATACAGTTCATAATAGGGTACTTGGAAAATTATAAAAGTTTTGCGGAAGAAAAGTTCAAACTTGGGTAGAGAAGGGACAAAAATAAGGTCATCACCATTGTACGGAAGCAATCAATTAGAAAGGATCTTTATCATCTTATGGCAAAACACAGCAGAATGGTGGAATAAATGTAGTTCTCTAGAAATAAGAATTGTATCATCTTCAAAATAATGAAGAATGAGAGATGAGAAAATGACTCAGTTTCATGTCAATGCAGAATATTAATTCTCTAAAAAATTAAAAACATAAAAAAGCAATTTTTTCAGCCAAGAGACTGCAAAACAAGGTTATTTCTCCAACATCCTACCTTGTAGGACCTCTGTCAAGTTATAACGGAAATCCTTTGCTTTGGCTGCATGCATGGTAAAAATACAGAAACCATTAATTGCATTACTAGACCCAATTAAGTTCCAAACCAGAAGCTTCTCTTAAAATCAGTCCAGATCAAAAGAAGCATGTACCAACAGATTTGTAAAGCTTGCAAAACCTGCAGCTGCAAAAGCACATGTTGAGTCCTACAACATCAGGGTCAATAGCTCTACCTACAGACACACAGCTCCTGAAATTTGAGATCCTAATTTTCACCCTTAGATATTATATAAGCAATACTATTTAAACATTGACATATTAAGATACAATAATTATCTTTATAAGCTTAAAACTGAGGTCACTCAACAAGTCACTTATGGGAGGATGACTGATCAGTTGTCCTGACATTATAAGCAACACAATCCATCAGAGAACTGGCAACACTAGCCTTTCAGACGAACTGCTTTACAGATGTTACAAAGAGATCCAGATCTATCCTCAGAAACTTCTTCAATTCTTTAATAAATGCAGTATGTTAATAACCTTTTTCAGTCTTATGAGAATCCCATTTTAACATCATAATAGAGTTCAGCATTAAAATACACTTTTTGAACTACATTGCCTATTTTTATCATATAGGTCATTTGCAAACACCCCAGTAGTCAAATCAGCTATTTAAAATGGCCTCCATTTAACGCATATCATAATCATATTAGAAGCATCTTAATATTTAAAATTCTTACCTAGAACTTCTTCATAATCTACAAGTTCAAACCAGACAACTGCTACTGATGTCCAAACTCCCAGCAAAGCAATTACCATAAACCAGGTGAAAAACGAGCTTCCAGAGAGGCCTTCTTTCTTCCCGTTTTTACCTCCTCCATGTTTGGTCTCTGTAAAAATAAGACAAACAGGAAAGATGGATTTGCATAAGTTCAAAAATTATGATTTATGATACAGTTATAAATATTGTTTCTTATGAATACACAGAACACATTTGAGTAACATTTTTGCGTTGTTTGTTTTAAAACTTTCCTAGTTGATTGTTTTTCACTGTGAATTACAGTGGAAAGCTTGATGATTGTCTAAGCAAAAGCCCTATAATCAACTGAACACCAAAATGCCAAATGCAGTTTGTCTTAACAACTTAGTTGAAAATCCCCCTTTGCTACCCTTTAGTATATATTTATATAGAGCTTAACATTTCGGAGATGCTTTACATTTATGCCAACAGTTCTAAAACTGCCACCAGAGGGCAATATGACCAGTAGAAACAGTTTGGAAGAAAAGCTTTTCTTCTGAAGCAAGTTTCAAAGCTAGTTGAATTAGCTCACAGAAACAACATGAAAATTCAAATAGCCTAAGGCGGCTCTAAAATCTAAACAATGTTAAGGGTAAGACTCCATGTTCAGATACTGTACCAGCTAAAAATAACTCCCCTACTGCAAGAATCAAGCTGCAAAAATCAAGAGAGTCACTACATGCCTTTAGACTCCCAGTCTGATGGAAACAGACAAGTAAAAGGATGACACAGAGACTTAATGCAAATCACAGCTTAATTTATAACTGCACATATGAAAAGTAAATGTGTATAAAAAAATACAGTAGTTACAAACCACTGGAAAGACCTCAACCTAGCATATGTGTAGGGGGATTAAAATGGACATCACAACTAGAAAATAAATTGCTGAGTCCATTCCTTTAGGATCATTTACAGCAAAGAGGGATACATGTAGCAAATAAGCATGCATCCAAAAAAATGCCTGTGGCTTTCTGTAAACCTCAAGATCTGCTCTTCTGCCTCCAGATACTACTGCTGCAAGGCTGGCACTTGGCCACAGTTCCACAGCTACCAGCCTATTTCACTTAATTTCCTCCTAAGCACCAGCCTTTGTTTGTTCAGCCCTATCCAATCCTAGTTATTGAAGTAAAACTATTTCTTATGGATTTTTAAATACTTGAGGAACTTTGTCATGAATATTGTGATAATATAATAAGGTAGGGAGATAAGTTTATAATACCTTTTGCAAGTAATGTTTGATGCATAGGCTGAGAAAGTTGGGGCTGTTCAGCCTGGAGAAGAGAAGGCTGTGTGGAGACCTCATAGCAGCCTTCCAGCATCTGAAGGGGACCTATAGGGATGCTGGGGAGGGACTCTTCATGAGGGACTGTCATGACAGGACAAGGGGTAACGGGTTCAAACTTAAACAGGGGAAGTTTAGATTGGATATGAGGAAGAAATTCTTTACTGTAAGGGTGGTGAGGCACTGGAACGGGTTGCCCAGGGAAGTTGTGAATGCTCCATCCCTGGTGGTGGTCAAGGCCAGTTGGACACAGCCTTGGGTGGCATGGTTTAGTGGGAGGTGACCCTGCCCCTGGCAGGGGGGGTGGAACTAGATGATCTTAAGGTCCTTTCCAACCCTAACTATTCTATGATTCTATGTCTTTATCAACACTGATCATAGAAAAAGATGAAAAATGCCCTGAAATATTAACATTGCTCTGAAAGATGAGTAATGAGACACTGGTGACCGATTTACTTATTTCTGTAATAGATATTACTACAAGTACTTTCAGACCCTGCTTGCCATCAGGTTCACAGCTGTAATAAACTAACCTTTTATTACTTTCACTGTGCTACATAGAGAGTTCAGACCAATAAAATGACTCACATCAGCTCTTACTCAGCTCAGCATTTTATAAAAAGAATAAAAAATAAATAAAAAAAAATTTCATTGCGTACTTTGTACAAAGATCGAATACCAACTATTTAGTTTCCTCTCTATACTAAACACAAAATTGCCTTGGTATATGCTATCCAAGAATATTCAGAAAGAAAGCAAGACAACTTAGCCGCACATCAAGTACGTATCACTTGCTACTGCACAGCATCCTAATTACATGCGTGCAAGGTTCACATACATAATCCATCATAACATCTCTTAGATGTACAGACAGCCTGGAAATAGAGGCAAAGTCAAGCAGCATGTGCCAGTACACTCAGAAATAGGATCAACTGTATATGAAAACTCTTTAAAGTACTTTAGAGCTGGAAATGTTCATATTCAGAAATAAACAATTATACTTTGTAACAGCAGAACTTTGCTACTCTTGTGTTCCAGTGCAGTCAATGGAAGCTTTGTCTGTATTTAAAATTAAACTTTAAGGCTGAAAACATTTTACATTATTCCAGGTTACAACTTTGTCCTATGCAAACTAGGCATTAGAAAAAGCAAACAGAAAACAGAATCTTGTTTTGTTTCACTTACTCATTTACCTTACTGTTTTCTACAGTTTACTGCTAGTTGCCTCTGAAGAAAGGGGCTTTATTTATTAGAGGAAAAGAACAGGAAAATCAAGGAAGATACAACTTCAGTAATCAAGTACAGTTTTTCATATTTTTGTCAGTCTACAAGACTGTTCCTGGAAACCCCTCAGAAACAGATCCTGCTATAAAGATACCATTTACAACAGTCACAAAGATACATTTTTATGCTGTGGCTTCCTATCTTACAGGAACATTATTTTCAAAACTCTTGAAAACTTCTCCTAAGAATTCAACCATGGCAGCTTGATCAGGCGATGCTTTAATATAAATGGAAGTAACGTAACATAAAATTTACCCATTGTCTGCACAAATAATCCTACACACAGGGTTAGAACAAAACATTGCAAGGACTGAAGCTGGCTCAGCGCTCATTTCAGACAGTTCCCAATTCAAGCCCTTTCCCTGCACACGTTGCCAGCCATGTCAGAAGTAGGTCACTTGCCATATCTGGTAAGCCTGTGCTTACACCACCAGATGTCTTTATGCAGGCATCAGAAGTCTTAAAGTGCACTCTATGTCTCAACGGCAAATCTCTAAAAGTCCTATAACCTGCCTACACTGCATTAAGAGTCACACCTAGATAAAAATCATGAAACTAATTCCTTTTACTTTACCTTACATTAAAAGGACACCTATTAATTTCACATACTCCCAAAATAACTTGAAAGTCAGGTATCTGATGACAAAACATCTCTTACGTTAACATGTACCCTGCTCAAGCTAAAACTAAAGTTACTATTAACCGCCTGCCATAAACTAATTAAATCCCACTATTCCAGAGAACGTTTAATCAAAGAACAGAGGCAGCCTACTAAAACAGTAAACAGAGTACGAAACATACCACAGTAAGCCTGTTATTTTGCTGATTATAAAATCAGACATAGCCAGTATTTGCAACTACACGTTTTCCATTTGTTCACAAAAAGATTAAGATAATACCTGTGTCGTCGGCCATAACAATAGCTCTTGATTTCCACGGACAGAGCAAGTATGTCAGTATCTCCAAAAATTAATGTTGAAGGCAAAATAAGAAATAATTTATCCTCACTAGTCTTGCAACAGGAGCAAACAAGTTTCCTAAAGCCAGCTCAGCGGGAACCTGAAACTGGACCCAAGAGAAACCTCTCCTCCAAATCTATTTTTAGAGCAGTTATCCTCAGGAGCCAAATGGTTTTCAGAACTCATATGGCAATGTAGTTCTGACGACAATAAAATTCATTTACTCCTCCAAACAGAGCATCCTGGGTAGTTGATCCTTTCCCCTCCCCTTAACCCTCCAACACCAAACACAGCAGCGAATGAAACTGAACACACTGCACTGTAGTATTTTTCCTGCAACGTATGCCACAGTGCCTGAGCACTAAGAACACTAAATTCATCAGCAGAAGCTGAAACACAAGTCTGAACACAAAGCTTGCCTGCTCGCATTTGTTAAGTTGGCCCTCACCCAAGAAACTTTCTCCATGTTGGCACTGCTCTACCAGGCTTCCCGAGTATTCTGTAGAGACTGCTCATTTAAAACTTTTTAACTACTTTAAGAATAAAAACCAGTTAATCTCTAAAATGTAGGTTTGAGTCTTTGAAAGAATTACTTAAAACCGACCACACACATTCTTGTTAAAGATTTTTCAGATCAGAACTGTTCCCCTGGGACACCTCGTGTTTTGCTTGTAGCAGACCCAAAAAAGGGTTGCTGATGGGTTTTGCCAAAGCAAATCACATAAAGCTAAGCCAGGAAAATTTTCTATTGCTTGTTAAGAGGAGCAAAGGTGTTGAATTTGCTTTGCTGCCCTCCCTTTCCAGAAAGGAGTAACACTTAACTCATCTCACTCACTCCTTTTAATTCTAACAATATACACCTGACCTGTGCAATTTAATACACATTATTAATGATCAACATACTCTCTTCTTAAGAGCCAGAGAAGGAGGAAAAAAACCCCACTAATACACTATTTAATTTTAACAAACTATTCTTTTCCCACTGCATTTCAAACAAAAGCCAGCTCCTTTTGGGTGGGAAGAAGACAGAAAAAACTCATCTGTCATTAACAGCAACCCTAATAAAAACTTTAGGATCTAGCACTATGCCCTTCTTCCCCCATGCTTCTTTAAATAACGTAACCATCAGGTAGATAGAGTGAACAGCAGAGTCTTATGGCTACTTTGAAAAACAACATATACCCCCAGTGATCTTAACACCCAGCTGAGTAAATACCAAATGCAATTCCCAATAGCTCAAGGGAGAAAAAAGGTGAGAAATAAAACCTGAGTGTTAAGGCTTTAAAACGGATGCAAACAAACCACAGACAGCTGATTCTATATCTAGTCTATCTTTTAACTATCTCTAAAGCCATTTGAATATGTCAAACAGAACACATGCTTTAAGAAAGACCTCCTAGCTAGCACATTTCAGCAACTTATGTGATGTGAAAGCAATTTAAAGCAAGATAGGAAGAAAATTTAAACAGAGTGAAAGTCACCTAATACAGGGAGAAATCAACAGCTCATTGAGGAAGTAATTGTACATGCAATGATATGTAGCCTATTGAATATAAAACTTACAGTGTTTTCACAGGCAGGGTTTGATTAGGCAATTTGTTGCAACTTCACTTCAGGGGCACCTGCATTTGCAGATACCAGGTCTGCAGAACCACTGGATTCATAAAGCATTCAAATGATGCCAAGAACCTGAAGTCCACATAACACATATTCTGGGGGGACTGCCCCAAACTAGATCTTACCTGGTTGAATGCCCATAAGTGGTTGCAGCATATCTTTCCATTTTATTTCACTCAAACCTAGGTAAGAATATTCAGGGATAACAGCACATCGCATCTCGCATAAAAAACAAGTGAGGGGAGACAGTAAAGAAATTCAGTTCAAATATACACTCCCAATCTAAACTAACACTCGTATGTTGACCTTAAACCAAATACCCACAGCCACCTTGTGCCCTTTAAAAATCAACTGATTACAAGAATGTCCTCCCAAGAAACGGCAAACAACTTTCTTCCTGAAAGGGGAGACTACAGCTAAAACAGGGAAACTCTTCAGTCTCATCAAATATAAGATGGACCAAAAGGAAGATGGACCTATGGGACTCAAAACTGACTATACATCAAATGAACACTATACATTAATGCACACCTTGAAAAAATACAGCTTACATATATATTCCTCTGAATGCTAGTTTACTAAATACCATACAATGGAATTTTGGTTAGGTTTGTGGAAGACAAAAGGCTAAACTGAACACATATATAGTTAAAATACAATTCAAGACACAGCGTGGACTTCTTGCAAGGTCTCATTCTACTGCATTCAAATGCCATGACTACTGGTTTGTCAGTTGGTTTGTTTTTGAAGCATCTCAAATTGCTTCATTAACACTCAAAAGTTTCATTTTTTCAGCTCACTTGTATAACTGCTTCAAATTTAAAAACTGTTTGAGTTAGCTTTGGTACAACTATTCACTCCAGGGTATTTTTAGAAAATCAAAATTGACAATCAAGACTAGCAGTACTAATTCTAGATGTAGATCATTACCAATACGCAAGCAAAGAAGCTTAGGGGGGAAAAAAATATCAACTATGAACACGAAACCAAAGGCAGGCTCCAAAACATCAAGCTGAACTTTGTAATGTGTATAATTATTTCCCACAAAGGTACATTTGGAATTAATACAGAAGCAATTATGGATTATCACATGAAGGAAAGGGTGCACAACAAGAGGCAGCTACTAGAATTTAGAAACACACACTATAAGGAGAAAAGACCAAACAAATCAAACACTAATCTCAGAGAAATATCTAGAAGTTGCATTTCAGAAGTAAAAATTATCAACCAAATAGATCACAGGGAGACTATAGAACAAGATTGCTTTAAAAGCAAAATGCAGAGCGATAAAACAAATATGGGAGAGAACTAAAAAACTAAAGTTACAGTAGCACCATCCTACCACCAACAGAGCTGAACTAATACCAGTGCAAAGACAGAAAACAACCTCTCTCAGTTGTTTTGGCTCATGTATGAGCATGATCGACTAAGTCTTGACGTTTTTGCCAAATTATCTTTTCCAATATGATTAACAATAAAACAGCTTTTGCAAGTCATTCCCAGTAATAAAATTGCAGTTCACAATTTTTTTGGGGTAGGGTCACAGTAACAAGTATTTTGAGTAAAATACCTATTAAAGGGAAATATCCAGCAGTCTCTGTTGATACTATTTACCCCCTGCCTATTAAATAAAGGAGCTTCTTTGTTCCCCTCTCACTACTGTCGCATATGTGTATGCATATATACACACACAGGTTTGTGACAGATTTTAAAATCTAGAGTCAACATGCATTTATGTTGAACTGCTCTATTTGAGAAGTCTACACATCACAATGATTGCAAGTGCCATCCTGAGGTAAGACAGATTTTCATGTTTTATTTTCATTTAGTGTACCAACAGTGGAACAATACAATTTTAATGGACAAATCTGCATTTCTGGGGAGCTTTTACAAACTCTTTCATTTTTAAGGGAGACAGGATTATTGTTTTCTCTCTGTTGTTTTTACAGACAAGACATCAATTTTAATGAAATAATTGCAGTCTCACATACAAAATATTCCAACCTAAAATTTTCACAAATATCCATACTCAGAATTTTTGGGTTTTTTACAAACAATCACAACAGCAGGGTCTTTCAAGATCTAAAGTTTAAGGTAAAGGTTTACGTTTAATAAATTCAATATAAATTCTTTGTGATATGAAATTGATTCTTCCTTTTGCTACCTAAAACATCTTCTTCACCACTGCAACCTTAATGGAAATTAGTGGGGAAAAAAACCCAACAAAACCAAAACCCAGCTTTTTTATTATTGTTATTCTCATTAAAAAAACTAGATCTCTGCTCTGCACTTTATATAATCTAATCTATATGGTTACAAAGATACCTGTGTACATTATAAAAGGACTTTAATAAACTAAATCAGACACTTTCTAGTGAGAAACAGGGAAATGGATGGGACAGAAAGATCACAGAAAACACAAAGACCAGAACTTAAAGTCAAAATAGTAAGTTAGCCAAATGAAAGGCTATTTTGTCTTTCCTGCTGCCAACTTGACTTTTACTTTAGTATTTGAGGAACTTTTCCTTATTCCACATATAATCAATCCTCACATAAGCCTTTAAGGGTGCTTAATTTTCAGTTAGATTTCTCACAGTGAAATATCCTATTATGCAAACAATCAAAGAACATAAATATTGAAAACAAGCAAAGTCATAAACTCAGGATGTGACAACTAAGCAGGCTGATTGTGGAGATGCTGCAGGTGACTAACTGAAAGAGACAAAGAAAAAAATACATGCATCAAAAAATACGTAAAGGAACTGTAGGATCAAAAGTGCCTTGCTGGACTTCCCTAGTGAAAGGAAGCTCCTCCCTTCAATGGATGAAGTGATTCCACTGAACGACCCCCTTGAATTCAGCACTTAATCAGGATGTGAAAAATCAGAGATTCAGTTTTCTCCTATGAGGAACAGCGTCTGAATTTCTTCGGAGGTCTAAACCACATTTTTAAGCATGCCCAAGGGTATAAGAACAAAGCCATTTTAGTCCTTCATGATGAAGCTATTTATTCATGCATAGTCATTATCTTAAGTGGCCACAACAGGAATTTGTAAGAGGAGCTCTGCAAAACAGAGACTAAAGCACATTTCTTTCCCTCCTTTCTAGGTAAGGAAAGGGGCTCCAGACATAACTGGCCTATCCCCATGCTCACCCTCAGCAGGCTGAATCTTTCGTTTCACATTGGATTGGAACAGTTTCAACAACAAGAATTTGAAGTACACACTCTTACTTCTGTTCAAGTATACTACATAAACAGCAGCTGCCAACACTGGAAATCAACCAAACTTTTTCTTCAAGAAGAAAATGGAATTAAAACTTTTTCTACTCTATCCTGAGTATCCAATTATCCAAGTATATTTGCAGAGAAGTACGAAGCCCCTCTTTCCAACTCTGTTCTACACAGCATCAGCTCCTCAATCCTATTATCTGAAAATACACTTCAGGTAAAACAGATGATATATGTAGATTTTTCTCCCTTTTATAATCAGTTTATAAAGAGAGATGGTCAATACTTTTAAAAAGTTAGCCTATTTCTGAATATGTGCTGTTATGAGTCAAAGTATTTTTACGCCTATAGATACCTTTCTGGTTCACAGGAAGCACCACAACATTCAGAAGAGTTTTTTTTAGTTGCAAACTAAGGTGATTTGTTACCAAGACAGAATTAATTATTCTTCAGGAAAAAATCCAACACACATCAAGAATAAGATTATCATCAGGTTGACTGATGTCAAGGATCATTCCAAGGATAGCATTTTTTCTAATCATTATACTTACGTAACTACAGGCATTCTGCCTTACAAACAGCAAACAAACCCTGATTGCTTTCCATTCATGTGATTCTTCTACTACATACACAACAAAAATGAGGAAATTTATCCACAAGTAATCTACTCATAAAAGAAACATCACAAGAATGACTAGCTTTGCTGTTTTGTTTTTTAAAGGAACAGAAGTTTTTCTCTCTAAAACACAGACACAAATTAAAGACAAAATGAAACTTAATGAGAAATTGTGTCCTGAAAGGTTGCATAGTTTCATAAGACTTGTCAAAGGCACTTTATCTAAATACATCACAACAGTGAATTCTACTTGCGATGCTAGCTCTGCACTTTTCAGTGAGGTTTGGAGAGACCAGCTGTTTGCTACCATAAGAGCTGCTGCTGTTACTTTCCTCTGGAGTTCTGTTTATCTAAGCATAACTGCTGAAGTCAGAGGAGGTAAAAATGAATGCACAGATACATGTTAATAAGAGAAAATCCTGAACCTGCACCTGCTTCTTTTCTAAACATGCTAGAAATATGACTGCTTTCAAAAGCCAGTCAAATTTTGTTCAAGCCATGTTTGGGGTTTTTCTTTTCGATTATCCAGATGAACACCTTTTTTGATTAGCTCTTCAATTAGGATTCATTACAAGGAAAACTATACACAGATGTGCACGCAGTTTAAATGGATAAAAAAACCCCATTGCTTACAACTTCAAAGAGTTTTATAATGAATACTATCAACAGGAATGTATTTTCAGTAGCATTTAATGCATCCATCACAGAACAGTTCTGGTTGGAAAGGACTTTAAGGCTCATGCAGTTCCAACCCCCTGCCATGGGCAGGGGCACCTACTACATCAGGTTGCTCAAAACCCCATCCAACCTGTCCCTGAACCAGGGATGGAGCAGCCACAGCTTCTCCAGGCAACCTGTGCCAGTGTCTCATGCCCCATTACTATTCAGGTATCATAGTCTGGATTACTTCTATTATTTTTTATAAAACCTTTTCTCCACAAACTTAAAGATAGTATAATAACAGGCTTAAAGATTCAGCACTTCAGGAGAGACGCATTAAGTCCTTTAAAGACAGCACAAAAATATTGTGTGTTATCTATTTATTCTTCTGTACAGATCTACTTAGATTAAGGACATTTTTCTGCAGTCTGATATTTGTCCCAAACACTTCAGTTAATTTTCTGAAGTTTTATTTTACATGTATACAAGCACAAAAAAAATAGAATTCACATCCAAAACTGAAAGCAGAACTTGGTTGTTATAAACTTACTTGACTTAAACATCAAGCCAAGAAGTTCAAGGGTAAGCCTACAAGCTTATAAAAAAAAAATATTTTGTTTTCTGCTACAGGATCAACATACATATATCAGCTACAACACTGATGAGGAGATAAAATTAATACCAATTGTAACTGCATGGATAACAGACTTTCAATAGGTGCTATTTTGATTAGCAACTCTCTCCCACAGAACATTTGGGCATAAGAAGGTCTAAAATTAAACAATCTACCCATCTTGTATTTGAATGATTTAAGGCACCCGACAGTCCTACATAATTACTAGGTTAATTAAATATTTGGTGGTATTTAGGCCAGAGCGGAGTTCACGAAAGGTAAACGCGAAAAAGAAATACAAAAAATGCTTAAGTTCAGAACATGCAAAATCTGCTGGTAGTGACCTTTAAAAGAGTTTCTATTACATAAGGTTGAAAATCCTCATCGTGTAGAGCACACTGGAATTAACTTCGGAGTATTTTTTCCTTGTTCCGTTTTCCTATCTTGTAATACGGGACAAGCTGACCGTATTGACAAATATCAATTTGTTTTAGCAACAAGTCCCAGTTATGCCACAAAAGAAAGAAAACAGATTACGCTGTTTCAATATTTCACATGGATTGAGGGAGTTTCAAATAGAAGCAACTAAAACTCTAGTTGCCATGCAAGTACCTACAACTCTTGCTATTTGTGGGTTTCTGCTCACAAAAAAAATAACCCAACCCCAAAAAAGCCCCTACATGAAGGTAACTAGGTGTTAGTTCATAGAGGTACTACGCATGTGCAACTCCTACAGAGTTCAAAAGAGTCTCACACCTACAGTTTAAAAAATGTTTGTTGAAATACGTTGCTAGGAGATCTCAGTAGCAAAAATATTGCTCTTTTCACAGCTTTCTTGTTTCAAAACACATAGCTGTTCCCCCCAGTTACTATGGAAAGAAACAGTACCACAGTTACAAACTACTGGGTGAACCTTTTTCTTTTAGTATTAAATAAAAGGCACAACACAACCCAAACTTAAAAAAACACTAGTGTAAAAAGTGAGATTTGTTACATTAGGAATTTATTGCCATTCAACAGACCCTCAGGAAGTAAAAATGTGAAACAAGAAAACTGCTATGCAATAGTCACAAAACCCCTAGCTATTAAATATTTTATAAAGAAAATCTTCAAACAAACTACTTGGAAGCATTTGTTACACTGGGTAAGTACATGCATAATAACAGTGCAACTCCACATGAAGGAGACTAAAATTTGTTTCATTTAAAAAATTCTAACAAAGCTGAACCACACGGTCTGTTCAAACACAGTATATGTTTATCTGCATACTTATTTACAGTGTGTTTAAAGACACATAATAGAGTTATAGTTTCCACTTCAAAGCATAGCTCAAAACTCTTCCATGCAAAGAGCTAGCCCGCAGGATGCAGTTAGGAAAAAAGGTTGCTGCAGGCTATTCACACAAATTACCAGTTTGTGCTCTTCATCAGGAAAGAACCACTTGGAGTAAATCAGAACTTCTCCGCTCAAGTTCTCTATAATGAAGAATTCAACATAAGAATTAGCACAGTAACAGTTATTACATGGTTCAAAGTGACTCAGAAATGTCCAGCTGAAAATGAAGGGTTTTTTTTTTTCAGACAGGTGATTGCTAAAAGGGTTTTGAGTTTAAAGAAACAGCAATATTGGAATCTCACCTCTTTATGCACTCTGTAATTAGAAACAATCTTCTACTCCTGGTAAATTTTGTTGTCTTTACTGAAGTCCTTACATATGCAGCCATTACATGAGCATATTGAACCAAACCATTCACCTGCTATGTTCACACTACAGCTCCATGATGATATGATCAAACATAAAACTCCAGATTCAACCTTACCCTGCCTCAATGCCCAGCCACCCATTGTGATCTCTTCCCTTCTACCTAAATGACTTTCCATAAAGCTGTGTGCTGAGCCAATCTGGGGGAAAAAGGAGAGTCAGTTTTCAGGTTGTCAGATCCCTGTGTGGTTCACCTATGACCTGTACAACTACTAATTCAGGTTCAGAGAAAGGAATTGAAAAAAGGAAGACTGCAGAGCAACCTCTGACTGGATTAAGTTGAATGCAGATATATAGCATTGAACGGTAAAAAAATTTAACTCCTTAATCCCCCAATCTAATATACATTCCTGGAGTCTGAACCTAGCCTAGCTCAGATGGGGAATTTTCACATGCATTCTCAGAGTAATTGCCAAAATCTGCCTTCCTGAGATTACTTTAGTACTTTAAGTTCTCCTAGCATTTTAAACAAGTCCTATCCTCCAAAGGCAATTGAAAAGTTTACTTCGTTTGCATAACATTTAAACTCTTGATGATATACTTAAAAAAATATCTGAACACAGACATCCTTGAAGATGTCAAGTATAAGGCTCCTCCATATTGAAGCACCATGAGTAATAATACCTTTTAGCCCACAATGATTCCTTGCATGCAGGTAAGATATATTAGACAACAGAGCAGGCCCAGGATTTCAGACCACACTAGATCAAACGGGACAGGAGAACTTTCCTTGATGTCTTTGTCAAGCAGGAGCATCTCTCTAGAAGCATCTACCATTGCTCCAGAATTCCCAAGAAGAAAAAGCGCTGATAGAGCAGAAAGGTTCAGGCTGATTTTGTTTTTATGTCAATCCTGTTACACTTAGGTATCAATCTTAAAACCAAAAATAATACTTTGAGAAAAATCAAAGAGAACAAATACCAGGCAATATGGAAGTTACTGAACTCCAGTTCTAGATGAATGAACAAAGAGGTTTATCAAGAACTCACTATTCCAATGCAAATCTGCTCATGTATACAGGCAAATACATGTGTTTACAATTTTAAGAATGTTATCTACATCACTTTCATTTAGTCAGAGATAAGAAAACTTGCCTATTTGAAATGGTACTGCCTCGAGATTTGTACAGGAGAACCAGCAATTTCAATTATGACATTGCATTCATACCATGTAAATTACAGATGTTTGGATCATTACTGTCGCTACCACTACTTAATTTGGCAGATTATTTTACAGTATGTCAACCTGTTTTCCAGAACTGCCATCTTGAGCAAGATGCAAGGCAGACAGATGAATCACAAATAGGTGGCTGCCTGTATTTCAGGGTTTTGTACTTAGATGCCATTAAAATTCAGACATCTAGTATTAGTCTCACAAATCATAATCAACTTTCCTGATTAAATCCATCTTGTTTCAAATACAGAAACGTTTTTTACCAGTCTGTGCCAAACTGTTTAAAAAATAGCAATATCTGACACTAATAATAATTCAAGATCTTCAACTAGTTGTAAGCAACTAAACTAGGTGATAGGATAAGCTTAGTGAAGAAACTGACATTTCTAGAACAGTATATAAAGATTCTACCAGTGAGACACAAAGAATTTCTCATCTGTCTGCAATAGCCTATAGCAACTCTAACAAAGTAATAACATTCTGTTGCATACACCTGAACACCAAAGATGTGACACAAAAACACTGTAACACTGAGTTTAAATAGACAAATCAAAGTACTGAGCACT